>CM026573.1:8731933-9331933 GCA_015143295.1 Tetracentron sinense
AGGCAACGTTAGTTTGGTAATTATGAATATAAAGAAAGGTGTTTTTTATCACTACCATTTTTTGATAAATACCCCTTACCAATGCATTTTTTGGGTTGCTCCAGTTAACTGTTCAATCGGAACTCCTGTTGAAAGTTAATTTCTATTATTATTTATTTCTTCTTCTTTTTTCACCTTATTACCTTTTCTTTTTTTGTCTAGAAATGGGTTAATACATTTTAGGGAGAGGCTCATGATAAATTTTATTAATAATGTTTAAACCTAGCCGGATTGTAAGGCTTAAAACTTTGATGAAGTTTCTATAGCCACGAACATTCATGCATATGTTATTTCCTTGATTATATGATAATAAAATATCTATTTTAGTCTAAACATGTGCATGCGATATGGTAATATTGTAGGACATTAGGTATTGTATCATATATGGTCAGCTTTGATAACTTAACCAGATTGACTCATTGAGTAGAACAGAAATATAAGTCATTATCTTAACTGCTATCTAACTGAATAAAACTTACTTAAGAGCGGCTAATGTCTAATTGACTACTGGAAGACACAAGTAGTTTAATCCAGATCATATATACATTGGGCACTCTCAAAAGGATCCTTCGTCTAAGGTGTAAAACGATTAATTTTGTATACAAACATAAGAATACCAGAAAGCCTCAAACAGCTAATTAGGCCTATTAAACGGGCCCTCCATGCACTCCAAATGGAGGGCCTTTTAAAGCCCAAAAGCTATAGGCCCTCTTAAATGATGGTTGAGTTGGAAAACACCTTGTAGAGCCCGGCCACACCCCTCCTATAATGAATTCTAAATTAGGTATATAGTATATTATTTTACTAGTAGAGACCCTATGTGATGCATGAGTGTGAATAAAAAATAAAAAATAAATCTCTACATACTCTCTTCCTAGGGTTGGGGCACGACCTGTCCGAGCTCGATCTCGAGCTTGGGTCGGGCTTGACACGATAAATGCTAGGCTCGGCTTAGCTCAGCTCGGTTGGCTTAGCAAACAAGCTTAAACACTATTTTGAAGCTCGTTTATTAAACAAGTCAAGTTTGAACACCTTCCTACTCGGCATGTTAGGTTGACAGTCGATAGTTTAGAAATTTAACTAAATATTATGATAAGAAAATATTTGATCTTCTTTTAGTTCTGCCTTGGAGGGTAAACTTGGGCCTAGTTAGTTCAAGTCCTCTATAGGCTCAAGCCAGGCTAGGGCCTCACCCTTTATAGCGAGGGCCGGGCTTGGACAAACCCGCTAACTGGCCTTTGGACAGAAAGAGTAATGCATCTTACATCTTCCTCAAACACCTGAGACTATAAGAAAGGAATGGTAGGAATCAAACTCACTCAGCGCCAAACACCTCATTGAAGAATCAGTAACGATGGTGCCCCACCTCAATGACTTCCTCGGTGTTAAAATCCTCTATCTGCATCAAAACTGATGATGTTTTAGATTAAGTTGTGTTTAACATAATTAAAAAAAGGAAAAAAATTAGATATTATTAATTGCTAATTCTGCCTGTGCCATTTTATGTGTTGTATTGCATGCCCCAAGGCCGAAAGGAGTGGTACATTAGGTTGCCAACTGATCTTAACTTTGGAAAAATGCTATTTCACAAATAACATCCGTTTAGACTAGAATGATTGAACATAATGTGTTGTCAACCCTAAATATTTTAGGATAATCTTTTTTCATTCTTCAGTTATGTATGGAAAGATAGAAATAAAATGACCACAATTTTGGGTATAAAGGCACTCGCAATTCAGGACCAGAGCCAAGTGGGGGCCTATGGGGGGCATGTGCCCCTTTGAAAAACTATTTTCCTAAAATATTTTTAGGGCAGCATGGGAATGGGAGCAGGTATCCCCTAAACTTTGTGAAAAAAAAGTATTTTCTTGAGTTTGGTTCATATTCTATTGAACTCATCCCTCACGTGTCCCTTTTAACCCCATTAACTATGATTAAGAATTACTAATCCTTAGGGTTCCACAATCTAACTTTTGTTTTTAGAAAAAAAAAATTAACCTTAAAGGGATAAAAAGTTCTTAACCAAAGTTAAAGAGAGGCTATATAATTTTGGAACTGTCTAAATTCAATCATAATTTGACAAGATTTGGACTCATATTTTTTATACTAAGTTATTTAAGTATTTAATTGGGAGAGAGCAGTTGTCCCTTAAAAAACTACTAAATTATTTAATATGGCATAGCTTCGGGGTAAGAGGGCAAAATATATCTTTTATACCATTTAATTTAATTATTTAATTGAGCATAGCATGAGGCAAGGGGACAATTGCCCTATAAACACGAAAAAACAATACTCATAATATGTGCAAAATGTACATATGGACGAAACGATCCGAGAATCTAGTTATCAATTTTTTTTTTTGGGGCCTACGTTCTCAAATCCCCATCTCCTTAGACCCAGAATATTTCATATTCACCTAATCTTTTTCCACAAAATCCATCAACAATTATTACTGAATCAATCAACCATGAGTATTGCCCCCTCTACTAGAAAACCCTGGCTCCGCCCCTATCGCAATGTATGGTTACACCAAGATATTGTATAGGGTAGGATTAACCGGGCACCTCGTAAAAACTCGATTTTAGAGAGTTGATATAATCAGTGTTGTCAGAACCGGGCCGGACCGGCAGGTCGAATCGGGAACCGACCCCCTCACCAGTTCCTAAAACCCTCAAAACCGGGATTATTTAAGAATCGGTCAAAACCGGTGGTAGAACTTGTTGGGAACCGTTCAGAACCGGAAAAAATTAGGAAAAAAAAGAAAAAAAAAAATGGTTTTTTTGGTAAAAAGTACACGATCGAACCGAACCAGTTGAACCGGGAACCAGCCACTCTACCAGTTCGATGCTCGGTCCAGTTCTGACAGATATAACATTTGCCCATCCTCTGGTTCCTGCGTCATCCAAATTCTTTCTTCTGAATGATTTACTTATCGGTAAGCAATTTAGAGTATATATTTCACTTCCTTAAGTTATCCATGGTTGCTCTTTTCAAGGAGCAACCTAAAATATGTAACTAGCATACCCTAAATTTGTTCATAGTAACCCAAGACCGATGGGCTTGAATTGGTCAGCAAGGCATCTTTAAATTTAATTGAGATGGGCCTAGAGACCCTAGACTGACCACCGGCCACTTTTGGCTTGGCCCATCTAGGAGAACAACATCAGTCTACCTAGGCAATGGCCATTACATTATTAACACTCTATGGGTCCAAGAGAAGGCCTATGGTTGTATTTGAGCCAAGCTGAGCCGAGTTTGGCCAAGTTTGAGCTTGACTTGATCATGCTCGAACTCGGGTTGAACTTCAATGCTCAAGTTCGGCTTGAGCTTCTATGTTTAGGCTTGAGCTTAGCTTGAACCTGAACAAGTTTGATTGAGCTCAAATTTTATTCAAGTCTTGAGCTTGGGTTGAACAAGTTTGATTGAGCTCGAGGTTTGTTCAAGCTCAAAATTTTATTCAAGTCGAGCTAAATTCCAGTTGGCTCAAGTTTGATTCATGAAATTATTAATAAATTATAATAGAACAAACTACAAAAAATTAATACATTCAAATACAAAAAAATAAGATTAATAGGAGTCTTTGGATCCTAAGAGTAGAGAGTTAGATCAGAAACACTATTTTTTTTGTTATCATTATCCATTTAACTTTATTACTATATATGATAAAGAAACTTAAAATGTTATTTTGTATCAATAAAAATAGTATTATCAAAAAATAATGTGTACGTCTTTATCTTTATTATTATAATGAGGGAATGAGGGGTAAGTGGCCTTGATTGACTTTTTTTTATTATAACAAAAAAATTAAATATTATATTATCTTATTATTTAGTAAATAGATATTTAACGATATTAATGTAATTTCAAATCTATTAACTTTCATTAACCATCTATTCCTATTTTTTTTATCTCACTCTCCACTCTCTATGTGTTTTCAACCTCCACAGAGCTCACCTTTCTAACATATTTTTCATATCTCACGGCTCCCCTCTAACACACGTGTATAAACCCACTAAGCCCCTCTCTCCCCCTTCCCTCACTCTCTCTCCATTTCCAATCTCACGTGCATCCCACTAGTCTATATATATAAATAATATTTTGAGCCGAACCAACTCCTAAACAATCTTAAATATTCGAGTTCAAATAAAAGCTTAACTTGATTCATTCGAGGCTAAAATATCAGCTTACCTCGCTCAAACAAGCGAAGCAAAAAGTAACCCGAGTTCGAATTTGAGAGATTAGTAGAATCCGGACCCGATACCTATTAATCGGGGCGTGTGTACCAGTATATGTACCACACAAAAGACTCTCTCCAACCAGTAGGTTACAAAAAAGCTCTTCAACCACTCAACCGTTGTAAACACCTCTCAAACGAATAATCAATGGCTTCTTCTACCCCAATCTTCTCTCCCACCTCTGCAACCTCCCCAAAACTTCAAATTTCCTCCATTTTCTCCTCCAAACTAAACTCCACTAGCTTCGTCTCCAAACCCATCTCTAAAAATGGAAGACCCATCACGAAACTCTGCGTCTCCTCACCAACAAACAAACCCATTCTAAATACCAACGAGGAAAGCATCTTCTTCGATGGTGGAGCTCATTATGGCGATCTAATCGCTAATCTGCTTCTGGGTTTCACTCTTCTTTGGTTGCCGCTAACTTTAGCTGCGGTTTCGAGGGCTTTGTTTCTGAGATACAGGTTCACCAATTTGAGAGTGACCGTCATTTCAGGCTTAACAGGACAAGATAGGAGTGATTTTTCTTACAAAGTGGTGAAGGATGTTCAAGTGGTGCCTCGTTTTATCGGTGAATGGGGAGATATTATCATTACTTTGAAGGATGGAACGAAGGTGGACCTTCGAAGTGTTCCCAAATTTAGAGAAATTGCAGAGTATTACCTTTCCATGGCTGATAAATCGGCGGTTTCGAAGTTAAAGGAAGCTGGGCCAAAAGGGTTTTAAGGGTTTTGTTTAATCCCATATTATATTGCGGTGGCTCGTGTTTATCTCCTTTTTAAGAGGTATGTAATTTTTTTGTGCTTAATTTATCAGAAATGGGAATAGGGTTTCGTATTTTTTTTGTTGTAATGTAATTGAAGGGAAATTTGTTTATAATGTTTGTAATGCATTTGATTTGTATGATTTTGGGTTCTTGATGAAATGGGATTTTGTTGAAGTTTGGATACCTGCAAGGAATAATCTGATTAACTTTTGAAATGAAGGTGATTTACAGTTCTTAATGCAGTTGTTGAGAAGACTTATTTTTGTTCATTTATTTATTTATTTTATTTTTCTGTGGTTGAGGTACTTATGGTAAGAGACCCTATGCTTAGAGGTGCAAATTGTCAATTTAGGGGACAGTTTATAAACGAAACAGGAAATCATCTTTAACCAATGTGGGTACAAATCGATGAAATCACATGGCCAAATTGAGGTTGCCGTTGAATGGAATGCATGAGTGACAGAATGTCCTTGTCCCTCTTATCAGTCTCCCCCTAGAAGCTCCAATCACTTAGTAGTATGCATATGGTCACTCCTCTAAACAAGAGCTATTATATGGCTTGCGGCTTCCATTGGTTTCTTCACAAGCATTTCTATGGAGCTATTGTGTTTGTAAGATCTTGTCAACAGAGCAGTTGAGTTGAGGAATTTTATTGTATCCGCTGCCTTTTGAATTTGGTAGGGTATAATGATTAATGAAGTGTTTATGCATGGGAGGGAAGGTAAACAAACAATAAACAATAGGACTTCAAGGCTTATATATCATGTTTGATTAATCCCATAGTGTAGGAGCCAACATAAGTGAGTCGACTGATCTTAGAAGCTGGGGAATTGGTGAAATTATGTTCTCTGGGAGTGTTATACTGAAGGAAAAAGGCAAAGGGTTGTATACCCAATTGTCATGTGTATGTATGTATGTCTAACTCATTTTTTTCCCTGATAGATAAGAGTTTTTCAGTTGGGTTCTAGGTTGTCTTATCATCAATGTTAAGATGTTAACACCCTAAACAGAATATGGTTGCAAACATAGATAAAATTGTAATTCTTCTCCACACCCTATTTAATTGTATAGCCATTCTTCATGAAGCAGTGGTAGTGAAGTAGATCAACTTTGTGAAGTGGGCTGCATGCCAGATTTTAGGGTTCATAGCATGGGAAGAGAAACATTGTTTTAACCTTTAAGGTTTGAAATTATTGTGTGGCATATCTATTTTTGGGAGGGAGAAAAAATGTTTTTCTTGTTTGTTGCGCCAATCTAAATTTCCTCCTGTTATCTTTTTTTGATCGATAGGATTACCTCCTATTATTGAGTGAAGCACTATATTAAGGTAAGGCAATCTACTACCTGGCATGGTTTAAAATATCGATACGTATCGACCGATACGGGCCAATATGTATCCTATTTGGAGCTACCCAATACACTGGTACGCTGGAAAAAAAAACTCCACTGTATCGGGCCAATACAGACCCGATACACTCGATATGAGGATTTTTCAGTTAATTTTTTTTCTCTTTCCATTTACACTAGGATCCACAATACAAACCCGATACACACAACTTATTTACATAATATATTATTTTAAGTAAATGATTTTAACTTAATTTTACTTTCATTTACTTTAGATATTACTATGTAAATAAAGTTATCCTCCTGGTTATGATGCCCTAGCCCAGCCCTACTTATCATGAGCCACTGGTTATGATATCCCAGTCCAACCCTACGTATCAGGAGCCACTGGTTATGATGCTCAATTCTAGTCTTTGACTAACAGTTATGGACAGATCACGACTCAAGAACAGGCATATGTAGAAATGTACCTGGGCATGTATCGCACGATGATGACTTGGACACAATGGTGTCATCATGTCTGGACCACTTATAATGCCACTTATAATGTATCACTCTACTCAATTCCTAATCTCACAGTGATAGAGTATGAGCCAGCACGAAGCTCAATGTGGTATTGAGCTTTTATCATATTTTTGATTTATGAATGCAAGTGAGATTCTATCACTTGGTTAAGTAACTATGGTTTGTATTTTCATACATATTTATCAGTACGCACGCTTTTTTTAACTTATAAATTTGTTAACTCTCATATGTATGATTATCAATGTAGTTGGAGGTCTTCATTTAATTTTTTTTTATCTTATATTTGCATTAAAAGAAGTTTTATGCAAAGTATCCAAGTTTTTCCTTGCATATTCAAGCTTTTTTTAGCGTATTCTGAATTTTTTCATCGTATCCAACCGATACGGTACCGATACGTATCCTATTTTGGACTTACCGATACGGCGACCGATACCGATATTTTGAACCATGCTACCTGGTACTAGCTATAAGGACTTAGGCCAACACCCTAACAATGAGAAACAAAACCAAAGCTCACAACAACTTGCAGATAAGAGGCATAGCATGAGTTGGGGAGAATGGGTTTAATTTTGCCCTCGCAGACTTTTGACAGGCCCATTGAAAGAGTACTTTCTGGTGCTCAAGTGTATATGATCCAAGTATCTAGGGTGATGGATTATATGGAGAATGGATGTTGGCCTTTGGACCTTATAGGTAAATGGGGGCACAAAGAATAAACTCTGTGGAATTTCTGTGTTTTTGAAAGTGTATAAATGTCTGTTAGGGTGTACATTAACCTCTCCAGACTTGTCAACTAAAACCCTTCTGGTTGCATAAGTTATGTTGGATTTTTAATAGGTAAAAGTTCTCTATAAAAGTCAAAAGTGAGATCTATAAATCACTAGTTTACATGCTTTATTGGAGACCATGTTTTCCTGCAATTAAAACGCCAATTAGTCTGGATGTGCATCTCTTTCTTTATTGGGGGACAATTTTAAATACACTTCTTTATGTAGCTTGGTAATCCCAATTCAAGTTACACGTCTTCTCAAACAGTGAAGTCAAGCCCATAACTCACATTCAAACCATTATTGCAATGGTAGGATTCTTCTGCTTAACCCTTCAGATATGGGACAATTCTCTGTCGTAGACTACTTAAATGATGATTGAGACAAGTCAATGATAGCATGAGAATTGGAACAATCTGTTTAAGGAAAAAGATCATACATTTGCCAAGTCACGTGACAAGGCAATTTAGGAGGTGAGGCTTCTCATTGATGACGTAAGACAGCTTCTGATGGTTATGAGATATGTCAGCTTCATCAGCAATTTAAGATACTTTAGAAACACCCCCATATGCTCATTAGTTTCAAATGCTACTAGCAATTGTCTCGAACTGATGATGGAGATCCTAAACTCTCGTGATGGCAAAAACAATATAGTTAAATAAATATTTGGAAGACATGGACCCTTGCAACATATCATTTATAATTAGGTAATCATGGTACGCAGTGTCAAAACGTTTATCTTTCAGAACCTAATAGAACACCTTATAAATCATGCCATAGGATACTATTTAGGTCATTTCCTCATTTCATCGTTATACTATGTCCTTCCAAGTATATTAGATATGTGATTATATGGCTATAGATCATTTCTCTTCGTAGAACCATTGACTTTTTCTTGAATGCGCAATTATGTATATTCCTTGCTTGTTGTAGAACCATTGCTTTCTTTTGAATGCACTGGTGTGTATATTCCAACTTATCTCTTGAAATCAGTGTTTTAAAAAGCGTGTGAGGCTTACGCCTCAAGGTTCGCCTCGGGGCAAGACTTAAGGAAAACACCTCCAGGCTCAACCATGAGGCTTAAACCTCATTAGGCTCACATGAGGTACACGCCTCATGCCTTGAAACTCGTTTTATGTCTATGGTGTATGCCTCATACATTAACTAAAATTAGGTTTCTAGCCACAACTGAGACTTCAATGTCCTTTTTTTAATATATAATTTGTTATTTTTTTCAACTAATTTATATAGTATTTCCTATATATACGCGTGCACCCACACAAACACACACATTGTATACGAATATATAATCTTTCATTAACTTTTTGAATCTTTTTACAATTTTTTTTAGATTTTATTTATTTGTTAAAATGAGAGAGCATGAAACTTTTTTGTGAGGCTTACGCCTCATGCATCTTGAGGTCCTAACGCCTCGCCTCATGCCTTAACATTTTAAAACATTGCTTGAAACAGAGGAAATGATCTCCCATATTAATGGAATATGAGAATGCAGCCTTGGGATTCTGCATTACTCTAAGAGAGAGAACCACCTAGCATGAGAGGTGATGTACAGGTCTCAACTTAAAGGCGACAACCACAAGTTCAGTTCCAACTCACCTACTAAAAGGAGAGGCATGAGTTTGCAACTTGTGTTATCATGAGTGCCTGTAGGGGTTCATGGGAGACTCTTGAGTCTTGACACAGTCAGCTTCAGTTAGAACTTAAAAAAAATTAATCAATAAAAGGTTCAGTCATCGCAACACTATAGCTCATTTTTTTTTTCAAATGGTAAATAAGATTTCATTCGTAATTGAAAGGAAACAAAAACAGTTATCTGCAGTTCACAAATGGTTAACCAGAAAGAATGCAAAAGCCAAAGCTACCAAAAAGTACTACAAAAAATCCTCAATAAGCACATAATAAAATTAGTTCATAACGACTAGATTGGAAGCACGAAAGCTAACCCCAAATCCATAAAGTCACTCCTAAGACAGGCCCAAGATAGGATGAGGAGATAAACCCTTGCAATAATCCATATCAAAGAGAGTTCCTCGTCGTCGAATATTCGCGTATTCCGCTCCTTCCAAATCAACCCAGAGATAGCCCCCAGAAAAAGGACCCAAACCACTGCTAGTGGGGGAGCCAGCCGAATCGAAGACCAATAGGTTAAGAAGTCTTGAAAGGATCTAAGAAAGACCCAAACCACTCCAAGATGAGATGAGTAGAAGTTCCAAAGACTACAAGCGAAAGGACAGTGCGATAGTAAATGATCCATCGATTCCTCCTTAGACTGACACAAAGCACAACGATTGGATAGATTCCATCCTCGACTTTGCAGATGGTCTAAAATTAGGATCTTATCCAAACATGTTGTCCAAATGAAAAAATATACCTTTGAAGGAATACCAGGGTTCCACATGGTCCGACAAGGAAATTTAGGGAAATGAGAGAAAGTAAGAGCCGGATAGAAGGATTTTACTGAGAATCGATGTAACACGCAAATTTCAAGCGTCTTTTGATGATTGACATCTTGAACCCTGCGGTCAGATTACCTCCATTGTTGTATGGAATTTATTATTTTATGTGGGGACTATCCTTCCAATCCGGGTAAACCCGGATTGTTAATTACCTTCTCAATTTAGAGAAGAACCTCTAATTAAGAAGAACAAATAAAAGAATAACAAATATTGAATAAAATATTTTATTTATTCAAAGAGATTGCCCAGATCTCATGTAGGCGTTACCAATGCCTCATGGTGGTCTTTGTGTCAAGAAAACGGGAAAGAAAAAGAGGTAGCCATATTGAGGGGTTCACCTGATATTCTCCATTGATGGGAGATCATTTTTTTTCTTCCTTGATTGTTGTTTTCTTGCATCTCTTTTTCTCTCTCTCATCTTTGTGTTTTTGCTATGAAAAAATCATATGGCTTATTCGTGGGAGTTTCTTGTGAGAAACTCCCTCTTTATAGCTTTTGGAGAATCTTTTTTGACTCCCATTTGACTTCCTATTTTTTAGGGGTCAAAAAGGTTCTCCCTTTAGAGAGAGTCACCTGTCCTTTGACAGTTAGTCTCCCTTATCTTGAGAAACCTAGGACAATTAGGAGTCATTTTTCTTCAAAGACTCCAAATTGATTTCCCTCTTTAGGGAACTTGGGAGGATAACCTTTGGCCAACCTGCATGATTGACTTATAAAATCTGTCCGTGGCGACTATTTATAGGTCTGCCCGCGGACTAACTCATTGAGTCAGTCCGCGAGGGTCTGTTTAACCGGGTCTGTCTACAGAGACTGACCAAAGCCATGTGAGGGCTTGGGCTTGATGTGGTATACACACTCCTCCTTTGATTTGGTGTGAAGCGGCGCACTAAAGTTGGTGAACCCCGGCTCAATCTGGTGTCGCAATTTCGCTACCCACAATCGATCTCTTGGATCCCTAGCCCATAGACGATTATCTCTAACTAAAGGACAAGGAAGGACTGATTTCAACTGGGTCAAAAGCCTAAACACCCAAACCACCTTACCTTGGGCCCAATCCAATGAAGTCGACACCAAACCATGTCTATCTCCTACTAACCAACTCAAAGTATAGAAATCATGACCCAACTCAAAGTATAGAAATCATGACCCAAGATAGATTGACCACACCATAGATCATCCCGGAATCTCACATTATCCCTTGATCCCACTTTAAAGCGAATATGTTTTGAGAATCCCTCCCTTCCTTTACAAAGGGTTTCCACAAATTAACCATGAGGACCTTTAACAGCTGTGGGCTCTCACCAATTACTTTTCCCATGCCTCGCCACTATGACCTTCCTCCATAAACTCTCCCTCTCCTCTCCAAAGTCCAAACCTCCATAACCATTTCCCTAATAATGCCTTAGTAACTTCAAGCAAAGATTTCACGTCTAAACCACCTCAGACACTAGGACGACAAACCAAACTCCATTTGACTAGATGGTCTTTTTGAATCTCAACCTTGTCATTCCATAAAAACTCTCTTGGATACGCTCCAACTGATGAACAATGGAAGCCGGTGCCCAGAATGGACAAAAGGTTTAGGAAACATTTACCAAAGCCTCATCAGTTAAGCATGCCTGGACTAGGGTCTTAATCTGTATTCCTATCATTTAGTCCAATATTTATCTCTAACCCCAGGCAGGAGACATATACACTTGCAGAGAATCAGCTTCTAGTCAAAAGACTATATGATCGATTGATCTCAACCATCATATTCTTTTGATTTCCTTGGCTTGTACAGGGAAACATTAAAGATAGATCGGATATTTCTTAGAATCCAGTTTCCTTGATTATTAATATAGAAATAGTTGGGTCATGATCCATTGTGTATGTGCCATGTTATGCTCATTGATGGAACTTCCCCAGTTTTAGTATTTGTTTTCTTCTTTCCCAAATTTGATTTTGTTACTTATCCTACCAAAAAAGCAAAAGTAGTCGTACCAACCTGATTCACAAATACTAGGTGGTGTCTCAGTAGTAGTTGAACCATAGTGACTCGACTAAGTCCAATGAGCTCTTATCATTCTAAAAGCATCTTTATTAAAGAGATAGACAGATAGATGTGGTTCATTTCAGTTCCTTTGCAGGTTTTGTTAAGGGCCCCCTCCATCCTCCCAAGTCCCTTTCCAGGGCTTCAATCATAGGAAAGGAATGTGCCTTAATCTATATGGTTAGGACTTGGGAGCAGCTCTAAATGATGATAGAAACATGTTTAGAATTACAAGTTGAAGCGTACAGAACAATCATTTTACGATATTATGTTCAAATCAGCTACTAATCATCAATACTATTCGAGCGAATTAGTTTTCTTAATCACAGATAGTAATGATCACATTGTCCTGAGAACTGAATAGAAACAGCAAAAATAGCATATGAAGTCTAATTATTGTCTCTCTAACTGTTATCTTAGTCCACAAATCTTTGATGGGATGATATAACATCCTTGTTTTACTCTGATTATATGAATATCATTTAAATATGGCTTAGCTGAATATAAGGTATGCATTTAGGGGGATGACCCATGATCTGATTTCCCTCCAAAGAGAACACGTACCTAAAAGTTTGGACCCCGTCAGATGATCATAGCCATTTGATCAGTGGACTCACTATATAAAGAAAAATGAGATCATTTGCATGTTTTTGATCACTTGACACTGCTGAGTCATGGACTACTACTGCAACACTATTTTAAATATTGGCGGGATTTACAAGTAGTGTAGCAAATTAGCAATACCCATTTTTATTATTATATTACACCACAAAGTAGAGAAATGGATGATCAGAGAGGAATCTAGTCCTCTCAAATGGGTAAGAACAAGAAGAGCCAAGTTAGAGAGAATATAAAGGGCATAGGATTCCAAAAAGCTTCCTCTTTTACAACACCTTGGATTGTAGGAAAGGAGAGAGATTTGAAATGTAAGATCTCCCTTGAAAAGGTGGCTTAAATATCAAAAGGGGTTCCTGCATGAATATAGGAATCCCAAGCAAAGAACTCTTAACATCCATATAAAACTAAGAATGGAGTAAAACTATAACAGCATGAGCTCCATTTTTTTTTCACACGTGGGACCTTTACCCCTTATCTTTTAGTACGTGGGAATCAAGGGAATATTTTTCCAAACAAAATTCCAAAAACAACAAGCTTTCTCATTTAAAAGAAAAGAAAAGAAAAAAGGGGAATAAAAGAGAAAGTGGTTCTAGCTTTTATTTTGCTTTGTTGATATGTTCTACATCAAGCTTTACTTTCAGGATAAATGATCTCTCTCCTGTTCTACTGTTTTTGACTAAAATGTCTTGCTTTAGTAAAATTTAGCTAATTTAACAGAAAAATCGCTAAGGAGCGCCACTCAGAACACAGATTAGACATTTTCTATAGAAAAGTTGGGATGATGGTTTTCTAAATAGACGGTCAATCGAAATCCTTAACTACATTGTCCAAAACAAGAAGAAAAGTTAAGATGTACTTAAGAAAAAATTTAGACAGTTTTTACATTGTATTCCATTTAAAAGTTTTAAAGTTAAAAGTCAAGTTCTGTCCCAGACAAATCAATTTCCCTTTCTTCATTTTAAAACAGGAGAATCTGTAGATGGTACATTTAGCCGTTTTACAACGATTATATAAGGTTTAAAATTATTTATGTTCAAACAGTGGATTTAGAATGTGATAAGTTCAAGAAATTTTTTACGATGTGAAAAAAATGGGATTGAGGGGGTCAATGTGTATTTTAGGCCTTCTAATTCATCGTAATTAGGCTTTCTAATTCATTGTTATTAGACAACTGTTCATAGATCTCTTACTTAATTGAGAACCTGAATCCTAGATCTTTCACCCCTAGCCACCAATAATACTTCTAATTTATTGTAATTGTTGAATTTGCAAAGTAAGGATGTCAAATGTATTTTCTGAAAATTGAGGGGGGTCTATTCTGAAAATTGAGAGGGTCTATGTGTATTTTTGTCAAACCTCAGGGGATCTATGTGTATTTCGTCAAACCTCGAGATTGTAAATGTATTTTTCCCAAAATGATTCAAGGGATAATTTTGAAATTTTATAAAGTTTACTACATGACATTAGCAGGTCTGTCAGTGACAGAAGGGGTGTAAGTGTCATTCTTTTGAAAAGTAAGGGTACCTAATGTATTTTTTGAAAACTTAGGGGTCTATGTGTATTTTGGTCAAACCTCCTGGGGTGTAAATGTATTTTCCCCTAAATAAATAATTATCAGAAATTAAGAGAAATTTGAGATGACAAACTGTTTTTACTCTTGGTGAAACTGGAGACTAGATAGATGGTGTGCAAGGTTGGCAGCTTGGTCTTAGTCCAAGCTAAGACCAAGCAACGTAGAGATCATGATATGCTTATTAATTTTTAGTTCATAATCATTCCCATTTGCTTTTCTGGTTAAAATGGGGGCCAAGAAAAGGTCCCCATGGTTTTCTTTTTCATTTTTCTGACAAAAATTAAACTTGTTGCGAGAGAGCGGGGACACTCGGAACTCTCTCATTGGTTGGAAGGCGGCTCAGCTGCGAATGATGAGGATGAGGAAAAGCAGCCGCGTAAGCCCCACCTTTCCCACTGATCTCTTTGGGAACTTGGGCCTCTTCATATCTTCCTCTTGTTAATCAAATCAGCTCGACTTCAAGCTTGTGGCTTCATAGCTTGGACTAAAAGTCTAAATTGAGCCAAAGAAAAAAAAAAAAAAAAAAAAAACAACATAGAAAGCATTATTGAGATTTGTCTCACAGTATTATGTTGCAAGTGGACCTCCTTCTACAACTCAAGAAAATTGATGTTTTTTTTTAGCTCTTGCAAGAAAATGATGTTGATTGCTCTCCATCGAATAATTTAAAATTCTCCAGGCAAGACTTTGTTCATATTTTAGCATTTTAATATGAAGGGGTGATTTATATTTCAAAGTTTAACATACCTAAGGCTCTCTCTCTCTCTCTATATATATATATTACACCGGGCCCACTTGAACGACGGGTTTGATCGCCTCTACGTGTGCCATATGCCATATGTCGTGAATTCTGACTTATATTTTGGCATCTCCTTGTATAATATGTTACAACATTTGAAACAAATAAAGGGTCATGAAAAGAGAGCCAAAGAGGGAGGCTAGCCAGTGGACAAGAGAATGGGAATTAGGAGATGATTAAGGATTTACAAATCAAAGAAAATGACAGAACTAAGGCCAAATGGAAGGAGGGAGTGATTTTCCCTTTTGAAAATCATGGCTCATGGAGTGTTTTTGTTTTTTATCCTCTAACTTTAAAAAGTGTGTAGGTAGTAAAGCTTTTGCATAGGGTTCCATTCGGGTCGGTGCTTTTCCGGGTCGTCTTGCTCTTTGATGGCTGCTTGTGGGACAATATCACAAACCACTCCAATACATATATATGCCCCTTTACAGAGATTCCCTCCAAAGCATATCTATGTAAATCTTGTTATCCATTCAAATTCATAAACTCATTACGAGAGTATCCACATTTAGCATGGTATGTATTTTAAAACCCTGATTAAAAATTTTTTTTTGGATTAGCAATAATTCTAGGAGATTGTTGGCCTAACTATAATTAGTGGGACATATGTTACATTCTGTGTAAGTGTCGTCGGGTGAGAGAATCATATCCTCTAAGTTCTTCCAAGTGACCAGCGTTTTTGAAGGTCAGGATCTACTCAAGAGGTGGTTACAACGGTTAAATCCGTACAAACCAATTGATCCAGCCCTTCCAATACTCATGGCTGCAGGAAAGAACCTAGTGAAGAACACAGAGGATTTGCTTCCTCTAGTGGGTATCCTTTTTTTTTTTTTATGACACTCTAGTGGGTATCCTTAGTTCTCTCAAATCCAAAAAAATGAAATGACTCCTCCAGCTGGGACATTAAAGAATATCCAGAAAAGCATTTTGGCCCCCCCGGAAGGCCTTCTTCGTCCTCCACCTAAGCTGCACAGAAAAGGCTCAAAGCTAATCCCACTGTTGTGAGGGGGCCTGCAAGACTGGCTAGTCACCAATCAGAAACATCAACCCTAGCCTCTTAAACGGAGAGTATACTAATTGTCATCCAAGCGGACAAGATTCCCACAATGCGCATTGTAAGTAATTCAAATGAGAAAAGAAATTAAAAGTTTTTTATTTTTTGGTTAAGAGAAATTACAAGTGAAACCAGTTTTTTTCATTTCTATTTCTTTTCTATTGGGTAGGTAACATTTTTATGATTAAAAATGATCCACCCAATGGGAGAGTGCCACATAAGATTATCACACCTTACTACACGCAAATCAACACTTGGTAAAGTGTGTATAAACCCATGTGGCGCCTTACCACCTATAGTGTAGTCTCATCACTAGCACCAACGGGAGATCATTTAGAAAAGAGAAGAAAGAGAGATTGTTTGATGAGAGCATTTTCAATGGTGTGCTATATGGTGCCTCAATGCTATATTATAGTATTGAGAATAGAAATTTGGTCTCCAACAGTTGTTTTTGGGTGTACCAAAATTTGACATGTCATTTCTTGTGCCAAATTTGGCATAAGAAATGCATATGCCAAAATTTGGCACACCTTTTGACTGAATGAATTTTTTTGTTGATTTTTTACCATTTCGTCCTCCAACAGTTATTATTATTATTTTTTATCATTTTACCTTTTAACGATTATATTTGATTTTTTTACTATTTTCCTCTCTAACAACTATAACTTTTTTACTATTTTACCATCTAATCCTTGGTTTGTAGAAAAAAAATATTAATTTTATTTTTAAAAAAATATTTTTAGGACTGGTAAACCCTAGAGGTAGGTGAATCTTAACCACAATTAAGAGGTGTCAAAAGGGACACGTGGCAACCTCATGGGTTGTGATCATGAAAATAATAAAATTGACACAGACCATTAGAACAGCTTGTACCAAATATGACATTTTGACACCGTAGCTGTAGAATTGGCACAGCCAATATAACATTCACCGTTGGATCAGATGCTTTGAGGACTCCATTCCATTTTCAATGTTCAAACACCTCTCTCTCTCTCTCTCTCTCTCTATAGTTAAATTACAGTTATTTTCCATCACACTAACAATAACTGTAAGTCTCATAAAGTGGCATTGCATTTACGTCTTGAGAGAGAGAGAGTCACGAATGACGCCACGTCCCCTACAAAACCAGTGTAAGAAGAGAGTAGATGGTAGAGAGTCTAGAGACCAATCTATATCTGCTTGCTTAATATATTCTCTCGTGGGTTTCAGCGTTTTTCAAACTCCCCCTTCAAACGCGCCCAAAAAACAGCAAAATTAAAGATCAATCCTTTTTTCTCACACAGATTCGATCATATTTCTAGGGTTTTGATTTGATGTTGAAGCTTTTTAATTTCTGCTGTTTCCTCTTAAATTTCTCAGATCTACGATCTCAGATGTATATACAGAGTAGCGAATCTCAGAAAGAACAGCTTCAATCGACTGTATTCTCTAGTTTCTGATTAATTTCCAGGAATTTCAAAGTAGACGTAATTCGAGTGCGTCTACGAGTATGATCTCTGTGAGATCCGATCTACTACTGTATTTTTATACGAATTCAGATCGGATTCTGAGGATTTTTAGATCAAAGGTGATTGAAAAGTTAGAATCCTAGGAAATTCGGTGTTTGAGAGTTTCGAAACTGCTGCTGTTCCGTTTGAAATGAACAGAGTAACTTTCAAGGAAAAAGACAGAGATTGAGTTACCTTTTTTATATAGTTAGAAAAGTTGTTTTAACATGCGGATTGATGTTGATAAAAGAGGGAGGAACGTAGAAGTAAGACTAGGATAGAAAAATGGAGGATTTGAAGAAGCTCTATGAAGCTCCCAAGCAGAAGGAGCGACACATTGTTACATGGACTCAACAGGTTTCCACTTCTTTGTTCTCTGTTTTGTTTAATTTACTTGGAACCCTTTTCGATGTTTCTTCTACGGCGAGTCTAATATGGAGAATCTGAAGTGCAGGAAGATGATATACTCAGAGAGCAAATTAGCATCCATGGAACTGAAAAGTAATGTTTCTTTCATTTCTTTTGTAAATTTCTAGTGATTGTAAGGAAGGCTGTTCTTTCTAGATAAATGGAGTTGAGACATTTGGCTGTATTATCTTGTGCAGCTGGACGATTATCGCAGCTAATTTCAAGGATAAAACAACTAGACAGTGCAGAAGACGGTCAGTAAACTATACTATATTTCACACTTGAGAGTTAGCAGATCCACTGTGTTCTTGTTTTCCAGTCTAATCTGATATTGATATTAGCATTACTGTCACAGATGGTACACTTACTTGAATTCTGATTTCAAGAAAGGAGGATGGTCACCAGAGGAAGACATGATCTTGTGTGAGGTAACTGATACTCTAAGCTGTGTAATAGGAGCTTCTGTATGTGTTTTGCTTATTATGAGTAGGATTAAATAGATTATGATCCCCTCTCTTGGAGTTTGACAACTCCTTTCCGGAGTTTATGCTTCTCTTGGGGTAAAGATGTCTAAGAGGATAATATTGCTACAAGTGAACTTAAAGTTTGTGTGAGACACTATTTCTATTGAGTAATTTGTTTTGTTTGATGTAGTTTTTCTTTTTTAATCATACAATGTTTTTGTTGTTTTATTTTTAAGCTTTGATGGGTTTTAGGACAAATCAAGTTTTAGGGTGCTTGGGATCTAAAATTGATTGCCTATGTTGTCTGTCTCTTGATAGTCTACTAGAAACACCTTTACATCGCCATTTAGGGATGCGCTTTTTCTCGCCATTGGATGTTGTGTTTTAATAGCTACAAGGTGATCTGCAGGCTCAGAAAATATTTGGAAACAGATGGACTGAAATAGCAAAGGTGGTTTCAGGCAGGTAAACAAACTTCATCTGCAGTCTTATAATAATTCTCTCTTATATTATAAGGTTACTTATAAGTATATATTTCATTGCTAATGCAGAACGGATAATGCTGTAAAGAACCGATTCTCCACCTTGTGCAAGAAAAAAGCAAAACATGAGGCCTTAGAAAAGAAGAACACTTCATACAGCAACTTGGACAATAAAAGGATTATTTCTGAAAATAGAATTGTTACAGACACAACATCTGAGTCTGCAGCACCCCTTAAGAAGTTGAGGTACAGTACAGATATAATGTTTCCATGTACGTCAATATAGTTGGTGATTTACATAATAACACAAAAAACTGTTTCTACTCAGGACCCATGTCTCGGGTTTCACAGAAAATTGCAACCCCGAAGGAAAATCACTAGGGGAATGTGGAACAACAATGAATCAGCAAGTAAGACCACCTTTTGCTGTTTTGGTTCAAAACCTCTGCAATGTTAGCAACTTGTCAACTGAACAACATCTCAACAATAACACCAGGACAGCCTCTGATGATAGTAAGCCACCTCTCAAAACTTCAACTAAATAAAAAGATCTTGGTTAGGTACCTCTTTCACCCACTGAGGGGCACATTAGAAAAATTGTGGAAGAACAGCAAAATACTTATTACTTCGGCCAACACGATCTTCGTCATTTTCCCCTTTTAGAAATTATCATCTGCATTGCTTAAAATATAACACCATCTTCCCTTCCAATCCAAAAGCAGTTGGGAATAGCAAGGTTCAAGGGACATTTCTTAAAAAGGATGATCCGAAGATCACTGCTTTGATACAACAAGCAGAACTGCTCAGCTCACTTGCGCTAAAAGTCAATACAGAGAACACAAATCGGACTCTTGAAAATGCTTGGAAGGTAAGGAAAGTAATCCTATTCTCTAGGATTTTAAGCTAAAGAAAATCCAAATGTGGTTGCAAGGATGATCTACTAACAGTATACCAGTACACACGGTGTACATGCAAATTAATATTATCCATCCAAATTAATGCATTATTCAGACCATCAAATAAACAATGGAAGAAGGTCCAGAAAATTCTACTATAAGATGGTTATGATCATCTAGTTGGGTTGATTTTTGGCATAAGATCTTCTGGGTGGGACTTGTTGATGGCAAACCCTATTCACATGCCCACATGTACCAGCATTCCATTTGTAGTGTCCTCAGTATTTGCCTAAATGAATACCCTAGGTTCCTGATTCCAATAAGAACATTAAAAATGATGCAAACAGAATTGGCTTATTCTCTAATACCATCAAATCTATAATTCAGGAACTCCAAGATTTCCTTAATCAAAACAAAGAAAGTGATCTGCTCAGATACAAAGTCACAAAGATGGATTTTCTTTTCGAAGATTTCAAGGGCTTGGTAGAGGACTTAAAGAATAGTAACATGGAAATTCGGCTATCTGAGAGGTACTAAAAGACCGTGGTGAACTAAGACTCAGATTTGAACAGGTTTTACTAATGCCTCACTATCTAACTGATGGCTAGCTTTTTGTATAGGCAACCAGATTTATATGAGTCATCCACAAGCAGCTCTGAATACAGCACAGGATCAACTGTCCAGTGCCATACAGCAGGTGATAAAAAAGAACAAGCTCAAGCTGAGGTATGTTCACTACATCAGGATGCCGTAGTTTCACTACAATCAATTCATGTAGGAGAACAGAATGGAGGCGGTGATTGCAAAGACATAGTTTGTACTGGTACATGCACTACTCTAGGTATTCAAATCAACCAAGCCTACGCGTATTTCCTCTTATAGCGTTTGTAATTGGATCGTACAGAATTAGATTTCCTGATTGGTCATTATGAAAAGTAAAATATCTGTTTTTATTGCAGCAGGAATCTTCTCTTCTTGTGATAAACCAAAAGACAATGATGGAATTGTTTCTGCCTTGCCAAATGCAGAGTTCAGTTCCCCTCTTCAAGTAACTCCTCTGTTCCAATCCTTGGCAGCAGGGATTCCCAGCCCCAAATTTTCAGAAAGTGTAAGTTTAGGATTTTGAGTCCTCAAATTCTCATGCTGTCAATTCTGAAAGGTTATGGCCTCTGGACATTATCCTATTGAAAATAGACTATTAGAATGATTTTTATTAAGGAAAATAAAAACAGGGTTTTGCAACAAAATGACCTATGCACCTCAAGGGGAGTGTAGTGGTTATCGCCCATAAAAAAAAATTGCTTATACGACACACACACACACACAAGAGCTACTATGGTAACTGGTGTAAAAGCAACTTTTTTAATGAAAAAATGGTTGTTGCTTTGACTGATTACACCAGTAAGCGGTTTTTTTTTTTTTTGGGGCGGGGGGGGGCATCTTCTTAGCTATTGATTTAATTGGTGATTACCGCTAGCACTCCCCTTGCACCTCAATGTTAAGAACCAGAACTCTGCACGAAAAGACATGAAAGAGAATTTTGATAGGAATCATTGGCCATCACATATGAAATGGGGTAATTATGTTAAAAAGAACATGGACTCGACTGATAATTGGTCTTTCTATATTGAATTTGACTTGACTGAATCAACGAAAAATTTGCAACTTCTATAAAAAAGAATGATGAACTTGTCACTTACTCAATTTCTGTAAATACAGGGAATGTGAACTAGGTACCCAAACCATGTAGAATCAAAAATTAATTAAGGATTGTTTTCATCAGCTAGTAGTTTGAAATGTGCTTTTTGCTGTAGAGGTAAAGGTGTATCATTTGAAAGGGTAGTCAAGCATTTCCTTATAACTGAAGCTTAGCCAGGA
Source organism: Tetracentron sinense (assembly GCA_015143295.1). Taxonomy (NCBI): domain Eukaryota; kingdom Viridiplantae; phylum Streptophyta; class Magnoliopsida; order Trochodendrales; family Trochodendraceae; genus Tetracentron; species Tetracentron sinense. The sequence continues at coordinate 8,753,781 of CM026573.1, forward strand.
AGAAAATATTGATCAAATTACTCAAGCTTGATTAGTTGTGGACCAAAAAAAGGGGGATTTTTGGTTCATTAAAGGCCAGAAGACCATAATCTCAGGGATTGAATTGTCATGTTGTTACTTTTTTCTTAATTCCGAAGATTTTTATATCAAAATTTGGATGTGACACTGACTATTGATTTCTAATGCATTGATCAGGAGAGGCGCTTCCTACTGAAAACACTTGGTTTGGCATACCCATCCCCTAATCCAACCACCAAACGTTCCCAAACACCGCCCCCCTGCAGAAGGGCCCTCCTCCATAGTCTCTGACCAATAACCTCTTCTCCATCTCATATCAACAGAACTTCTGCAGTCTAGAAGAACAGTTCTAGCTCATCCTTTGAGCATTTTAGCGTATTAATGAGTTTTAAATTTCACTTTTTGAGTTCAGTTTCCATGTTTCGCAGGCCCTTCCAACCCAATTTTTACCAAGAGGTGTACTAAGATCTGCATTTCAAATCTATTTTCTAGAATGTTATGGTACATACTCAAAGCATTCTAGCATTTCATGGCCGATCTTAAAGTGCGTTCTGCGTTCCCTTTTTCACTACTAGTAGAGTTACCAACCCTGATACTCACATAGAGTTACAGTGTGCTTGTGTGTTTGTGTGTCAAAGTGTGTCACTCTTTCCTTTAACCACTTCTCGCCGGGATTTGGTTTTGGGTATTCTTTTTTCCGGTCATGTTATCATCTGTACATAACCTGCAGTATACAACCTTTAGTCTTTTGAGAGTGTAATTATAAATCGGCACCTCCCCTATATTCTGAGAGAGAAAAAAAAAAAGGAGGTTCAACTAGTTGAATTGGATTCATATTGATTTGGTTTTGGTGTGCAGAGAATATAGAATAAGATTTTTATTTTCCTTATGTGGGATGTAACTTACTATGATTGGAGAGTATAATGTATTACTGGCTTTTGTGTGCATCTCTTGTTATCTTTTTTTTTTTTCCTTGTGATTTGCATGAACAAATACAGGGAAAGAAAAGAAAGAGAGAAATATGAAAAGCATATAAAAAAAAAACAAAGAAAAAATTGAGCAGATATGAAATAAGAGAAGTACCTCATCAACATTATCTAATTAGGGATTTCTTTCTCTTCCCTCAAGAGGTGGCTCAATTACAGAGACGATCAAATTTCCTGCTCTCTCTCTCTCTCTCTCTCTCTCTGGTGAGTTGTTTTATGGAGAAGAAGAGTTCTGAGAAATCGGGTTACTTGGGTTCGTCCGATAGGGAGCGACAAGCGTTATTATGATGGAGGCAAAAGCATTCGAAGAAAAGTTGGTGGCGTCATTTATGGTGTAAAGCCAGAGAGAGAGAAAGAGAGAGGGAAGGCAACACAAAATAAAGGGCACTCATTGGCTAAATGTTTCTTTTCAAAGTGGAGGGAAGGGAAGCTAACATTCGGGGTAAATGACTGATCTGCCAAGGGATTTCTGGATCAGACTACTTGAATTTTTGGGGTAAAATAGTAATAAAAATTTGGCACCTATGACCTAACACGCCCTCTCCATGTGAACTATGTCTGCAGTCATGAAGTGAGCCAATTCTGTTGTCTGCAGTCATGAAGTGAGCCAATTTGAAGCAGACTGTTAACTTTAGTATATCTGAATTTGTATCCCATTACACATCCAACTATGAATCAGACTGTTTACTTTAGTATATCTGAATTTGTATCCGATTACACATCCAACTATCTGAATTCGATAGTCATGTCGCCTGAATTGGGCCTCGGCGGCATAGGGGTCTGGTACCCATAACGCACCCTTAATTAAGGACTGCAACTAATGCTGGTGCTCTACTTTTCTGTCAATGACTCTGAATCTGGAATGTTGGATGCCTCTTGGGTCTTGTCTAGTACAAACGATCATCTCCACAATTGCCTTCTAAATGCACCATTGGTGCATATTCGTTGCGGCGTCACAATAACTAGTTATAAGGTATGATACATTTCGACTAGGAAAATATTTGCAACTTCATGTCATCCCATTTGGAAGGGAGGAGAGGTTTACAGTTTCTGTATTATCACTTCTCCAGGAGACCAATGAGATAGAAATATGGTACCATGTTTAAAGGTTCTATTTGGGAGGTTGTGATATACCCTATAAATCTTGCAGGTTCGAGCATCCTGGATCCTGCTCTGCAATAGTGTTAAAAGTTAGAAACCTGGGGATCCTGCAATCTGTGAAATTAGTAAAGTTAGGACTCTTTAATGGTTTAAGGGCTTAGTATTAGTTCACAACCTACTGATGTCTTCCCTATCAGAGCTCCTAGTAATCTAAAAAATTCCTTCCCTGCATGGGTTCTTACCATGATATAGTTCCGACGATGGATAGTGCAGTACATGGTGTTGGTAACCACAAAACTACTTCAAAACCTTGCAGCCTCTCACCTCTATGGTCTTCATTGATTCACTCCCTTGTGAACCTTGTCTTTTGATTTGTCCGATGCTTCTCTTTATATCTATATATATGCCTCTTATTTTGTCAATCAAAAAAAAAATGTAACTATAAAAATGGTTTGCAAGTTATTTCAAATTACACCATGAATAGTTCAGATGCAATACTCTATGGCCTTGTATGGCTGCCTTAAATTCAAAATATTTGAAAATTATACATTACTTAGCCAGCATAAGGAGAGACATTGTTTGCTCATAAAAAAGTGCTATTTTCCACTAATTAATTCTTCTTGAGGTCTATTCAGTTACATTCGCCAATATTATGAAAAGTTGTTAAAACTAAGGGACTACAAGACCTTGGGCTTAGACCCATTTTGTAACACACAAGGGAAATGAGAGGAAAAATAAGATTAATATATTGTTACAAAAAAAAATTCCTTCCTTACATTGGCTTTCTCTTCTTTCGCAGTCCCTGCAATTTCCTCCACTTGAGGTAGATCTGGTATGATAACCCAAAGAAGACCATGACAACACACCCCCATTGCTTTGGCGAAAGGGGATTTCCGCTCAGCAGCGAAGACACTACAATGCTCACAAATTTGCGGGTTGTGGTGATGGTCGTGTTGGCAAGGGAGCCAAAGCGGCTTATTGTCAGAAAGATGAAATTCTGGCCCACTGCCCCGCACAGGCAGTAGAGGAAGATGTCCCATGCTGCCTCTGGATGCTGCTTGCAGAATTGGACTGCCTCAAACCCAATGCCATGTGGCAAACCAAACATGTAGACCATGTTGTATATGGTGCCCCACAGATTCATTCCCAACATTATATCCCAAGCACTTGTCTTTGGGTACCTGTGCAAGAGGATGAGATTCAGTTGAGAAAGACTGAGGTACATATGCATGTTTCAAATGATGGACCGAAGTGCATATGAGAGTAACAATGGCAAGAGTCAATTATCAACCAACTTACATAGCACTTAATGCAAATTAATGAAAGGAACAATAATAAAAAATTTTAAATTTACATTTTTAACGTTCATTTGGAAAGAAAGGGAGAATAGTGTGTTACTAGGATGTCATTTTAGCGATCAAAAGAATTCCATGATTTATAGATATTTCATGACCTCCCCAACCCCCAAAAATATATATATATATATATATATTATGCTCTCCCATTAGTTAGATCAGGGGTGAGGTGTGAAAGGGCACAAGTCTAAGTTACAAATGCAATAAATGATGCGGGGCACAGCTCGTTCAATCAACTTGTAAAATCAGGTGATGAAACATTTTGTGGCCCCTATCCAACACTGGGCACTTAGATTCATACATATCTCACTGAAAATCATGTTTCACACCCAACTTGCCAACTAATAGGGCCAGGAAAAAGGAACTAGATTTTCCCTTATTAAGTATTCCAAACCAAGAACAAGAGCAAGATCACAGACGATTAATTCACGAAGTATTTGGAACTTTTTGAAAACATCGCAACTTTTACACACACCGAACAATTAATCTGCGCAATTGGAACTTTTTGAGAAATTCGTAACTTTTTCAAGAAGTTACAAATTGTGTGAATTAAACACAAATTATTCATGACTTTTTTTTTAAAATTGAATAAATATCCATTTATGAAATGTATTTTTATAATTATGCCTAATCAGTAATCTTCTTCTTCTTTTTTTCATATATTGCCCATTATTTTTTCAAAAAATTTTCCTAGCATAATAATTCCCAAACTCCAACATGATGACTGTGTGTACATATATATATATATATATATATAGAGAGAGAGAGAGAGAGTTCTCAAAATTTTCTTCAGTGACAATGTGGTGGTGGTGCTTCATCCATTCGCATGCCAATTCATGGAGCATAATAACATCATCGTTATCCTCATACGAGCCATAAAGTTTTCTGCACAATCCTATTCCACCATACCACTTTATCTATAGTCAAATTTTATGTTAGATTGTGAGAATCCCAATCGTTTCCCACTGCTTTCATTCATATCTTTTTCAGTCTTCCCTTTCCAAGTTTAGAGCCTTCAACCTATAATAAAGCACCCATTCTCACTAGAGTTGTCATAGGTGTTTGTTAAACATAACCCAACCATCTGAAACGACTTTCCCTTGCTTTTATCTACTATTGGGGCTACCCCTATGTTCTTTCTTTTGCACTCATTTCTAATTTCATCCTTCTTAGTCTTGCCAATCATCCATCTTAATACCCTCATGTCATAAACGCTAAACCTACAAACATGTTTTTTTTATTTGCCAACATTCTACCCCTAAGATATGGGTGGTATTGTTGTCTAAACAACTCACTTTTAATTTGATAAAATTGGGATTATATGCTTGCCGCATAAGCAGTATTGCTTGTGTCACGTGATTTGATGTCACCTTGCATGATTTTGGGCCCACAAAAAAAAGCATGAGGGAGGGGGGATGCGTGGCAAGTGGCCAATTTTCCAATCAAATGACTGCATCATCTGATTAGGGTAGAAGTTTTTCCATAGGCCACATCACTAGGTCCAGCATCCCATGACAACTTACACTGATCGGACGACCCAAATATCTCCGATCAGGCTGAAAAATGGCCATCTGACACACATCCTCCTACCAGTCATAGGTTCTTCTGGGAAAAAGTATGTTAGGTAGCATTGAAACACGTAACGCATGAAGAACACTGCCTACACGTCATGCACATGCATCTCCTCTCTCAATTATATATATCATCATCAAGGCCTTATCCCAAATATCAATCAAGAAGATGAATGCAACTATAGCAACTTTAAAATCATGCAAGGATCCCATGGTTCTCAAAATAGTAGGGCATTCATGCAAAATAATTAACCCCAAATAAACTCTTGAACTATAATACCTTGTTGTTATTGAGTCCTGAGTAGCATTTGTAAATCCATCGAAAGCTAAATTCAGGAAACACAACCCATATCCAAGGGGTGCATTTGGGTGTGCCAGCTTGCTTATGGTCTTCGAGCTAGTCTGCAGTGAACCCAAATGAACATGAGAGAAAGATAAGAGTAAGAGCTGGATATTGATAATATTGCACTTAGATCTCTAGACCAGGTTCAGATCAAGCAGAGAACTTTGCTATTGCCACCTAAGCACATAAAATAAAACCAAAACCTAGTGCTATGTCTCCAAAAATTTTGACATATATATAAACTCCTCACCTTTAAAAGTGCAAATGCCGATACCCCTCCAGCAACAAGGATAGTACATAAATACTCAGGAAAAGTGTATTTAATACCATAAACTAGAGTGCCCATCAGCATCACTGCATAGAGGTAAAGTGTCAATTGGTTAATCATGAGAACCTTTGCTCTTATATAATTCTTTATCTGTAATGCATTGATAGTTCTAAGCTCAATAGAAACTCATTAATTTTCAGATGCAAACACTTCAAAATAGATCAGCCTGATCTATCATCAAATGAAAGTAACCACAGTTTTAGTACTTTTATGCAACAAATTACACCTACAGATCCAGATTCCATAACATAGTTTGAATTTGTGGTTGTTTTGAATTGGTGTCACCAACGAGAACATTTATGGTTTAGGACCCACATTCAGAATACAATACCACTCCACTTCCATTTGCTAATTTTCCAAAATATCAGATTCAATGCAATTGACTGTCAATAAAATATATTACAGTCGCTTGCCATTTATTTCTAATACTAGTAAAGTATTTCTCAGTTTTATGATTGATAAATACTTTAGTAAAGGAGGAAAGAAGTGGAAAAAAATAATAATAAATTATTCTCTTATCCAACCTCCAAGAACTGTCTCCCATTTGGGTCTATTCCTGCTGGATCCTTTCCTTATAGGATTGTGTGGAATTCAAACATTCCCTCAAATGTAACTTTCTTCCTATGGTTCGCGACTTTGAATAAGATTCTCACTAGTGACCATTGAAAAATAGAGGGTGTAGGATGACTAATCACTGCCTTTTATGACTACAAGCGGAAGAGACAGTGGCTCACTTGCTCTTGCATTGTCCCATTGCGTTTGGGATTTGGAAGTATTTCCTTTCCAGTAGGTATGAACTAGATCTTTCCTTTTCCTTTTCACAACTTTTTATCTTGTTGGTCTCTGGTAAGTGTGGATAGTGCTTGGGAGACAATTTGTTCGATTCTTCCTAGAACCATATCGTGGTCGATATGGAAGGAGAGAAATAGGAGAGTGTTTGAGAACTCCCCTTCCTCTCCATCTTGCATTTGTTTGCTTGCCTTAGATTGGTGCTCCATTTGGCCAGTAGGGAGGACCTAGAAGTAGTGTTGACTTGAGTTGAGCTGAGCTTTCATTTGGTTTGCGCTGTTAGACTGTTAGCACTTTCAGTGTTTGGGGATCTTTGCATGCTGTTGTGTTTTCTCTTTTCCAAGTTTATATGCTTGTAAACTCCATTTACTGCTTTTTTTTTGTAATCTGTTGCACTATTCTATTATAATTGATGCTTATCAATCCAAAAAAAAAAACATCTCCCATTCTCATCGTCCAAGAGATTGTATTGAATGAATCACCACCTACTATCTAAGGGTCATTGAGGGAGAATAATGGACCTTCTCTTCTATGATTATCAACCTTTTCTTTTTAGGCCTAAGAATCACCTGTCAAGACTCAAGAGTAACTTGTGAAACCCAAATCAAGCTCAGGTACTAGAAGACATGCATGATTCAGTACAACATCCAGATACATGGAAATCTCACCTGGAATCATTTTTGAGGATTTTGCCAGGACCTGTAAGTAATGAAAGCAGTAGCTCAGAAAACCAGTTAATTTTTTTTTTACTGATATTTTCACAATTACAATATTCAATGAGATTCATATACCCCACTTGATGAAGCAAAAACTAGAGGATGTTCTGAAAAAATAATACATAACTGATGACAAAGCTTCTCATGCTGAAGGCATGATTAAGTAACATAATCAAACATACAATTATCAATGATTTGGAGAAAATCATTGACTCGTGCTTTCCTGCTTATCTAATAATCCGTACAATATGAAAGACACCTGTTCTTGAGTATCTGTGAGTCACCTTGGCACCAATTCTTTACATGAAACTCATCTAATAATATATGCGAATATACTTAAAAGACCCCAAGAAGTGTCATTGTCTTTGAGTTAATGGAATTACTATTCCAACAGGCCAGCACAAACAATTTCACCATTACATGCAATCCCTGATTACATGCTAACCTACTTTCTCCCATCATCCAAGCCAATATTCTGTCTTTGATCTCACAATAAAAGTCAACTAACTCTGAACCTGGATTGTAAGCTTAATACCTTCCTAAACTAGAATTTTCCTTTCTAGTGACACTCCACAACGTTAACCCTCTCTTTGGGAAACATCTCTAGCTACCCCTATGTTTCAAATTGAAACAATTAAAACTTCGTGCATCAATCTAATAAAAACAAAGAAAAAAGCCAAACTGCATCAAAGTAACATGACTAGTGTAGAAAGTTGAAGGGAAGTCATCAAATACAGAAGCTGGACATACCTGAGCCGGGTAACTAATATACTTTAAAGCTTCAATTCCCATAGCTGGACCAATCGTATTTGTTATACCAGCACTCCAATAACTCCACCAAGGAGCACCACCCGCACTACTTCTAGGCCAGAGCTTTATCACTGTTTAATAAGCAAAACATAACTGAAGTGAAAAGTGTAGCTTCATCATCTGATATTCTATTAAACAAACAAATACAATGATAAATAAATCACATGAACAGACCCAAAAAAAAACTTACTCATAAATGACCAGATCAAACAAACTACATTTTGTGCAAGGTTTAGAAATGATAGATGTTCAAACCGCTTCCCATCCTGCCCAAATTGCTTGGTGGACCTGAGAACAAGACAAACATGTTAGAAACAATACTGCAACTTCTATCAATTGACAACCCTCTTAGGCATGGAAATAAAAATCGCCAAAACCGATACACATATAGGTATCAGTAGCCCCCTATACGATATTTATACTGATATGAAACGAGCAATACGTATCGTTTACTAGTCATATATGTTTTAATTCAATGTCGAATTGTAATTGTGTTTGCTACTCTGTCTTTGGGTCGTTTCCCATGACTTCATATTTGGTAAATTTGGTCTTATAAATCCCCTGATTTTTTTAATAAGAAAAAGAAAAAATTATATGTATCGGCCGAAACCGATATGTATAGGTTTCGGTTGAGAAGGTGCTCAATGAGACAACCAATTTACTCAAACGGCATATACACAACAGAGATGTTAATGTCTTACAGAATGTGATTCATAACCTAATAAGAAAAATCCAGAAAATGAAAAAAATAAAGAAGTCCTTCTGAAATTTATAATTTAGTCCAATTTGGGCAATTGTTGTGACCATTATTTTCTAGATTCAAAAGCATAATTAGCAACACAGAGATCATCAAAACCAACAACAGCTTAATAAGAAAATTCCGGCGGCACTTGCATCCAACTAACAATCCCAAAATCTTAAAAAATGAAAATTCTTCGTTAATGATTTTCAGTTCCATAGCTCTTGAACCATTAAATTTGTGCCCTAGATTTTGCACACATCAGACTCCCGAAACAAACTCGTTGATTCTCTCCTTCTCTCTACCAAAACAAAACCGCCATATTTTTCTAGTAAAAACCACATCTATATATATCAACAAAAACATCTCGATATCTCTCTAGGTATTGCAATTTACAACACCAAAACAGACCGATTTCTAAACTGAAACATCCAAAACAGACCACGATCTGTAAGATCCCAGCAACATTGATCTCCGTAGATCCAAATAACATACCAGATTAAAAAAAAAAAACAACATGAGAAATAAAAACAATGAAGATCAACTAAAGCACTGAAACTCACAGAGTTTCCTGAAGAACTCCTTGATATATATAAGCTGACCAAATTCCAGCGATGCAGAAAGCCAGCACCAGAACACGGCCAATTCCGACGCCGTGATTTTCCATGCCGGACGAAATATCGCCGGAATTTATGGATCCGGCGAGAGCAGAGAATCTCAAACGGGTTGAGCAAAAAATGTAGAAGACAAGACTTACGAAATAGTAGAGACTCGCTTTTATAACGAGGCGCGAAGCAACTGCGATTTCCACGTGGAATGTTTTGATTGGAAGAGTTATACTATAATGCCTTCTTATTGGTTGCAAATACGCGGACATTTTTCCCTTTTTTTTCTGCTATATATTTCAGTTTGGTAATTAATTAATCGTAGTTATTTTCAACTTTGGTAGCCCCACTCTCCCGTTTTTTGGGGGGGGGCAAGACAATCAGTTCCAGTGCAGATCGAATCGCAGCCAATCGCGATTGAATTCAGGGGGAGATCAAATCAGAGCCAATCGCAAGTGAATTCACGGGGAGATAACGTCCTATTAACCATGGTTAAGATTCACTAACCCTTAGGGCTCAACAATTAAAATTTCTTAACCCTAAGATTAAATATATTTTTTTGGGCTCTTCACCGAATAGGGCATGCTTTTTATTTGTATTACTCAAAATGGCATGCTTTTAACATATTTACCAAGTAGGGCATGTAGATGCAAATTGGTAATTTTATTTAATCGTTGAAAAGTTAAAATGTCTATCCTACCCTTTAAGCATGCTTATAAAGGTTAACTATTTTAGTTTCCTAGTATGTTAACGTGAAGGAGAGGAGGAGCAGAGTCGAGGGGAGACGGGGAGATCGTGAAAACAAAATCAGGTAGTTGGTGTCTTTATTTATTTTATTTTTTTTGAGATGATGAAATAAAACTCATTAACAATAAAAAAAACTATTTATGGGTTTCCCCTCCTTTTGATCAATTCTATATAAAGCTCGAGGATTCTACGTTTGGAGGATAAGAAATTGCTCTCTCTTTCATGACATTGATAGCCTCCTCTAAAATTTTGTAGTCATGGATTCAATTCTAGCAATAGCAAGGAAAGGGTATTGATCTTAGATAATTCGTGTGTACCCAAAGGTCTCTTCTTGATTTTGTCTTCCTGCTTTATCTTCATTATTCTCTTCAGTGTTTTTTTATATGTAATTATTATTTTCAACATTGCATAAGAAATGGCTACATTTCAGGTATTTAAGGATTTAAAATTTGTGATTTGGGTTTAAGTTTTGGAGTTCTGTTTGATGTTAATGTAGATTCTTGGGGTTTAAGGTTTCGGGATCCGGGCAAATGGATCTGCTTAGGAAGAAGTGATGGTTGGAAATCTAACAGGATCTTAAATTGTGTTGGATTAGTGTCTTCAATGTAACCAAGAAATCTGCACATGAATGATACTCTAGTTTTATCAGGGTTATTGAAAGTTTATATTTGCATGAAATTTAAAGCTGGATAAAGAGTAGAAACTAAAAGTGCTAAAGTGCATAACTTCATATCTCTATTTTTGAACTCTTTTCTAACTCAAAAACATGTGTGGGTGTGTGTGTGAGTGTTTGGGGTGTGTGTGTTTCCGTTGTCTTGCCTTCAGCTATCGCCTTGTGGTGTAGTTGAGTTAACCAAAAAAACCAAACCTTCGGGTGTTGTTTTTAGTCCCACATTGGGTGTGTAAGCCGAACTTGCCTCCCTCATAAGTGTCATCACGCCTCAAACGGTTGGTGCCAGTTTTGAGGAGTGCTTGGGTGATGCTTATGTTGGGTTGCAGTGTGGTTGTGTGTGTGGTGTGTGTGTGTGTGTGTGTTTGGGGTGTGTGTGTTCCCTTTGTCTTGCCTTCAGCTATCACCTTGTGGTGTAGTTGAGTTAACCAAAAAAAAAAAACTCAAAACCATGTATGCAATTGATTGCTTTGTTGGAAAACTGAAGACATAATAGAAATGATGCAAAAGTTTGTAGATTGTATAATGCAAAATGTAGTGAAGAGCCAAACCCCTGGTTGTGGTTGGTTTAAGTTGTTTGAAAATATGAAATTCTTTTTGGAAGTGAGAAGTTCATGTGATTACACAAGCATTATGGAGAAGTAAATAGGTAGGAGGATTCTCTTGAAAATCTTATGCTGGGAATTTTGAGTCTTATGACATTATCAGCATCATTTCATATGCTCTTATTTTATGGATGAACTGCTGAAATCTCATTATTGTTTTTTCCTGCCCTACCTACTTTTCTTGTGCATCAATTTCTTTAATTATGTTCGTATCCATATATAATAAGATGTCTTTTAGGAACTTAATTTGAGGAGATCAAATTACTTTTCACTACCATACAGTATTGTTTTGATAGGTAAACAATCATTTTATATAGATAAAAAGAGAATACAATAGACATAAAAAGCCAAAGTTTATTGAGTAGTAAACTCCAACCTAGAACCCCAACTAAAAAAAAAAACTCCAACCTAGAAAAAGAACAATGAGAGTAGATTGTATTCAATACGACAAACACATGAAAAAAAAATTGTGGGACTTATACTTGGATATAGCCATTAGAGCATATATTGAAGAAGAATGCTACACATGCTCTCACAATTCAAAAAATATCCACTCTCCCCCTAGCTTAATGAGCATCCATGCTTACTCCTTTACCTAATTCATAGATATAAACCTTGAAAAGCTAAAATAGAGCCTTGTTTCCCTTAAGTCTTGTTTATGCAGTTCATGCAAACTTTACACTTGATGTACTAACATGTATATGCTTGCATGCCTAGATTTGAAACATGGTTAATTATCCATATCCTACAAAGACGAGGGCAGGAATGGATGGGTACCCAGTGAATTTGGACATCACAAAAGAAGATGCAAATTGGCTGCGAAGTGATGCTTTGCAATGCTTTGATGACTTTGAGTTTCCTTATGACGTATCATCTATTATATAGTCAATTTGTATATCATTTCTTTTTGAGTTGTCTCTGATGTATTTTATATCATTATTCTTTGAGACAATTAACAGGTTGAACCAACATTATGGTGTAGTTGAGTTAATCAAAAAAAAAAACATTGACATTTCGTTGCTAATATAAGATGGGTTGTGGAATCTATATCTTGTGATACAGACATATATCTAGCGATTTTTATACTCATTGAGATTGTTGATATAGACAAATGACATTTTTGGAAGCTAGCTCAATTTCATATTAAGTCTGTAAGAATAATCCTCAAACTGCAATTCTGCTCGTTATAGATTACTAATACACATATATCTATGATTCTGTTGATCCAATACCATTTTTGGTAATTAAAACTATTTTTTACCTCCAAATGGTGATTCTGACTCATTGAGATCGCTGATACAGAAGCTGAACAACGATTATGTGAGCTCAATATCGCCATTTAAGTATCTAAGCTTATTTATCCTCAATGGTCCTCAAATGGTGATTCTGACTCATTGAGATCGCTGATATAGAAGCTGAACAACGATTTTGTGAGCTCAATATCACCATTTAAGTCTTTAAGCGTATATATCGCCAATAGTCCACAAATGACGATTTTGTCTCATTGAAATCGCTGATACAAAGCTGAACAGCAATTCTGTGAGCTCAATATCGCCATTTAAGTCTTTAAGCGTATATATCATCAATGGTCCTCAAATGGTGATTCTATCTCATGGTCCTCAAATGATAATTCTGTCTCAATTTAGTCGATGATACTGAAGCTAAACAGTGATTCTGTGAGTTCAATATCGCCAATTAAAATTTTAAGCATATAGATCCTCAAACGGGTATCCCATTGAACTAATCTTCACATATTCAATGGGTATCCAATTGAACTAGTCTTCACATATTCAATGAGTAGAACATACTAGCAAATTAAATTTCACTTAAGGGGAAAGTGCACAATGAGTAGACATCAAGCATACTGATGAATCTAAACAGGAGCTGCATTGTCATGAAACAGCTTACTATTGGGCTCAAAATGGCTCCCCTTAACATTCTTTAAGCATATTTGTACACACTAGATGTGTTTAAATTCATCTAAATATCAAAGCTCAATATAGTATTTCTCATACCTAAGATATTTACTTTGACTCATCATGGTTCCTTATATCAACTTCTTTATTAGAATCAAGGAAATAGTTACTTGTACCTTATAAAAAATTTGCACAGCTTCATTACTCATGTCATATAAAAATCTACTAAATATTTGAGTAAGAGTTCCCCTAACATAAATATAAACACACATAGACGAACGGGTGATTCATAGCTGACATTTAAAAGTTCCAAGTTTTCATTTCACGAGATCCACAAAAAGAAATTTACAGAATGCAAAACAATTACATTGCTGTTTTTTTTTCAAACATTTTCATTCATCATCAGCTCAAACTCACTAAGATAAACCCTGCCATCCAAATGCAAATCCACCACTTCGACAATTGAGCTAGATTTAGGAGCTCCAAGTGCTTGTACAAGATGGCAAATGCCAACTCATCCATCCTATTCATATATTGGAAAAACAAAAAAATTAAAATTTTTCTCCATGTTGATGAAAGAAACTAATATTCAACTTCTATTTGAAAAACACAAGCTTGGTTTGCTTTTGTAGCTTCACAACTTCAACCTAAGCCATTGCAGCAGCAATGCATCCCTCATGGCTTAGCCTCCCGCGCGAATAATTCGAGGGTAATCCACCTTCTAAAGTAATTTATATTTGCCTGAAATTTATAAAAAAAAATTAATTAATTAGCATTCACAATAACAAGTAAGTGGCATCCACTCGTGTGTGTGTGTATGCTTATTGACTGTGTAATCACCTGAGTAAAATCAAGCGGGAGCTCCGAGCAGAGGTAATCCACGAACTTCAAAACATAGATTCCGCATGCATGCCTACAACCCAAATGGACATTAATAAATCCTATTAGTCACTAACATTATTTGATCAAACAAAAAATAAGCAAACTTAGAATGACAATCAACCCACTTGCTTGATATACAACTGCTTTAGTATAAACTAATAATTAAATCCTCCAGCATACCATCAACCAGTCATTCATCCTACTTACACCACAACTCATTTGTCACATATAAACTAATGCCAACTGAGAAACAAAGAATGTTTAACTGATATCATATTTAAACGTAATCTTCCTCATAAGTTATACAATCAGATATATAGATTGTTAATAAGGGTGACATAAATTTCTCTTGAATAACATGTGTTTCAACCTTAAAAATAGAACGCCATAACACTGCATGTATTAAGAAAGCAACTAGATTTGCAGATTTAAAAATGTGAGGTTGTTCATCTTCTAGCTTTGCTGCATCTAGATTTGGCTTGGACAAGGCCAATGGGGATGAAGAGCCCACCACTCCCATCCCTGTTTTCATCTCATTGACGAAATAAAATGATTAAAAAACATGAATTCAATGAATGTGATAATCAATACATCAAATAAACTTTTATATGTACTCTAATAAAAAAATCAATTATATTCTAGTGAGGACAAAAGTACGAAATATCTAAATATGTTTATTTAACAACTTTTTTTTTGGAGGCCATTTAACAACTCGATATTAGCATTTGGAAATGACAAAGAAAAATAGAAGAATTCCAAAATAAAAGAGTGGCAACAACATTTACAATTAAGAGAGAGGAAGTGATTAGAGGACCACATAGTCTTCTTTAATATCTAATGCCATTCAATATCTTATCATTTCAAACTTTCAAATTATTCAAAAGGAAGGGTGGTGGGCAGCAATTAGCAAAAGGAAGTGTTCATGATCGTGAAGAATTTGGATAGGATTTTCCCTTTCAAACCTTAAGCGTTTTGTCCCTTATAAGAACACCCTCACAGTCTCACTTCTGCAGACCATAGTAGCTTCCTAGTGGAGCACTCTATTTCCCAAGGGCAGCAAGCTGGAAAATGATCATTACTTTCATATTCCATTTTTTTTATAACCTCGAGTTCTTAAGGTCAATTCCCTCATCATTAGAAATAAATTATACTAATTCACTATCCCTTGCATACATTTACCCTCCCCTATCTACTTACTATATGGCAATAAGATAACATAGTATGAGGATATTTTTGTCGTATTTTTAAAATTTTTAGTCCAACAATTTTATCTCTCCTCGCATTATAATAGTAGAGATGATAAGTAAAAAATGAGAACACAAAAAGCTAATAAGTTCAAAATGGTCCGAGATTTACCCATTATTTTCTTGTTTTGGACAGCTAACCTCTTCCACTTTCCATTTTTCCCCATAAATGGCCTCTTCATCTCCGACAACATAGAAGAGTGACGGCAAGATATCAACCTACAAATAAAATGAGAAATCAAGGAGTTCTCTTTGATGAAATACTACTCAAGTTTATGATAGAAATATGCACTGTATGATAAAAAACAAATTCGTATATTATAGCTTTGAGCTGAATTTGGTACTTCTCCCATGGGTCAAAATTCATTGAATCCAAAATATACACGGTCCTCTTCTTAGGACCAATACAGCAAGTGTCCAGTGTAGATTATTCCAATTGAAGGGGAGGTATATGCGATCTGCCTTTCACATCACCGGATGTCCATTTTTCCCGCTAGTAACAACCAAATTATTCGAGTTCTATTTGACCTCTTTGGCTATATCTGAAGTCGACTTATTATAGTTCTTAGGGTCGACACTAAAATTCTGAAAAGTTGCTGAATCTGCAACTAGGGATTCCTGAGTCAAATTGAACACAATTTACTAAAATTTGAACAATACAGAAAATAGTACATGGTTGCTGATTATCAGTTACAAACCTAGATGAAACCATTATATCAAGTTCCAACCAAAACATTCCAAACTAAACACAAGGTTATAAGCCTGACTTACATCAAGTTTAAGAGCCAAAAAAATCATTCACATCCCGTAACTTTCCATTTCAGAAAATGTCCAGCTTTATAAAAAAAAAAAAAAAACATTATCTTGTATATGTTGACCTAGAACAGAGGCCGATTGAGATGATCAATCAATTCCCTAAGAATCTCCATTAATTGATTGGCCAAAAGCTTAGCTATGATTTTGTAACAAACATTTGCCAAGCTAATCAGCCGAAAGTGACCCATTTCCTAAGATGAGGAACCTTTGAAATCAAAACAATTAGGAGTATGGTTCTATTGATAGAACAAGAAACCTCAATTTAGAAAACTCAACACAGTTGCACAAACATCTTGGCCAACCATGGCCTAATGGTGATGATAGAATAAGACCGGTAGACCATTCGGCCTGGCACTTTGAGTGATTTGATTTGGCTGATGATTTGAGTGACCTCTTTTGTAAAAAATCTTAATAGATGACAATTCATCTCCAGTGTCACAAAATGAAGGAATAAATTGCAAGGCTTCATCAAAATAGGAAGGATTTGAAGACCAATACAATGACGTAAAATAATCAAGCACATAAGCCTCTATATCTGAAAGAAAGAACTGTTAACCACACTCCATTAAACACCTTTAATCTACCAATACAGTTCCCTTGCCGATGATGGGGAAAAAATTTACTCAATCCCCAGAGATAACCACTGATGTGGAGACTTTTGAGTCCATCATTAGGATACAACACTTCTGGTTCCTTGGACAACCATTTAACCTCTGATACTGCAATGAAGAGCTCAACAAAATACATGCTTATTCCAAATTGCAATGAGTGTCAACAATACTCTATGCAAGTTCCCAAACTCATTGCGATTCCAAGACAGAAGTGATTGTTGAATGCAACTTAAGATGTTGAGTAAAAGAATATTGAAAGATCTAGACGCTGCTTATAGTGTTAAAATTAGAGAGCAACACCGGATCTTTTGGAGGGCCTCCATCCTTCTTCCCATTATGAGTGGTCATTGAAATCCCCTAAATAACACCATGACCCATCAAAGGTTTGTCCAAAATCTGCAAATTCCAACCATTGATCCGATCACTACCCACTATTGGGATGACCAGACCAATGAAAGAAGCCAAAACTCCAATATTTTGTATTTACAACTGATAGATTGATCTTCTTACAAGAAGAAAGTAAAACCGACAACTGTACGGACATATCCAAAAAAAATAGCTAAACTCCACCTCTACCCACATATCCTAATGCAACCTGACTCAAAAAATCCATTAATGCTGCATTTGTGCTATTTTAACCAACATCTTAGTTTCTGACAAAAAGTAAACATTTGGGCAATGCACAAAAATAATATATTTCGGTACACAAGCCCTTGACAGTTCCATCCGATAAGAATCACAACCACTGTGGAAGCCCTTGACAATTCCATCCTATAAGAATCACGACAATTGTGGAAGCTATTTTGGGATAGCTTGCCTCAACCCATTAAGCCAGACTTCCTTGCCACTAATGATGGCACTCATACGGAAGAGGATGTGGGCCTGTTTTTAGCAATCTTTACAGGTGGAATTGTAACTATAGACAAAGGAGAAATAGAGAAACTACCGAGCTATAGTAGAAGACAATAACTCAAGCAAAAAGTTCAAATGGTTGGAGTCGAATCTAGAACAAAATTCAGAGCACGTTTGGGGCAACTTGGAAGAAAATCAAACAGAGCACAAACTACAGTACCCGAATTATCATTCATGCACAGATGCCTATTACTAGCTAAATCTACACTAACAACCAAGGAACTTTGCCAACAAGCAGCTTGTGATTAATATCCCTAAATAGCGTCTCCTCGAATATTTATATTTTTTTATTCTTTATTTCCTCTTTCTATTTTCAATATTTATTGATGCTCAGTAAGCTACGAAACTGAGAATGGAGAAAATAAGACCAAAAGTAGGTTGTCTCATTCCTGTTCGATGACTAAACAAAATGCAGGACATAAGAAAAAAACAAAAATAATATATCCTTCACAGATTGCAACATAAGAATCGGCACAGATAATCACTTATCTTGTTCAGCAACTTGGTTTCAAAGAAGAATACTCATGTCGAAGAAAATGAAGAAGAGGAAACTTACCGCTGAAATGGCTGTAGAACCCAAGTTGATTTTGGGGAAGAAGAAGATGAAGAAGACGATCCAAATCACCAAAGCAAACCAAAATCGTCCAATGTCGCTGAGCCTTCAACAATGGAACCTCCAATCACCCATTTGGTGGAGGAGAAATAGGTGCACGAAGGTATGAAACCTAACATTTGGGGGGGGTTTTTAATAAGGGGCAAAATTGAGACATGGTAAGGGTAGTTTTGAGATAACATAAGTTTCATACCCTGTTAGATAAATTCTTTTAAACCTTGCCTCATGCGGTAATTAATTTGGTTTAGGTCGACTAAATGGTACTTATCTCTATTTTTTTCTAAAAACAAGGTTAGATTGTTGAACCCTAAGGGTAAAGGAATCTTAACCATAATAAAGGTGTTGGTTAAAAAGGACACGTGTTGACCTGTGGATGCGATAGATTGTTGAACTCTAAGGTTAGGGAATCTTAACCATGGTTAATAGGGGTTAAAAAGGACATGTGTTGGCCTGTGGACGCGATAGATTATTAAATTCTTAAGGGTTAAGAAATCTTAACCATGGTTAATAGGGGTTAAAAAAACACGTGTTGACCTATGGATGCGATAGATTATTGAACTCTTAAGGGTTAGGAAATCTTAACCATGGTTAATAGGGGTTAAAAAGAACACATGTTGACCTATGGATGCAATAGCTTGTTGAAAAGGGTTAGGAAATCTTAACTATGGTAGTTGATAGGGGTTTAAAAGGACAGGTGTTGACTTTTGGTTGCTATTGAACCCTCCCTAACTTCAATGGTGATTGTTATGATTCGATCTTGTCATAGTGACACAAAAGTCTTTTCTTCTTGCCCTATATGAAAGGATGCCTATGGCCTTTCTCTGGCCTTAAGATTTAAAGGCTAGTTCTGTTAAACACTAAAGGCCAAGTCCAGATCCCCTGTGGCAGAAGCTAGAGAAATGTCTATTGAAATCAAAATTTTGAATTGTTGAATTGTTGAATTAGATCTTTAAATCTTTGACTGCAACGGTAGGTTTGCTGAATAGGATCAATGAATCATCATCAGCAATCTCCTCTTTTGATATTTCTGGGTTATTCCGCAGGCCTCAAATAGTTTGGCTATAATGTATTGGCTGTCCTTCTCTAGGATTCCTGAAAGAGTGAGTAAAGAGAGAAAGAATAATAAACTATGAACATGATCAAAGGGAGCGAAGAGGGAACAGTGAAGAACACGAATGAACTAACAGCCTTCCTTCTTAAGAACACTCAAGAACATGGGATCTCAGAAAGAAAGTTCCTAAAGTCTTAGAAAATCTCTTAATCTCCCTAAGTCTCTTAAATTCAGGATGTTTGAAAAGTATCATTTTCCCTCGTTATCTAAAATCATCCAAGTCTTCCTCTATTTATAGAGAAAAATCCATGATCAAACCATGATCTCATCTCAGAACATTCTCTCATATCAAAATATATTTGATGTGATAGCTAACAAACTTTGACACATGCCAACTGTATTATGTTAAGTAGAGTTATTCTGTTAAAATACAGACAGAATCCGTTAAGTGAAGCCTATCTGTTAAATAAAATGTGTTCTATTAAGAAATAACTATCAGCTCATCAAAACCATTGTAACTAACTTTCAGTTATAGTTTAATCCTTTAAATTGTTATGACCGAAAACAATCCTTTGGATATATTCTTCAAAGGTTAAAAAAGTAAACTTCCTCAAGAAGGAGTTTATCTATTTTAACAAATTCTCTCCTAGCTCCCAAAACCACATCTCATAATCCTTCCCGAGATATATATATATATATCATCGTACACCAAAGGCGAGTCATACGCCTTTGGGATATGTTGTCTAGAGAAATCATATGTGTTAGATGAGGACATTATTCTCAGGGTGGATACGATATCCACTGTTAGGCCTTAATCATCTAGTACAAGAGAATGAGACTATCGAGATCACGTTTTTCTCTAATAGCCCACAGGGAAATGAGGCAAGATACATCCCAGAATTCCATCCGGACTGTCAGTCTAGGAAGTAATCCATATTTTGCTAGAATAGGAGATGGGGGGAACACACACATCCATTCTCACGAGGAAGGTAATCAGTACTTTTACCCCCTGACAAGGCAATAAGGTACATAGTGATCTGAATCCAACGAATCCCTATGGAGACGTGGCTGAACCAGTAATCGCATTTTTCACCTCAACGGAGTATGACTCCTTCGAGCTTTAGATCAGCATAAGTTCGCAACACTATTGATTCAAGACCTCTCTTGAAGGAAAAAATATCATAATGGAGTTAGAAACATTCAATAATTTGATTATTTCGAAATCTTACCAAGGATGAATTCGGTCCTAATGGAGTATGCCTTCTTTGCATTTTCTATCAAAATTTGACAGCTTATCAGTTGATCAAAATATGTTCCTTTGATCATATATATCATCTGTTAAATACCCAGCTACTTCAGTCATGAAGGCATAATGAGTGAATCAGCATGCTCTGAATTTAAATCTTATTCTCGAATGTGGCATACTTTAAGGTATCTGAACCTTCCAGATCATCATAATCTTTATCCACGTGACTTCTAACTAGTTCAAATTCTGATCTGACTTGGAAATGGTTTCCACGTGTCAGTCACATCATTTCCAATCATCAACAATGTCTAAATAACACTTTATTGTTTTGTGAGATTTTTAATTCTAAAATCATGGTTAGAAGTATAAGCTCTAAGAGTAAAGCTTTTTAATCAAAATTGAAAGGACATGTGCCAAATTGTGCAAAAAAGCAAGACCCATTCTCTTTGGTTATTGCCAGAGATGATCTTAATCGTAACTAGAAAAAAAAAAGGGAGTGTTTGATGACTAAATCATATTCTTATCAAAAGAAAATATTGACCTGGCAAGCAAGCAAGAGACCATTCACTATTGCTAGCCTATTAAAGGGCGATAGAACCATTAAGTGTGTGCGATTATGTACATAATAAGAAGAAATTAGAAAACATTTGTTCTTTCACTGAGACTTATAAAATCCGACACTTTGCAAGTTTTTTCATTTGACAGTATGCATTTTCTTTTTAAGATTTAGATGCATTGTCTGGCTGCAATTCCCATAAGACTTTAAATGCAACAAAATGTATGATTTTGTTGGATAGTTGTCATGAATTCTACCCGGATTCATGATGACCAGTTGACAACCCGGATGACCCGATTAACGGGCAATGTGTGGGATCCCCCGACCGAGACATTTTGACTCGAATATTGGCCTGACCCCTTTTGGGTATTTTACCCATATTGTCTTTATGTTGTAACCCTAATTATATGAGATGTTTTTAGAGTTTATTTCGTAAGTAGAGAGGAGAGCTGTTTTTGGGTAAGAGGGTTTCTTTCTGAGTGTACTGTAGAAATCTCTCTGTTGGAAATAGTGGATTGATCATCTTTGCTCGTGGACATAGGCATCTTGCGAAACCACGTAAATCGTGTTCTTTGTTGGTTTGTTCTCTATTTCGTTTGTTTTCGATTTACTTTTTTTTGGATTCGCTTCACTCCATTTGCACGCTTTGGCACAACAGATTTCAAATCTCATTAAAAATTTGATAAGACTTGAAATCTCATGATGGTAAGAATTGATTTGTTAGAAACCTTACAAAATGACATAATTTTCCTGACAAGTACGTGAAAAAGTGTAAAATGCCAAGCTTTATAAGTCTCAACAAAAGAAGGGATCCCAAGTGCACAATGGACAATGGTGAGAGACAGAAAATGGAGTTGATCTCAGTTCATGCAGTTTGGTGTAGGTGTTTTCTTAAGTGCTTTGAAAAGAGATGAATGCTTGGGAGCTCTGAGAAAATGAGTGATTGAAAAGACTTAAACAAAAAGAGAAAAATGATACAACTGTGATCGATACCTTTAAATACATAGTAAACTTGTGCATTCAGATGATTTCTGTGATTAATGAGTGCTGCAGTGAGCAGTGTGATCGTGCATTAATTCGTCGAGATTCTTTTACAAGGGTGAAAAGGGATAAGGAATTTCTCAATGACCTGAATTAAAATGGAGACGGAGGTAATGTTCTCCTCTCATTTCGTTGTGTGAAACTCAGCTGTATGAGTGAGGTTAACCCCTTTACCATATAGATAATTGCAAGACAAGTTCAGATGAGTGAGTTTGGAAGAGTACCGATTTGAAATGTGATGATTCCTCAAAGTGACAAGATTTAGACAAACATGGTTCAGAAAGGTGCACAATCTCAAATTGTCGAGCTTACTTTTTGAGTACGTGTATGGTAGGTACATTTCCATTGCGCTTCCCACCTTACTGTAAGTTATTCCATCTTTCCCACCTTATTGTAAGTTATTTGATCAATCCACTTTCAAGAGTTTGATATTGTAGAAGTAATGTTCTACGAATCGAGGACAAATTAGCAAACTTAGCCAAGCTGGGCTTCCAGTTGTGGAGAGACTTGAGCTTCTAATAATGATTGAGTTGCAGCAGTAGTTATAGACTTACAGTTAATAGTTACTAAGTTGGTATTCGGGAATTATTTGTCTAAGGAAAATTTCAACAACAAAAAAATTTTAGAAATAAAAAAAATCAGGCAAGATGAGAAAAAATATAGAATAAAATTATTAATTATGGAAAAATATAAATAGGTAACATTCATATATTGATATTTATTCTTGACTTTCTCAAACAGTCGTGAATAATTCATGAAATTTGTGACTTTTTCAAAAGTCACAAGTTTTTCAGAAGTCGCAAATATTTCGTAAATTAATCGTTCAATGAAAAAGTCAAATATTATTTAATTTTTTTTTAAAATTGAAGAACTTTGTTACTATGGTTGTAATAGTACTTGAAGAAGGCAAGGTAGGTAGTTCATTTAACAAATGCGATAGTAATTGATTCAATAGAGGAAGCCAAGAATTTGATACTCTTGTCTCCTGTGTGATATTCATCCAATGATGATTCTGGTTTATCATTTTAAACTTAATTATCACAGTGGAATTAGTATTGTAACTCAATTGAGTAGTTTTTGTGTAAAGGTCCTTATCTTCAGTGGAAGTCAATATGAACAAAACAAGCAGTTAGCAGTTAGCAGTTAGTTACTAAGCCTTGTCTTCTGTAGATTTTGGATCCTTGCCCTTGAATTTTTCATGAAGGTTATTTGTGATCAATCCTGTGGCTGGCAAAACATTTGAACAGTAGCAATACACTACTATCTCATGTCCATCCTTTTTATCAACTGTAATTGTATCTACAGAACACTAAAGACTTGGAATGGAGACTCGACCAAGTACCATAAACAGAATATGATCATGGTACGCGCTACGTCATTTGTTTTTCATCGGCCCAGTTAATATCTCAAGATCATTTAATTGCCAGTGTACTTTAATAGAAAGATTCAACAAAAGGGTGCCTTCTAGCAAGTACTTCATGAGATACTTATTCCATGGTTGGCCGAACTTGCGGATTGGCACATAAACACTCAAGTGCCAGTGTCAATACTCGAACCAGCTCTTGTGTAACCTGTTGAATTGTAGGATGAGAAAGACCGGGGGTCTAACACATCCTCTAGTAGTATATCTTCACAGACTGACGATGGTAAAGAGGAGATGAATTCCCCTGGGTGCCTTCCCATTATCACTTCTAGCGCCACCACACCAAAACTATAAACATCGCATTTTTCGGTCACCTTCATTGTGAAAGCGAGCTCTGAAAAAAAAGAAGAATGGAAAAAGAATAATTAAATTTGTGTTTTGTCGTGGTATGACATTAAACTAGTTTCTTTTTTTGCATTAAGTTTCTTGGATTCAAACATCCATGTATCGGCAATTTACCCGGAGCA
The DNA here is from genome assembly GCA_015143295.1 of Tetracentron sinense. Taxonomy (NCBI): domain Eukaryota; kingdom Viridiplantae; phylum Streptophyta; class Magnoliopsida; order Trochodendrales; family Trochodendraceae; genus Tetracentron; species Tetracentron sinense. Next base: position 8,777,942 of record CM026573.1, read on the forward strand.
ATGTATCCATTGGTTACCTGCAAGCTTTGTCCAATTCGAAGAATCAGGATTTAATATCCTAGCGATATGATGCCAAAGTCGGAGACATGGGCCTCAAATTCTGAATTCAATAAAACATTGTTGCTTGAGATATCTCGATGAATGATCGGTGGTGTGCAATCGTGATGCATGTAAGATAAAGCATGAGCAATGGATTCAATAATTTTCACTCTCCTCTCCCAATCTAATTCTGAAGCTTCAATGTCGTTGCTTAGGATACGAGCTAAGCTTCCCCTTTCCGTATACACCAAAAACGTGTGTCGTCGGTGGGAACAGAACCCATAAAGTTTCACAATGCTCCGATGTCGAATTTTTGCGAGTACCCTTATCTCGTTTCTAAAACTCTTTTCATTTCCTAGCACCTTATCGTCCATAGGATGAAGTTTCTTCAAGGCTACTATCTGGCCTGTTGGCAACTCTGCTTTATAAACTCTCCCATTACCTCCTGTGCCAATGCAGTACTTGGAATCAAAATCTTCTGTTGCTTCAATTATATCTTCATACAGAATCTTCCCATCATAATTCCATATTGAAAATAAATCTTCATTTTTTGAATCTCTTTCAACTTGCTTAACTTCTTCCTCCTTCCATTTTTGTCTAAAAAGACAAATGGTTCTGATGGATAGAAGTATAAGAGCAAACATGGCAACAAAAATAATGGAGATTAATACTTTGTATATGTCTTCCATGGAACTTCTGTTTTTAGGAGATTGTTTACAGGGTGGCAAACCTCGGACTTTGCCGCACAAACCTTTGTTATGACTAAATGCCTCTTGAGGAGCTTCTTGAAAAGCTTTAATGGCAGGAAGTGGGCCCTCCAAATCATTATATGATAAATCAACGAATGACAAGCTAAGCATTTTATTGAAAGAGGAGGGAACAGAACCTGAGAGCACATTGTGGGAGAGATTCAAATTCTCTAACATCATCATATTTCCGAGCTGTCGCGGTATCTCTCCTCTGAGTGAGTTATGACTAAGGTCTAGTGGATTTTGTAGGTGTACTAAATTACCAATCTGAAATGGAATTTTTCCATTCAAATAATTTTGGCTCAAACTCAAAACCCCAGTTTAGAACAGTCCCCAAGTTGCTCTGGTATTTCACCACTTAACTTGTTAAGTGAGAGATCAAACAACTCCAGATTAAACAGTCTTCCGAATTCACGTGGTACCTGGCCGGAGAGTTTGTTATCATTTAGACCTAGGCTGTACAGAGCAGATAACTTCCCCAACTCTTTCGGTATCTCTCCCACAAGTTGGTTTGAAGAAAGGTCAAGAATTCCCAGTTGAGTTAACTCGCCAAACTCAGCTGGTATCTTACCACTAATCTTATTTCCAGAGATACGTAGCACCCTCAGGTTTCGGCATTCTCCCCAGTTAGGAGTGAGCTCTCCATATAATCTGTTGTAGCTCAAATCAATATAATACAGATGTGGATACACTCCAAAGTCTTGGGTTATATTTGCTACAAGTTGATTTCTTTCGAGCCGGACTCTGTTCAAGTTAGAACAATTTCTCAAATCTTTTGGCACACTACCTGTGAAGTGATTACTGTCTGCAGTTAACTGAATAAGATTTCCACCTTCACATAACTGTTGCGGTAAATCTCCGGAGAAATAGTTAACACTTAATAAGAGTGAAAGCAAAGATGTTATCTTTCCTAGCTCTTGAGGTATTGGACCATACAATTGATTCTTGAATAGGCGTAGATCGACTAGGTTGCTGCAGTTAATTATAGCAGGAGGGATCAGGAGGGATCAACCCTGTGAGATTGTTCATGGATACACCTAGGGACTCTAAAGATTTTAAATATCCTATCTGTGGAGGAATTGAACCAGAAATCTGATTGTTAGTGAGGAACAAATCATTAAGCTTGGTCAAGTTTCCAATTGCAGAAGGAATAGAACCTGTTAGAAGGTTATTAGAGAGTAATAGCTAATTCAGACTTACCATATTTCCAATTTCCAATGGAATTTTCCCTGAAATCTGATTTGTATTTACGTCTAGTAAGATTAGGCTGCTCAAATTACATAGAGATGAAGGAATCAGACCTATAAGATCATTATGACTAAAATTCAGCTCGACCAGATTTTTCAAATTACCTATAGCTTGAGGGATCAGGCCAGTAAGCATGTTCCCACCTAGGTCCTTCCAAACTAAGCTTTTTAAAGTATCGATGTTGGCGGGTATTGAACCACTGAGCTGATTTTCATAGAGATATAGGAGGGAAAGGTTGCTCAAATTACATAGAGTTGGAGGGATCAGACCAGTGAAATTGTTTGTTCCTAAATTTAATCTAGACAAATTATTCAAGTTTCCCATTTCTGAAGGTATTGAACCACTAAGTTGATTATAAGAAATGTCGAGCTCGACTAGTTGAGTGAGATTAGCAATAGAATGTTGTAAAATTGAGTGAGATTAGCAATAGAATGTTGTAAAATGCCTGAGACATAATTCAAAGATAAGTCAAGGTGGGTGAGTTTTGAAAGAACACCAATATGGGCTGGGATGGTTCCAGAGATTGCATTGTTACTGAGATTGAGATGGACGAGATTGGGAAGTGATGAGAAGTTCAAAGCGTCAAGTTTACCTCGCAAGCGCAAATTCGCGAGGTTTAATTCTGATACACTTCTGGCCTCATTGCAAGCTATTCCAACCCACTTGCATGGGCATGGTGCAGTAGAATTTGGACTTCTAGTCCATGAACTCAGAGAGTCTCGCCTTTGGAGACTATCCTTCCATTTGAGGAGAGATTCAACTTCTAATTCAGATGCTAAGACGGAATTAGAAAAAATCAATAGAACCCACACAATTTCTGCTACCAAGGTAAGGCCAATAGATTTCTCTATATTAGCCACGGTTATCTGTTCTTGATGAATGTTTTCATGTGATGTAAATTTAAAAGTACTTAAATTCTGTTTCTATGCTGTCTTTAGAATATACCCAAAAATTGGTGAACTTATATTTCATCATGGTTTGTCTTTTCAGAAAGAAAGGATGAATGTTATTTGGGGGAGTTAGTCTCAAGGGCTTCTACTTTGTTTTCTCCTTAATCACTGCTTCTGAAGTGACTCCTTTGTTTTCTCTAACCAAGGATACTAATTACACTACCAAACTATTAAAAATGATTACATTCTAGCCATTCTTCCTTCACAATACCAAATCATTGCAGATGCATCTCTTAGCCATTTCTTGTTCCATTACATTAGTTGGTACTGTAATTGCAGGACTCATTTTTGTAATGCTGCCTTCCCACTTTTGTTCCCAGTACCACCACTCAAAAGCAATAAACCTCATAGGATATAGCAATGGTACAAGGGCCAGAGTGGACAAGGGGGTAGCTACCCCCGAACTTTTGAAAAAATAATAATTTTACTATATTATTTAAATTTTTAACAAGACATAGCAATGGTACAAGGGGCAGCTGCCCCTGAACTTTTCAAAAAAATATATTTAATATTATGTTATTTAATGGGGCATAGTTATGGAATCGGACAATTGTCACCTAAACAAAGAGAAACAATACTCATAGGATATGTACAGACAAGATGCCCATGAACTTGGTCCTAAACGCATCCCTGCACCCCCTAAGATTTCGTACCCGCCTAATCCTTCTCCACAACCCCCCCCCCCCCCCCCCCCCTCCCCTTACACACACAAGAAACTATTGGCTCAGGTCAAAGCCAATTCTTAAAAAAAAGAAAAAAAAAAAAAAGATAGATGTTGTTATCCCCTAAGAATGGTGGGTTTTTTTTTTTTGGATAAACGTGGGTGTCCAGAGAGCTTAAGACTACAACTAATCCTCATGTGCACCAAGGTCCCCAGGACACAGAAAACATGTTTGCACCAAGACTCGATCTCAAGACCTCCGAGTTTACGGTTCGTCTTCCGACCACTGGGCTACAACCCTGGGAGGTTAAAAAAAAGGGTTTCTCTGTTAGAGTACATAATATTTAAGCTCAAAGGAGTAGACCAGTGGTTCCTGGGCCTGTCCTTAAGTTGGAGGTCTTGGGTTCCATTTCTAAGGCTGTCAAAAAAGCCCATATAGAATTGTACCCGGCCCGGCCTGGCCCTCCAAAGCCCGGCCCTACCCCAACCCTTGGGCCGGGCAGGGCCAAAAAATGGGAAGCCCTTGTTCTCTAGGGCTGGGCTAGGGCTCCCCCTGTTCGGTCCTTCCTGGCCCGGCCCGGCCCTACTTTATCTTAAGATAAATATTTTTTAATAATTTTACTAATATGCTCCCTTTAACCTTTCATTAACGTTATGAAAGTAGGGCTATGTTTGTAATTGCGCCAACTAAAGACCTTATAAAAACCAACCTAACACAGACCAAACCCTAACTTGTATTCCCATTCTAAGACTTTGCCTCTTCATTCTTCAACTTCAATCGCACAGGCCACATACCACTTCGGCTCTTCATCGATCATCCCTCTCTCTTTCTCTCTCATATCTTACTCTCTACTTTCAGTTTTATATTTAAACATATTTTCAATTTTGTTCTATATAGTTTTATTATTCTACTTGTTTACCTATACTATGTTTTGGTTTATTATGCATGACTGTCACTGATAAGGAAATTTTTTTTTTAACTCTGTCATTGCTCTTTTTGTTGCAATGTTGATCCCAAACCCAAATAAAAGAGGAGGGTATCCATTTCCATGTAAGGTTGACAGTCGGTGTAGTAAAAAAAAATTTATTATCTTAGATGAAAAAAAAAAAATTCCGTTCTTTCTTCCGGCCCTTTGGCCGGCCCGGCTTGGCCCCGACCCTTGAGGGGCCGGGCTAGGGCCCAATCAACCCCGGCCCTTGAAGGGCTAGGGCCGGGCTAGGGCTCTACTCTTATAAGGAAGGGTAGGGCTAGGGTTGACCCCGGCCCTACCCCAACCCGGCCCTTTGACAGGACCATTTCTCACTCCCCCTTTGGGCTAGCCCCGCAGCTCACATCGCACCCTCAGGTCCTGACCCCCACCCCGAGTTCCAAAAAAAAAAACGTACATGATATTTGCATCCATCTGCCCACACAGTAAATACGCATGAATTGATGCATATCGTTCATTTTTTCGTGATAAAGAAGGTATGATACATTTAGAATACTTTCAACCACTATAATCATTGTGTACGGTCATATAGAGGCAGTCCATTGACTAAATTGTTCAGGTCAATGCATTAGTGGTGCACATGTACATCATCATAGGAAGACTCAAGTTCTTCTAATTCAATTAAATTTTCATATTATCTCAGGCTGTGATCTACCACTGTTGTTGTTCCCCGAAATTCTTTTCGGAATCCATTCAAGTGTTTTGAAAATACTCCCAGATCTTGAAAAATGGTTTCTTTTTGACTCAGACTCCGAAGAAAAAAAGCTGTGTGATGGGTTTGGATTGGATTTTTTTGGCCAAAAATCAATTCTAATAAAATTGATTGTATAGAAATTCATGATCAAATAATCATTTTTTCAAATAATAGTGTTCAGAGAATACGAAATTGAGAGACTCACCTACGTATTCTCCAAACACTATTATTTGAAAAAATAATTATTTGACCATTAATTTCCACACAATCAATTTTACCAGAATTGATTTTTGGCCAAAAAAATCCAATCCAAACGGCCCAGATTTTGGAATTCGATTCGAGTTTCCCAAGTCTACACCAGCAGCAATAACTAGTAGTCGAGCTAGGATTTTCTTGTAGCCTAGGGTAAGCAATGGTTGATCGATAATCTTAGTAATTAATGATGGATTTGTAAAAAAATGATTAGGTGAATACACTTCCTTTTTATTTATAAGTGACAGCTTTTGCTTGGGTTAATTAGTAGTGTAGGTTAGGATAAAGGCGAGTCACTCAACCGTCACCCCTACAAACTCGAACTCTAAACCTCCCCCAATGGGAAATTATGTCTTACCTGGAGCACATGCTCATTAGTATACATGTACTCCCAAATCCTACCCTTTAAGTCAATTATGGGTCAAGAATAGAGCTCATGTGGCATTAGAAATGATAAAATAAATCAAGCCAAATCCTGACCTTAATTGTTAACCATGAATGATTAAGATTTGAGAATATATTTTTGGATTACCCATGAACTTTTTTTTTTTTGGTTAACATATATTACCATAGAGTGTCTCATAACAAATTATTAAAGATATTTTTTTTTCAAAATTTAGGACAGCTGCCCCTTGCCCCATGGATATACCTTATTAATTTTTTTTTTAAAAGTTCAATGGCAGATGCCCCTTGCCCCTGGCTTCACCCCTGCGCACAACTACATAGGGTTCAATGTAATACTAGTGGTCACTTCTAAGTTGACTAGTATTTTTTTTTTTTTGGGTTAAGACACTAATCATAAAAACACATACCCGCCAACACACACGCGCCTCGTGAGACTTAAGCCCAATACATCCCTTCAAAAGGGTCTAACTCTTGAAGGGAGAGAGGAGGTCTACATCAATTTTGGATGTGAGACTAATTGGTTATTATCCAACCGTTCAAAAGGTAAGTATAACCCATTAACTTTGTTTTTTTTTGGTTAAGATACTGATAAGTTAAACACACACGATAAACCAATACACACGACCTTATGAGACTTAAGCCTTATACTTCCCTTCAAAAGGGCCAAGGAGCCTTATAAAGATAGGGAGGTCTACATCAACTTCTGATGTGAGATTAATTAGTTATCATCCAACTGTCCATATGATAAGTATAACACTCTCAATACACCAGAAAATTTTCTCATACCCCACCTCACTTTAAAGCTGCTGCCGCCGTTTGAGGGTGGTGCACAATTAGTCAAAGCTACTTATCTAATTACTTAATTAATTAATTAGTCATGTTGAGTAGTGGTACGTGTGGACTCGATTGCTTAGTGTCGAAGTGACTAGCACCACCCCCACCTCTTGCGTGAGTGATAGGTGTGTGGCCTTCAGTGGAGAAAGGTCTCGGGATCCAAGCCCTCCGGTACGAGTTGCAAGAGCTCCACTGCCCAAGCTAACTTCTTACCGTTCTAACCTACTAATACTTATTAAACGTAGTTAAATGATAACCGCAGCAAGAAAAAGAAAAAAAAAAAGTGACTTTAGCACCATTGGCCTCTCCAACCAAGAGGTAGATGAAGCATCCAAAAGCCCAGAGTCAACGTAACAAAGTGTGGACTCAGTAGTACCTTATAGTATCTCTTATATATTGTTGGCTGAACCCGTATGAACAGGGATTGGAGAGAGAGGAAAATGCGTGCTAAGAAATTCGGTCAAGCAATCATGTAGTTAGTTTTTGGAAAGGTGTGTTGACCTTTGTGGGTGAGAGAATGGACTTGGTCGCTTTTGGGATAATTGTTTTCTTCATTCCATTAAGCACTGTGTTCATTGCTCATATACAGAGGGACCATAGTGTCTGCTCGAAAAACGTTTTAACAGATCTATCCTTCGAGAGTAAACATAGTTACAACCTTGTAATTTTTTGAAAAACACTTGCTCGAGTTGGGATCATATTCTATCGCGATCACACCCATCCAAAAGTCAACATTTGTCATTTTTAATCGTATTAGTTGTAATTAAATTTTAACGTCATAAATAGAGATAAGACTTGATTTCACCCATTCCACATGTCTTAGGGTTTTTATTAGTTAGGTCTGCATCATTAAGATTCACTCATTTTAAGGTTAAACAATCTAACATTAGTTTTTAAAAATTATTCATCTTAAAAGTTAAATCTTCTTAACTAGAGTTAGAAAAGGCAATCATGCAGTTAAACTCTTCCTAGTTCTATCACAATTGGACAAGATGTCTTTACTTTGGAAGCTCAATCCCACTAACAGGAAAAAACTAAAAAAATAAACTTGTCACCATATTTATTAATGGACTGTCCAATTGCAATTGAACTCTCTGCACACACAAACCCTTTTACCTATCCTTTAACTCTTATAGGGTTAATATTTTAACCCTTAGAGTTAATATTTTTTTTTGCATTTTTTTATTTTAAAATTAAGGTTAAATATATTAACTCTAAGAGTTAATAAATCTTAACCATAATTAAGAAAAGGGATATCTGTTGTCTTTTGGGTCCTAAGTTCAATTGCGAATGTGACACCAACTCTCATCAAAGGGGGATCTCTGTCAGAAAATTTTGGAGGGATCTGCCTATTTAAACTCAAAAATAATAGTAGGTTAATATTATTCAAAATACTCTTAAGGTACCTTGGCACTATCTTAAGTCTGTGGTTTGTGTTTAGTGTTCCCTTACCTATACAAAAAAAATAATAAAAAAAAATAAAAAATTGCCTTTCAATAATACAAAAGTCAATGGAATTGCTTAGTGACAAATTTACACAGCCCTAAAAAAATTTGTAGTTTAACAAGAATATCTCGATTATGTCGTGTACAAAAAATAATAATAATAATAAAATCATAATCCCTTTAATATTATTACCTCAACCGTGTTTAAGGTTAAACCCACGGTTTGTCAATTACCAAGTCCGGATTTGGGCTTGTCATAATCACTAAATGTCAATGTTCCAGCTGATTGTTTTTTTTTTTAAAGACATCATATATTAAGGGTGCGTTCAAGCCAAGCTAGCTCGTTGGCTCAACTCAATTTGACTCGTTTGAGATAAGCTCCAGTTGACATTTTAGGTGGTTCGAACGAAACAAGTCAAGCTTTTATTTTGAGCTTTCAAGCCAATCCTATTTGATTTGGCTCGTCTCGAAGTAGGGCTAGCATTCCTCATTAGTTTTCTATAATTTCTTATATTATAATTTATAATAAATACATATTAATATCATATATAATTAAAAAGAAATAATTTCATGGATTAAGCTTAAGCCAATTTAAGCATGACTCTGCTTAGTAAAATTTGAGCTCAAACGAAGCTCAAGCTTGATCAAGCTAAGCTCAAGTCTAAATATTCGAATCAAGCTTAAGCCAAGCTCAAGCCGAGCTCGAGCATGTTCAAGCCAAGCTTAAACTTAGTCACTCGAATACACCCCTATCATTTATCTTCAATTACTAGTCGTTATAATTAGTGCCATAGTAAATACCAAATACGGGTGGACTAGTGGTTCCTAAGCCTTTTCCCAAGTGGGGAGGTCTTAGGTTCCATTTCTCACTCCCTCTTTAGGGCTAGCCCCGCACAAGTTTATTGGGACTTACTTGGTGTGGTAGGTTGCGGGCTCATGCTGCACCCTCGAGGATTAGTCCTAACCCAAAAGGTTGGAGACACCCCGAGTTCCCCTAAAAAAAACAAAAAAACAACCTAAATAGCGAGCAAACATATGTATTTCTACTTTAAGACCATTCATTAATTGACGGAGCAAAGTTGCAACCACTTTCCGGTCCTCCATTTTCCCCTATTTATTTCGTACAAGAAGATAAGTTAGTATAACACTTATTTGATGAGTCCTATCACATTTATTTTGTATTCTCGTATGAAAATCCACATAATACTCTTTTTGCTAAGTTTTATTAGGAATATTATTGAATTAATAAAAGGGCAATTCTTGTCATTTGTCGTATTTTATAAGAGGTATGTTCGTATATTTATTATTCCACGTTAATCTCACGTAGTTAATCGTTTGTCTTTTGGATTTTGCTAGTTTAACACCTTTTATTGCACTCTCCTCTTTTTGGGGCACACGAAATCTTGGCTTATTAAAGCTAAAAGGAAGAGTGCAATAGCAGGAGAGTGGTAGTAGCACTCCCTTGGTCTTTGTCTTTCTACGTTGAAGAAAGGTCAGCTTCTTCTCGGCTTTTTCTCCTCCTCTTCCATCTCCACCATTTCTCCTTTCCAAAATCCCATCTTTTTTTTTTTCCTGTATCTCTTTTCTGGTAGAAATATCAGAGAAGAAGGATTGTTCATCACTATATGGGGGATTTCGATCTGATAATGGCGTATTGATTGTTTCACACAGAAGAGAGTCTCTTTGAGCATCCATGGGTAACTGCTTGGATGCTTCTGCCAGAGTAGATAACACTCAGACCTCTCAGAATACTTCTGGTGAGATTTCTCTAAAATTTTATCTTTTCTACTTTCATGATTCATGGTACCCTCTTTTCTTTTCGGGTGTTTTTCGGCATAGAAATGATAATTTTTTTAAAAACTATCGATCCTATTTTGGTATTGGGTTTTCGATGCTAAATTTTTTTAGAGGTTTGTAGGAAGAAAGTCTGTTTAAATCGTGTTAGATGTGCGATTTTCAGTAGGTTCTGTTGGGTTTTTGCTCTTTTGAGTGTTTTTTCAATTTGGGGTGATTTTACTTTATATGTTTATAAAATTTTCAAACAGTACTTTATAGTGTCTATTTTTCGCTTTTGAAAGGCGAATTCGTGGTGGGTTTTTATGGGTTTTTCTGCTTTTGGTTTCTGAGATTGTTTCCTTTCTTGGAATTAATGTTCAGGGGACAAGGGGTGGTTGAGTTTTATTTTTATTTTCTTTTAAGTTAATTTGCTTTTGGTTTCTGAGCTTGTTTCCTTTCTTGGAATTAATGTTTAGGGGACAAGGGGTTGTTGAGTTTTATTTTTATTTTCTTTTAAGTTAATTTTATATTAATTTTTATTTTTTAGTTTTTTTGTAGAAGATGGATTCTTTGCCAGTTTTGATGGATCTGGCTTGTTTTCAAATTTGAATTTTATTTTTGGGTTCAGGTGAACATGTTATAATTGGTAGCCTGATGCTAGAGATGTGAATACTTCCGGATTCTGATGGATTTTGGTTTTGTATAGTTCAGTTATGGTTTGGTGAGGATTTAGGTTTAGATGTTTGAAAATAAATTGATTTGCATTGCTCTAGTTTGCACTACAGATTTGATTCACTCAGACGTCTTCAAGGGATTTTTCGATATTATTTCTTTTTCCAATTTTTGTATTCTTTGAATTTTAGTTTGGGTTTTGGTTGCAGAATTTAGATCTCTACAGTTATGACAGAACCAATTCACTTTGGGATCGCTAATTTTTGTGGTTTTTGATGTGCAAAAAGGCTTAATGTGTTTACATTCCTTAAAAATGATAATTTTAATGGTGATTTTATGAATTCCTTATTTTTCTTAGGGGTTTCAGTTTATAAATTTGGTTTTCACTTTGTAAAGAGATAATTGATATTTATTTGGATATTTATATGAATTCCTATGAGGGTTTTGATGTTTGTCTGCTTTTGATTTAGGACTAAGTTAAGACTTTCGTTTAGGATTCATAGATGTTAAAATATCGGTTTTGTAAGGTAGGATTCAACTTGATTTTCCACCCCATGATTTGTTTTGTATTTGTTGAAAAATAATAATTTTGATGAACAAACTCTAGATAATGGTTTCCTATGTTACTGTGTGGATAGTTTCTTGTTCTTATCTATAGAAAAATTACTGTTAATATGATTAAAAATTTTTGCAGTGACAATCCACAATAATTATTAGATTGGAATCATTGCCGCTACTACTGTCATATCTGGCATTAGGAGTATGCTGAACCTTTCCATAAACATATTTTGTTCTATTGTCACCTTTGCTGTTGATTCTACATTGGGATTTCCATTTTGCACAGTCTATTGGGAGATGAACATTGTTACGCATATCTAAAGTTCTGGACTATATTGGCAAGGCCTTCTTGAAAATGGCTGTGTATAGGCAACTACAATCCTCTATCTTGTAGCAGTCGGGTCATCTAAATAAAATGTTTTCTCCATAGCATGGTTGTCTATCCAAGGTAGTGAAATTGTTGAAGTTTGAAGTGAATCAACTGAGTCCGTAAGGAACGGGTTTGATGGTTTATTTTAGACTAAGTTCTTCCGTCCATCTCCTTAAAATCAGTGTTCTTTTGCCCGCAATCCACGAAACCAGTTGAGAAATTCTGAATTCTTTGAGTATCCTAAAGGTAACTAGAAGTGTCATATTTGTTTTAGTACTTATAGTTCTTCCGTGGTAGTCTTAATATTAGTATATGATATTGTTAGTAAGGGATGGGTCCGAGCGTGAGAATCTAGCTATCCATTCTTGATTAAAATTGTTTCTGTTGAAGCTAATGAGAGTTTAACTAGATAATCCTGTTACTGAAGTGTGCTGAGCGAGTAGAGTAGAACCTTCATAAGGGAGGATACATGATTTCTAATCTCTAAATTTAAGCTTTCAGCTTTATTGATCCATCCCTTTGGAGATGATCAAAAGATCTAGATCATATATTAAAATCATGGCATGTCTTTGTCATATTGAGGAAAATGAGAAACGTGATAATGGCATTAGGTTTTTTTTATTAGTCACACTAGCAATGTTGAATTGGAGCTATACAAACAAAATCATTAGGAAAATTATCTTTCATTCCTCTAAATGCTTCCATGCCACTTGACACAAGTATCAAAATTGGATAATATATCCAATACTCTTCGGTCCCTTGTAAGATTTAAGTTTGACTTTTGAGTTAATTTTTTGAAAACCCTTTCTTTATAGAAACTGACTAATTATGTCAGTTACATACCAACACTAACTATCCCTTTCCCTTTAAACTTCAGGATCCTCAAAAGTTACCAGCAAAACCGGCGCTTCATCAGCTCCTTCCAGTCTGACTCTCCCGTCTTATAGTGGAAAGAGCACCACTGAAAGTCTTCCTACTCCAAGATCTGAAGGTGAAATATTGGCGTCGCCAAATTTGAAAGCCTTCCCTTTTAATGAGCTAAAGAATGCCACTCGAAACTTCCGCCCCGACAGTCTCATTGGAGAAGGAGGATTCGGTTATGTTTACAAAGGATGGATCGATGAGCAAACACTCACTGCCTCAAGGCCTGGATCTGGAATGGTTGTTGCTGTCAAGAAGCTTAAACCTGAAGGTTTCCAAGGCCACAAGGAGTGGTTGGTGGGTTTCTTTCACCAAGTTTACCATTTCCTCTATCTTTCTATTCCTTCTTCTTAAATCTTTGGCTTTGCCCCTTTACCTGATAGCTGATTGATTTCAGACAGAAGTTAACTATCTTGGCCAACTTCAGCATCCAAATCTGGTTAAACTCATTGGATTTTGCTCAGATGGGGATAACCGGCTTCTGGTCTATGATTTCATGCCCAAAGGCAGTTTAGAGAATCATCTATTTAGAAGTAAGTACCGCTCTCCACCAAATTCTTTGAGATGCATGGTATTTTTAAAGACCCCTCCATGTTTTATGTCTTTATTCCTGGAAAATATCAGTGTTTTTCCTCATCTTATTTTCACTAAGACATTTCTCTTAAATTTTTTTCTACCTTACAATTGTTGCATGTTTTCTGCCGTCAAGTTTTCACATCCTAGAAGCTCCATTGCTATGTGCGGTATCTTCTAAGGCACTGCCTGGCCGGACCTGAATTGCAGATTTTTTATTGAATCCAAAAGGCAGAGTATTTTTGTATATATTATAAAAGCCATGGATACAGTGTAGTCAAAGCATTCAGGCAATGCCTAGTTGATAGGGGGTTCTCTAAGCGAGCATAATTTACTTTTGTATGAAATTTATAAAAGTTTAGCAAGTGCTCACCTAGATAATGATTAGGCAACAAAGGTCCTGTCTAGGTGAGGCAGTGGCATAGGCATTGCCTATGCAGCATTTTGACTACACTGCTACAGATGGAAACTGTAAACAGGTCACACATATGGCATTCATGCAGCATAGTGAACCTACCATTCAGTGGACCTGCTCAAAACTCTTGCCCCATAAATTGACCCAATGAACATTGAATCTCTCCATTATATGGACAGTTGAAAAAGTAAAAACACAGTGAATGTCCAAGAAAGTCTAGGTCAAATGTAAAATTATGCGATTGGTTGATTTATTGTGGTGTGCGTGTGTTAATTGGAATGCAGTGAAGCCACCCCGACATCCGTTGAATGAATGTCACCCAATAAGCTAAGTTGCACAGACATGGACATGGGTATCGGAATTCAATATGGATTTGAAGTGTCAAACTCGGCGAGCAAAAATAGGAATGCAGTGAAGCCACCCCGACATCTGTTGAATGAATGTCACCCAATAAGCTAAGTTGCACAGACACAGACATGGGTATCGGAATTCAACATGGATTTGAAGTGTCAAACTCGGCGAGCAAAAATAGGATTACACAGGGTTTTTATTTTTAAAAACTATTATATTTTAAACTTCACATAAAGAATGCAATGAAGAATAAGAAGTACTAAACATTGTGAGTATTGAAGTTATGGTTTTTAATAGAACAAAATGGCAAAATGGGATTCATGTTGCTGACCCCAAATTTTGGGATAAGGCATTAATAATGATGATATAAAGAATGCAATGAAAGATTGCAAAGTAAAAAAAATAGATATACAATCATAGATTAATGAAAACTACACTAAATAAATATAAAAATTTACAATTGAAGATATTATATTCAAAAGTTGAATAGAGCATATAAATAGGTTGGACTTTTAAGTCTCGCCATAAAACTTTATCATTTATTACAAATATACAATTCATCTCACAATATAAATAAGCCATGAATTGAAGCAATTGAACTAATGAGCATACATTAATTGTAAATTTCTTATTCTAGTCATAAAGAGGTATGCATTGTAGTAACTCTATAAAACAATTGGCGTGTCTTGTGTGTCACATGCATGTATTGACACACCAAACTCTTACAGACTTGAAGAGCCTGTGCATAGCTGATTAGCTATTTATGGAGTGTTTTGACAGTAGATGATGCCTACCTTAGATGACCATTTGCTAAAGTGCATAAACATGCTGAAACTCTTTACCAAGCTCACAAAATGATTCTCCGGATATCATGAGACTTCCTGGATATGGGCCTATGGCAAGGCCCTGCAAAATTTGCTGTATTGGGGATCATTAAGTTTGTGGCTCTCTTGTTTTGCAGGAGGGGCCCAGCCACTTTCTTGGGCAATAAGGATCAAAGTTGCTATAGGTGCTGCTAGAGGGCTCTCTTTCCTGCATGATGCTGAATCACAAGTCATATATCGTGATTTCAAAGCTTCTAATATCCTTCTAGATGTGGTATGCTGAATAAAAACAAGAGCAATGCTTTGATGTTTTGGCATTCCTGTTGGATATTATTTTCTTAAATATTCGCAACCTTAACCATGCTTTTATGGATGCAGGATTTTAATGCAAAACTTTCTGATTTTGGCTTGGCTAAAGCAGGCCCCACTGGTGATAGGACTCATGTCTCCACTCAAGTCATGGGTACTCATGGCTATGCAGCACCTGAATATGTTGCCACAGGTCCATTCGTTCTCCATATTGAAAACTTTTCTAGTTTACTTTGCTTTGCCAATTACATTACATATTTGGAATTATCTCAACTTGCTTATTATGGTGATCTTTTTTGTTTGTTTTTGTAAACTTAAATGATAAACCCAAGAATGTTTCTGATGTTTGCAAATTAGACTAAGCCCACACCCCTTATGATAAAGATAGTAATGGCATCCTCTTTCAGTTTTTCCTATCAAGCCCCAACCTTTCTTTGTATAAAGACTCGGCGAGCTCTGTGATTTCGACACCGCATCTGAGAGCCTCAATGGGCTTGATAGGCGGACACTTTTCAGTGAATTATCCCTTTGTAGTTGATTATATGTAGGAAACCCAATAAATTTGGGAAGTAAGAAAGCATTAAAATAGAATATATCTAAATGTTCGACATGGGGCAAGTAATGTTTCCTTGGAAGATAATTTTTATAACCTTTTGTTCTGGTTTTATAAATTTCTTATATGATAAAAACTTGATTACTCCCAACTGTATTTTATGGATGGAAAACATGCATGAGGTTGGGGCATATTAGTTGTTGGGACCCACTTCATAGGTCTTATATGTTTTAGTACCCCATGCTGAGGCTTCCAATGCTGAACAGGTCGGCTCACCGCAAAGAGTGACGTCTACAGCTTCGGGGTTGTGTTGCTGGAACTGTTGTCTGGGCGTCGTGCTGTTGATAAATCAAAAGTTGGTATTGAGCAGAATCTGGTGGACTGGGCAAAGCCGTATTTAGGTGACAAGCGCAAGTTATTCCGGATTATGGACACCAAGTTGGAGGGCCAGTACCCCCAGAAGGGAGCCTACACAACTGCCACCCTTGCCTTACAGTGCCTAAACACCGAAGCCAAAATGCGGCCACGAATGTCTGAGGTCTTAGCAATGCTGGAACAGCTCCAAGCCCCCCCAAATGCCACCAAACACTCCCCATCAGAGCGGCAAACAATCTCAAATCCTGTTCGCAAATCCCCGTTGAAAAACCATCGTTCACCTCTGAATCAGACACCCAAAGGGTCTCCATTACCATCCCACTGCCAATCTCCACGTACACACTGAGCGGAGCATTCCATCCAATCGGGTATTGTAATTTTAATTTCTTTTTATGCTCTCTTATTTGGTAGTTCATATAGAAAGTGTATGGGCTTGTGTTTTGGAAAAATCTGCACATTATCATCATCTTTTCTCTCTGAATATATGTGATTAGTTTTATTTATTTGTATTAATATCTTAGGTATTCATCTCTTCTCCTCAATGGTATGCATACACTTGATCTTCTTGTCATTATAGGACTCTTCTTTCCACATATGACAGTTCAAACTCATGATCTAATTCAGGAAAACAGTACTTTGTTAAACTTTTGGAGTCTATATCCCATTCATTTTCCAACAAAGGTATGATTTGGTCCTCCTAGGGAAAACTGGATCATTGCCCAAGCCTTATCCCAACTATATTTGTGGTCAGTTACTGAATTATCTGGGATATGGATATAGGTTTCATTTTGCACCAAATGCGCGGTCATTTACAGGAGTACATGTGGATGTGATTTAGACGGCGATGTCTTGCTCTCTTGGTATATATCAAATCCTTTAGTTCTGTAAATCCTTCCCCACATTTCATTCGCACAAGAATTGTTTGAGGGAAGGCATCTGGGTTGGAAGCCGGGTTCTTGGTCGTGTTTTAATTTAGTTTCTCTACTACAGCTATGATTTCAGTTAGTTTCTGTACCGTAGCTATGATTTCAGTGATAGTTGCCTGCTTGAAGAATCTATTTTAAGAAAATTTCAGGGGTGATATGAGAAAACTCGTGCTATTTGACTTAGGACTTTGCTACTGAGACTGGCAGAGATCATCCCGGACAGCACGAATCCCAAGCTGTTCTTTTTTTACACCTTTGAAACCGTGCTGTGTAACCGTGCTGGCCGGGACGGTCTTAGAAGCTTTATTCATTTGACTTAAGTCATAATTGGCCGGCTTGTAGGATTAAGGCATTGGCAGTTGGTACTGTAAAAGCTCACAGGCTTGCTTCTTCTGTGCTAAGAGAAGTGACTTATGTCTAACCGACTGATTATTCTGAAAATGAGGAGTGCTAGCCCTAGTCACATTTACTCCAAATTTTTCCATAGACGCAAGATGGGCCTAACACGTGAATTTTATTATTTTAACAGCTTTAAAAATAAAAGTCAGAAAACGTTTTGACATTTGTAGCACCTCAGTTGTGTCTTTGGAAGATTTGCGATTGGGGCTAGCAAAATCCTTCCAAAGATAAACGAGATATATCTGAAGAAATAAACTGACATTAACTGATAACTGAAAAGTGAGTCTAACCTTCTGTCCAAGTCGTTGCTTAAAACCAAAACAAGAAACTTGTTATTACAAGCCAATAAAGAACGAAAGTTGCTGTTGTACTTCCCTCCTCTCTCTCTTCCCTCTTCCCCTCTTTTATTTTTTCCTTAAAAAGAAAGTTGCAAATCACTCTTAGCCTCTTCTTCTTTTTTCCTTTCACAAGAGCAAAAGAAAGTTGCAGAGCAACAAGGTTAGAGAAGACTACCATTTTAGATTGAAACAACACTCCAAAACAAAGTAGGGAAGCTGGTTTTCGAGTAATATGATATTGTGCTGGATGCTATAAAGAATCTGGCCTGAATTGAAAATGGGGTCATCTTGAATTTTCAGATATTCATGTGAGTTTGTTTTTTTTGGAAACGAGGGAGCAAGCATCGAGTAACATCATTTCCCCAACCTCATCACTACTGAGGATGATAGTTTTAGCATAGCATTGACGAGCTTGTTCTTCGAGACTCCTCATGGCATTGATGCAACTGATCTTCAAGTTCATCTATCTGGTGTTGGTACTCGAGAAAGGAGAAGATTCAGATACCATAGCTTGTACTCTTCCATGGCTATTAAGTTCAGTTTGACTCTGTGAAAAGGGCCAATCGAGACTGAATACAACGCAAAGAAGGAGGTGAGAAGATAGCTTTTCTTTGATAGAAGCTTCATCACCATCTCAAATTTCATATTTGCTCTTCTAGTGGTCTTGAGTTGGCAAGTTTCCTGTTTTAGTTTTAAGCAACGACTTGGACGGAATTGATGGCGGTGTCAATCACATTTTTAGATGGTTATTATGATATTAGGGACACATGGCATCATTTAGTAAAGGGCACACATGATCTGTGTGCCATGTTGCACACACCAAACGGTCTCAGTCTAAAGGTATGGGTATTAAGGGGTGTTTCGATGCTATCGTGCTAAGACACTTCAGGTGTAATGTGGAAACAACGTGCTTCTCATTTGCAAAGTTTTGAAGAAGCCCGCCTTTCCTTATTTCTTGTTTGCCTTGACACACACATATGCGAGTGTATTGTGTGTGTGTGTTTTTTGGTAACGAGAGTGAATATTAGGGTCTCTTAGAGCACCCAACTAGTCCCCGGGCACGTGCAACACTCCACATGCACTAGGAAAGACGGAATAAATCTAACAAAGGGAAAAGATTTGGACTCAGGACCTCTGCTTCTTGAGGCGTGGTCCTGCCAACAACACAACCCCTGTTGGTTAAATGTATTGTGTTTTCTGTTTTGAGAGCATTCAAGAACAAAACATTGACCATTTGATATGTGTAGAAGTTTGGCTCCAGTTGGCAAAACCAAAGAGCTCCCGATCGGCGGTACACTAATTTCCGAGAATTAATCCGGTTTATTGTTTTGGAAACCCCTAATTCAAGTGGAGATATTCTAATTGTCTAGGATTCCGAGTTTAGACTTATAAATAAGTACTTATAGGTATAGGGTTTTATGGAATTCTGAGAGAGTGAATATTAGGGCCCTCGGGGAGAGCCCTAGTTGTTCTCATTGGAGTTTGAGATAATAGAAAAATTTTAAGCATACTAGGGTTTGGAAAAAGTTCAAGGGATGATAGATATGGATTGTTCTTGGGATTCATTGTAAAAGTGACTTGAGTGGGTTGTACAAGGAGATTTGGGCTTAGGTTGAGATTTAATTTGAGGTGAGAGCAATATTGTACTGAGTTTCTTAAGGTTTCTCTGAATAAAGAAGAAGCAATCGGATTTTGACCCGTAGACGTAGACAAGTTATTGCCGAACCACTTATATCTCTTGTGTTTTCCCTTTTGTTGTGTGTGTTTGTTTATTCTTTTAAGTCCGTATTATCCTGTTATTTCCCCCAACAGATATGTAGTTTTTTTCAGAGCTGTTTTCCACCATTAATAAATGGTGGTAAATCAAATGGTTGAGATCATCCCCATCATATTGATTTTTGGCCCCGTAAATCCCTTACGTGGTGTTTTTTGATCCTCACATGCCTGCCACTTGTCCTCATATTAATGCTTAAGGATGCTATACTATATTTTCATCACACAAATTATTGTGTTATCTTGGAAAAGCTTTCGGAGATTTGGATAACGCATCTTGTAGTCCAAACATGCATGAACTAATCATGGTAGTTTTAAAATTGATCTTCATTTTTATTTTACTAATCATGTGCATTATTTATTTATGTATTTTTAAATATGAATTATTAAAAAGATATGCGTGAGACACAATCTACTAATAAATCTCTATATCATGGTCCCATCTTATAATACCTCAAGAGTTAATGAAACTATTTTAGTGAACTTCAACTGTCTCAATTCTCAGGCAATCGCACCAAAAACTCGAGTTCTTTTGGATTTAGTCTTACTTTGTTCTTCCGCGCTAGTTGCTGTCGACCTTTTACTTTTTCCACAGCTTGTTCCCTTGGTTGGTTACATGTAGTCCCCTCAGCAGGCCTCTATTCATTATGAGACCTGTTAAAATTCTAGCTATTACATTACGCTATACTAGGTTGATATTCACCATAAACTAAAAATTCGACGGCGCATAAGAGGGTTCGAAAAAAACCTAAAACCTAATCTTAACTTGCTTTTTGGTGTCAGCATTCTCTAGAGTCTGTTCTTTTTCTTTTTGTGAGACTTATAAAACTTGGTATTTTGCACTTTGTCCTATAGTTGTTAGGAAATTTTTGAGCCACTTTTTGATAAGGTTTCTAATAAAATTGATTTTTACTATTTTGAGATTTTAAGTCTTATAATTTTTTTTTTAATGAGATTCGAAATCATTCATTTTACATTTGAAGTCTTATGAGAATTTCAACCTAAGAGATTAAAAGCATGATACATCTCGCTCTCAAAAGAAAATTCATATTGAAAAATAACAATACTTGCAAAGTGTCAGACTTTATCTTTCTCAGTAAAAGAACATATCCTAAAAGAAGATATAAATGAGTATGGATTGACAACAACCCCTGTTACTTTTTTTTTTTTTTTGGTGTAGGCAACATTTATTTAGGTTGGTTAGTGAGAAATTACTGATTAATATTTGTTATCTGGTCAATGAGCTTTTCAATTGCTACACCAACTTATGGGAAGGGCTGCTGTTAATCAACACTACCATGAATCTTAGGGAATCACTGCTGGCATATCGGAACAGAAAAAGTATTTCAGGGTTGGGATTCAAATCCTAAAAATGAAAACTCTAATCTAATCCTATTAGCAACTGTAATTTAACCCTAAAACACTACACGTGACTGTTAACACCCTAGATCTAGATAAGGGTGTTAGTGGGCCAAAATAGGGGCCACAGAAATGACTTGTAAGCGGTTGGGTTCGGACCGCCGATTCAAAATTACAAAATTACAAGCCCAAGCCCAAGCTCGGCCCATAGACATCCCTACCTAGAAATCATGCTCCTCTCCCTCCTGCAGCATATCCTTACTGCAAAACATTTTACTACTGAACTCCTAATCATCTCAAGTAGTAACCGGACTCGGGGGAGTCCAGTTCGCTACTGACGCTACCATGTGTCCCTTTTGACACCTCTTAATTGTGGTTAAGCTCCACCCACCCTAAGGTTCACTTATTAGTAAATTTCAACCGGGGTTAAATTTCTTTTTTAATTTTTTTAAAAGTAGATGGGTGAACCTTAGGGGTGGGTGAATCTTAATCACAGTTAAGGGGTAAAAAGAGACACGTGGAAGCGTCAGCAGCGTAATCGGACTCCCCGAGTCCGGTTACAACTGGAGAGAATCATGAGTCTTTACTGCTTAGTAGTCAGACGTTTCACCAGCGAACGGAGTTCTTCATTTCAACCGAAAAAAAAAACAAAAACAAAAACAAAAAACGGAGTCCTTCGTGAGCCATGCCTAATCGTTCTGTTATTTCCTCTTTAGATTAATATCTCTGCAGGTATTTTTTTTCTTTTTTAAATTCAATCCATCATTGCTATATTTTTTTTCTTTTCCATTATCGTAAATTACTTGAAATCGACCTGATCTGTTTCTCTCTCTGTTAATGATTGCTAGATTGATCCATACATGGTGGTATTCTTAAATTTCTCTATTGTTAATCTCTCTCTCTCTCTCTCTATCTCCATTTTTCGTTGTGTTTTTTTTTAATCCTTTTAAGTGTAGATTAAATTTATGCATTTGGGAGTCTAGGTTTTTGTATTTTTGTCTTTCCAATTTCATTTTTTTTTCCTGTGAATTTTGAAGGTTGAGATGATCTTTTGGGTTTGATAATCTAGGTCTTACTTCAATCCATCAGAAAAAAGTCTTTCACCTTTTCCCCCATTTTGTTTGGTTTTGGAGATGCTTAGGTTTACGTGATCTTTGGGAATTAAATCCACAATTTTAGGTATTGTTAACGATTTCAATTAACCCATCAGTTTTTCCCTTTCTTGTTCACCTGTTGTTTTTCATCTTTAGATTTGAATATGTTTGAAGATTGAAGTTTGTATTGCTATAGTGATTTTAGAATCCAAGTTTTTAATTAGGTTAATAGGTTGTTTGAGAAATCGCTCATGGATTTTTTTGTTTCTGGCAGATTCTGATGATGTTTAAACATTGAGCTGGTCTTACAAAAATCATAGAAAAATGGTGTTGGTTTTAGCCCTAGGGGATCTTCACATCCCTCACAGGGCACCTGATCTGCCTGCAAAATTCAAATCTATGCTTGTTCCCGGGAAGATCCAGCATATCATATGCACTGGAAATCTCTGTATCAAAGTAAGCGTTGTTAATGATTCTTCTGATGTTTTCTGGGCTGTTGTTACTTTCTTTTCAAATATTACTGCTGTGCTTCTACTTTGATTCGATTTTTCTTTTGTTCTTCAAATACATGGCCTTCTCCCCTCATATGTAAAATAAATAGAGATATCATAGTCAATGGACTCTTCTTCCAATCATTGGTCCTTCTACCCTCATCCGGTAATTTTTTTTCGATATCATAGTCACTCAAGTCTCTTCATGATTTTTTCACTGAAGTGAGGGCTCTGATTTTGATTGGTCTTCTCATTTGAATTTAATTAAATCACTTAGTATTTACTATCATGATCTCATGATGAATTGTAGTAGGTACGGCAAGATTCTAATTCGTTGGCTACATCCAACAGATTATGGGTACGATTCCCATGAAAGATGATTGAGATCAGGTGGTGAAGCCAATAACATCTTTCAGATGTTTCTAAGATTTGTTCCTTCTTATGGATGGCTGGAGTGCCATCTTGTTTGAAGTTCTTTATGCTATCTTGTACTTTATCTTGAACCATTGTTGGAGGATGTACACATGAAGTAGAAATTAATACCCGTATCCTGTTTATGGGTTCTGCCTCTGTATGATGGTTTTTAGATGCCCAAGAACTCCATGCAACATATGAATTTCTTGACAGTTAAGCTAGTTGTAGGTATCTTTTGATAGCTGAGAATTGAGAACATAGGTCTTTCCCTGGGGAAGCGCATATAATGGAGGGCTTTCTGATTGCTGGTTTCATGTAGCTGAAATAAAGATAGGAATAGCTGAAGGTTGTGAAAGAGAATGATTATTGGGTGGTGGCTATGGCTACACTAGAGGTTGGGCAGTAATTATGATAGTAGAAGAGCAATGGAGAAGCCAAAGTGTTTCCAAATGAAACAGCAGAGGAATGGCTGACACATTGTTAGAGGGCAATATCAGTAAAGAAAGGGAGTGGGAGGGAAAAACTGATAATATTAAGTATATAAATAATTAGATAAGACCAAGTTCCATGTATCCTGGTCATTTTGTATTATAAAATATGGCTGATTAGAGCTGGCAAGTGAACCCGTAATGCGTGACTGTTATTATACACTCGCAGGCACTTATTGAAAGTTATCTTTGCATGATGCATCAAAGTTTTCTGTTTGTGAAACTGAAATCATACCTATGGCCCACATGGTCATTAGTGTAGGTACTACTTACTAGGTAGTCCAAATGCTAAATCGATCCCTAAGTGATTATAGCCCAATAATCACACACGACTATTGGAGAGCTGATAAGGAAAACAGCTAGTTCTACATCAATGAACAAGTTCCTCATTGAATTCTTGACAGAAGTATGTTGTTAATGTTTCTCAGGAGACTGGAAATTTGTAGCCAATGGATAGATGCATTTTGCAATTTAACCTGATCATCACTAGACCAGATATGAATTTAAAATCTTTTGCACTTTTGCTTATGCTATTTGGAGAAAATTTCTCCTTCTTTTAGGGATCATATGGATCTTTCCATAGTCCTTGTGGGACTCCTTATCAGGTTGGTTATCGATTCTGTTGGAGGCTTCTACCTCTGTGATTGTGCTATGTTGCTGGGAGCTATTAGGTGGGCTATTTGATCTGAACGAAACATAAGAGATTTCGTGGGTTCAGCCTGCTCTGAGGATAGGGTCTACGCTCTTACACGACAACTTCTCCAATCCTGATGCGTAATCAGGAAGGACTTTAAGGAGTAATGGTTCTCACCTTAGTAAGCCAAACCGTCCATTCCCCTCACCGCTCCTGCTCTCAAACTTCGCTCTCACGGTTTGAGAGCGAAATCGCCGTCAGAGCGCGATTTCAAATTTGTAGGAGCGCCGGTTTCAAATGTATGGAGTGACGGTTTCAGTTGTTTCTTTACTTTTCAACTGTTTCCAGCATTTAAAGAGTCACTTAAAGCTTCCTCTGCTGTACATTTTTATCTCTCAGAGAAGTACAACTCATTTTTTGCTTTTTATCTACTTTTCAGACAAGTACATTTTCAACAGTCTTTTCATCTACTTTTTACGAATGTAAACATCTCTTACTTTTTTTGCTTTTTAATGCAATCGGCAATTAAAGGATCACACCAATGGCAATTGAACTCTCTTAGTTCAATGGGAGAGTTCAATCGTACCTAGAGGTCAACATGCATTTCATTTAATTCTTATTAATTATGATTAAGATTCACTAATTCTTGGAATTTAAAAATATCTTTGTTTTTTTAAAACAAAAATATTACAATTATATATACCGGCGCTCTGGAGGCACTCTCGACCCAATCGTAAATTGAAATTTGATGCTCACGTGCCCTCGCTCCCGCTCCCGCTCCCGCTCCCGCTCCCGCTTCCGCTCCACGCTCTGGTTACTTAGGTTCTCACTTCTCAGGGCTTTGACTTTTCTTGTTTTGTTTAGAGTTTCCTACCCCTTTTCCTTTTATCATTTTGTAGTAGTATTTGTTTCTCTATTCTAGTTCATTGTGAACCGTTATTTTTACTTCATTCTGTACTGTTTTGATTGGCTATATATATGTATCATCTTTCCCAATAATAAATAATAATACTAATTGGATATGAGGGGAAGAGGAGATGTGTGTGTGTGGGTGGGTGTGTGAGAGAGAGAAAGAGATTATCCGTGCTTTTTTTATTATTAACATTTTTAGGAGGCTGCCTTAGCAGCCTAGGTCCTGTATATAGCCCAACTGGCAACAAATTTTTTTTTTGTGTGGGGGGGAGGGTGGCAGGGAGGGAGAGAGAGACTTTTTTTTTTATCAGTAAGAGTGGGACTAAGCACCCAAGGTCATTACACATGCTTTTTTAAAAAAACATTTTTAGAAGGCTGCCTTAGCCCTTAGCACCCAAGGTCAGGTATAGCCCATCCTGCTATGCTAAAATGCTTTTGAATTTTAAATACTTATCGTTTGCACAATAGGTACTAGTTATAAACTTTGAAATGGTTCATAGTTAGATATACTTAGGTTACAAATTTTCTTCCTAATGAAGATATACGTGATTCTCTAAAGTCCTTTCTCCATAGTTGTTAAAGGCGTCGCCTGAGGCGGTTGCCTAGGCGACCTCTCTACTGGGGTCATGCGACTGGCCGCCTAGGCGGTCATTATTAAAAATCTAATTTATGTAAAATTAATTATATTATCATTGTTTAAGGGTATAAAAAATTGTTTTATTTGAGTATGGTAGTATTTTATATGTTTTTCGTGTCTTTTATCGTATAATATGTTAAGATTTGTATATCCGATAAAAAATAGGTTTGCAGATAGAAAAAAAAAAAAAAAAAGACCGTACGGTGTGAAGTATGTTTCCTTCATGTTACTTTGTCCTCTCTTGCTCAATGGGTCGACCAATTGACTGTTGTTTTTATTCAGTCCTACACTCTACTCTCCTCTCTCTCTCTCTCTATAAATATATTTATATCTTTTTCTCTCATGTTCGACTGTAGTGTCATGATAGAGTGGTGTATTTTTTTATCCCCTCCAGTCTCTTTCTCTCTCCCCTTTTGATAGTCATTGTAGATTTTTTTTTTGTGTTTTTAATTCCCAAAACTTGAAATCCATCTTTACTATTCTTAGAACTGTCTGCAAGGATTTTTCTATCAAAGTGCGTCTTAACAATGCAGAATTTGAAATTTATATAAATTGTAGGGCCCCATATTTAAGGAAATGCAACATACATAGATCTCATATTGTGGAAGAATTTCTATTGAAAGGGAGTTCATCAGGCGATGCCTCGGGCGCCTCAGGCTACCAACTTAGGCATCCATGGGATCTATCCCCTCAATTCGTCTGGTTGCCTTGACAACCAGGCTTTAATGGGATTCATCACTCGTTGGGCTAACCATGACTATTTTCTTAATGCGTCGAACGTTTCTTTGTTTGCAAGCTATAGTCGTTGAACTTCTACCAAACATCTGAAACATCAAAGAATGCAATGTTGAAATTTTGAGTTATGCAATGGGTAACGAATTTTACTCTGTAGGAACATGCTCCATAGCAAGAGAATATTGTTTGAGTTATGAGGACATCTTGTTCGTGGTAAACTAGTCCCATGTTTCAAAATTGATTCTACTAGCACCCTGAATAGTTCCTTTACATTGGTGGAAACTTGGTAGAGTAGGAAAACCATCAGCATGCTTGGCCCCTGAGGTTCAAATCGGATAAATTAAACATATCTATCTTCAAATTCAAATGTTTTTCACCAAAAAAGTTGGGATGGACATTGTTGCAGTGAGAGGTCGAGTGATGCGGATAGATGACTTGTGTATATGTTTCATGCTGATATGATTTGATGGTAACCAGTTGTTTCAGTCAAATTCCTTACTAAACTAACTCTGTGAGTAGGGGTCAAGGTCATTAAGTATTAACTTTGCAATTGCTTCGCACACTACCTCTACTAGGAGAACTGGGAAAGATTGAAAAGAAGGGGAGGGGGGAAGTTCTTGTCTTCCTTAACCCTATGTAAACATTGCATGTATGAAAAGGGAATCATCGTTCCCCATTGATCAGTCCCATCTGGGTCTTCTTGATCAGAAATCAGCATGTTCTGATGATTCTATTCGTCTTCTATATGGGCCTCTTCCCTAGAGAATTTTCTATTCTTCTCTTGCATCCAATATAATTGGAAAGATTTTTTAGTTACAATTATCTTACAGGATGGTGTACGACATAGGAGATCTCTTAGTTAAAACCCATGTAAGCAGATCCTCTTGCATGTTGTCCCTGGTTTAAAGTACAGATAATGAAGATGACAACTCCCTTCTTCTTAAGAACACCACCGATTTCCATGATAAGTCATTGACTTCCTTTTCTTTATCTACACACGTTTTTCACTTTAAAAAAAAAAGCAGATGCAAGCGTTTAACTGAACTACTTTGGTCTGGTAAAGAATATGTGCAATGCAGTTTTGTGCAATGCAATTTTAGTAGGAACATAAACAAGGTGAAAATGACTTTTAAGTTAAATCATGAGGATATGCCAATTTTAGTAGGAACATAAATAAGGTGAAAACGACTTTTAAGTTAAATCATGAGGATATGCCAAAAACAACCAGTTCCAGTATCTTAGATCAATTATTCTTAATGATGGACATGGAGAGATTGAAGTGGATGTTGCCATAGAATTCGAGTTGGATGGCTAAAGTAGAGATGCTTTCGGAGTCCTACTTGACCAACACATCTCTATCAAACTAAAAGGAAATTTTCATATGAGAACGGTAAGACCCGCTATGTTTTATGGACATAATGTTGGGCTGTTAAGAAGGAACATACTAGTAGAATTAGTGTAGTCAAAATGAGAATGTTGAGATGAATGAGTGAAAAATAAGGAAAGTTAAGATCATAAATGAGGGGATTCGAAGGAATCTAGGAGCACCTCTGATAGGTAGTAAAATAAGAGAGAGTTAATTGAGATAGTTTGGACACATTTAACAAAAGTTACTAATGAATCCAGTTAGAAGAAGTGAATTTGTGCAAGTTGAAGGCTCTAAAAGAGATGGAGTTAGTGAAGAGATTTGATAACACGCAACTTGACCGAAGTTCTGGCTTTTAGCAGAACAAAATGGGGAACAAGATTTGTATTGCTGACTCAAGTATTTGGGATAAGGCAGTGTGATGATGATGATGGTGATGACGACTTTGTCCTGGTCTAACTTATTTGAATAAACCTGCATTCTGATTTCTTTCTTTGCCTATATTATTCAGTGCAAATCCTAGACAACTTATTTCCTTGCTAGATATTGTTTGGACTTCGGAATATGTGCCATATGAAAGTCCTTTACTGGAATTTTAGTGGTGGGCTCCACCAGCCTTTGGTCTTTTGATGTTGCTATTTTGTTTGCCAAGACTTGACATTCTTCAATTTAGCAAATTAGCTTATACTTTTTTAATGATAAGTTAAAAGGTTATATGCTCTTGTTTTTGTCCTTCTCATGGTATTCTTAGATATATTTTAAGCAGACCTGTATTTGATCCGCGCTTGGCTTGAACATGCTTAAGCTCAGCTATTTGAGCTCGAATGTTTAGGCTTGAGCTCGGCTTGAAGAATCTTGATCAAGCTCAATCTTGAACTTTCTTCAAACCGAGCAAGCTTGAGTAGGCTCAAGCTTGTTTGAATTGTGGGGTTATTTTGTTTAATTTTATATGATTTTGATAAAAAGTGTTTATTGATAAATTACAATACAAGAAACTATACAAATTAATCCATTCATTCACTTAAGATTTGAGGATAGTTCTTCAATCAAGAGAGTTGATGGTTGGGCTTAGGGTCTTGGCTTTTAAATTTTCAACTTTCTCTTGAATTATCATCTCCTAAATTTATTTAATATAAGTTAGAAAGTATTATTATATATTAATATAAATAACATTACCAATATATATATATATATGTGTGTGTGTGTGTGTATAAAATATTTCGAACCAAGCTCAAGCCGAACCAAGCCCTAAACAAGCCAATCCAAATCAAAGCGGTTCTGGCTTGAGCCTGAAGTGCCAGCTTAAGTTGGGTTTGAACGAGCCAAGCCGATGAGCCAGCTCAGCTTGAATGCAGCCCTAATTTTAAGCTATTCTGCAATTTATTTAAGTTAGCTTGGAAATTTCACATATAAATGTAGAAAGTAAGTATAGAAAAGGTGAAATTGCACACATCTATCTTGTAGTACTTGTTTTTAACTCAATAAAGTCATGGGTTATTGTCTACTTAGTAACATTTTTATGAATATCTCCATAAGCAGGAAGTTCATGATTACTTGAAGAGTCTTTGCCCGGACATGCACATTACTCGAGGTGAATATGATGAAGATGCACGCTATCCAGAGACCAAGACACTTACCATTGGTCAATTCAAGCTTGGACTATGCCATGGTCATCAGGTTTGATCCTTGTTTAAATTCTACCTTATTATGTTTGTTAGATTCAGTCTTCAGAGTGCTTAGATATTCCTCTGAATAAATTCCATGAGGGTAAATATTTGATGATTGCAAATAGATGGGTGTCTCAAGTTTCAATATATTATGAATAATATAGGTTAACATCTAGAAGGATCTTAATGTGAAGTGTGGATATTTCTCTTATATTTTTCCTTTGCCACCAAACAACCACATGGAGAATGGAGATGTGACATCATGATTTCCTCCTCTTGGATGAGGTCTCTGGCCTCTTTCCTCCCAAAAAACTATAACTATGCCTTTTCTGCAAAAGAAAAAGGCATGTTATCATTCTCGAGTGACACTTCCTCTCTTGGGTCAAGTTCTCATTTTAGAAAGCCATAGAAACACAAAGGGAACCTGATAGAGAAAGGATAGAATAAAGGGAGGAAGAAGGGAAGAGAATAGCTCTCTAGGCAATACTCGATGATGGATGATATGCCAGAATTGAAAATCTCCTCAATAAAATTTCAGTTATCAAAGGTCGGACAAATATTTTGCTTGCAATCACCGCAAAGGATTCTGCGGGTGTGTTGGTGGATAATGCTCTCTTTCACCTCAGAAGTCCCATGCTAAATCCCAGTCTCCCTATGATCCTAACGAATCTTCTCATTATAATATCACTCAAATGGTTCTTGAAAATCCCCAGTATATATTTTTTTTGTACTATACTTATTAATTCTCATTGTCTTTATATTCTGAAGGTTATTCCATGGGGGGACCTGGACTCCCTAGCCATGCTACAGAGGCAATTGGATGTGGACATTCTAGTGACTGGCCATACCCATCAGTTCAAAGCCTATAAACATGAGGGTGGCGTTGTTATAAACCCCGGGTCTGCCACTGGTGCCTACAGCAGCATCACCTACGATGTTAATCCAAGCTTTGTCCTCATGGACATTGATGCCTTGCGTGTTGTGGTCTACGTTTACGAGCTCATTGATGGAGAAGTGAAGGTTGATAAGATTGATTTCAAGAAGACAGCCACTACTCCCTCAGCACACTGATCCTTGCTTATGTTGGTATTTCCAGACTTTTGTTCTACCCCTAATTCTTCCGGATCTGGTCATTCTGTGATATATATGATCCATTATTTGGGAATCTGTAGATGTATGCTGGAAGCTTTGCTTTTATACCAGATTTTAGAGATATTGTTGAACATAAGTTGTTTGCAGTGAGAAAATCTTAATTTAAGATTTTAGAGATATTGTTGAACATAAGTTGTTTGCAGTGAGAAAATTTTAATTTAAGATGAACAAATCTTGGTCTAATACCCAAGGTTTTTTTCTTTAATGTTTAAATTTATAGACGAATATCTGGTAAAATTTTGAAGTGAGCGTAACTTGCTCTGAAAATTCATATCTCGATCGTCCTATATCAAAATAAATTCCGTGAAATTTGCCTGTGAGTTTGAAATTTAGAGGAATATAACGTAATTTTGAGATAGGAGAGATCGAGACATGAATTTTCAGATAGTTGCTGGGAGGTGATAGTCGATCCATGCCCATGCTTACTTGTTCATTTAGATCTCAAATATTGGGAAGGATGATATATTATAAGGGGTGTGTCTGGTAACTGTCTGACAAAGTTTTAGCTAGGGTCAGGGAAAACCAAATTATCGAACAAAGACTTCAGCTTGGGCCCCATTTGAGAAGTTCTTGCACCTGTAGGAGGTTAGCATTTGGTCTGCGAAGTAATCCATGTTCCATAACATTGGTTCTGAATAAAAATGCCTCACAACCATAGCTTTGTAATGCGCCATGTTACCTCTGAGAATGGATTGTGTAATAGTAATACCTTTAAGCACAGATGCTGTTCAACAAATAGATAAAGAGCAGATGCTGTGAAAACTTTGATAAAGGACTTGTTACTTATGTTCCACAAAATATACTTTGATAAAATAACTTGTTACTTATGATCCACAAAATAGATAAAAGCCCACGGTAAATGCCGGGGTAAACGCCGGGTAGTGTGCGGAGCAGATAACTGATAAAAGCATCTAAGTAGTAAGCCCATCCCAAGATGAGTGCTCTCGAGACAACAACAAGGTCTCTGCCCTGTAGGGATGGAGCGAGTGACAAAAGTTTTGAGAATTCAAGAGCGAGTGACAAAAGTTTTGAGAATTCAAGAGAAGGTCACGGTAAAATGCTCTGCCCTGTAGGGATGGAGCGAGTGACAAAAGTTTTGAGAATTCAAGAGAAGGTCACGGTGAGATGAGCCGTAAACTTCCAAATTCCATAATCAATAACAAATTTTATATATTTGAATTGACCCATAGAATTGTAAACCATTGAATTGAATTTTCCAAAATTCAGAATCACCTAAATATACATATTAGATGGATTTGAATAGCAAAGTTTTCGGGAAGCAACGCTTGCCCCATCAGTAGTGTCTGCTAGTCACCACTCTATTGATCTGGGTTCCATCCCCGAGAGGGTGTGAGTGTTGTCATCTCCACCCGCCCATGACTTAGAACAGATACACTAATCGGGGTTGCGGCCTAACCGCGTATCTCTCACAAAAAAAAAAAAAATTGCATAGTTTTCAATTCCGTAATTTGGATGAATAGAAGTTAGTGTGAAAAGGGATTTAAAATTTATACGCATTAAAAATTGGGTATCTGTGAGCATAGCTACGGTGGTTGACAATAGGGATGACAATTTCGCCCGACCTATCAGTCCATGTGAACACATCCACCTTTCTTTTTGAGGGGTTAGGGTTGATGTTTTGAACCCATGGCTGGGTTCGACTTTGGTTTCCACACCCATTCGGGTTTGAATCCCCGAACTTACAGATCTTAACACTTACTTAATTTAGTAATAAGCATATATAATTATTTACATGATATATAATACATTTATTAAATGTTATTATAATTTAGAGTATTATAATAACACATATAATTATGTACATAATATATTTTTTTATATATCAAACATTGAATTTAAATATTATTGTAATTCAAAAGTATAATTAATTTATATATAATTATTATTCACGTAACTCCAAGGGGTTAGGTGGTTGGGTTTGTCTTTTTCAACCCATTTATAAATGGGTTGAGGTTGATTTGAGTGTATATTTACCCAACCTAATCCATTACCACCCTTAATTGATGTCTAATAGTGACACGACAATGATAAGTTGAAGGAGATAAGAGTTGAAATGACATTGCTTCTTCATCCAAGCCAAGAAATCTCTTAAATATGATGCAAAATAAAATATTATTCTATCACTTATAGATTTGTAGATATGATTATAAATCATATTTGCCAAATCTAAAAGTAAGAAGTGGGAAGTCGACTTAAAAAATCCTTAAGAAATGAGAAATAAGAAATATATATAAATACATCATTTTTTATTATATTAGGATGATCAATCATATCTTAGATGAAACATTTGTGGAGAAATAGATATCTTACAATTTTAAGTTTCAATTTAGCGATACTTGTTTAGTATCTATGTCGTAAGCTTTAGATTTGGGTCAATCCCATTACTTCCTAGATACATATCTCCATTGATCACTAAATGACTAGATTGAAGTGAGCGAAAGCAAGTCTGAGAAGCGAGCTTCCCACCTTATACATAGTTTCTCAACAATTATGTTATAAATGGATTTGACCATTCTATATCCGAATTTGATCGGATTAAATATCCGACAATCCAAATTCGACCCAAGATCGGTCGGATTATAAATGAGGCGATATTGGTTTGAATTCGATTATCCAGTTAAGAATCATATTAGATCTAAAATTGGTCTGATTAATATCAAACTTATATAGTTAATTTTTAATCAAAATATGTATCCGATCTAATGGATCTACAATCAATGATTATTTACACTAATTAGATTGAATGTACGTGGTTCAATCCATTGACACTCCTAATTTCTATAGTTTAGAGAGATTTTCTATAGGAATGTGTAATTGTCATATAACACTCACAAGTATGAATTAGAAGTGTGTTCATTTAGTCCATGAAGTTAGCGATTCTGTGCAGAATTAACAAATTCTAATTACGCTATTTTTGTAATACACTCAATAACAGAATTGGAATGGGATTTTGCATACTTGCTAGCAATTTCTAGTCATTAAAAAGTCCATTACAAATTATTTACCTAAAAGGGAAACAATTATTGACATGAGTAACAATTTTTGACACAATTACACATCAACCCACCGACTTTCATGAGGTTTGGAGCCATGGGTCATTGGGGTTCAATCGTTACAATTATTTACGATTGGTTCAGGTGAATTTGGTGGTAAGTGTATCCCTTCCTTAGGAAGGAGATTCCGGGTTCCATTCCCGAGAGGGTGAGAGTAGATTGCATTCTCCACCCGCCTTTAACTTAGAATAGATACTGACTTGCTAACCGGGGTTGCGGCCTAACCGTATGTCTCATACCAAAAAAAATTAATTGGTTTGGCTCTCTAGACCTGGCGGATCATTTTGTCCAGCCCACTAATTTATTAATAAATCTATATAATTATAAACTTAAAATAATATTAAATATTTTTTTACTATAGTAAAATATGATAATAATACTTATCATTTATTTCTTTGAACAGATTAGAGGGCGGGTTTTGGTTGAGGTCCTACTCCTTATTGGATTGGGTTCAATTAACCCGTTTATAATTTGAGTCTCGACCCGACCCGACCCGTTTCAACTCCTAATTCTAGTCGAACTTCACCATCAACAAAAACTTGTATCTTTCTAAGAATAGAAAGTAGTACGTATCAAATTAGTAAGTGATTGAGAGTAAAAAAATATTTTTCCTTGAATACACTTATTTTCTCTGATCACACCAGTTCTTGTTCGAGAGATTTCAATGAGTACCACAAGCTATCACTACGACTGCCATGTATTTGAAGATACATGGCAGCAACATGAATCCGATATCACCGATAAGGAAGAAGAATCGGAAATGTTCCGCTTCGAATTTCGTCTGGGAAGGAGGGTACGAATATTGCTATGTCTATCAGATGAAGGAGATGATCAGACTATCTCCGACACTCAAAGAGACTTCCCAACCAGGTGGTTCCTGGTGGATCGCCGCCGCTTCATGTCTGAAACTACGTCGCGGTCGGAAATCTGTAGCCTTCTTTCAAAGGTGAACATCCCTTTAGAGTTCCAGGAGGACATGATACAACGTATCTCATCCCTTGCTATTGAGATGGCGAAGCCAGCTTCGAATACAGGTCGCAACATGCTGCGTATGGTTGTGGCTATGGAATTCCTGAGACTAGTAAAGTTGGACGAAGCAGTTGTTCGGGCTACAATGGAATCAATGAATGATGGGGAGTTTCGGGCGGTTCCTGCAACAAAATCATCCATCGAGGCATTGGAGAAGGTGAGGATCCAAGACTCGGGTACTGCTTCGATTTCAAGCTGCGTGATCTGTCTAGAGGAGCTACCCTTTGGGTCTGAAGCTACTTGCATGCCTTGTTCGCATGTTTATCATGGAGGTTGCATTGTTCAGTGGTTGGAGAGGAGTAATCTGTGTCCCTTGTGTCGTTTTCAGATGCCATGTTGAATTTATTTGATATATATTGAGTTGAATTAGCTTTCCTTTTCTTGCTTGGTTTTTTAAACTGTTATTTTTTATTTTTTTGTTCTGTTCCCCACGGAGTCAGGGAATTCCTAGCATCCAAACAAGCTTGTAAGAAGGAACAAAATCCTCTACGGGAAATAACGGGATTCCCCAAATCGAGTTATAACCGTAGAGGATTTGGTTCTTGAATTTTTAACTCTTCATGTTAATATTTTTTGTTTTTTCAAGAATCAAGATTATATTGTTGAACCTTAAGGATTCGTTAATCATAACTATCGGCGGAGCCACATGGGGCCAGGGGGTTGAATCCCGGCTGAAATTTTGAAGAAAAAAAGACCTTTGACCTTGCTAGTCCCATTAGAATTTGAGAATTTGAGATTCTGCTCCACTTGAATTTTAACTAAACATTCAAGATCAAATTACATACTACCATCCTGTCCTTCTGTATTAGACCCTTAAATAATGGTTTAAATCTTATAAGAGCGCAGAAGCAACAAATAACAAAATACTTCGTCAAATGCAAAAAATTTAAGCAAGAGACTTACCTCCAAAAGCAATACTAATAGGATCGGATCATTATGGAAGGCCCCAAAGCAATAATCAGTGATTCATATCATAAGTAAATAGAAATACGAAAGTACTCATTCTCAAGTTAAAGAAAAATGCATGAAAAATCCTTAGCTCTATGAAAAGAATGTTGTTATATAAAGAATTGAAATCAGTTATAAGTGCTGAAAGTCTTCAGTTTCATGTACTTATAGTATAGCTTTGAGTAAAGCTACTCCATCCGCAAACCATAGATCAACAAAATGTTAACAAAATCAGATTTAAAGTGTTGAAAGCCTTTAGTTTCCTATAAGCTTGAAGGACACAGAACTTAATTAATACAAAAAAAAAAAAGAATAGCAAAATGTCAATCTTAATTTACAGCAAACCCCATATCAACGAACTCGGATGGGCAACAGCGCTTGCTGTTGCGCTGTTGCCCATATATGTCTTATAAAATGAGGGCCCACCTACTGCTTACATAGGAATCACCAAATGATAAAAATGGGGCCCATTTTGCAAGAACATATGGGCAACAGCGCAACAGAGAGCGTTGTTGCCCATCCGAACTCCATATCAACATATGTCCAGAGTTCTAGCAAGTTGCAACAATTTGATTAAACAAAATCCATAAACTAAGACAAACTAAATATACTAGCTAAAGTGAGCCCTCATGGTTACTTCAGAAACCATAACTAC
Organism: Tetracentron sinense; assembly: GCA_015143295.1. Classification (NCBI taxonomy): domain Eukaryota; kingdom Viridiplantae; phylum Streptophyta; class Magnoliopsida; order Trochodendrales; family Trochodendraceae; genus Tetracentron; species Tetracentron sinense. The sequence goes on from CM026573.1 coordinate 8,813,996, forward strand.
CACTTACTTAAACGAGCTAACAGCCCATTGATCCACATACCGTCCCTAATGGAACTTGTCAGTTTAACAGCGCTTTTAGATGACCGTAAGGTCTCATAACTGTTTGGTGGACAGAAGTCATTGCACAGGAAAAGGTTCCATTAGGGCCAGTACATGGACCTTGCTACTCCCATTCTAGCAGCTTTGCCAATCGTAAAACTAGGTCTGGGGTAGAGAGAGACTAAACGGATTGAAAATCGTTGCTAAATCTTTTATTTGTATTATAATTGACTATATTTAGAGACAGATATAAAAGCGTAGCTAAAAATATTATATAGTGACAGAATGTTTCCATTGTTAATTTTTTTTATATATTAGCGCCAGATTGAAAACCATTGCTAGATCTATTATTTGTATTATATTGACAACATTTAGGGACGGTTCTAAAAGCATCTCTCAAAATAATATATAGTGACGTATTTTTTCGTCACTACAAAATTTTATGTATAGCGACGATGACTAGCCATCGTTAAATATAAAAATATTATAATAATCAAAGAATCGTGAATTAGTGACGAAAATTTAGGGACAGATTGAAAATTGTCGTTAAAGATACTTTTTAGCAACGACTTTTCTATCCATCACTACATTTCCTTCCGTAAAAAGCACTTTTTTGGTAGTGATTATCAATGTATTTCATCACAATTAGGTTGGTATCAACTTAGATTTGGTTATAATTTTATTAGGTAGGTTTGATAGTATATCTATCTTGAGATCCATGTGATCTCTATATGAACCTCATTGAGAAGCTGTTAAATTGTTAAAATCCATTGATGTGATCCTGAGATTAAGGGGGGAAATACGGAATTGGGCCCCTATTTTTTTAAGAAACCCGGAAATAGGCTCCTCTTTTAGGGACTTATTTCTGTAGACTTCCACGCATGCGAGCCACGAGCACGTGCTTTTCCTTATGTTTTTCTCTCCAAAATACCCCTTCCTGTTTGTTTCCCAAACTCTTCATTGCCACTGTCGTAAACCCCAAACTTGAAAAAGTGGCATCGTATTGAAGAAGAAAAAGAAGAAAAAGAAGAAGAAGAAAGAAGAAGAAGCCCTTCGTTACACACATAAATCGCAGGAAGGCTGCAGAAGAAGAAGAATCCTTCGTTACCCACAAAAATCGTAGGAAGATTGAAGAAGAAGAAGAAGAAGTATTTTTTTCCCCATTTATAGTACCCATTATCGAGATTTATGGGCATGATAATGGCCATTTTCGACATTTTGAGCCATGATAGTACCCATTTTCAAGATTTTTGGCCATAACATTGGCCATTTTTGATATTTTGAACTATGACAGTGCCCATTTTTGAGATTTTTGGCCATGACAATACCGATTTTTGAAATTTTTTGCCAGTATTTTCCCTAAATATCGAAAATGGACATGTAATGGCTCAAAATCTAGAAAATGATCAGGCATGTTAAGGCAAAAATATCGAAAATGAGACATGTAATGACTCAAAATGTAAAAAATGGCCACTATTATGGGCAGAAATCTAAAAAATGGGTATTATAATGGCCAAAAATCTTGATAATGAGACCAGTATTTTCCCTAAATCTCGAAAATGGAACATGTAATGGCTCAAAATGTCAAAAATCAGGTCTATTATGGCAAAAATGTCAAAAATGGGACATGTAATGGCTCAAAATGTCAAAAATGGCTATTGTTATGGGAAAAAATCCCAAACATGGCCCATGTTACCAAACATATGACAAAAATTTATAAAATCATGAAATTTGCTTTAAAAAATCTACAAATCTTGAAAATGACACAACTAATAAGTAAATTTTTTGAAAATGGGCACTGTCATGACTAAAAATCTCGAAAATCACTTAAAAGTTTCTACAAAATCACGAAAATCTCTCTGAAAAATACGAAAATCTCTTAAAAACCTCTGCCAAATCACGAAATCTCTTAAATACCTCTACAAAATCACAAAATTCGTTTTAAAAAATCTACAAAATCACGAAAATCTCAAAAATGACACAACTAATAAGTAAAAATCTCAAAAATGCATGGGCACTGTCATGGCCAAAAATCTCGAAAATGAGCACTGTCATGGCCAAAAATCTTGAAAATAGGCACTATAAATGGAGAAAAATACTTATTCTTCTTCTTCTTTGGCCTTCAAGCGATTTCTGTGGGTAACAAAAAACTTCTTCTTCTTCGGCCTTCCTGCAATTTCTGTGAGTTACGATGGCCTTCTTCTTCTTCTTCTTCTTCTTCAATACGATGCCACTTTTTCAAGTTTGGGGTTTACGAAGTGTTTACAACAATGGCAACGAGAGTTTGGGGAACAAATAGGGAGAGGGCATGCGTAAAAGCCTACAGAAATAAGTCCTTAAAAGAGGAGCCTATATCCAGGTTTCTTAAAAAATAGGGGCCTAATTCCGTATTTTTCCCCAGATTAAGTCCCAAGAGTGAAGCTCTTCTCAATGATGTGACTGGTAGAAATTCCACTAAATATTTACTAACTCATTAACTCACTAACTTAGCTAAGTAACCAATGCGGGAGCAGGAATGAGAGCATCAAATTTTAATTTAGGAATGGGTTGAGAATGTCTCCAGAGCGCCGCTATATATACATATATGTATATACATATATGATCTTGAAAATTACTTATTGATGCAAATATATTTGTATACTTTCTAAACTATAAGAAAAAAGAATTGATAAAATCATTCATCATTCAAATTTGTAGTCACAACAAATAAGATGACTATTGATATAGTAAATGTATCATTCTAAATTCAATTACAAGATCACCAATAATTAACAAATCTTATATGAATCTTCTACCCTATAAAGAAAAATGACAAAATATACCCTACTTAATATAAAAAGTTGGGATAAAAATGAAATTTTAGACAAAAACAACACTCTTTAGGTGAGAGCGGGGTTTACAAAAGTTGAAATCGAGCTCTCAGGGTGAAAGCAAGGTTTGAAAGCAAGAGTGAGGTTTGAGAGCGGGAGCGAGTAACAAGTTAGGAGGTTTGGGTTACTCATAATTTATACCTTGCAACAAAAATTATTTGAATCTGGATCCTAATCCAACCCCTTGACAGCCCTAATTGATTTCTATAATTGAGAGAGAATTTAGTTAGAAGCATGTAATTGTCATATACCACCCCCAAGAGTATGAATTTGTGTTTCACCCATTTAGTCCATAAAATAAGCACTTAAAATTTGTGCAAAAATGACAGATTTCAATTTCTAAATTTTTGTAATACACATAAACAATAGAATTAAAAAGGGGTTTTGCAAACCTGCTAACATTTGTTGTCATTAAAACATCCATTGCAAAGTATTTATCTAAAAGGCTAACAATTTTTGACCCGCCACCTTAACGGGTTTTGGAGCCGTGGGTCAGTTGGGGTTCAATATTGTTGCAATCCTTTAATAAATTTATCCAATAGAATAAGTAATATAATATTAAACATTTATTTGTAATTATCAATTTTATTATGGGTATTGCTAACGCACACAGTGAGTGAAGGATAACATTCCCCTTTTATAAGTAGCCACTTATCATTAATCTTGGGAACATGTTAGGAGGGCCGGGTTTGGTTCAGTGGTTTTTATCGGATTGGGTATAACCCGTTTACAATTTGAGTATAGGCCGGTATTCTTATACGACTCCACTCCTAATTATAGTTGAACTTGACCACCAACAGAAACGAAAAGAAAGTCGTTGTTCCAAATTAGAAAGTGATTCTGAGTACTTAAAGATCATCTTTATGAATAGATCTGAGATACACAACATTCACTGATTTTCAGTTCTTCGAGAGAGAGATGTCAACAACCGTAAGCTTATCGCCACCGCCACCTGCAAACTTCCGCTTCGAATTTCGGCTGAGAAACAAAATACGACGGCTCTGTCAATCAGAGGAAGGACTTGAGACTCTCTCCGAGACTACTCAAGGAGCCTCCAGAACCAGGACCTTCCTGGTGGATCGTTGCCCCTTGATATCTCACACTACTTCCCGGGGGATCATATCTAGCCTGCTTTCTCGGGTGAACGTCCCTCTAGAGTTACAGGACGACATGATTCAACGTATCTCTTCCAATGCTCTTGAGATGGACAATGCTGCTTCGAATAGTGGTTGCAAGACGCTAAGGATGGTTGTGACCATTGAATTCATTAAAATTGTAAGGTTAAATGAGGAAGAAGCGACTCTCCTGGCTGCAACGGAATCCATGAATGATGGGGAGTTTCGGGCGGTTCCTGCAACAAAATCATCGATCGAGTCATTGGAGAAGGTGAGGATCAATGACTCGGGTACTGGTTCGATTTCAAGCTGCATGATCTGTCTAGAGGAGCTACCCGTTGGGTCCGAAGCTACTTGCATGCCTTGTTCGCATGTTTATCATGGAGGTTGCATTGTTAAGTGGTTGGAGAGGAGTACTCTGTGTCCCTTGTGTCGTTTTCAGATGCCATGTTGAATTTATTTTAGCTTTCTTTTTCTTGTTTGGTGTTTGAAACTGATTACATACTTGTTCTTTTTTTTTTTGTAAAAACGACAATATATAATTTTGAATTAGCTATTATTCTAAAGACAATTCAATTTTCGGTCACTAAATCCAGGCTCCTAAAAGTTATTTAGTACAAAGAAGGAGCATCACGGTCCCTAATGGTCATAGTGACAAAACGTCTAGCCTTTGCTAATCAAAATGGCCTTGGATTGTCTCTGGCGAAGCCAAAAAGGGCTTATCTGGGGGTTCCATAGAATAGGTACCATGATTTTGACTTCCCCACACATAATAAGACATGTGGCGATAAGTGTGATAATAAGGGAGAGATATATCAAATGGGGAGAAGTCAAAATCATGGGAAGAAAATGAAATTACTTCTCCCCATTTTTCTGCCAACTGTAGCACAATGTATGGAACCCCGAGAGCCCTTTCTGGCTTCGCCAAAGACAATCCGAGGCCAATCAAAATAATAATGTCATTGTGTATATATTTTCCGGTCTTTAATAGTTAAATTTCCTCGATGGATAATGTCTGTAGCTAAAGATAAAATAATTCTTAAAGGAACATTAACGACGAAAGTGTTTCCTTCACTAAAATTCGAAACTTTTAGCTTTTAACTTGTAACATGTTCCATTCACATTTACTTGTAATTCTATGAAAATGTTGCATGCACATATGTTGTTTTGATTCAAATTTCCAAATTTGGCTCTCTAGGAGCCAGGTTTTCAATCTTGATTTGAGACTAAAACCCCCCATGATTTTGTTTTTGAATAGGTTGGGTGTTTGATCCCTTAGTTGGGAGAAAACACCTCTTTAGAAGAAAACCCCTCTTTTAACTTTAGTCCCAATCAATCAAAAAATAAATAAAAAACTTTAGTCCCACATTACTTAGGGAAAACTATTTGAATGGGTATATAAAGCATTTAGTACCTTCTAGGTGTAAACTATTATCCTATGTAATGCGTTGCACCAATCTTTGGTGTGTGTGCTACGCAAGCAGAGAGCGTACGCGCGTGCACACCATTGCTTTTGAGTCCACCCATATTTTGGACTTAATCTGGACCGTCCATAGTGTCGATGCCTTTGATCGGGGTTGATCTTGATCAAGTGATCTTCCTTGTGTCGATCTAAGCCATCCAACCATTGATCGGGGTTGATCATGATCAAGTGATCTTCCTTGTGTCGATCTAAGCCATCCAACCATTGATCATGGTTGATCTTGATCAAGAGATCTTCCTAGAGATGATCTGTGCCACCCAATCTTTAATAATGAGTGATCTTGATCTTGGGATATTTCTAGATGTGATTTAAACCATCCGATCTGAGCTTGTGCTCAGATTTAATCTGGGCCGTCCGAACTGGGCACTTATCCAAGGGTAGTGTAACGCCCCGAAACCTATACACAATAACACTAATATTTGTATAAATATCAAGGCGTGAATCGGAAACAAAATTCAAATATTAATGGAAATTAAAATCATTTAATACTCCATTAAACATATTTAAATAACCAGCACAACTAAAAGACTCAACAGCATGAGTTTTCCCAAAAACTAAATCTTCTAAAGATTTCATAAAGTTTACCTCACTACAGTTCTCTTACACTCTAACGGGGAAGAAAACTTTAAGGCTGGTCTCACTTGCTCAAACGAGAGCAATTCCTATTCGTTTTAATCACCACCTGAAAAAGAAGAATCAACAAGGGTGAGCCCAATGCTCAACAAGAGAATACAACTATAATTTAGATGCATTAACAATTTATATGATAAGATGACTAACAAATTATGTATATTATTCAATTAAGTCTTTATTTATGGTTCAGTCCGGTCAATAGGAGTCTTACACAACATACCATATTAACCAAAGGAATCTTTGGGGTCTCACACAGCTTACCCTATCCATTGGGTCTCATACAGTTTACCCATCTGAGAATTGAGTGTCTTACACAACTCACTCAATCATCTTTTTATGGATAGGTATTCTACACCACCCTGAAACCATCATTGGGTGGTACACCACATCACCATAGGATCAATTTAAGGAGGTCTTACACAACTTACTCCTTGAATGACCCTTAACCAAGGTTAAAACAATGTTTATTGAATCACCATTATTTTAAAAGATGAATTCCAACTATTATGAAAATATAGCAAAACATTAAATAACAATTATAACAGTCAAAATCATAATTCATAATTAAAATCTACAATGCTATAATTTACAATTAATATATAGGCAGACATAACATACTTTATTTCAAAAGGAGTTTCAGCTGTATTCTTATAATTGAAACTTTAATTATAAATATCACATATTTATAACCCTACAAATTCTCAATCTCTCATGATAATGGAGTTCAGGGTTTCACAAACCCTCAAGGGCTTAAAATTTTTTTTTTTTTTTTTTATGCTAGTGAGTTTTCTAAAACCTTTATACTAGTATAAATTAGCTCAGTTACTAACCAATTGATTAATAAGTAATTAGTTAAGTTTATTAGAAGTATCTTTCAACCACCCAACAAATTAACAAATAAGATATAAGTCAAGTTACTAACAGATTATTTAGTAACTAATTATTTAAATTTGTTAGAGGTATCTTTCAACCATCTAACAAACTAACTAATTAGTTATAAAGGAATCCTAACAAAACAATATTCTCAAATTCAAATAATATATATTTGATTAATGTATCTTAAGAAAATTAATTTGAAAAAATATCATTTTTCTCATTTTTTATTTTCAATTAAGGTTTTGACCCATAAAACTATTGATTTTGGAAAAACTTTCTTCACGAAAGTTGTATATCTTTTCAAGCTCTTCGAAACGATATACTATCGGATCAAAATTGGACTTAATGTCATAAAGTTATGACCTATATACCGAAACTGGGTAAATCTCATTTAAATTAACTCAATTCCGAAAATCACTAATTTTAATCTCCTAGATCTCTTATATTTTCTTCCCTAAAATCTAATATGTTATTCTATCATTTATTAAAATCACTCATAACATATTTAATAAATCAGAATAATGTCTGTATAAAATATTTATCCGATCTATCATATTTTCATACACATAGTTATTAACACAAGAAGAAAAACACATTAAAATTATTGTGTGATCACAACACACCATACATCTAAACTATAGAAATATTCACTTGCCTCTAGATCCGATTTCAAGAAGAAGGTAAGGGGTTGATTGCTTATGAGAGATTCGATGCTCACTTGGATAATCCAATTACCCTCACCGAGTTCTCCACAGGATCCGACAGAATTCCAAATTCTACAGCCGCTTTTCTCATCTCCTCCCAAAATGACCGTATCTCATTTCTCCTAATTCAGGTTTAGCAAAAATATGGCTATTAGGTTAAACAATTCTATTTATACTAAACTTCATATAGAGAATTACTAATATATCCGACTAAGGTCTGTTTGCTTATAACCTAAATTTAACCAATTTAACTCATTGCTCAATCTTGACCACCAGATAGAGCTGATGACCAATCCTTATGGGATTGATCTAGTAGATTTGTCCTACGGATAGATCTCATTAGCAACCGTTTGATCTCAGATGGATGTTGTAGGATCCATTTGATGGATTCTGGTTGGACTCTTGTGCACCCAAACATGGGTGTACATGTGGAATGAGACTATTCCGAACATGCCACTAAAATGTAATAAGATATCCTTAATCTGTCACCAAACAGGATAGGATAGGATAAGATGAGCTTGAACTTGTTACCAAACAAATTCAGGAGTAAGGGTGAACCTTAAACTTCTGACCAGACAAGAGTTAAAACATGATAAACCAGAGTAATGGTAAATCCATGACCAAAAAGAATTGGATTAACATTAAATCTGTGACAAAAAGGTTATAACGAAATTGATTCTGGAAATCCTAGAATCAGAACTTACATAATGTAAAAGGAATTGATTCTCGACAAAACCAAAATCTATAACCAAACAGATTAGGAGCAAACCTAATCTAGAACAGGTTGGAACCGGGATTAGACTAAACCAGAGTAGGCATAACCCTGTAACCAAACAAACCCTTAAACCTTGAGGGGTAAATTCTTAATATTAGAAATTGATCAAATAATCAGATAGACTTTTTCCTTAAAGCATGTGGGACTTTAGGACATTTGGATAATTGACATACCCTAAATAAAATGATTATTTATATAAGTATTTTCTTTTAAAAGGCATCCTATAGGAAGATCAGTACGTCATCTTCTACCGAGTAGTGCAAACTCGTTGAGAAGACTAGAGAGAATCTGAGCTGAGTTGTATCCCGGAGATAGAGCTGCTACATCCCTTGCACATGGGAGGCTTCAACTATCTTCAAGAAAGACTCATTTGTAGCACCTCTCAGCGAAACGATTCTCAAATTATAATCAATTAAATAATTATTTGTTTAATTAACTGCTATCTTTAGCTACCTGTATTTTGTAACTGGCTATGTGTGCAAGATTGTAGCCCAATATACTCAACAACATCTACTTGTAATTCTATGAACATGCAACCATGCTACCAAATAATGCTCTTTTCTCTTTAGAATTTGAAACGGTGCTCCACTTGAATTTTAACTAAACATTCAAGATCAAAATACAAACTACCATCCTATATTTCTGTATTAGACCCTTAAATAATGCTTTAAATCTTGCAAGAGGGCAAAAGCAACCACACATAACAAAAAAATTTGTCAAATGCAAAAATTTTAATCTAGAGACTTACCTCCAAAAGCAATACTCATAGGATCGGATCATTATGGAAGGCCCCAAAACAATAATCAGTGATTCATATCATAACTAAATAGAAATACGAAAGTACATACAATGGGAGTTTACCCATTCTCTGCAAGTTAAAGAAAAATACATGAAAAATTTTAGCTCTATAAAAAGAATGTTGTTATATAAAGAATTGAAATCAGTTGTAAAGTGCTGAAAATCTTCAGTTTCATGTAGTTACAGTAGAGCTTTCAGTAAAGCGACTTCATATATCAACAAAATGTTAACAAAATCAGATTTAAAGTGTTGAAAGCCTTTAGTTTCCTATAAGCTTGAAGGACACAGAGCTTAATTAATTCAAATGAAAAAAAGAATAACAAAATATAGATATTAATTTACAGCAAGCCCCAGATCAACATATGTCCAAAGTTCTCGCAAATTGCAACAATAAATCAAACAAAATCCGTAAACTAAGACAAACTAAGTATACTAGCCAAAGTGGGCCCTCATGGTCACTTCATAACCACAACTACCACTTCCTTAAACGAGCTAATAGTCCATAAAATAAGACACACTAAACAAACAGAGATTAACTTAAGTTAGAAACAAATCAAGAAATTATGGACTACCATGTCAAAAATATTTCAGAGATCAAAACAAATTAGCAATATCCATAAGTGCTCGAATTCTGTTCGCTAGCCACATGAACTGAGGAAGGACCTTTGATGACAGGACCTTCAATGTACCAAGGGTCAATGGGTAAAGTAATCTCTATCCCTGCAATTACAAATCAATAGCAACTCATCGCCAGGGGAATAGATCCCAAGACCTCTCACTTGAGAGAGGTCACACCCCACCATCAGAGCAAGAGGCAGGGTGTCCAACACTCTACACAACACAGAGATGGTGAGTGTAGCATATACATGAATTGGCATAGAAAATTCCTCTTTAGCAACGCGATACAAAATCTATACTTTTTTCTCAAAATAGCTTGTTGAAACCATTATAGTTACAGGGCTGCCAAAACCTTGGATACCAAGACCGTGCTGATCCATATACCATCCCAAATGGCACTTCTTGTTGAAGCTGGCATAAAATTAGAAGCACCAGGGTGGGCGATCGATCGCCCACCAAGGGAGATCGATCGCCTGATGCGTGATTTTTTCCGGAAAATTACGGGATTCAAGTTTGTATTGCTTTGGGAAACTCCTATTTCGATTGGAGGACTTTCTAATTATCTAGGACTCTTGTTTAGGCGTATAAATACTAGTTATGGGTCTAGGGTTTGACATCTTGTAGATCAAGGAATGCTTTTTCATTGGGATTGGGAGATTATAGAAAGGGTTAAAGCATACTAGGACTTGAGAAAGGTTTAAGGGAGGATAGATAGGGATTCTTCTTTGGGTTTTTATAGAGAACGTGAGTTGATTGCTTTTGTACTGGTTCCTCAAGATTTCTGTGAATAAAGAAGCGATCGGATCTTGACCCATAGACGTAGGCAAGTTGTTACCGAACCACGTATAACTCTTGTGTTCTCTTGTGGGTGTGTGTTTTGGTTTATTCTTTTCTATCTAGTTTCATTATTTCCCCAACATTTAGTATCAAAGCTTCAGTTTAATTATTTTTCAATGGCTTTCAAAAATTCTGGGCAATTTTCATTGGAGAAGTTTAACTGAAAATAGAGATTCAATCTGTGGCAAAGGAGGTTAAAAGATACCTTAATTCAACAGGGTCTCGCAAGGGCGTTGAAGGGGGAGTCTGGTACATCGAAAAAGATGTCTGATGCAGATTGGGAATGCAGCGAGGGTAGTCAGCAGAATACGTCTCTGTTTTGTAGATAACGTGATGCATAGCTTTATGGATGATGAATCAGCATCGGATCTTTGGAAGAAGTTTGAGATGCTTTACATTAGAAAGAGCCTTACAACAGATTATATCTGAAAAAGGAGTTCAATACCTTAAAGATGACAGAGGGTGCAAATCTCATGGAGCACATTACAGTGTTCAACAAGATCTTGAATCCACTGCAAAAAGTTGATGTCGTCAATGTGGATGAAGAAGACCATGAATCTAATCTTGGATTTTTGAAAAAAAATAACCTTAGGTTGATTATGCTTAACCACAGTCAAAAGAGACGGTACAAGTTGTCATGTGTCCATTTTAACACTCATTAACTGTAGTTAAGATTCACTCACCCTCAGGGTTAATTCATCTAACCTTGATTTTTATATTTTTTTTAAAAAAATTTAACCATAGATCTATTAAACTTAACCTCAGTTAAAGGGGGATAAATGGGATACATGATAAAGTGTACCATCCAACCTATTAAAAATGTTATTAATGACATTTCTTAAAACATTTAATATCCGTTAACTAACTTTTGGATGGAATGGTGGATTGCAATAGTTTTAAAAGTTAGTGGACTATAATACAAAATCACAAAACATAAAAAGGTAATTACAAATAACTGAAAAGTTAGGGGGGTATATTTGACAGTACCATAGACCGAGTCTTATGGGAAAATAAATCTAAAAAGAGTATTATGGAAAAAAAAATATTGGACCAACCATTTTGTCCTTTTTGATATGCTCTATTTTATAAGGTAATAGAAATAAGTGGCAATGTTGTAATCATGGAAAGAAATCGTTTTACAAAATTGTCACCATCTCACTCCATAATAAAAATATTGTCACCATCTATGCATTAAAAAGGGAGCTTCGCTCAAGGAGCTTGAAGCAAGCTCCATCTCATTAACACTCTAATAGTTAATGTACATATTAACTACACTCGCACATGCCAATGAATAATTTTGACTTGAAAAAGCTTGGTTTTTTGACAAATTTTAATGAGAATATTTGCTTGAAGTTGGATTTGGGAATGGAGGGGATCTTTGAGGAAATCTACAGGCTTCTTAGTGCTCCTTCTCTTCTCTTCTTCAACTAATCTGTTGACATCTTCTTTAACGTTGGGGTTACTATTCGTCGTCGATGTAAGGTGATGAGTCAATGATTTCTTCATTCATAAAGAAAAGAAAAGAAAAATAGAGTACCAAAATGTGCTATCTGTTTTAACTTTTAAGTTGAATAAGATGGGATTTACGAGGAAAAACTCCTCTTTTTACAAATTACAAAGTCACCCCTAAAAATATATATTTACAATTTAAAGCCATTTCTTTGAATTAAAAATTAATTTTATCATTAAGAGGCCAATATGAGAACATGAATTAAATATTATTTTTGGTTTTGTATAATTCAAAGATGGGCATGGTTTGAAATTTTTTACCAAATAGGGTTTATATTCTAATATTATCCTTATTAGTGTTTGGGTTTTATATGCGCAACTAAGGGTAAATATGTCAAAATCTACCCTTTCTGGTAATACAATTGTAAAGCATACCTTTATGATAAATATGTTAAAAAGCATGTTTTTAGGTAATAAAAATGAAAAACATGCCCTTTTAGGTGAAGCGTCCTAGTTCAAATTAATGTCAATCATAATGTATATATCCCCATGTTCAAATTAATGTCAATCATAGTATATATATTCTCATGTAGGGTATTCAGGTTCTTTTTCCTTGGGTGACGGTGTGGTTGTTAATGCTTTTGAGTCTGTACGTGCTACGCTCTCTAACCCTAACCCATACTAGCAACTGTTAAGTAACAATAACTTAGGGTTGTGGCCTAACTGTATTCAACTATCCAAAAATATATTTATAGTTAATGCAAGAAAATAGTAAACCAATTCAACTCAAATATCAAATAAATTCAACATGGCATCTGAAAACGACACAAGGGACACAGATTACTCCTCTCCAACCACTGAACAATGCAACCTCCATGATAAACATGCGAACAAGGCATGCAAGTAGCTTCCGACCCAACGGGTAGCTCCTCTAGACAGATGATGCAGCTTGAAATCGAACCAGTGCCCGAGTCTTGGATCCTTACCTTCTCCAATGCCTCGATCGATGATTTTGTTGCAGGAACCGCCCGAAACTCCCCATCATTCATAGATTCCGTTGCAGCCAGGAGAGTCGCTTCTTCCTCATTTAACGTTACTACTGTTTGGAATTCAATGGACACAATCATCCTTAGCGTCTTGCAAGCACTATTCGAAGCAGCATTGGCCATCTCAAGAGCAAGGGAAGAGATACGTTGAATCATGTCGTCCTGGAACTCTAGAGGGACGTCCACCTGAGAAAGCAGGCTAGATATGAGCCCCCGGGAAGTAGTGTGAGATATCAAGGGGCAACGATGCACCAGGAAGGTCCTGGTTGTGGAGGCTCCTTGAGTAGTCTCGGAGAGAGTCTCTGATTGACAGAGGTATCGTATTCTGTTTCTCAGACGAAATTCCATGTGGAAGTTAACAGATACTTCCTTATCGGCGGTAACATGTTGCTGCCATGCATGGCAGTCGTAGTGGAAGCTTACGGTTGTTGACATCTCTCTTGAAGAACTGAAAATCAGTGAATGTTGTGTATCTCAGATCTATTCATAAAGATGATCTTTAAGTACTCAGAATCACTTTCTAATTTGGAACAACGACTTTCTGTTCGTTTCTGTTGGTGGTCAAGTTCAACTATAATTAGGAGTGGAGTCGTATAAGAATACCGGCCTATACTCAAATTATAAACGGGTTAAACCCAATCCAATAAAAACCACTGAACCAAACCCGGCCCTCCTAACATGTTCAAAAGATTAATGATAAGTGGCTACTTATAAAAGAGGGGAATGTTATCCTTCACTCACAGTGTGCGTTAGCAATACCCATAATAAAAATGATAATTAAAAATAAATGTTTAATATTATATTAGGTATTCTATTGGATAAATTTATTAAGGGTTTTTTGTGAAAACCCCCCTAATTTTTCAGTTATTTGTAAATACCTCCTTATGTTTTGTGATTTTTTTATTATAGTCCACTAACTTTTAAAATTTTTAAGAATTCACCATTCTATCCAAAAGTCAGTTAACGGATGTTACATATTTTATGAAATGTTATTTTTAACCTATTTAATAGGTTGGATGGTACACTTTATCCCATATCCCACATATTATCTCCCTTTAAGTGGGGTTAAGTTTAATAGATCTAAGATTAATATTTTTTTGTGGTGGTGGTGGTGGTGTGGTGGTGCATAGTGGTTCTGTTTTTGCTTTTTGTTTCTAAAAACAGAGGTAAAAGAAATTTTATGTTACCTTGATTTTCAAATATTTTGTTATTAATTTTTAAAAACAAAAAACAGAGCCATGTTTACCAAAAATGTTTTGTATAAAAATTTCCAAATTTTTTATTTTAAAAACAAAAAACGGAAGTGCAACAAACGGGGCCTAACTAATTAGTAACTAATGAGATAATAACCAAATTAGAAACTAACTAAATAGTAACAACCTTAAAATATAAGGCAATATGTGGGCATCCCAGCCTAGGTTGGGCCCAGATCTCACGCCCCTTGCTATATGGTTATTCCCATATTGATTTTCCTTTGGCCCTATCCACATCTCATGTGGGTCCTACCTATCAGGTTGGTCACATCTTATGTGGGTCCTTCCTAAAAGAGTTTCACTATATCATATAGTAAATTACATATAGATATTAATTAATTTAATATCTATATTAACTTAATCATTTAACTATATCATTTAGTTTCACTATAAGCTTTGAGAAGGTCTTAGTATATGTGATCTAAAGGTATCTCCTATTTCTGACCGTGTGACCAAATACTTCACCTTTTTGGTGTAGCCTCGTTACTAGGAAATATTTTCTAATAAAATTCCATTACAAGCACAAAATGTTATATATGTCTTTAGACTTCCACTAATCACAATAATGTTCATTAACACATTGTGACTAAACCCCAAGAAATGAGAGAATTACTTGTAAGTAATTTATATCACAAGAATGGTCTACAAACATATCCTTCCACCATTTAATATTATATATATGCTTACGGGACAATATTTTATATTAACTTAATCCTTAGCTTATAATGAGAACTCTCTCTTTGATACCTTTAGTCAAACTTTCAAATATAACTTAAAATTCATTAAAAGAATATTAATAATTACTTTTTTATTTAGAAAATAATCATTTCGATAAAACCATTTCATCGATAAATATCAGCTAGATTTCCAAGTTCGATTTGATAAGTATAAACTCAATATATAATTTTAGATGAAGAGTAGTAGAGTCCTTATTGAGTGTATCCATACTTCTTCAAATATAACGTACATAACCCAACGAGCCCGTATTTAATCCGGTGTGTTGGACATTGACGATTGACTATATCAAAGTTATATAGGCAAATTATATAAAAGATGTTGACCTCTCAAGTTAAGGACAATTTGTCAAATGAACTACCCTAAAACATATAGACAATATATTTCTAAGGGTATCCACTAAGCGATTTTTTTGCAATATAAATATTTGTTACTTCTATCTACATGTTAATCAAGAGACCCTTCTCTCAGTGATTGAGATTCATCACTTCATTTTGTGGAACTAACCCTGTGTAAGTTAGTAGGAATACATTATCTAGATGCATCCTAAATAACTTAGTACAAAACTAGGTCTACAAGGTACCAAAAAACCATATCTCCTTTGCACTTAAAACCAACTAAATGGTTTTCCTACAATGTTACATAAGGGACAAAATAGTTTCATTATGCATTATAATATAATACCCAATTCAAAAGACAATGTGTGAATATAAAGATGCTTTATAATAAAGTAGATTAATGCAATTCCGGAATTGCTTTTATCGGCACATGTCTAATAGGTTGAAGCAATGAAAGGTAATTATAATTTTTTTTGAACAATATCTCATTGGATTCGCAAATTCAAAAAACTTCGTCATTTTACCATAATCATATATTTAGGAAAGGAAATGCGATGACTAATGCCCTAGATTCTTTTGCTTGTAGTTCTCATGTGAACAATTGTTTTTTCTACAGCAACTTCTTTCAAATAATGTTTGGGTAGCTTATAGATTGGACAAGTCTAGTCTTTAGCATGAGAGACATGTAAGTTTGCTTTCCTAGTTGTACCTTAATTTTTTGCATCCATTTTTACTTTTTTCAAGCATTATTTTAGTCCTCTAAGGAGTAAGGGTCATTAGACTCATTACTTCCCCCTCTGTCTAGGTGTATCTTTTGCTAATTATTATTAATAAATTTCTCTTCCCATTACGGAGGTGTAAGGACGCGTATAAGCAACGGAATTGCAACCCATGACTTTAGCAAAATGGAACTAAGAGCATGAGCATGAACCTTAAGCGTCGATTATGAACCAGGTTGAACTAGGTTTTCTCCTTTACGGGATTTTGCACAACAATTGGCCGGGTGTAGTGTGGTGTACCTTAACAAGTCTTAAAAGAGACACACAAGAATTTCCTTGAGAGATACGATTCTCTCTTTGCCAAGAATGGAAATTGTATTTCTTTGGACAATAACTTGCCTTTTTCCTCCTCTAACATAAGGGATATTTATACACCAAGAAAAGAGTCGTTAGACTCCATAACTCCATTTCTTGATTCTTGCTAAAGGCATCTAGATCAACGGTCTAGATTAAACCACTTTAATCCTTAGCTCCCTTGGCTCAATGTAACGGTTCTAACGGCTCTTTGAGTCTTAATGACTTAGTCAAAGTGGTTGTTAGGCCATTTGACTAAATCTAAGACATTCAACGGTCATCTTTTGCCAAGATACCCACTCTGGCTTAGAGATGATCCGATGTTTCTCATCCCACAATACTAACATGAAATTATGCACAAATGTATGCATGAAGTTTTAATATAAATAAATATCATATAGTATATTTGTAAAACATGAACATGCATGTGATGATATACATGAGTGTGTGATGCATGTGAGAATTCACATTATTGAAGTTAGATTTACCCATCAATAATCATAGCCGTTCGATCGAGGGATTGTAGCCACCCGATCTTAATATCCAACAGGGGGTTCTCTTTTTTAAAAATGGGGAGTTGCAAACTAACTTGTTAGCAATTTTTTTTCATTAAAACTTGCATTAGAAAATATTGAC
This sequence comes from Tetracentron sinense, assembly GCA_015143295.1. Lineage (NCBI taxonomy): Eukaryota > Viridiplantae > Streptophyta > Magnoliopsida > Trochodendrales > Trochodendraceae > Tetracentron > Tetracentron sinense. Next base: position 8,831,274 of record CM026573.1, read on the forward strand.
CAAAAGTGCCACAAGTATTGTTAAGGGCAGGTAACAATTTCTGACCCGACACATCAACATGCCTGACTTTCATGGGTTATGGAGTCGTGGGTCAGTTGGAGAGAAAATAAATAGCAAAGCTGCCACTATATCTCTCCATGATCATAAGATTGCCACCTTCTACACATTAAAAAGGGAAGATTTGCTCAAACACCATGAAGCAGAGCTCCCCTCATATTTAAACTCTACAATTATGCTAAATAAACTCAATTTCCAGTCACTAAAATAAGGTTTGAGAAGTTAGTTGGTAATGATTTTATTAGGTTTATGTTTGATAATATCTCTATCTTGAGACCCATGTGATCTCTATATAACCTCATTGAGGAGCCTTTGTTGCTATTTAATGATGTTGTCCTCGGATTAAGTCGTAAGAGGAAAGCTCTCCTCAATGATGTGCCTAGCAGTAGATTAATTCACCATTTACTCACCCTAACTATCCAATTGGATCTTAATCTGATCGGATCAACATAGATGAATTCGACCCAATTACTATCGGATTACAAAATCAAAATATTTACCCTGTCTATCGGATCTACAATCAGATCATTATTTAATAACTATAATCAATTTGTATCTAGTTCAATCCATTAACAGTCTTAATTTCTATAATTCAGAGAGATTTTCATTAGGAATGTGAAGTGTCATATAACACTAAGTATGAATTAGTGGTGTGTTCATTTATTCCATAAAATTAGTGCTTCCATTCTGTGCGGAATTGACAAATTCTAACTCCTCTATTTTGTGATTCACTCAATAACATAATTGGAATTTTCTCATTAAAAAGTCCATTACAAAATATCTTAACAAAAAGGGAAACAATGATTGACATGAGTAACAATTTTTGACGCAACACATGTACACACCAACTTTCACGGGTGGGTTTTGGAGTTATGGGTCATTGGGGTTCAATCTAGGGGTGTATCCAAGCCAAGCCAAGCCAAGTCAAAGGCTCAGCTCGATCAAGTCAAGCTCAAGCTCAAAAATTTGGCTCAATCAAGCTCAGTTAATTTTCAAGCTTGAAATGTGTTCAAGCTGAACTTGAGCCAAGCCCTGTTTGATTCGACTTGGCTCGAGCTCGGCTCGACTTGAATATTATATAAAAATTAAATTAAATATTATTTATATATATCATTATTATATATAAAATATTATTTTATATATCATTATTATATAATTAGTATTTATATATAATAAAAATTATCATTATTTTTATTTAAAAATATGTTTTAATAAATCAATCTAAGCTTGAGCCAAGTTATTTTTATTCCATCAACAGTTCAAGCCAAGCCAAGCTGAGCCAAGCTCAACTCGGCTCAAATTAAGGCTGTCAAAAAAGCCCATATAGAAGGGTACCCTGCCCGGCCCGGCCCTCCAAAGCCCGGCCCTACCCCAGCCCTTGGGCCGGGCAGGGCCAAAAAATTGGAAGCCCTTATTCTCTAGGGCCGGGCTAGGGCTCCCCCTGTCCGGCCCTTCCCGGCCCGGCCCGGCCCTACTTTATCTTAACATAAATATTTTTTAATAATTTTACTAATATGCTCCCTTTAACCTTTCATTAACGTTATGAAAGTAGGGCTATGTTTGTAATTGCGCCAACTAAAGACCTTATAAAAACCAACCTAACACAGACCAAACCCTAACTTGTATTCACATTCTAAGACTTTGCCTCTTCATTCTTCAACTTCAATCGCACAGGCCACATACCACTTCGGCTCTTCATCGATCATCTCTCTCTCTCTCATATCTTACTCTCTACTTTCAGTTTTATATTTAAACATATTTTCAATTTTGTTCTATATAGTTTTATTATTCAACTTGTTTACCTATACTATGTTTTGGTTTATTATGCATGACTGTCACTGATAAAGAAATTTTTTTTTTAACTCTGTCATTGCTCTTTTTGTTGCAATGTTGATCCCAAACCCGAATAAAAGAGGAGGGTATCCATTTCCATGTAAGGTTGACAGTCGGTGTAATAAAAAAAAATTTATTATCTTAGATGAAAAAAAAAAATTCCGCTCTTTCTTCCGGCCCTTTGGCCGGCCCGGCTTGGCCCCAGCCCTTGAAGGGCTAGGGCTCTACTCTTATAAGGAAGGGTAGGGCTAGGGTTGACCCCGGCCCTACCCCAACCCGGCCCTTTGACACCCCTAGCTCAAATACACCTTTATTTTTTTATTTTTTTTGGAAGGTATTCAATCGTTACAATTTTTATTTTTTTTGGGAAGGTATTCACGATTGGTAAAGGTTTGGTTTGGCGGTCTAGACGTCAAGGGTCATTGTGTCCCATTAATTTATTAATAAATCTTTATAATTAAATATTTAAATAATATCAAATTTTTAATTTTTAACTATAATAAAATATTATAATACCTATCATTTATTTCTTTGAATAGGTGAGAGCGCTGGTTTTGGTTGAGTGGTCCTTATGGGATTGGGTTCAATTAACCCGTTTAGACCCTGCCCGTTTCTTTTTTTTTCTTTTTGATTAACCCGTCTATAATTACGAATGGGATGTTCCTTACCCTTCCCGTTTCCACTCCTAATTCTAGTAGAACTTGACCAATAAGGCAACAACCAAAACCAAGTTAGAAAGTATTAAGAAATTCCGAATTAGAAAGTGATAGCAACAAATCATAGTCTTTCTACAATACAATAACACACCTGATATAAATATATACACTCAAAAATCTCTGATCACAATCACCTGTTCAGAGAGAGAGAGAGAGATGTCAATGACCAGTCCCAGTACAAGCTCCCATTACCACTGCCATGTATTTGAAGATGCAGCATGGCATTGCCAGCAACATGAAAATAAGAAACAACTATCTCCACCTCCACCTGTAGAGTTCAGCTTCGAATTTCGTCTGGGAAATAAGGTGCGATTTTTGTGTGAATCAGAAGAAGGAGATGCCATTAATATCTTGGAAACTCAAGGAGCCACCTCAACCGTGGTGTTCCTGGTGGATCGACGCCGCTTGATATCTGATACTACGGCACGGTGGGTCCTATCGAGCCTGCTTTCTCTTGTGAAGGTCCCTCTACAGTTCCAGGACGACATGATCCAACGTATCTCTTCACTTGCTCTTGTGATGGCCAATGCTGCTTCGAATAGAGGTCGCAAGACGCTAAGGATGGTTGTGTCCATTGAATTCATTAAAGTTGTAAAGTTAAATCTGGAAGAAGCGACTCTCCTGGCTGCGACGGAATCGATGAATGATGGGGAGTTTCGGGCTGTTCCTGCAACAAAATCATCGATCGAGGCATTAGAGAAGGTGAGGATCGAAGACTCGGGTACTGGTTCGATTTTAAGCTGCATGATCTGTCTAGAGGAGCTACCTTTTGGGTCGGAAGCTACTTGCATGCCTTGTTCGCATGTTTATCATGGAGGTTGCATTGTTCAGTGGTTGGAGAGGAGTAATCTTTGTCCCTTGTGTCGTTTTCAGATGCCATGTTGAATTTATTTGATATATTTGAGTTGAATTAGCTTTCCTTTTCTTGCTTGGTTTTTTAAACTGTTTTTTTTTTATTTTTTCTGTTCTGGTCCCCACGGAGTCAGGGAATTCCTAGCCTCCAAACAAGCTTGAGAGAAGGAACAAAATGCTCTACGGGTAATAACAGGATTCCCCATATGGGGTTATAACCGTAGAGGATTTGGTTTCTTTGTAAGAATAGCCACTGGTTAAGAAATTTTAACTCTTCATGTTAATATTTTTTTTTTCAAGAATCAAGATTATATTGTTGAACCATAAAGATTAGTTAATCTTAACTATCGGCAGAGCCACATTGGCCCAGGGGGTTGAATCTCCACTGAAATTTTGAAAAAAAAAAAACCATAGTAATAATAAAGGTGTAGCCTGGGAAAGGAGCAAAAGCCAATGCGATGGAGGACTCTAGCCCCCACCCTAAACATTTAAGAAAAAAATATATTCTTTACAAACGGATACAATCAAATGTGATGGTCCATCAACGTAACTTGGCCCTCAAATAAAAAAAAGGGGGCTACACTCCAAAACCTCCATTGTTAACCCCCGCGAGAGAATCCTAACCACAATTAAATTAATAGAGGTTAAAAGGGAGATGTGTTGACCTAAGCGTGCAATTGAACTCTCCTCGAGTTCAATCGCGATACCTCTTCTCCTTCACGTTCTTCAGCATTTTACTAGTGTAAAACTTCAGACCCGCCTCATTAATTTGTCCACAGCTCCATCACTCTCCGATTTTTTATCGTGCACCATTGCTGCCCTCTTCATCCTGTGGCCCATTCCACGGTCTAGCACATAGTTGATAACATAACCGTATGGGAGCTGGTTGATCCTGCTCCCAATCTTATGGGGTCCTAGGAAATCATAGGGTCTGGCCACCGAGGTTCTATTACTAGGTGTGGCCTTGTTTAGAACTTTGGCTTTACGCTAATCTTTGTTTCTCCAATGAGCATGTAGGTTACTGATTGTAAGTACCGAGATTTGAGTTAGATAAGATGGGTGATGATGAGTATCCTTTTTCAAGATTCTATATAAAATTTGGAGGGTTTCTATAACCTCGATCCAGCATAAATCCCATGTACAGACCATTCGAGGTCGAGTTTCCTAAAAATGGAGATGAAACAATTAAGATGAAATGGAAGAATGATGGAATCATAGTAAAAGGGAAAGAGAAATGAAAAACAGTTTGAAGGGACAAGCGCTTAAGAACTCCATGGATTTTCTCTGACAATGATGATCGACTGGGCTTCAAAATTCCCAAGTGAGGTCCCTAATGTCTCAACCTCATGAGGTCACCACTATTTATAGAGGTGTCAAGTGAGGTTTGACAGTCGAGAAAGTTGAGATGCAAGTTTAGAGAGAGTCTCGGTCACTTAGAGGACTTGTCACATCTTCATTTAGTTATTATAACTAACTTAATCGGTTATAATTAACTCTTTTAAATTGTTATAACTTAAAACAAATTTCAAGGCATATTCTTCTTTGGTTAAAAGAGAAAATAATCAATCAAGAGGTTTATTAATTTAAGAACTCTTTCCAAGCCCTCCAAACCATAATTCATTCTCCCCCTCAAAGAATATCAATCATCATATCATATTATCAAGGTGGGTCATACGCTTCATGATGTTTGTCTTAAAGGGAATCATAGGTGATCGATAAAGGCACCACTCTCAAGGCAAAAATTGTATCCGCCATCACCTCAAGCATCAGCTGCTGGGAATGGAATTATAGAGGTCACACTCCTTTCATAGCTCACAAGAAAATGGGAAAGGCTGCACATTTTATGTGGACAAAATTGTGTGTCATTTAATAAATGGCAATGTTAAGTCTATTTTTCTTTTCATCCACTTTTCTCTTATTGAACAGGAAGAGAAAAAAGAAATGATGAGCTCTAAAAAAAATGTTACAATTTTTTTGTCTTTTTTTAAAAGTAAAAATAGACATAAGCATTCCCTTTTATGAGATGAAGTTGGGAAATGTCACCCCAGATTCCAACAATTGTGATTAGGCATTGAGGATGAGGATCATTAAGAGGACTACCAAAACAAGTGAAAGGGGTGGACCAGTGGACTTACGCAGGGGTGGACCAGTGGACTTTCGCCTAATAAAGCGGAAGGTCCTAGGTTCGACTTCTCACTCCACCTTTGGGGCCAGTCCCGCATGGGATTTTCCTAGACTATTAGACCGGTGTGACGGATTATGGGCTCACGTCACATCCTCGGAGATTAGTCCTAAAACGAAGGGTTGGGGACACACCGAGTTACAAAAAAAAAAATGGATTGCCCTTGAGGCCTTGACAACCAATCAGATGGTGTGATCTCCATGCATGCATCCAAAAAGAAAAAGAGTTTATAAATTCATGTACATGATACAACACCTGATCATTTCTGTGAATTGTTGGACACTACGAATGAAGTGAGTGAGTGGATACGAAGGAGCAAACAAGGAACACTCACAACTCACAAGCCTTAGCTTGTCAGCTTTACGAGAAATGGAAACAAGTTGGCAAAGCTATTGGCCTCTCATCTCACTATTATTCTCTACCTCTTTTGTATAACCCACAAATGCGACTAGGTTCAATGTATATACCTCATCCACCGACTTCCATCTCCATCTCCCAAGCCTTACAAAAGGCCACCATGTCTAACCAAAGGGACCTGATCACTACTATAAATAGTAGGCTAGGTATGCCCATACTATGCAACCAAAACAAAGAGAAAGGGACACGTCAGGTGTCCCCTAGAGTTCCCCCCAACCCCTTCAGTAGGACTCTTCCCGTGTCTTAACTAAGGGTAACCCTCTCTACTGAAGTGTTTGGTGGAACTTTGGGTGCCACCTGATTGATATTAATTACTTGGATGACAAGGTTGGTGGTTATCATATCACTTGTTTCTTTACTGATTTTCTCAAATTACAAGCATTGCGGTTTCGAGGTTACTGCAATATTGCCTCGTTTTTCAAGAGTGTGTGATTACGGATACTGTTTTTTTTTTATTTTTTTTTTTTTTTTTTTTTCAGTCAGCCAGTCTAGTTAGTAGATTAGTATCTGCTCTAAGAAAGGGTGGGGAAATCACTAAGCCCACCTACACGTGACTGAGCCCGGAACCTCCCTCTTAATGAGAGGACACACTACCACTTGGCTATTCTTAGTTGCTTAGTTATGCTTTATTAGTCTCTTTAACTATCCAATGACAGAAGCGTTTTGACTGATATTCAACCTTAAAACAGTTTTCTTTCATATCTGTTCTACTATTATTTTTAATAGTTTGTTCAGCATATATAATAAAAATATTATTTGGAGAATATTAAAATGTTGTAACGATCCTGAACTGATATGAAATGACATACACCCTACCGCTCGCTCCAGGGTGTGACTTCTCTTATGAGAGAGGTCTTGGAAACCATTCCCCAGTGCTAACTACTAACAGATGCTACTAATTGTAGGTAAATGATATCTCCCCCCTCCCAAAATAAACGACAACGTCAACTGTTAATAACAACAATTTTCAATCTATCCTATAGATTATATAATGTACATGACGTCCTTGATGCATCGGTTTTTATAACCCTAATACACTGCTCTCTAGCCCAAGTGGCAAGGTATGCCAGTAGGGTGGTCCTGGAATAAGTCCTTGCTAAATGATGTGTCACCGACGTCCACTCATCAATTACTAACCCATTGACCCTAATTACTAACAGTAGCTAAATGATTATATACCCTGTTAGATTATATAATCTAAACAATTAGAAATAAGTCAATTTCCAGTAATAAATCACCACCACTCACATAAAAAATGTCACTAATCAACGTCCAATTAGGAGTGTCCTCTCCGTTGCCAGAGGCAAGACCGATAAGACCTAGATAGCAAGGACACACATAATCATGACCTTATATCCCCGTTAAGGATCAGAGTGAGAAGAACCAAGCTCTCTCAGAATCCAGAGAAAGGGCAAAAGAAAAGTAGAAAAAATAGATAACCAAGAGACGTGGAGAGAATTTGAGGAGAACGTTGGTGAGCATAGGAGAGAAAAGAGATGGATCTTAAGTAGATTTTTAGGATGTAATTAAATATGATTCTACTAAGATATGTCTAATTAGAAAGAAATTACATTATAATTCTAATCAAACTATATTTTTAATTATATTTTTAATGAAATTATAATTTAATTTATAAATTTTTATATGAAGTAAGGTGAAGAAGGGTAATTATGTCCACCAAGGATTTCGCCATGTGCGCATGCACCCCCCCCGAAGTCCTAATGTGAGATCATATTGCATTTACATGAAATGAAAGACTAGAGAATGGATTTATATTCCAAACCAAGATGCAAGAATCCCAAAACCCATGAAGGAACTAAGGGCAGAAAATGATAAAACAAAATCACCTGAATATTGAGACAACTGACAAGTGAGATTCTTAGGCCACAAATCCCAAATATCAAATGGTTGCAACAATCAGCAAAAGTGGTGTTATAGACATAAACATGTACAACCATAGTACCAAATACAAAGCAAATGTTTGAATGAGAGCAAAAAAATTCAAGTTTCCATTAGATTATAGAAACTGGAAAAAATGCACACGAAATCAAGCCTAAATAGAAGTATAGAACCAACCCATGCACTAAATCCTATGGCTATACACTCACTCAGAGCACCAAGTGCTCAAGAAAACAAGGAAACTCTAAACACACCACACATTTGATATTGTAAAATCCTGTTTCAGGTTTAACAACACAATTTTACACTACATACAGAAAACTGCAGACATATAGTTACTCTTTACCTTCTTAAGGTAACTTCTCCTTGAAATCCGGTTTCTGCAAAATCACCTCCTCCATTCTGCTTGGATCAACTTCTCTGAAATTTAACAATAGATGTAGGTTAATTTAGAAAAATTTAGAGGGATTCCATGAATTTTAGAAACAAGACATTACTTATGATTTTAAAAAAAATAGCAATTCCTGCCTTAAAAACTGAGGAAACATATTGTTTATACATACCACTCAAATCTAAATGCTGTGTGGATGGAAAAATTCTTTGCTAAATTTCTAGGAAAAAATACAATATTTACAAGGGAAATGGGAAAAAAGTGAGGCTCATTATTTGAAACCCATAAGAATACAAGCTGAACTTCCTTCTCAGCCAACCGAAAAATCAAGGCTAAACAACTAGAAAAGCAAAGCACTTAACCTGAGCAGCCACCATCCGGGACATTTCATCGAGTTTTTCAAGATGAAATGAACTAACAAAAATGATATCCCAAAAAGTACTTCGGAAGTTTCTTAATATTTATTAGATATAAAAACCAGTAATGCAGCCCAAATATATAACCGATCCATTCAAAATGTATAGAAAACCCCATTATATTTGACTTCTTACCATTACTATCTCTAGAGGACAGTAGTGATCTGTCACTTCTAATTCCCCCTTTGCAACTTGCTGGAACCAGTCTCTGCATCCGTGGCGACAGTGAGCTTTTGCCATTGGTGGAAGATGGCAGCGAATGCCGTCTGGTGAATCCATCCTTCTCAGCCCCATCTAGGCTAAGCCTTGGGAAGCCTTGTCCTATTAGTTTTGCCTTAGCAGATCTAGTTACCGCCATATAGCTTGGCAATGTTGGAGTATTCTGTAAGCCATTCTCTGGATATTCCTGCTCTGCTTGAAAAGAAGCACTCCTGTTGCTTTTCTGGTTCTCATTGCTAGTTTTATCTCCCTTGGAGCTTAACTCCCCGTTCATGAAAGGAATATTTTCATCTTTCCCACTGTTCTCTAAGGGTTGCAACTTGACTGCAGGATGATCATCATGCAACACATCAATTGGCCCATCTGCTGCCAAACGTTTCGGGGTTGTTTCTACATCCGGTTGTTTATGCACTCCCAATGTAGTATCTTTCATCTTCCTGGCAGAATCACTCATACCCTGATCAAAAACATCAGGAGCTGGGAAGCTTGACACCTTTCTCAGACTGTTCTTTGGCTTCTCCGTTTCAACCTCTGATGGATCAGAAGCCTCCCTTGCAGATTTAGAGACTTTTCTCAACTTACGTTTAACCTTCTTGAGCTCATGTTGTGAATCCTCCAGCACTGAATCTACTGGATGGCTTGAAACTTTCCTCAGGCTGCGTTTTGATTTTTCAGATCCGAAGGTGGAATGCGTTGTGCCCTTGTCAACATTTACAGCAGGGACCCTCCGGACACTGCGCTTTGGTCTTCCTGGTTTGGTTTCTACACTTTGAAAATTACCCTGCTTTCTCTTAGACTTTGAGTCCAGAACCCTCATTGGTTGTGCAAGTGGTTCCCAAAAGCGGGACGATGTCCAGCGCTCAAGCCAGTTCCAGGCTGAATTTGGTTCCTCAGGGCCATATTGGATTCCCAGAGGCATCACATTGGGCAATGACGCAAGAAGCTAAATGTAATGAAAGAAGCAGTCACATGCCCAATTTAAAATGTAGAAAATGAAGACTGAAATGAACAGAGATCAAGGACAAAATTGTAAATAGATTAAACAAAATATATGCCGACTGTGCACATTCAATAATATACTCGATTAAATTTTGTATTCTTAGTATCAAAATATGAATCTTCAGCAAAAGAAGAATATTAAAATCAGAACAGGACAAGGTGATGAGCCTGCCTACACCACACATTGAGGACATATGTAGGACAAACATAGGGCTAAGGACACGCATTCGACAAGTCCAATGAAGAGGGTCTTCTATGTCACAAGCACATTGCATGATCGTAACCATCTGATCAGAAGACATGTATTTACAGTCTGCCATATCTTTTCGATTGTGCATAAGAATGCACAAGATCAGATAGAGGTCATATGACCAATAACTTTTCATTTTGACAGACCACCTAAGTATGTGACACCTGTGTAAAATTTTAAAATATTAAAATTTTGAGAATATAATAATATTTACTAAGCTATGTCCTAGCACCCTTAAGATTTGGGGATCAAGCAAGTCTGACAGGTAACACAAGCCACGTAGGTGGTCTGTCAAAATGAAAAGTTATTTAAACAATAATTTTAGAATAAATTTTTTTGGTACAGCTAAGCCATATTGGAAATGGATCCCCATGCCATGTCTTATCATCACGGGTACCCTTGGGGTTTTAAGGAACCTGATAACTCAAGATGAAAATGTGCATCTCATTCACTGCTGGTGTGCCAAAACACGACACGGGATGAAAATTTTTCTCAACCTCTTGTTTTGAGATGTGAATTCCTCTAGGGCCTATTTTCCTGCACGTTTATGCTATTGTCCATCACATGCAAAATGGCAAACACCAATAGGTGGAAGTTATGGTAATTATCTTTTAAATAAGTGGTGCACACATTTCTGAGACCAGACTTGTTTTCCTCCAACAATGGGCTTGCACAGGGCATTGTGCAGGAAAAAAGGCCCCTCCCAAGAAACCATAATGCATAATAGCAATTATTTTTGGTTCTCGCATTTTATAGTATAATGATTGGTGGAACTTTCAAAAGAATAGACGCCCATAACCATATATAGGGTGGAAATGAAGCTGGACCTACCTTAGTAACAAATGCATTTCCTGAGAGCTTCTCCATCCGAGTAGATTTATTTTCTCCCAAATAACTTGAGTGCTTAGCATCCTAATAGAAAACAAAGAAGCATTAACCATGGAAGTGGCATATGTATGCAACAGACCAACTAGTTCAACTGTTTATTGAAGATGTAATGTAATCAACAAGAAAAGAATATCGATCATAAAAAAATCAACAAGAGATGAATATCAGGAAAAAGATGCATAAGGAAACGAAAATACCAAAAAATTCTAAATAATCAAAAGCCCCAGAATAATAGACATCTATGAAATGACCATCATATCTCTTATACATATTGATCAAAATTAGTACAGCACTCTTGCTCTATTTATTTAATTTTTACCCAAAAATATAAGTCTGAGAGAATATTCTGACAACTATCTCACAGACTTTCCTCGAGTATAAATAACAAGAGAGAGCTATGGATAAAAAAGGAACTAGTGTGGGAGTCCTTTAAGAAGTTACCAGGGGATTTCGTAGAGTGCATTCTTTATGCACTTCAAGCCCAGTATCTAAAAGCCGGACCCTTAGACCACGAACCAGTGCCTGTAACTTAACAATCCCCTGCATACAGCATAAAGTAGCAGCAGCTTGTCTCCTAACCAAGTGCCCACGAACAAGTGCTTGCAGCCTTATGATGCCCCTGAGGGCCCGAAATGCCCGACGAGCCTTCACAAATATTCAGCTTACATCAGTGCACTTATAACATTGACCATAATGAAAAAATTGATATCAAAACATAACTTGAGATAAACAAAATAGATCTTTACGAGATTTGGAAAAAAAAAATTACAGATATCATGTGTGTTTATTAAGTGATAAAATAAGCAATGAGAACCATATTTATAGCTTCATTACTATGCCAACCCATATTTTAGCAGCGGCAATGGACCTTGTATAATACCATAGGAATCCATTAAAGATATACTCATTTCAGTATGGACGGCTGGAGAAAACAGTCCAGAATGTCACATCCAGATGGAACACATGCAAGCAGGCGGAGGAAGCCGTCCTCCAGCATGTAATGTAGCTTCCACATGGCACACATGCAGGCAGTGTGCCCACAATCCAATAGGCCTAGAGATGATCCCTAAGGAACTCAAAAAGACAAGGAAAAAGGATTGCCATTTCAATCCAATGTGTCATTTTTCTCAGTGGTGAGGTAATAGTTTATTAGCTGTCCAGAAAAAAGTTTCATAAATCAAATGATTACCATCACCCAGTTGGTCAATATTAGGCCCAGAAGATCTCCTTAATGAAACAAAGCACCTAATGAAAACCTATTTTGACATATTGCACATGTATGGCAAAGGCAGTCAGGCTAGTCTTCTTTTGGAGCACAAGTATATCCCGAATAATTATGTCATCCAATTTAAAGTATCAAATTATAAGAGCAACATAATGAAGTACATAGACTAAAAAAAAGGAATAGTGATCATAAGAACCAAACCATAGTGCCGGAAAACTCACAAAGCAAACTAAAAACATGCATACTGTTTGTCAGATAATGACAAAGAAAGAGAGAAATATCAACTAAAAGAATTGTAGGCACAAGTGAGCTAAAAGGGAACAATAGAATAAGCTTTAAAAATTCACCACATTTAATGGTCCTGGGCAACAGTAATAATTTCAGCAAGAGAATTACCAAATATCCCCTAAAAGCAGCCTGTGCTTTTGTAGCAGCTTGCTCTTTCCTGATTCTCTCTGGATCATTTGGTGTACCTGATGCATTGTTACCATGCATATCTGCATCTTGATTTCTGGGAACTAAGACCAACCCATCACGTGGTAATTTGACAGTTACTCCCTTCTCCAACTCTGAGTTCCTTCCATTTCTATCAGTGGTACCCGGTGCTGGGTGTGAAATCAAGGGAGGGTCCTCAGATAAATCATCCACATGTGCAACAAATGCCTCTTTCTCATTTGCAGCTTTCTTCACATGAGAATCAAAAACCAGTTAGAACTTGCACATTCTAATACTAGCATAAGGTCACCATCATATTGAATTCACTTGGCTTACACAATAATTTTGCAGCAGGCAGAAGAAAAATATCAACAAATGAAAATAAATTACTAATATCAATGGCAGAAATCGATGTGCGTGAGAGAAATAGATATGTGAACACTAAATTATCGGTTTGCCTAAAATTTGCTGATATCATCATCATTATCAAAGCCTAATCCCAAATATTTGGGGCCCACAACATGAATCTTGTTCCACCATTCTGTTCTATTAAAAGTCATATCTTTAATTAAGTTGTGTATTGTCAAATCTTTTCTCACTAACTCTATCCACATCATTTTAGGCATTATCCTCCCCTTTTAGATAGCTAGCTCTAATCCACTTCTTCTTTCGGAATCGTTAGTGACCTTTGTTGAACACGTCCAAGCCATCTCAATCGGCTCCCCCTTTTTTATCACCTATTAGAGCTACTTCCAGATTCTCTCAAATGTGCTCATTTATGATCGTATCCTTTCTCGTCTTCCTAGTCATCCATCTCAACATCCGCATTCCACTCGTTATATCAAATTAAAATTTTCCAATAGTGAAATGATGATTTTTGAGCCACTGCCCATCCAAGAAGTTTCCCATGGGTTGAATGATGTATATGCGGGTGAAGGCACGGCCAAAATTTGTGCCGCTCACACCACCATAAGCTTCCATGACTCGTATATATGAAAATCGTTCATTTAACATAATAAAAAATTAGGAATAGTAAACTAGGGTTTATGGAAGAGAGAAAGAAGAAGATTAGGAAAAAAACTAGATTAGATAGTGCATCTCTCTAATCTCATTCCTATTTATAATAAACCTAATAGAAAAGTTACAAGTATACCCCTGAGGGGTGATTTGGTGTAACACACCTACATAATAGATCATATCTCAACACTCCCCCTCAAGCTGAGCATAGATATTCAACATGTCCAGCTTGTTAAATACACTTTCTAAGCTAACATTAGTAATCCCCTTTGTGAATACATCAGCTAGTTGATTTCCCGTTGTAACAAACAAGCAGCAAAAATTTTCTGAAATAACTTGTTCTCTAAGAAAGTGTCTGTCAATTTCAATATATTTAATCTGATCATGCTGAATGGGATTCTGGGCAATATTGATGGCCGCCTTGTTATCACAAAATAACTTTGCCATATTCTGTTTCAGCACTTGACTTGGCCATAATAATTATGCTACCTCATGAGTCATTGCCCTATATTCTGCTTCAGCACTTGACTTAGCCACTACACTTTGCTTCTTGCTTCTCCAAGTGATGATGTTACCACCAAGAAATGTACAATACTCTGTGGTAGACCTCCCCTATCATCTATGCTTCCAGCCCAATCAGCATCAGTGTAAGTTTCTAGTCGGAAATGACCGTGGTTAGCAAATAAAAGGGCCTTCCCTAGAGTAGCAGCCATGACATAGGTTCGAGTCACCTTATCTCAAATCTCTTTCCTTGTCCAAGAAACAAGAAGCCTCTAGTAACCGATGGTTGCATGGAATGTAGCAGCCATGACATAACCATAAGGTTCTCTTGCTCCTAATTTTCATATGTCTCGGTCTCTATAGCCAGTTCATTCACTCGACCTGTCAAGTACCCTAACTTTCCTCTCCCGTCGATATACATCTTAGCGGACTGAGATCACTCAAGTAAGTTGGTGTCAAACAACTTTATGGTTGTAATTAGCACACCTGGATTATCACCATATCTAGTAGTGACGGGCGGAGTGATTTTAATGCTTAGACCCTTCAATGTAGCATCAGAAATTTCTACAGACAAACCATCATTGGTCATTTTTTCAGTACTTCTTTGTTTCCAATCAACTCAAATCATAAGAAAAATTCATTGATCTGCAAAAAACAGCTTCAACAATTCCAGCACTTCAAAAGGAAACACTTCTTCCACAAAAAAAACCAATTAGATCAATAACAACTTTTTCAGCACAAAAACAACAACAATAAACACTATTAACGCCTCTTGTGGAGGTTAACTATGATTGTTTATTCACAAAAACAACTGACATAACAACTTTAGGGTTCCTGGAATCACACTCTTTCAACAAACAAACTCCAAACAACTATTGCTTTGTTAAAACAAATGAATCCACACATTTTTAACTCTAGATCTAATGATTCAGAGTAGATCTAGATATCCATCAACAACCCCAAAAACCTTTTAAACTCGAATGATGTAAATCTGATTTTTTTTCATAAAATCATTCGAGAGCATGAAACATCAACTTATATACTCCAAAAACTCATAATAAAATCAACCCGAACTCCAAAAATATTAAACCATACTAAATTCACGCGGCACTAATCATATAGCACTATTCACGCGACACTATTCATGCTATTAAAAAAAAGATAAAGAAAAATACAAGCCTTGATTTCTTGAACTAATACCAAGTAGAAAATTAAGAATAGTAAACTAGGGAGGGTTTATGAAGGAGAGAAAGAAGAAGATTAGGGGAAAAACTAGATTAGAGAGTGTCTCTCTCTAATCTCTTTGTATTTATAATAACCCTAATAGAAAACTTCTAGGGGTGAATCAGTGTAACACACCTACATAATAAATCATATCTCAACAAACATGAATATGAAATGTGACGAACCCATAGTTCTTATGAGGGCATCATATTATTTGCTACTAGGTGGGAATAAATATAAATACCTATCTTCTGATGGTGCCAATTGGGTAAGCAAAATAAATAATCATGTCGCAGCCCATACATTTTCTGGGAAGAGTTGCAGAAAGTGATACAAAATGATGCATATATAATCATTACATGTAAAACAGAATATTGTAGAACTAGTGGACTAGATACATCTTTTCAAGCAGAGCGGAAGAAATATTTTATAAACGATAAGATAATGAGTTGCTCACTTGCCAAACTTCCTCGTTATCTGCACTGGATTTACTACCAAGAAATCATTCTGCTATTCAGTAACGCCCCTTTAAAATCACAACCAACATGCACACAAAACACGGTACTTTGCACCAAGGGACAGAGAAAGAGAGAGATAGAGCAGTCATATTACCACCAATTACAAGATGACCAACAACAGAAGATTTCAATGGAAATACCCGGCCAAGAAACAGCTTACCAAAACCTCCCTTCCTTTTGACTTGGATGCTTTCTTCCCAAAAAGTAAGGTCTTAATCCATTTTCCTGGAGACTTTCCCATTGCAGAAAGGCCAAGATCCAGAAAGACCAGAACCTGAACTTCAAGCCCTGCGTGGTTTAATATATTTACAGCTCAAAAATATGTAAATGCAAACTGAAGAAATAACACAACCAGCATGATACTAATGTAGCAAAAGTTCCAAAATCTGGGAATCAAGTTTAATAGATCAATAAAAAAAATCCACAAAAAAGACAGAAGTGAGGTTGATAAAGAACCTGTGAAAAGTAAAAGTGAGGATCCTGATTAGGTTAGAAGTACTTTAAACAAATTAGGAGTTGCTATTGTGGATTCTTGTTGAATAAGTCAAGAAGTGTAGGAGCATGGAAATAAAATTGCCAAAGCCGATAAGTATCGCCTAATATATATATATATATATATATATATATATACACACACACATACTAGTTTCAACAGGGACCTATATGTTACTATTATGCAACAAAATAAGGGGTTAATATAAATCATCTGAAACTGATACGTATCAATAAGACTCAGCCGACACGTATCGATTTCGTAGGACTCATTCGGCACCTCTCTTATAAAAATTATAATTTATAAAGATCATCTGATACATATCGGTATCATCTGGTTTAGTTAATTTTTTTGATAAAAAAAAACCCTGATTTATAAATATTGTCCAATACGCATCGGCATTGGTGATACATAATGGCTTTGATTGAAACCAATACATATCTTGAAATATGTATTTTAATCCTTGAGTAGGATTATAAGTATGATTAGTTCAAGAAAGTCAAAATATGAGTAATTAAAGGATTAGGAAAGTGTCTTAATTCAGAAGTTATGGTGTGAGTTAGAGGTAGGAATCTACAGTCAAGTAAAGGCCAATAAAAGAAGATACACCCACCGCATTAGGACAAGGAATGTTCTTCAAATTTTAAGGAGTTTCTTTTCGTTTAGATCACATACAACAGATTTTTCTCCCTTAGGTCATGTCTTAGACAATTTCATTAGCAGCTTTTCCTGTGATAAGAGCTAACCTATTGAGAATAATTTTTTAACTAATAGGTCCTATCCTAGTCTCTTTCTATGCTTCCGGCTACTGGTCTTGATGGCCACTGGTAACCAACAAGGAAGAAACAAAAGAGGAGACAACTCCTGGCATTCAAGAAGAAACCAAATGATCTACACAAGAGCTACAAGCAATTGTAGACGACCTGTCTTTTTTTTTACAATGTGGGACGCATAGAGATTCGAAGAGATGACAATCCCATGCAGACTGAAGTGCCATGTGAGAGGAAAGAATGGAACCAGCTCATTTGTCCACCTCAAAAGACACAAGCTAATGAAGACTCAAGTGAATATGACCAGCGAGATTTTAAAATTCTCCCTGCTTGAGATGGAGATATCGATGGAGACGAATTAAGGTAGATTTTCCCGAATTTAACTGCCATTTTCATATCGAAAGATTTTCTTTATTAGCTAGTTTCCGTTGAGCACTTCTTTATCCACATGGAAGTTCTAGAGGATAAGAATGTCAAGTTAGTAGTGATCGAAAAGGAGTGTGAGCATTACCGATCAAAGAAAAAAAGGAGCACGAGCATGGTGGGACCAACTTCAAATTTCTAAATTCGTCAAGAGAAACAAGAAGTCTGCATGTGGTATCTAGTGAAATAACTACTGAGAAAGAGATATCTTTCTTTAAATTTTGACCAAATTGTATTCTATCAATATTTTTCATTTGTATTGAGGACATAAAAACTAGAGAAATCAGAGCTGCCTTTTAAATTGGGCAAAAATTACAAAGACAATATCATGTGACATAGGAGATATCATTTAAAAAAATTGCCGAAGAAACCGATACGTATCGGTTTCGGTAGAACCCGATACCCAAAATTGTGCCTTTACAATTTTTTAAAGAAAAAATAGGACTTGGCCAAAACTATTATGTATCGCCGGAGTTCTACGATACGTAACGGTTTTGGCCATAGGACTAGGCTGACTTTTTTGGTTAAAAGATTTTACATAAACCCTAAAAAACATACCAAAACCACTTCTTTTGATTCTCTCTTTCTTTCTACCTATTCTAGACCCTAAAACCTAAAATATTTTTAATTTTTTGCGATTGAAAACTTGATTTGAAGAAAGTCTATGAGGCACTAGCACTTAGCAGTATATGTTTCTACCTTCGACTCATCTACTACCTTATATTTCATTATTTTTACATTTTCAACTTGACATTGGCTTTTTAAATTTATTATGATTTTTTACAATTTTTTCAAAAAAAATAAAAAAAACAATCGAAACGGATACGTATCAGTGACATGTATTGGTTTCAGCCATGACCGTTACAGTCCCGGAAACCGAGTATTTATCCCTGGTAGGAGATATGGTTTCATGTCACATGATTGTGGGGCAACCTTCCATATCGACTCCACACATAAGGGCAAGAGTAGAATACTTTCATATTCTTCAAAGACAATGTGATAATCAAATTTACCCAATGAGACAAGGCGGTCAACCCAAAGCTTCTCAAGTGGGGGAGGGGGGAGAGGTTGCTTTACACTAAAATAATTTGCTGCTGAGGATCGAAGGAGATGGGATTGAAGGAGAAGAACTAGCTCCTTCTGTTTTTCCACTATAATTTTTTATAACTGAAGTTAAAATTTCATTGCAAAAAGAGGGATGAAGCCCATATACTAGAAGGCTGACACAAGAAGAGAGGGTAGTACAACTCAGCTGCTTTAACATCCTGAGGAAAGAGGTGAACAAATTTGAGGAGATTATTGCTGATTAGCTTCCACTATTGTTGAAGAGCTTCCAAGTACGAGAAAAATTTAGCATTGTATAAACTATAAACCTTGTCTTTGGTGCAAGTCTCCTAATTTGCACGAGGAATCGCAAACAATAGAATAATGAGCTATTGAGCAATGAGATAATTAGGGAGAGCACGAGTCCTTGTGTTGTCCTACACTTTTGATCTCAAAGAAAGATAAGTGTTGGAGCATGTGTGTGGACAACTGAGCCATCAGTTAAATAACCATTAAGTATCGATTCTCTATACCTCAGTCGGATGGTATATTGGACATGCCCATGGAAGCTTCCGTCTTTTTGAAGATTGACCTACAAAGTGGTTACCACCAGATTAGCTTCACGACTTGAGATGAGTAGAAAACAACATTTAACGCTACAGAGGGTTTGTATGAGTGGATGGTGATGGCTTTTGGGTTATCTCATATCTGACTCTCCTAACCTTCATGAGACTGATTTATCAAGTGCTACGACTGTTAATAGGCACGTTTGTTGTTGTATATTTCAAGAAGTTCTTATTTATAGCACTAGTGAGAAGGAGCATCTGCAACACCTAAGGAAGGTGATAACAGTGATGGAGAAGGTGAAATTACTAATCAATTTGAAGAAGTTCAGTTTCCCAACCAATAGCAATGCTTTTTTTGGGTATATGCCTAGTAAAGATGGTAACCGAGTGAATGAGAAAAAAGTGAGGGCTATTCGAGAGTGGCGAGCACCAAAGAATGTCCATGATGTGCGGAGTTTCCATGTATTGGCCACATTCTATCTTTATTCATGTGGAATTTCAGTGTGTTTATGGCTCTTGGACGAGTGTTTGAAGAAGACATCTAAGTCGATGAGGAAAAAGTGAGGGTTACGGGCAGGATGTTCCAAATTTCCACAAATTGACCACGTACTATCGCTAATTCATGTGAAATTTCAGTGAGTTAATGGCCATTGTTACTTTTTTTTTTTTGATCGTTAATATCAATTTCATAAAAAGAAGGAAGATTCACAAATAGTGAATCTCCAAGAAACAAAACAAACAGAAAAGCAAAATGCAAAAACAACAATACAAATACGCGAAAAAATCTTCCCTATACCACTACGCTATCAACTTGTCAAACCCTATCTCCCCCGCATCAACTTTGGAGGAAATCCAATCCCGTAATAATGCTCGCGAACGGGAGCAAACTCTCTTGAAATTCGACATGGAATTCTCAAACACTCTCTTGTTCCTCTCTTTCCACAAAGACCAAGACACCACCCCTGGAATCAACACCCAAATCAGCTCCAACGAGCTATCCAGCGACACAAAGAGCCAACCTGACAACAAATCCTGATAGGACGAGGGGAACACCCAATGAATCCCTAACTGAGAGAGAAAATACGCCCACAACCTCCTCGCCACCGGACAATGAAGCAATAAATGGTCAAAGGATTCCGCCTCCACCAAACACATATAACAACAATTGGGAAGACTCCAACCTCGCTTATGCAAATTGTCCAATGTCATAATCTTATCCAAATAAGCAGACCACAGGAAAACTGATACCTTCGAAGGCACCCCGTTGAACCAAACCAACTGACTTGGGAACTCCGAATAAGGGCCCGGGTTAGCAGCTAGCAGATACAGTTTCACAGAAAACCGACCCCTAGAATTAGCCATCCAAACCCGACAATCCTTCGCGGACTCATCAATGCGCACTAACTCTAGCAAAGCCAACATATTAGCAAAGTCTTGGACTTCCCAATCGTTTAGTGCCAGGCTAAAAGAGGGACACCACACCACTAATTCCGCACTCCGAACAAACATGTCTGCGACTACCGACGATTTATTGGGGGAGATCAGATAAAAAAGACCTGAAGAGCTGCAAAAGAGGGGACGGATCACACCATTGATCGGACCAAAACTTCGCATCCTTCCCGTCGCCCACAACAAGACTAGTATATTTGACGAAATCGGCCCAAGCTACCACTATGCCTTTCCAGAGGCCAACCCCATAAGAGCCCCTAGGCATCCTCGGTTCCCAACGATCTCTAAACCCATGACGAGCTACAATGACCCTTCTCCACAGGCTTTCTTCTTCCACCCCGAATCTCCAAAGCCACTTCCCTCAGAGTGCTTCATTGATATCCTTGATATGCCATATGTGAAAAGTATATACCGACTAAAGAGGTCAAGCAAGTTCAGCTAATAAAAGGATGTTTGACAAATGAGCCATTCCTAGTGCTTCCATATTTTGAGAAATTGCTCCAGGTGAAGTGCGATGCATTGCATGTGGATACAAGAAGAGTATTATCCCAAAAAGGTCAATCAATCATTTCTTTGGTGAGAAGTTGACCGATGCATCTCATCAGTGGTCAACTTGCAAATAGGAGTTGTATGTAGTTGTGCAAGCATTGCAACATTGGAGGCACTATCATCTCATGAGAGAGTTTGTACTTAATACAAACAAGGAGAGATTAAAGTTCATCGACAATGAGATCTATAGGCATAAGATTTAGCACCATTCCAAATAGAAAAATCCTTAATCCTAAAAAATAGAAAATCACAAAATACGGAGTCGCCACCTATTCTAAGTGAGGGAGAATAAGGACCATAAATCTAACTAATGGTTAAGACAAGTGGTCAAGTAAGTATTTAGGTAAGAGATTCGATTAAGCTAAGAGAATGTGTTAGCCACTCTTAGACACCTGCCAAAGGCGGGTTACTTACTCTCAAAACCCACCTTAGACTAAATTGGAAACCAAATTATAATTCCTAATCAAAACATGATATTACTCAATCATGCTAAGGGCCGTTTGGTTCAGATTATTGTAGTCACAATTGATTATACAATAAGCGTTGTCATGAATAAGCGCTATCGTAAATAAGCGCAGTCATGAATAATCCTGTTTGGATAGCACCCTGTCTATAATCGATTATTTGTAAATGATCAATTATGTGCAAAATAATCGCGTTTGGTTCATCTTGAAACATAAAAATGATTATTGTTCTAAAATTATGAAATGATGTTATCCATCACTTGAAAGTTATAAAAAACAGTTTCCACTAGTTTTTTTTTTTGGTTGGGATATCCACTACTTGAGTAGTAGTTTTCCTCCAACAGAGAATAACCCCCCTCCAATGTGTTTGTCTACTAAAGCTCAGAAAACCCAAGCATCAAATTTATACAAAACCTACTACTTGTTTCCACACCTCCTTAGTGGGGTACTAATCTATTTTATTAGTAGATCCAACAGGAAAATTGCAATTGAATCCTCCATGTCTACAATACTCTTCCACTACTAACAACCATTGTATTATTCTAATTACATGAATGCACCTACTAGAACTAAGCCTTTCAATAGAGACGATAGGAAATGATGATGCAGATTAATGCTAATATGTACAAGTGAACAACAAAATATGAACACGCCAGGATTTGTCCCAGTGGTTGTGTATCTCCCTTTGGAGAGTAACTCATGTTCGAGTCCTGGTGTGGCCGATGAGCGCCCACTTTGAGTTCTAACCCCCTAACCCCTAACATAGATAGATAAATGATCTAGTTGCCTACCCAAAAAAAAAAAAAACAACAACAACAACAAAATATGAATGCTACAATATATATGTTACATGTATTGCTCACAGAAGAACATTTCTTCTTCTTTAAAAAAAAGCAACGTTAAACAGTTGCCACTTGCGAGTGAGGTGTAGCGGAAATACTGGTGTTGTCAAATAAATGCTTGTATACACGTATTAAGATCTAATAATACATTGTACATGATGCTTTCTCCCCCAGCTATTGTATAACTTCAGCCCACAAGCAGCATCCCTATCACTGGAATTAGCTTGGTGGCCAAGCATGAACTGGGTCTCTACCAAGAGGGAGCAAGGCTGTGTGCACAGGACCTTGGATGCAAACACCTCCGGCCCAATCTCTGACTCTTGGTGGCCAAGAGTATGGAAAACATTGTACTTGAAATTTTTCTTTAGTATAACACATACTTGGAATCTCAGTCTCTTGACTACTCTACTCAAGATTTTCAGATAAAAGATATGATTAGTTCCATTGTAATCCAATTTCTCCAATTCAAAATATTCTCCGTATTGTTATTTTACTATTTATTCAAATAACACATACCAAAAGAACCGAACCTCAAGTAGTAGTGATTAGTTCCTTCAACTTCATATTCTCAAACTCAAGAATAGATCTATCACTTTCTTTACAGAAAAATGGGATTATAAGACAAACCCATGTCGTAATTTTGCTTAATTTATTCAACTGAATATTCAAATTAAGGTAAATAATAACAAAATATATGAGAATAACCATAAAACATTTCTGTTAGTTGTGATTAGTTCCTTTCAAGTTCATTTTCTGCTACTCAAAATAGATCAATGAGCTGTTCATCTTCTCCTACCCAGGATGTAATTTTACAGCCTAACCCAAAGGGACTCACAACAGCTTCCACCCAGCATTCATCTCAGTCAATCATTCCCCAATTTCAAAACCTTAAAATTGCAAGACCCTACCCACAACATATACAGAAGGAGGAGGAGGAATCGAGAGACGATTACATGTACAGGCGGCGTCTTCTTCGATGGTCGCACTCCCTCTCACTTTCTTCTCCCTTTCCCCTTTTGGTGTTCTCCATTTCCCAACCATTCAACTAATGAGAGGGATCGCAAGTTGGGGTCCTTTTTTTTTTCGAAATGGAAGTTATGTCGTAATCACCAGCACAATCAGTATGATGAAATCGATTGTGTAAGCATCGATAATCACACACATAGTCGATTGTGTTGACAGTGGTTTTTAATGAAATCAATTTCATCATAATCGATTATTATATCCGAACCAAACGCGATTATTGATTGCCGATTATCATGAAATCGGTTTTAATCGATTAAATCGCTTAAAATCATCCGAACCAAGCGGGCTCTAAGAAATAGGAGGATGCTAAGTAAATAATCAATTCAAGTTGGAAACATGCTTTCAAATTAAAAACAACAAGTAAATCATGCATTACAAGGAATTAAAAACATTCAAAATTCCAGCAAGAATTTGTCATGCAAAGAAAAACTTAACAAAATCAAGCAAGCAAAAAAGAAAAAAAAAATGGCTTCTAATTATTGGGCCGCAGCTGTGAAAGTTTTGCCTACGTATCCCATGAGATGGGAATCAGCAATGTCACAAATCTCCCGAGAAATACCTAACTTCTCGTGAGAAACACCAATACAAAACTATAAAGTTTAAAACTCCGTTTATTGCAATATTTTAAAATGATCACAAGAAACACGATTTTCTCTTTTGACCACATAAATATCGTGAGATTTACCCAATTTTTAGCCGATATTTTAAAAATATCACGAGAAATACTCGATATTGTTGGCTTGATGGATTTATACATTGGTGATTTTTATGACTATTTCTATAAGTTTAATTTTTTTTAATCATTGTTGAGAATCGAGATTTAGGCGAGAAATACCCGAAATAAAAAGCTCACAGATTTGAAAATCTCTCGAAAAAACTTCAACCCATAAAAACCTGTGAACAAGATTTGTAACACTGAGAATTAGACGTCATAATTTAATGACATGCAAGCAAGCACACAAGCAAATATTGAATTCTTATCTTTTATGAAATTTTATATTTTTTGATTTTTTTTTTTTTGGTATTTTATGATTAAATTTTTTTGTATTTTTTAAATGTCCAGCAGCAATTTAAGCTCATGCGGGCATGGAGAATAATATTCTCATGCAATCCCCAGGCCCAAAGCAACTGTTTGGGTTTTAGATATATTCGTTCCACAAGGCAGGCATATCATTGAAAACTTTCTGGTACTTTCATTCCAAATGGACCAAGCAATAACTCCAGAAAAGAGAGACCAGAAAAGATCAAGAGGAGCATCCAACAAGAAAACAAACCTTGAAAGAGAGGAGGAAGACCCGGTCCACCCGTAAACGAGATAAAAAGAAACCCCAAATCTCATATGTAACTGGACAATGCAATGATATGATCCACTGTTTCCTCCACACTATAGCACGTTGGAACACTGCAACCTTCACCCACGATATTTCAAATTATCACATGTGATTATCTTGTCTAACATTGCAAACTATAGAAAGAACGATATCGAGAACGAAACACTTGGATTCCATACAACCCAATGGGGAAAGGAATTGTTCGATCATGCTTTGAATGACTGTAAGAATGATCTCAATAAGAACTGGTCATTGTTGTTTAGGGACCATAAGTGAACACTGCTAGACTGGGAACAAGAGAGGAAAGAGTACATACTCTTCAACAAAAGAAGGAGATCGTCCAACTCTCAATCATTTAAATTATGTCTCAACCTACTCCAAACTAATGTATTGCCTACACAATCTAGTGCTTTAACCAAGTGTTCATACCCTATTCTCTTTCTAGTTACTATCCTTTTGGCTAAGTCAGATATCAAGATGCAAAGAAGAAACAACCAAAAAATCAAATCAAAATGCTCAAACCCAATATTTATCTTCTTTGCATGTTAAAAAAATATAACCACCATGTTTACCCAAAAATGCAAAACCAGTCTAACCACCTTCATACAACAAGATCAACTAAATTTCCCACCGGGGAAAATAGACTCAAAGAAGCCCATTTGATCTCTATTGACCACTTATCATCAACTTAAAGCTTCTCAATTTAAAAATCAACTGAAGCACTTAAATCCGTGTATTACATCAGATACAATCACATCTCCTGACCACATCAATGATCTACTAAAATTTCCAATGACTATTAAAAATAAAAATCTAAAACACATGTCAAATAATTCACAACAACAAAGCCATAAAATGTCTTCCTATAAATTTATGTGTCATATTCTCTGTCTAGGTCAAGTCGAGCTTAAGACAGATCTCATAAAATAAAATAAAACAGAACATCCAGAGGATCTATAGAGGAAGCCCTAGCTCTCTCTCAATCACTGTATTTTCCTCAACCTCATAATCTAAATAATAATACAAAACTAACAAAAGAAGAAAATCAAATCTACTGATGAGCTAGGAAGAAAAACAATCTATGCAAATACAACTTTTAAAAAAGAATAGAGACTGAACTCAATAATCGAACAATAAACAAAACAAAACTGCCAAGCTCTGTTTCAGAGGAAAATCACAAATGCTCCATCAAAAGCAAAAACGTGATCAATTAGGAAAAAGTAATAAAACAGAGAAATCGTAGCAAATAACTACAAAGGGCACAGGATCTGAAACTCACCTGACAAATGTAGTCCTTTGAAACCCTAAATCTGCCATCCCTGAACTCTCGAAAAAAAAAAAACAGAGGAAATCCAGAAGAAAAAAATACAGATAAACAGTAAATCTTCAGAGATCCAGTAACAGATTGAACGAAAACTTGCAAAAAAAAAAAAAAAAAGAAGAAGAAGATAATCAGATTACTTTTAAGAGAGAAAGAAAGAGCGGAGATTGAGATGGAAGCAAAGCCAATGTACCATTAATAAGCATGCAACTGAAGAAGCAGTGATGGACCCCTTCGTAATTTCTATACTCTCTTTACTGATGAAAATACCTGAAATTTAGAAGGAAAAGAAAAGTCCTGTAAAGGACAAAAAAATGAAATTTATGTTCTTTTAATAAAAGGATCAAATTGAAATAACATGTTTATTTTTGGACTCGGTGCGAAAGTCTTCAAAATGTATCTCCAAAATGGCTAATCTTTTCTGGTCCATTAAAAAGTTTTTTAACTTCAAATTCACCACCATTCTTTAAATCATTATTCATTTATTTATTTTCCAAAAGAATTTACATGTTTTCTTCCCCATTTTTCTTTCCAACCTTAATTATTCATCACTCATCCTCTAAAACTAAACATTTTATCTATAAAATTATCACTATTGATTAAAAATAAAAATTCATGAATAAATTAAAAAGAAGACTAGTTATGTTTACATCTTTTAATTAAAAAAATTGTTAAAAATACATTAAAACAAGACTAGTAAAATCAGCAGCACTAGATTAACAAAAAAAAAAAATACAAGCATTAATAAGGTGGTAAGTCATTTTCCTTGTATCCATCTTGATATTGACTAAAGTTACTAAAATCGTGATTAAATGTAACGGATAATCCACCTACTTGGGAATTACGAGCCCTTTTGTTTTCTATAATTTATAATTTCTTGTCTCGAAAATATCCACGTTCGACTAGATCGCTTATAGAATCAATGGCTTTCTCTATAAAATCTCTCTACCTTTTTTCTACAATGGACTAACACGTTTTTAGGATAAACATGTACTACATGATATTATGTCTGCATGCATTATAATGTACAACATGATCGTCGATGACGAATGTGATGGTTATGGGAATGTTATCGATTCTAATCCAAAACTCGTCCCGAATGTCGATATGGTGGTTGGTGAAACGGAGCGATTCCAGTAATTCCTTGCTCGACATCGACAAATTAAAAATAACAAGACTTACTATGCACTTCGAAACCCATTGATTGAGTATTTGTGGGAAAGACATGATTCTCCATTTGACCTAGATCTTTCTCCATGAAATCTTAGTAGATGATCGAACTAAAAGGTTATTATCTATGTAATCTTTGGATTGTCGTTCACATTGAAGCTTTAGTTTGTGATGGATTGATTTAAATGAATTTTATTTTTAAATTTTATTAATGGATTAATTCAAAAATTAAACATGTATTAAAAAGTCATAAAAATAATTTTAATATAAGATAATAATTATTTAAAAAAAATTTAAAGGACAAAAATAATATGTAAAAAAAAGTTGAGAGAATAAAAAGGGACACGGATGAAATTTACTGCGGATGAATAGTGTTTAAGAGAAATCATCTCCATTTTTTCTCTCTTCTCCATATTTGGAGATCCAAGATAGAGATTTGGAGATGCATTGGAGTGAGATTTTGAAGATGAGTCTTCGAATTTGAAGATTTGGAGATGGCATTAGAGATGCTCTAACTTCTCTTAACCATGAGATCTAATCACAGCCTATTATTATACTTAATTATACCCATGCAGTAGAGGGGTTTTAAGAATATTATTCCACGTGTCCTTCTATTATTGGTGATTGGATGTGATTTGGAGAATAAGTTGGTAGAGGAAGGCAGGAAAGTGTGCCCGATTCAAACCAAGCAGTAGAGAAGGGTACACGTGGCAACTTGGGAATGATTTTAAGATTATTATTCCACGTGTCCATATGTACTCCATCTACAAAAGACAGGTTTGTATCTCAAATGCCCTTTTAGGTATGATTATGATTGTTTGTTTTTATTACTTTTGAATAACAAAGCTCTTTAGTTTGATGGACCCTTCCGGTTGGCTCTTCAACCCGAGCTCAAGGGGACTTGATAAGATAGGAAAAGAGGGCTCATTAAAATAACAAGTTTTATCTTAAGAATGTATTCGTTTGGAGAAAGTGAGGGAAAAGGAAAGAAAAAGAAAATTATGTTTTCTTTCACTTGTGTTTGGCTTACAAGAAAAACACGTTCATTTTCTTATACTTTGTCAATAGTGACAAAATTTCACTCAAAAGTTTCATCCATCTTTTGATGGTTATTTTACGAGAAAATTTAAGTTTTTTTTTTTTTTATTTTTTTTTTCACTGAACGAACCCTAGAAGTGTAAGGGAGTTAATCTCTTATTTAAAATTGGTGAGAGTAGAAATTATGAAAGCGTGATTTTATTAACTAATAATAAAAAGGGTGATAGCCTAGATTGTGAGAATGCCCAGCAGTCTTCTATGTAATATACCCTTAGCCCCAATTTTCTTTCTTCGGTGTACATACAGAATTTTGTAGCGGGAGTGACTATATAGAAAAGGGAAATAGTTAACGGTTCCCACTATGTAACGGAATGCCGGTACTCATTGCATCATGCCCTATTTTAAATACTCAACTATTGTGGTTAAGATTCCTGTTTCCAAAAAAAAAAACTATTGTGGTTAAGATTCACTCACCCCTAGGGTTAAGGAATCCAACAATGGTTTTTTTTTTTAAAATAAAACAAAACAAAAATCTTTGGGGCCGTTTAGATACACTTTCATTTTTCTGTTTTTAAAACTTTTTGTTTTCAAATTTTTTAAACAAGAAACTTGTTTTAAAAAAAGGAAAACAAAAAAATATGTTTGGTAAATATCTTTAAATAATTTCAATTCATAGTGGTGGGTGGTGGTGTGGTGTAGTGTGGTGGTGGTAGTGGTGGTGATGGTGGTGGGTGGTGGGCGGTGTGGTGTGGTGTGATGTATTGTAGTGTGGTGGTGGTAGTGATGGTGGTGGGTGGGTGGCATGTGGTGGTGGTGGGTGGTGTAGTGTGGTGGTGGAGCGTAGTGGGTGGTATGGTGGTGTTGTGTGGTGGTAGTATGATGGTGTTGTGGTGGTGGTGATAGTGGTGGTGGGTGATGGTGGTGGTAGTGATAGTGGTGATAGTGGTGGTGGGTGATGGTGGTGGTGATAGTGATGGTGGTAGCGATAGTGATGGGTGGTGGTACTGATAGTGGTGGGTGGTGGTATTGTGGTGGTCGTGTCGTGGTGGGTGGGTGGGTGGGTGGTATGGTGGTGGTGAGTGGGCCGATGATGGTCAGGGGGGAGCCAGGAATTTTTAATTTGGAGGGGGGCAAAATGCATGTATAAAAAAAATAATTGATTTGAGGGTATAGAATTTGGGGGCTCGAGGGCATACCACGAGAAAAAAAATTTTAATAGTTTTTTTTATTTTGAGAATTTTTTTTCTCGGTAATGCCCTTGAGGTCACCATGTGTCCTTATTAATACCCCTTAATTGTGGTTAAGATTCACCCACCTATCCTTGGTTTTTAGAAAAAAATATTAAATTTTTTTTTACCTTAGGAGTTAGTGAATTTTAACTAAGGTAAAATTTTTGATATTTAAAAAAAAAAACCAAGGATAAATAGGTGAATCTAAGAGTTGGTGAATTTTAACCATAGTTAAGGGGATGTCAATAGGGACATATGCTAACCTCAAGGGCATAACCGGACTCCATTAGGGGGCCCACTATACATGTGACAAAAAGACTAGGGGGCCACTATATTATATAAGACAAAAATTTGGGAGGCCAACTATAGTGAAAAAAATTAAAAATTGGGCCCGCCTCCCCCCCTCCCCAACCCGACTCCGCCCCTGATGATGGTGGGTCCGTGTTTTCCATTTTTGTTTTTTGTTTTCAAAAACAGAGATAACAATTCTATTACCTTTAATTTTCAAAAATTTTGTTACTAATTTTTACAAAAAGAAAGTGGAAACATGTTTACCAAATATATTTTGTGTAAAAAATTTCAAATTTTTGTTTTTAAGAACAGAAAACAGTTGTGCAACCAAGTGAGGCCTTAGTTTTAATTTAGTTAGGCTTAACCAGAGTTAATAGTTAAAGGAGTGTTAAAAAGGACACGAAGACACGGGGTAAGATATGAAACAGACACATGGGCCTGCTAATCGTTGCCTAAAAAAAAAAGTGAAATATGGGGAGAGTGGGGCTAACACTCTCAATGTTGGAGATGACTTAGTTAATAATTAATTTGGCTATACGAAATCGGTAAAATGTCGGAACATAATTATCAATGATCAAAAAATATCTTATACATGTTCCAAGTCAACCCAGCCGAAGAATACACCTGTCCCTCTTTTACGGTGGTCTCCGGTCCCTCTGTGATGGTGGTCTGCCATCAAGTGAATCCGTAAAAGTGAAGTTGAATGTTGATTAATGTATTTAAATTAGATATTATCTGAAATATTGATTTATTATAATAAAGATTTTAAATACAAAAAATAAAAATTTACTAAAAATAGACAATTTATTATTTTATCTTCATTTATTCCAAATAACTATTCAATTTCTTAAAATTATGTAAAAATTTATATAACTAAAGATATTTAAATTCTATGATATTATAAAATCATACATATATCATTCTACTAATAAAAGTAAAGATCTCTCATGGGTGAATGCAGGAATTGGAGTGGTAGTGAGGACTGCCTAAGGCTCTATTCTGAAGGGTCGTATTCAAGGTCTTATTGGGGGGATCCTCCATCGTAGCAGAGGCTTTAGCGCTTCGCTTCGCTATAGAACTTGCTTTGCATCAGAATTGGTCTTATGTCCGCTTTCTATCCGATGCAAGCACTTTGGTGGACCAGGTTTTGTCTCCTCTTGCACCCTCTTCTACTGTTATTGCCCAATTGTGGCAGATATCAAATTGAACTTGGCATTTATCCACCAGTATTAGGTTGTTCACATACCTAGGATGCATAACGGATTTGCTCATAATCTTACTGCTAAGGCTCTCGGTTTAAGTTTTCATGGATGTTATGAGATTTGCCATCTTTATGCTCGAGAAAGTAGGTCTGATTTCTGAACGGGGACCTCGCCCCCCATAAGGTCTTTTGTTCTGTTATGAAGTTGTAAGCATGGTTTAAAAACCCGAAACCTCGACTCGAGTTGACTCGAAAGTTAGTCGGGTCGAGTAACTCAGAAAACTCGAAAAAAAACTCGACTCGTTCTAACTCGAAATGTATATGTAATAACTTGAAAAACCTAGATTAAAAAAACTCAAAGTACAATGATTTTACATCCTCAAACCTAAAAACTAAGTTGATCAGAACCCATAGTAGGTAATCTTTATAGACCCAAAAAAATATGATGTAAAAATAATGTGACGTTTGAGCTTAGGTTTAAAAAAATAAAAAAAAAATACTCTTTTGTGACTCGACCTAGTCTAGCAAATCGAAAAACTTGGCCTGACTTGACCGAATCACCCGAGCAACTCGGTAAATAGTGTATCCTTCGAGTTTTGAGGTGACTCAACTCGAAATTCAGTTGAGTCGAGTAATTCGGCCGAGTTACTCGAGTGACTCGCTGAGTTTTCGAACTATGGTTATAAGTGATTACTCAAATTCAAAAAAAAAAAAAAAAAAACAAGTAAAAGGAGTTTGCAAAACTTTACTTGGATGTAAATACCCTTTTAGCTTATTTTATTTAATACATAACTTAGAGTATAACCAAACTTCAATTAGGTCACTAACTAAAATTAAAAACTTTAATAAATAAATATAGTTTGTTTAGAATTGTGTTATTATCCTCGCATCAGCTTCATTCTCCACAAGAACTTCCCCTATCTATCTTCCTCTCTATCTCTCTTGTATTTAAAGAAAGAACCATGTCTGTTAGAGAAAATAAAAAAGGAGAGAGGCTTCATCCCAATATATCAAAACCAAGGACAGTCAGAGAAAAGAGAAGGAGAGAGGCTTCAGGTGTTCTCCTCACTTCAACCGAAAGCCTTTCTCCTTCTCAATACCAAATTGTTCACAATAGTCAAATACATTTACAAATTTCAAGTAATTTAAATTACCCCTTTATAATCCAATATTTACGAATGTCTCTCTACTTCCAACGCTCCCATAATGAATGTATGAAATTTAGAGAAGTGGAGCAACAGGGAAGAGGACATGAGAGTGTTGTCACCCTAAGATGCATCCTCCTTTTAGCAGCGATTTATAAACTCCCTCTTCTTAATTTATCTATTTTATTTTTTATTCAAAAATTAGTTGATTTTTCCTAGAATTAAATTAGGTAATATATTTTATGTGCAATGCACATTTTTACTAGTGATATTTATTAACTAATACTAAGCCAGAATGTTTTCTCCCCTTTGCCACTGCCACATGTCTGCCAGCCTACGTGGTGTCTCGGGAGTGATTTTAGGGATTGAATTAATATCATTAAACAGTTCTTTTTTATTCATACCTCTTCGACATTTGCTTTCATGGATGAGATATGAGATAGATGGTTGGGCAACTCTTCGATTCAGTTTTATAACTGATTAAACATTCTCCAACCAGCCCTTCTAATTTCTCACATTCTCCCTCTCTCTAAAATCTGATTGACACACTAGTTCCAATTCATAAACCCCCCGTTATTAATTAACCACCTCTACTAACCCATCTCCTCTTCTTTTCCTCTTAATTCACAACCAAACCTGACTCCTCTTCTCTCCCTCTCAAGTGACAAAAAATTTAGGTTATATTTAATTCTCACTGTTGCAAAAAATGTCGATGATTCATCACCCAGAATGTATTCACCTTGTGTATATTGTTTTTTCATGGAACCAATCACTATGAATGGAATCACTGGAAGTGTCTTGATTTTCACAAAATCACTCTACATACAACTCAATTCCGGGTAAGTTCAACTTATCATTCTCCGATCGCGCATTGTTTTTTTTTTCTTTATTTTTTAATTATATCTCCATCAATTTCTATACTTAGAAAAAATTAAACTGCATGCTTTTTTCTAAATGGATATGCTTAAACAACACGAATCCATTTCCAGATTCATATATGATCTTCCATTACATGGAGCCGGAGTTCATATACGATCTTCCTGTTAGCGTATCAAGCATGGACCACTCAGAGATTTCCTCAAATCTCCTCACTCACTCCAGAACAGAAAGTGTTACCTAATATGGGAGTCTTGCCTATTCAGATATTCTCTTGTGTAATCATATCCTATATGTTAGGAAACATTGCTGTAACCAATCCTACATAGTGTTGTAACAAATCCTACACAATAGGAAACTAGAGTAAGAATTGTTAATAAATACTATGCCTTCTCTCTCAATCCTTACGGTGAGAAGAGATAAGCTTTTACTATAGCCACTGGTTTTACATGGTATCAGCCAACACAAAGGCACCTTACCTATTCGATCCTTTTTTTTTAATCAATGGCTTCATCTTCTTCCATGGTCACTCCCAATATTATGAATCTCGTCTCCATCAAGCTTGATTGAGACAACTATCTACTGTGGAAATGTCAACTTGTCCTTGTTCTTTGGGCCAACAAACTTATGGGATTCATTGAGGAATCATGCAACAACCCACAATACGATAAGAGATAAGCAAATAAGAACACACAACATAAGGTTTATGTGGTTCAGCTAATGATGCATATGTCCACGAATCCACACCACTTCACTATGTTCAATGGCAAAAGCAATCGAAGAGTACAGAGTTCTCTCTCTCTCTCTCAAGGAAAACCTCTTTTGGTGGCTACAATAGATTTTCAGGGTAATGAAACCCTAGTACAAGAGTATCTTATATATTGAAACCCTAGTGCAAGAGTATCTTATATATTAAGCAAAAAATAAGCCAAATTCGAACCTAAAAAGCCAAGGCCCACAATAGTTGATTGATCGGATTTGCCCACTCGATCAACCGAAATAAAACACACTCTCTGGAATTTTCGCCCATACAAAAAATCATAAACTTAGTTGACCGGATTGCACCTCGGTTGACTGACTTGCTCATCTTGGTCAACCGGTTTGCACCTCGGTCAACCGATTTGCTCAAATTTGTTTCCATATTAAAAAAATCTCCCACTTTGAGACTGATCTCCAATAGCTCCTCTATTGTATTTGCTTCATCTGTAGTGTCACTCCCTCATGAAAGATGGTGTGAATTACCCTTTGTCTTCAAGTTTGAAAACCAACAGAAACTAAACATGTCTTCAGCTTCTCTGTAGTAACTACCTTGGTCAATATGTTTGCGGGGTTTAGGCTTGTATAGATCTTCTCCAAAAATATCAATCTCTCTTCCAAAAGTGATCGGATGAAATTGTATCAAATGTCGATGTGCTTTTTTCCTCGCATGAATGGTTGAATTCTTCGCAAGGTGAATTGCACTTTGACTGTCATTGTGTAATTTACAATTCTCCTGCTTTATGCCCAATTCATTCAGGAAAACTCTACATTCATGTTATCTTTTGCAAGCTTCCGTTGTTGTAACATATTCTACTTCAGTTATCGAAAATGAGACTATCTTTTACAACCTTGAGACCCAACTGACTGCTCTATTGGCCAGGATAAACACATATTATGTGGTACTCTTCCTGCTATTCATATCCCCTGCCATATTTGAATCAACAAATCCTTACAAACTGACTTTTGAACCTTCATAATACAGAGCATTTTCTATAGTACCTTTTAAGTACCTTAGAATCCACTTCATGGCTGACCAATGCTCCTTTCTCAATCTATCGACAAATCTCACTGCTTGAGAAATGTTTGGTCTTGTGCAAACCATTGCATACATCAGACTACCAACTACAGATGCATATGGTATCTTGGACATGTACTCCATTTTTCCCGAGTTTCTGCCCCCTATTTTACTGAAAGTTTATAGTGACTTACCAACGGAGTGCTAATTGGCTTTAGCACCTTCCATGTTGAATCTTTTCAATACCTTGGCCACATAATCTGTCTGAGATAGCTTCAAACTATTATTAGGTCTATCCATATGGATCCTCATTCCAAGTATCTGCTTTGAGGGACCCAAGTCCTTCATGTCGAATTCCTTCGAAAGTTGCTTCTTCGAGTTTGAAATTTCTTTCATGCTTGATCCCACTACAAGCATATCATCAACTTATAACAAAAGAATTATATATGATGACTCAAACCTCTTGATGTAACACCAATGATCTGAATGACATCTCATGTATAATTTGTCATTCATTAAGGTATTGAACTTGATATACCACTACTTAGGAGTCTGTTTCAAGCCGTATAGAATCTTCTTGAGCTTACACACTAAACTTTCCTTTCAGACCTCTGCATATCCTTGTAGTTGCTGCATGCATATTTCTTATCCCAGATCACCATAAAGAAAGTAGTAGTTTTTACATTCAACAGTTCCAAGTGTAAATATTCTACATCCACTATACTAAGAATTGCTTTGATTGTTGACAACTTTATAACTGGTGAGAAAATTTCTGTAAAGTCAATCCATTCCTTCTGTTGAAAACCTTTCACCATCAATCTGGCCTTGTACCTCTTTGAACCGTCATGTTCTTCCATCAACCTGTTTATGCTTGTAGTGTTTCAGCCCAAAATACCCTCTTTAAAACTCAAAATTTTCTCAACTTTTCCATTTATAACCGTATGATAAGTAGCTAACAAGTGTTACTATTCCACCAATAGACTCAATGGAGATTTAATCACTGCCAATCACGATTTAACTCAGGGAGAGTTCAATCCCACCCAGATGTCAACACGTGTCCCTTTTAACCATTATTAATCATGGTCAAATTCACTAACTCTTAGGGTTTAACAATCTAATCATGATTTTAAAAAAAAAAAAAAAACTCAAAATTTTCTTTTTTTAACCAACTTTTCTATCTATAACCATATGATAAGTAGCTAGCAGGTGTTACTACTCCAATAGACTCAACAGAGATCTAATCACAACCAATAGCAATTGAACTCAGGGAGAGTTCAATCACACCCACATGTCAACACGTGTCCCTCTTAACCATTATAAATCATGGTTAAATTTACTAACTCTTAGGGTTTAATAATCTAATCATGGTTTATAGAAAAAATATTTTTTTAAAAACTAACCCTAGGGGTTAAAAAAATAACCTTAGGGTTGATTTTTTAAAATATTGTTTTCTAAAAACTCATATTAGATTGTTGAACCCTAAGAGTTAGTGCTACTTAACCACAGTTAATAGGGTTTAAAATTTACATGTTGACCTGTGGGTGCGAGTGAACTCTCCCTGAATTTAATCACAATTTTCTAAGATTCCATCTGGACTCAACACGAGCACTTGTCACCGCCTCACCAAGTCCGACCGCATGTTCAGTACTCGGAATGTCTCACTGCCAACCAACCTTTATCACGCATAGGTTGCACTTGCTAGGAACTTGGTGTCGTTTGGAGTTCTTCCCCATTTTTACTCTTGCGATTGTCTGATTGACAATTCTTACAATATTGGGGTCTACTATAGCAACAGTTGCAGCAACGGTGGAATTAAGCTCAAGTTTATGTTATTAACAGGACTATTGCTTAGTAGTTCTTATCAAAGGAGGATTCAACTCCAAACCATAATATAAGGAGTTCTCTGAGGTGAGTTCCTCATATTGTTTCATGGAGCTATATGAGGACTACGTACATCCTTCAGATAGTTGCAGAAGTTTATGCATGCATTGTATTTTAATTACTTGAGAAATGTTATTCTTCTTCCGGCCAAAAGCATGTTTGAACTGAATATTATAGAATATGTAAAAGGAAATTTAATTTACTATAGAATATGTAAAAACACATTTAATTTATTATATAATATATAAAAAGAAATTTAATATGAATCTTCAGTGGGTAAATTTGAGACTACAGAGAAAAATATTACAAAAGACCTTGCCATTTACACCTTTTCTGAAGATTTCTTTTTTTAAATTGAGATCTGTTAATTTATTCTTTTGTTATACCCACATAATATGACCCATCAAATATAGTTGGACAACACTAATATATTTGTTTTTACATGTATTTTATTTGTCACTCAATATTTAGTTCATGATTATGTATGATGCTATCATGAATAAAAATTTATCTGAAATCAATTTTGTTAATACATATTATGGTGAATTGGGCTGCAGGTGCCTTGCATGTGCACTGGCTGACTAGTATTGAATCTAAAAATCATGTTTGCACATCTATTATTTTAAAAAACTAAGGTTAGATGTTTTAACACTAAGGGTTAGTGAATATTAACTACAATTAAAGAGAATTAAATGGGGATACCCCTTTAACTGCCATTGAATTATGGTTAACAAGTTTTAAGTCATGTGTAATTTTTTTTTTCTTTTAAAAACAAAGGTCAGATGTTTTAAACCTAAGGGTTAGTAAATATGAACCACGGTTAAAGGGAGATCAAAGGGGACAAGTGGTTTTTAGAAAAAAAAAAATTAACCTTGGTTCAGATTTACTAATAGCTACAAAGATAGGGATTTTTTTATTCCTTAAACAAAAAAATTTTAAAATCGTCCAGCGACGTTTTACAAAACACTTTTAAATCGTTCAGCGACATTTTATCATCTTTTTTCCCAGCTGTTTGTTTCCGCAAATCATTCTCCCATCGTTCTCTTCCTCCATGATTATGGAAAAGAAGGCAAAATCGAAGGTACCTGAAGAAGCCTAGAATATTTTCGAATGAAGATATTCTTGAAAGATCCATTCCTGTACAGAATTCAAGTAATTCATTTATTGTCTTTTAAAGAATTATAAACCTCTCTATTTTTTTTATAATGAGTTGACCATGTTTTTTTTAATGAAATTCTCTATTTTTTTTCTAATCAATTTCTTGTCTTCAATCAGATGCAATGTCCATGCCTTGTTGCGAAATGGGTACTTAATTTCTCTTGTTGTGTTGTGTTTGATGTTTATAGTAAAACAAAAAACATCTCATTTTATTATCATGTTGTGAGAAGCATCTTATCATTGTGAGAATTGTAATATCAAGTCTCATAAGAGACTTTACTCTTTCACACTATTCATCTACCATCAAAGCCCGAGAGAGTTAGAATCATCAAGCATGGTGAGGGCATGCAAATGGGATCTCTCGCATCTCAAATCCTCAAATTCTTCCTTCAAGTATATATTGTTAGGTAATTTTTATTTATTTATTTATTTCCTTTGTAAATGTGATTGTTTCCGTTTTTGATTTTTGATCGTTGGTAATACGTTTAGAAGATTTTAAATGGGGTTTATTGAGAACCGTTTAGAATCTTAAACGGTATTATGCCAGATTTAACTCTTGGGTAACATGGAAAGTTTATAAAAAGGAATCCTCATTCTCTTTCTTCAACACGAATTTCATATCTCCATTACAGACATTGATTTTGCAAGTTTTTCAATCTTCTCTTTTCTTTTGGGCAAGATCATCTTCATTCAAGTTTGTAGTCTCTGTTATTAGTGAGTACACACTTAACATGGAGTAGCTGTTGAATCCTGGAGATCGGGCGCTAGAAAAACCTAACTGTACCTGAGATATTCTCAGTAGGGGCGAAATCGATTCTAAGGACAGTGGTGTTCACCACGCCTCAGTCTTTCCACTGACCATTCTGTTTTCTATATTTGATTTCTTATTTACAGGTTGTTATTGGGTATTTACTGCAAAAGATCAGTACAGAAATTTTGTTTCAGCTATTCAATATTACAAGTGCTACAGGTCAGATCAGATTGGGTTATTTGCATACGGTTAAGTATAAATTCTGGATATTGCATATTGATATTGGCATAATCGTTAGCTACTACAATTGCATACTATTTTGGGATTGTCAGATAAACATACTGGATTTTGAGATTGTTTTGGATTACAGTCAGAATCATAATTTGTTCTGCAGAATTTCCAGCACATATAAATCTGAAAAAAAAAAAATTAGATATTGGTTGTGACATCATTTGTGCTTAAATTGGTTGCTGTTTTCTGCTACAGTATTTATTATATTCTGACTTTACAGCATACTAGTTCAACAATCTTAGAATCGATTTTCAAGATGGATGGTGTCAGACCAAACTTTAGTTAAGATGTTAACAAACCTAAAATTTTCAATGGATCTAACTACAAACGTTCGCAACAGAAGATGCTATTTTTCTTGGAAACAATGAATGTTGCCTACGTTTTATCTGACCCTAGACAATCTACTGAGTTTGATAAACCGGCAAGATCTGCATATAATGAAAGATGGGATAGAAATAATTATTTGTGCAAAAATTACATGTTGAATGCTTTGTCAAATGAATCGTATGATGTTTATTGCAACTTGGATCATGCATGCTAATGATATTTGGGAAGCACTGAGAAAAAAGTATCTAACTGAAGAGGTTGGAAATAAAAAAATATGTTGTAAGAAAATTTTTAGAATATAAGATGGTTGATGAAAAACCGATCATACCTCAGGTTCATGACTTTCAACTCATTGTGAATGAGATTTTGAGGGAAGGTATGAAAATTGATGAGGCTTTTTAGGTAACGGCTCTAATTGAGAAGTTGCCTCCCTCATGGAAAGAGTACAAAAACTCTTTAAAACACAAGAGGAAGGACTTGTCTTTGGAAGACTTGGTAGTTCGTATTCGGATTGAGGAGAACAACTGAAACAGGGATAAATTAGAAAATGCCAAGAAAATAACTTCCAAGGCTAATTTGGTTGAAACTAAGTCTGGGAAAAAATTCAAGAGAAAGAAACCAGTTAAGAAATTTGAAAACAAGTTCAAAGGAAATAATTCCAATACCTTTAAGAAAACGGGAGATTGCTTTGTATGTGGGAAACCAGGGCATCATGCAGCTAACTGTAAGTTTAGGAAGAAAGACAGAAACTACCCAAGACCTCAGGCAAACCTAATCGAATCTAAAGTGATTGCAGCCGTTGTGTCTGAAGTTTATTTTCTCAAGAAAGCAAAGGACTGGCTAGTGGACCACCGGGGCCACCAAGCACATCTGCAGTGATAGAGCAGCTTTTGCTACCTACGAGTCTGTAGATAATGGAGAACAAGTGTTTATGGGGAATTCACTTTCCTCACCTATTGTTGGCAAAGGAAAGGTGTTTCTTAAGCTCACTTCCGGAAAAACTCTTGCTTTGCAAGATGTCCTGTATGTAACTGAATTCATGAGGAATTTAGTTTCCGGGTCCTTACTCAACAAAATGGGTATCAAGCTAGTGTTGGAGTCAGACAAGTTAATTTTAACTCGTAATGGGACTTTTGTAGGAAAAGGGTATTGTAGCAATGGTCTTTTTATTTTGAATGTAATGATTGAATCAATCAATAAACTTAGTACCTCTTCTGCTTATATTGTGGAATCTCTTGATACTTGGCATGGTAGACTAGGTCATCTGAATGTATCTTACATTAAAAAAATGAAACAATTAAGATTAATTCCTGAATTATCAAATTCAGATTTTAATAAATGTGAAATTTGTATTGAATCGAAATTTGCAAAGAAACCTTTTAAAACCATGGAAAGACAAATAGACTTATTAGGTTTAATATATAGTGATCTGGGAGATCTTAAAAATACTATGTCTAGAGGAGGTAAAAAATACTACATAACCTTTGTAGATGATTTTTTGAGATTCTCAAAAATTTACTTGTTAAGAAGTAAAGATGAAGCTCTAGAAATGCTTGTTAAATACAAAATAGAAGTTGAAAATCAAACTGAAAGGAAAATTAAAAGAATTAGAACAGATCGAAGTGGAGAATATAAGTCTCACCTCTTTAAAGAATTCTGTGAATCTCATGGAATTATTCATGAAACTACTGCACCATACTCACCTGAACAAAATGGAGCTGAAAGAAAAAATAGAACTTTGATAAACATGGTAAATGTCATGATAAGTAGTTCAGGCCTACCCTCTAACATGTGGGGGGAAGCAATTCTTTCTGCATGTTATATACAGAATAAAATACCACATAGAAAAACTGGTATAACATCATATGAATTATGGAAAGGTTTTAAACCAAATCTTAAATACCTCAAAGTGTGGGGATGTTTGGCTAAAGTAGGAATACCAGAAATTAAGAAAAGAAAAATAAGTTCAAAGACTTCAGACTGTGTATTTATTGGATATGCAGAAAATAGTGCAGCCTATAGATTTCTAGTATTAAAATCAAAAGATAATGTGTTAGATGCTAACACTATTATAGAAGCTAGAGATGCTGAATTTTTAGAAAATATATTTTGTATGAAAGCTAAGCTTAGTGTAGTTCCTTTGGAACAAGATAACTTTACATCCACTAGTCAAAGTAAAAATCTAAAATTAAGCAAAATAAAAGAAACATTGGAACCAAGGAAAAGTAAAAGAGCTAGAAAGGAGTCTAGTTTTGGACCAAATTTTATAACATCTTTCTTAGTGGAAGATGATCCTTTAACTTATAAGGATGTCTTATCATCTCCAAATGCAGCCTTCTAGAGAGAGGCCATAAAAGAAGAACTTGAGTCAATTATGATTAACCAGACATGGGAATTAGTAAGTGTTCCTCCTGGTTCGTGAGGTTTTGGCCTTACAATCCAAGCACGTGTCAACCTCTCTGAGGCTAGTACCAAGGGTGGATCCGTGAGGTTTCTCACGGTCTAAACACGTCTCAACCTCTCGGAGACTAGCACTTAATGCTCATTCGTGAGGTTTTGTTCCTCACGGATTAGGTATGTGTTAGCATCTCGG
This sequence comes from Tetracentron sinense, assembly GCA_015143295.1. Classification (NCBI taxonomy): domain Eukaryota; kingdom Viridiplantae; phylum Streptophyta; class Magnoliopsida; order Trochodendrales; family Trochodendraceae; genus Tetracentron; species Tetracentron sinense. Next base: position 8,873,316 of record CM026573.1, read on the forward strand.
AGGTAGACACTCAAGATTCATCCGTGATGATTAAAACAATTGGCTGCAAGTGGGTTTTTAAAAAGAAATTAAAAACAGATGATTCTATAGACAAGTTTAAGGCCAGATTAGTAGCTAAAGGATACAAACAAAAAGAAGGTGTAGATTTTTTTATACTTATTCTCTAGTAATAAGAATATCTACTATTAGAGTCCTAATAGCTACTGCATCAATTTATAATTTGATAATTCATCAAATGAATGTTAAAACTGTATTTTTAAATGACGAATTAGAAGAAGAAATTTATATGGATCAACCAAAATGGTATAAAGCTTCAGGTAAAGAACATAAGGTCTGTAAACTCACAAAATCTTTATATGGACTAAAACAATCACCTAAGCAGTGGAATGAAAAATTTGATAAAGTCTTATTAACAAATGGGTATGTTGTTAATGATTCTGATAGGTGTGTATATAGTAAGTTTATAGATAAAGTTGGTGTAATTGTATGTCTATATGTAGACGATATGTTAATTTTTGGAACCAACTTAAAAGTTGTTAATTCAACCAAGAAATTTCTATCTTCTCGTTTCGAAATGAAAGATATGGGAGAAGCAAATGTAATTTTGGGAATTAAGATATCTAAGACATCTAAGAGTCTTATATTATCTCAATCCCATTATGTAGAAAAAATTCTAAAGAAATTTGATAAGTATGAAAGTGTTTCTATAAAAACTCCTTACAACTCTAGTATACATTTAAGTAAGAATGTGGGTGATAGTGTATCACAATTAGAATACTCTAGAGTCATAGGAAGTATATGCAGTAGGGAGGTTGAGTAGATATACTCATAACCCTGGTCAAGATCATTGGATCGCTCTAATGAGGGTCCTCAAATATCTCAAAAGGAACAATTGATTTTGGCCTACACTTTGTAGGATATTCTGCTGTACTAGAAGGGTACACAGATGCTAACTGGATCTCAGATTCATATGAAACTAAATCCACAAGTGGATATGTATTTACTTTAGGTGGAGCAGCAATCTCTTGAAAATTTACCAAGCAGACATGCACAACTCGATTTACTATGGAATCAGAATTTATTACCTTAGAGAAGGCAGGAATAGAAGCCGAATGGCTTAAAAATCTGTTATCAGATATACCATCGTGGACTAAACCAGTACCTGCAATTTCATTGCATTATGACTGCCAAGCTGCTATTGCTCAAGCTAAAAACAAAATATATAATGGTAAAAATAGGCATATACGCTTAAGACATAATATTGTGAAACAGCTAATTGGAGACGGAATTATAGCATTAGACTTCGTAAAATCTGAAAAAAATTTGGCAGATCCACTAACGAAAGGGCTAGCTAGAAATTTAGTGAATGAGACATCGAGGGGGATGAGACTTAAGCCTATTACATGAATGGAAGTGATGGAAACCCAACATATGTGAATGGAGATCCCAGGAAGTAAGTTCAATAGGTAAAAACAAGTCACTGGATCATTCGATTGAGAGCACTATCAAATTTGATAGTCCCTCCCTATGGTGTAGATAGTGCTAACTATAACAGTGAGAGGTTGAGTTAAACTCATAATGTATCAATATCCTTTATAGGTGGTGTATCTAGTTAGAGTACACACTTGATGGAGTCACTTATGTGAGTATAGAAGTGGGCCTACTTCTTATGAGAATCAGGCAAATTCTCTAGAGCACTCATTAATATCCAGGTAGGGCACACGACCGAAATGTGCCAAAACGAAGAACTCGTCTGATGATCTAAATAGAGTGTGTGTGGTAAATTTAGCCGATTTACATCAAAAGTATGTGGTTTGGAATATTAATACACCAAATACTTGTAAATCCTGATTTACTTACACTAAGTATTGATTCAAAATCCAAAAGACATCAATACCAATGCATTCTATTTTTCTTTGCCCAAAGAATTTTATTTTATTTTTAGCGTTTTTTGTTTTATGTGGGGGATTGTTGTGTTGTGTTTGGTGTTTATAGTAAAACAAAAAACTTCTCATTCTATTATCATGTTGTGAGAAGCATCTTATCATTGTGAGAATTATAATATCAAGTCTCATAAGAAACTTTACTCTTTCACACTATTCATCTACCATCAAAGCCCGAGAGAGTTAGAATCATCAAGGATGGCGAGGGCATGCGAGTGGGAGAGCTCGCATCTCAAATCCTCAAATTCTTCCTTCAAGTATGTATTGTTAGGTAATTTTTATTTATTTATTTCCTTTGTAAATGTGATTGTTTCCTTTTTTGATTTTTGATCGTTGGTAATACGTTTAGAAGATTTTAAATGGGGTTTATTGCGAACCGCTTAGAATCTTAAACGGTATTTTGCCAGATTTAATTCCTAGGTAACATGGAAAGTTTATAAAAAGGAATCTTCATTCTCTTTCTTCAACACAAATTTCATATCTCCATTACAGACATTGATTTTGCAAGTTTTTCAATCTTCTTTCTTTTCTTTTGGGCAAGATCATCTTCATTCAAGTTTGTAGTCTCTATTATTAGTGAGTACACACTTAACAGGGAGTGGCTGTTGAATCCTGGAGATCAGGTGCCAGAAAAACCTAACTGTACCTGAGATATTCTCAGTAGGGGCGAAATCGATTCTAAAAACAGTGGTGTTCACCACGCCTCAGTCTTTCCACTGACCATTCTATTTTCTATATTTGATTTCTTATTTACAGGTTGTTATTGGGTATTTACTGCAAAAGATCAGTACAGAAATTTTGTTTCAGCTATTCGGTATTACAAGTGTTATAGGTCAGATCAGATTGGGTTACTTGCATACGATTAATTATAAATTCTGGATATTGCATATTGATATTGGCATAATCGTTAGCTACTACAATTGCATACTATTTTGGGATTGTCAGATAAACATATTGGATTTTGAGATTGCTTTGGATTACAGTTAGAATCATAATTTGTTCTTCAGAATTTCCAGCACAAATAAATCTTTAAAAAAAATAAAAAAAAATTAGATACCGGTTGTGACATCATTTGTGCTTAAATTGGTTGTTGTTTTCTACTACAGTATTTATTATATTCTGACTTTACAGCATACTAGTTCAACATCTCTCACTTTTATAAAATTATAAAACTCGCTATTTTTTTTAAAATAATGAGACACTATTTTCTTTTTAAAAAAATTCTCTGTTATTTTCTAATCAGTTTCTTGTCTTCAATCGAATTTACCCCATGGTGTCATCAAGAAGTCCGAATTACAATTACTCAGGCAAGAGGCCCGACGCAAATTACAGGAGGTCTCTTTTAAATTTAATGTTACCGTTATTTTATTTATTTAATTTTTTAAAAATAAATATTGACCTGTGGGTGCAATTGAACTTGGGGAGAGTTCAATCGTGATTGGCTGTGATCGGATCTCTGACGGAACAGATTTTAGAAATCAGTGTTTTAAAACCCGGACCAGTGGGTCAAACCGGTTAACCAAGGACCCAGTAACCTTAGTAGGTTGGGTTGATCATGGCCACATGTCCCTTTTAACACTCCTTTAACTATGGTTAAGTTTAATAAAATTAAAATAAATATTTTGCTTTTTTTGCTTTTTAAAAATCAAGCTTATATTGCTTAACTATAGGAGTGAGTGAATCTTTAACTACAGTTTGTGTGGTAAAAAAAGGGGCATTGACCAATGAGGACTGTACATTAGAATAGGTAGTCTCGGCAGTAAGTTAAGTAATTTCCCAATTTTTAACAGTAATTTTTTTTCAGAATTACTCATTCCCAAGACAATTTTTGGGTTGCTCCGATTGTCTGTTTAATCGGAGCTCCTATTGATATTTATACACTTTATTTAATTAATTTTTTTTTACTAAATAAATACTGCTCTCTTCACGCAGATTGAGAAGAATGCAGAAGTGGAAGACCATGCCGTAATTATGGAACAACTTCTGAAGTTGGCAGGGGGATCGTTACCCGATCGCAAGATTCACTTAGAACCCTTAGGATTATTCTTAAGGGATGATTCCGAGGACGAGCAATAGTCTTATCGTGAGTCTGGGATTTTAACTGCAGGGTGTCTTTGTCTTCTTCTTCTACTGATGACGAGTGTTACTTCTACTTTGACATTCTGAAAGGCAAACAAGTGGCCTGCGGTTTCCTACCTCTCTTTTGTACAAGTTTTTTTTTCTTGGTACAAGTTCGAACATGTTTTCAAGTGAAATATTGGGCTGTCATGTGAATATGCATATACATACCTATTGGGTTTCATAACACCAGCGCGTTCAACAAGTGTTTTTTTGTTGTTGTACAAGTTGGAACATGTTTTCAAGTGAAGTCATGTGAATATACCAGGAATTGGTACAATTGGCTAGAGTCCCGGATTTGCTCCATGTGGTCGTGTGTTCAACTCCCCCATTCCTCCACTTACCCTGGTGTCCGTAGAGAAACTTCCGTGTGGGATGGTATGGACACCTCCTATTTTTTTACCTTCCAAATATATATATATATACATATAGAGAGAGAGAGAGAAATAAATAGAGTTAGATTCTCATGAGTCATGCTCATTGATAATGTGATAGGTGGCAACTTGTTTCAGAATTAGACCATTAGATGTCAAAATGAGTTGCTCAAGAAACACGTGGCAAAATATTAACTCAATTGGACATTTATTGACCATCCAGTCAAAGAAGGAAAGATCAGTTATTTCTAGAGTTATTTCTAGGTAAGGTCTAGTGAACCTTAAGGAGTTAATGCTACAAACTAGAGTCTAATAAGACGGTTTAAACATGTCTGATCGAACTGATTTTTTTGACACGTGTCTCCAATAAACCTAACTTAACATCCAACAATCGAATTCAAAAATAATAAGCTACATCTCATCTTTTAGAGGGACCGCTCATTGCAAGCTTCAATGAGCATGATTCATTATATTATATGCATCGGGTAATCATTACACCAGAGCATTCACATAAGGGAAAGTGGTGAACGGAATCAATTCTCCCTCTCCCTCTCCCTCTCCATTTGATCATATCAGATGAATTCGAACGCTATGCACCTTTTGCAATATCATGAAAAAAAAACCACCTAACTAATAGGGGTTGATGGTAAGAAACTGTCGGATCAAGTTGGAAGACCCAATGAAGGTAGTCTGGGCATCAAATAAAATTCGAGACGGCAAAGGTGCAAAAAATATCTATTGAACTTGAATAACTGCCCATCATGTTTTCAACACAAAAAAATGGCTGCAAAGGTATATAAAATAAATCAACCAAACTTCTTCCCGAATTTTGAAAGCTCTCAAAAGAAACCATTACCTGCAGTCTAGGAAGGGAAATTTTTAAAAAGAGCTAGCAACAAGAGTACTAGATAGCAAACACAAGACATGTCCCACTACTATCACTAACAAAGATTTAAACCCGAGCTCAATCCTCATCCTCTTCATCTCCATCTCCACCTGCAGCCTTCTTGGCAGCTGCCTTCTGGTTCCTTCGTTTCACTCTTCCAGGGCGTCCACCTCCAAGGGGACTCGTAAGTGAGAAATCTATGTGCTTCTGGGAATCAACCCTCACCATGAATGATGGAATGTTTACCACCTGCCTCCCAACCCTGTGGAGCAAAAAGTCGAATTCCACATTTAATATTCCAATATTACAAAGTATACATCATACTTAAAGGTTAGAAAACTTGATAGCAAACAAGATAATTTATGACATCGCTGTAGTAAAAAGAAAGGATTGGTCATCACATGTAGGTAAGATCAAAACATCTTCTCCGAATACAATGCCTGGAAATTCACCAGATTTTTATTTGCAGGTCATATAAAAAGCTCCTAGACAGTAACTTTGTACACTACACAGTTTAAACTATTAGAGAGGGGCTGGGCTGAGCTAGGCTGGTAGAGAGGGTTTCTTGAGATAGGCGGCAGCTACTATTTGTCATATGGGTCCACCAACAAAAGTTATAACAATAGAAGTATTTCACAAGTAGGCAGGTTCCATAGGTTCCACAAGCAGGCAGGTAAACTGCCTATTTTATATAGGTTAGTAGAAACAACCATGTAATTCATGCATATTGTGATGTATGCTATAATAAAAGTTTGAGAAAAAACTAAATATGGTAACAGCCTTTTTGACTGAGTAGTTTTACAGCAATGCATAAGAGAAAGCAATCTCCAATAGCTGCATTACTTTGAAATCACTTAGTCAAGGAGTCTAGGCGAATAGGCCTGGCTAAGCGAGGCGCTACCTAAGCGATAAAAACATTTAAATTACATATATATATATATATATATATATATTGGGGCTGAACTACATATATCAAGAAAAGTAATAGGATTGGGGTATGGGCCTTGGGGGTTCGGGGGTGTAGTCCCCAAGAACTTTTTTTTTTGAGTAACGGGTCCATCTCCAATAGCTGCATTACTTTGAAATCACTTAATCAAGGTGTCTAGGCGATTAGGTCTGGCTAAGAGAGGCACTACCTAAGCGATGACAATATTTAAATTATATATATATATATAGGGGCTGAACTACATATATCAAGAAAAGTAATAGGATCGGAGTATGGGCCTTGGGGATTCGGGGTTCGGGGGTGTAATCCCTGAGAACTTTTTTTTTGAGTAACGGGTCCATCGTGATCATAAAATTCCATTGTGGCCATTCCAAACAGGAGTTTGGTAACAAGAAAAAGTGAAAGCCATGAGTCGGTCTTCATTGGTTCCTACCCACTTTTTTAATACCCATTAGTTGTGGTTAAGATTCACTCACCCTTAGGGTTCATCCATTTAACCTTGGTTTTTAGAAAAAAATAATAGTGACTTTAAGTTAGTTAAGCTTAACCACGGTTAAAGGAGATGAAATAGGAAGGCATTTGATACATGACCCTTTTGACACCCATTAATTGTAGTTAAGATTCACTCACCCCTAAGGTATATACATCTACCCTTCATTTTTATTAAAATAAATTAACTCCTAAGATAATAAATCTTAACTAGGGTTTAAAAGGGACACAAAGAATTAATCTTTTTATATTATATATAATACAATATTTTTTGGGGGGCATTATATACAAATTTATATATTATGTAAGTTTTTAAAAATTTATCCATACTATATATTAAAGTTTCAAAAAATTTGGGTGGGCCCTAACCCTCCTGGCTCCGCCCATGTATATATATATATACACAGAAATTCAAACCTCCTAGGGTTGACAATAATCTAAGCAAATTAACATTTAATGATGTAAAGCTTGAATGTAAGTCTTTTTCGTTGACTGTCAGTTGACTTTTTGACCTGTAAATGAAAATATTTTTGAAGACTAAAAAATAAGACTTTTTTCACTAGAACTTTGGATCTTACTAATGTTTGATGTTATAGAATTTATGGAATTTTAAGATTTAAGAAATAATTTAGCATTTTAATGTAGAAAATTTTAAAAAGGCATTAGAAACAGATTTTGTTCTTGAACTAGAACAAAGTCGAGTTTTCTGAGTTACTTGAATCGGACGTTCGAGTCCAGGTCGAGTTTTCGGGTTTTTGAACCATGTCTATAATCACTTTTCCCCTACTCAATTGCACTTTCTAGTTCACGGTTTTCAATAGTGATGGGAGGTTGGCTTTCCAAGTCAATAACTACTCGAGGAAGAACCCACATCTTATCTCACAGAAGGGATTTTATTTTTGGTTCTGTTTTTGGTCCCAATTCTAGTGAAATCGATACATCCGTTTCAATATCCATTGCTTCTTCATGGATGAACTCTCTATCTGAGCACTATCTCTACGGTAAGCATTAATGCAACACTTGAATTTATGTTTTGTTACTAGAATCTTATAATTTTTTTTTTTTAACTACTGACAATTTCTGTTATAATGGACTCCGTTGAACGATACATGTTGATGTTTGCTAGGAATCATTGGTAGATTTTTTTCTTGTTTGTTTTGAACTTGAGTATGTAAAGCAGAAAGCCAATTGAAACTTAGATGAAGAGTGCTTGCTTTGGGACTCTAAAATGGCGAATGCTTTATGTTACACACTTGTAAACTCCTTCAAGCCTCCAAACAAACCAGGTAATTTCCCTCTCTATTTTCTTTCTCCCCCACTTCAAACCCTAACAATCTCTCCAATTTAATCAGAAAATCCAACGTTCATTTCATTTTTATTTTATTCTTTGTAATGTTTGTTTGATAATTATTTCTCTAGGGAATTTTATTGGGCATTCCAATGCTTGAAAGGCTCTTCAGATGTGTTTTAGATCTCTCAAAAGAGGAGCACAAGATTAGGGTTTATCCCTCCCTCAAGATTCTAATTTTGACCCCATTAAGTTGAATACTCATTTAATTTTTACAATGTTTCAATTCCTATAAATGTATGGTTGTTGAAATGAGACAATAAGAATGGAGATCTGATTCATTTACAAATGTTTGTTTCTCTGTTCATGATTCTGCCAAGAGGTAATTAATTCATTTCTCCCTCCCACTCTCATCCATATTCCCTCTTTCTTTGTTTTTCCCTCTCTCTCCCATGCACATGTTTGTAAGAATGTATAACTGAGGATAAAGTAGGAATCTAAATGGCATTGTATTTGGGTTGAGCCCGAACCAAGTTTGGGATCGGCGTATGCCGCTTTCTTATTGATTATTCTTGGTGTGTTTTGGTTTTAGTTTTGATTTGGTTACTGGTTTTGGGATTTATTTATGCTGCTTTCTTATTGATTATTCTTGGTGGGTTTTGGTTTTGGGATTTATTGTTTAAATGATAAGATATGTTTGATTCTGGGCCTGAACAGGGTATCATGGTTTTGGTCAGTTAGGTTTACAACATGTTTAATTATATTTTTCTTTGCTCAATGGTTTGAAATGGAAGTATGGAACATGTCCATTCTTTCTTTCTTTCTTTCTTTCTTCGTTCAGGGCCTATTAAGTAACTCATGAATTAGGGTTTTGTTGTGATTCAGTATAATTATTTTTAAAAGTGAAATAAAAAAATCCAAAAACGTAACCAATTAAATTTGACCTTTTGATGATGAAGTCACAAGCATGCGTAAAATCAAGGTAGAATCGACTAAATAGTTTTCTAGAGCTGCATACCAAACAATTTATATGAAGTGTAAAACAAGCAATCACTCAAAATCAATTGGTTATTGAGCTATCATTAACTTCTTTAGAATTGATTCGTCGTAACTCTGTAGTTCACTTAACACATCTATAATTTTGGGACTTAAAAGATTCATATACATGTCAACAGAAAAGGAGGTAAAGTTTTCTTTTTCTATTATCTTTTTTTTCTTTTTTAAGGCACAGAATCTATTTTAGTTACATGCCAAAATAGAACATACTTGTACAACCTTTAAATTTTGTGTGCACAAAATATATGATACTCAAGAATTAGATTTCATAACAATCGTAAAAATATTAACACCTACAAAATATTAATTGAACGGTTAAATCCTAAATAATTACTTTTTACTTTTTAGAATTTGTTACTAATAAGCTTAATTGCAAACTCTGAAAAAGATTATTTTAAAACACACGTCTTGAAAGATTAATTTTCATTTAGAGTAATGAAATCAAGAGAGACCAGTCTTGATTTTATATTCACTGTCAATGTTATCAGAACCGGACCGGTCATCGAACCGGTTGAGTGGCCAGTTCCCAGTTCCACCGGTCCGGTTCATCCGTGTCCTTTTTTTATTTTTATTTTTAAAAATCCATTTTTACCCATATATGACCGGTTCTTGACCGGTTCTGACCACCGGTTCCCGGTTCAACCAGCCGGTTCCCACGGTTCTCACTAAATAGGCCGGTTTTGAATTATGGCCGGTTTTGAGGGTTTTGGGAACCGGTTAGGGGAGCGGTTCCTAGTTCCACCGGTTCGACCGGTCCGGTCCGGTCCGGTTCTGACAACACTGTTCACTGTGGCTCTACCTTCAAACTCGTCAGGAAAAAGTTGTTAATTTTCAGTGTCATTCTGTAATGCATCTAAAGAGCATCTACCTCAACGCTCAAAGTGCAAATAAGCAAATTGAAGAGTTCATATGCAACTTGTCAGAGCTTATCGATTAAGAATATTTGTGAACAAACATGACTACAGCTGAAATACATGCAAAAATTTGCCAGAAACGGGGAAAGAAAGAAAACACCTGCAAGGAGGTTTTGTGAAGTATTGCAAAATTTGATATGGACAACAAATTTGACCACAAAAAGAAAAGTTTGATGGTCGACGATGGGATAAGCACTTAACAAAAAGCAAGTATGGAGAAAGTAAAGGCTAAACATCTAATTGCTTGCCTTTTTGTTTTCTTAATGACAAAAATGGTGGAAAGACAAAATAGGTGAACTTGAACCATAGACATGACAGTGATATGAGGGAGCAATGGAATACAACAGCTCTTTAAAAGACATTAGCATCCTAAATCATGAAACTCATATATTATGGACTTAAGTTTACAATACACACTTTGGAAGAAATTATTAAAAAAATCTTTTCACTTTAATATTTACTTCCATGAATTTGTAAACAGTCTAGCTAACTTATTCCACCTTCATAACTTATTCCATCTTCATTGCAGGTTCATGCATGGTGCAGTTAATAACTATACTCTGTTTTCTTTGTAAACAGTCTAGTTTATTTTGCTGCTATGTCAATTGTATCAGAATGGGTGGTTTTCATTTCCTTACTGAATATAGAAACAGTGCATGTGTTCCATTAGTGGTTTAACTATATATCATTTACAGAGAATAGATTCCGGTAAGTGCTCCGACAAGGAGTCACCCGTGAGACTCTGATCAATAGGCAGGCCACCCTGGTATGGTATCTTGATCTGCATCTCAAAAGGGCTGTAATCTTGCAGGTGGCTACCCTTGTGGGTCTGTTTTCATCTGGTCGTGTTCATCTGGTCGGACCCAAAAGAGGGTGCACCCCGCTGGACTACTCCCCGAAAACCATTGGCAGGTAAACATCTTGATCTCCTCTCTAACATGACAATGCTAGCGGAGAAGAGGTCTTCAAGGGCATGCTAAATCATGAGTAAAAGAATTTTCCAAATTGTTGTTCACACATAATATTAATATTTTTTTGCTGAGTATTTGGCTACATGGAGAAGGATGATGACCGGTGATGAAATGGATTGCAATTGGTTTAATCAGTAGATGTAGGTGAGTGAAGTCTGATAAGATGTGTTCTCATAGTTGAAGGATTGCGATGGAAGCCAAGGCTTTCAACCAAGGTCGTTAAATCGTAATCAAATCTTAAAATCGTTTTAGGACCGATTCGATTCAAATCGTAAATCGTAAGATTCAATCCATTTTTAAAAAATTGTTTAAAAAATACAAAAATTACTTAATAAATCATAAAAATAGAATAATCTATTATCCAAAAGATTTCATTCATATCTATTGATAGAAGAAAGTAATAAATATTTCATTGCATACATTATAAAAAAAAACACGAATGATCTCCATAAAATGAAAGGAAAAAAAAACTCAATATCATTAAAGATAAATCAACAAAAGTAAACGCACATAATCATGTTGTATGAGATCAAGTATCAAAAGACTTGTATAACTAAAAAGACTAATAAAATAAACTATCAAGTTTTCTCAAAATCCAACTCCATCATCTATCTCCTTCCTTCTTTCTCCTTTGTTCCTTTTTCTTTCTCTTTTTTTTTCCCGTTTCACAGCAACATAGAGACAACCCAAATAGGGTTTCAGCATGTCCATAACAGAGTTTTCTTGTTTATTCTCTCTTTTTAAAACACATAAAGTACCTTTAGAAAATCAAAAGAATAAAAATATTTTTTAAGTATTGGTCCATAAAAGGGGTTTCGTGCTCAAATCGTAAGAATCGTACGATATGAATTGCAAATCGTAATATGAATTGCAAATCAAATGAGATTTACCAAATTAAGATTTTCACCTCTGATTTGAATCGTTTTGCTTGGAATTCGAATCGAATCGAATCGTAGGATTTGAATTGTAAATCGCAAGGATTTAACAACCATGCTTTCGACTTTGAAGGATCAGAATCCGGCGAAGGGTTTGTGGTCAAGATTGCGAAAAGGAGAAGAGGCCTTCTGAGTATCATCAGGGTGCCAGAGGAGGCCATCGGCTGGATGGAAAAAACCATTCACTTCAGATGAGGCCAAGGATACTTGTTTAGGAAATCCAGGGGAACCAAAAGTACCATTGTTGGAGAGACAAAAAACACAATGAAAGGGAGGCGAGTTTATACTATTTCAGGCATACCTAGGCTCTAGTGGTGGAGATATCATCTTCATCCCTAAGGGCGACAGGGGTTCCAGTTGGTCTACCTTCCTGAGGGCCATTGCATCCTTCAGTTAGCACAATTCCAAAGAAAACTTTCCTCCATTACCGCGTGCTCCGAGGTGAGGGTAAGGTGCCCGATGAGAAGAACCTCACCATCCACCCCTTTGATGCCAATCATGCTATCTAACTACCCAACAAGGGATCAGGCATCTCCAAAGTGTGTGAATCGTCGGTTTTCCTTGAGCCTTAGAAACTTTGTGGGGTTTCATCGCTGATGGCCAGCATCAAATGCCTTGTCCTATACAAGGTTCCTTCAATCCCGATGGTTAGCCTTGAAGGGACTTCCATTCCACTTCTAGGACCCTCAGTATTCCAACAAATCAGCCATCTTGGCAGGGGGGCTATTGGCCATTCACCACTCCACCACCGATGGTTCTGATCTCTCCGCAGCCAAAATATATGTCAGGGGAGAAACGAGTGAGATTCCTCGAATGATTTCTTGTTAGCTTCCATTCCATTTCTTACCCGAGGTCTCGTTGTGGGAAGATGAATATTGCAACTGATGTAAAGATAGGTTTGAGAACATGGTGCTCCGGTGGATTAGCAGTGGCGAAAGGAATCACCCTCCGGGTTCCCCAAATCCATGTGGCGGGCATTGAACAATGGACCTTTTCCCTGAAACGGATCCTGAAACTCACACATGTGAAGTCGGAGATTTTGAAAATCAGGGGTCCAAATCAGCCCACGCCTACAGAACCAGACAATGAGGGTGTCAGATTGGCTGAAACCTATCGCCGCAGGTCGCCCAATCAGAGCAATGAAACCATTCATCTTGTATCTTCACTTAAGGTGGTGTGCCTAGAATCGAATTTCAAAATGAGGTCAAAAAAGAGGGATTAAGGGCAGGAAAATGAGGCGTAACCGATTGAGAAATATCAAGAGGAAGAGGAACAAATTAAAATGCAGGGCTGACCTAGGGGGTGACCATAGAGGCGTTCAATCGCCATTGGCTGCTGTGAAGCTCGATCAATTGTCGAAGGGACTGAGTAAAGACGATAATCTTGCTAGGGTTTTGTTACATCCCACAACTAATCCCAGCTCTCCATCAGTTTCAGATAAACGGCCATTAATAAGGGGTTTCTTCATGGGAGAGCTCAAGGATGGCTATCTAGTCCTTGCTTCCAGGTGCTATAGCATGGTCCATTAGGAAGGAGAGGAACAAGCGAGTGTTTGACAATTCTCATTCCATGCCTTTAAAAATCTGCTCTATAATTGAATGCTAGTTTTGGAATGGTGCTCTGATAGTCTTATGCGAACGGATCTCGATGTTATGTTAGCATGATGGTCTTTCGCTTTGTATTTCTATTTGGGTTTTTCATTGGATAGGGTTCACGAGCTTGTGAACCCTATTCCTCTCTTTGCTCTTGTATTGCTTATGTTCTTCTTTCAATATATTTCTTAGATTATCGAACAAGAAAACAATATTGGGTATTTTTCGTGATATTTTTAAATTTTTAGCAAAATTTGGGCTATTTATAAATTAATCAATCCAACAATATTGGAGTTTTTTTCGGGTATTTTTGCGATATTTTTTTAGTCGAGTTTTCAGGTTTTTGAACCATGGTGTTCACCAACTATGAACAAACTAGTAACACATAACTATGGTGCATGTCAATGTATGTCATGTTGCTCCTGTAGGTAATGAAGAAAAGAAAATCCAAAATTGTCCATTCAAAACCCAATATTGTCGGGATCCAACACATATCTACCGATGCTTCTTCCTTGGGGAGCAAAGAATGGAAATTTCCAACAAATCAATTCTTTCCCTTTCCTTGTTGCATAGTACATAGCATATTAATGAATCACTAACACAAATTCAAAAAAAAAAAAAAAATAGACTAATACTCCACGGCTTATTACACAAAAATTAAATGGCTATACTATACTATAATATTTAACATTGTTTGAAGTAAAATTTAGAGAAAGTGGGCAAGGAAAGGCATGGCCAACCAAATGTTGTCCCATGGTTTTAATTACCATGCAAATTCTAGACATTAATTGAAAAAGTATATACACAATAGCATTGTTCAAAAACTCGCGAGTCGACTCAAAACTTGGCAGAGTTACTCAGCTCGACTAAGTTTCAAGTTTAGTTGTGTTAAAACTCGAATGAGACACCATTCGGAGAGTTACTCAGGTAACTTGATCGAGTCGAGTTTTTCAACTCGCCAAACTCGATAGAGACACGAAAGGGTGTGTTTTTGTAATTAAAAAAATTAAACCCAAACATCATGTTTTTGCATCATATTTTTTTGTGGATGCAAAATCAGCTTACTATAGGTTCTGTTAAACATGATTTTTCGGTTTTATGAGACTACAAAACCAGTCTACCAGTGTTTTAAAACCAGAAAAGCTTACTTGACTCAAAACCTTGTTGAGTGGAGTCAACTCGAAAACCCGCTCTCGAGTCGTCTGAGTTTTGACACCGAAAACTCGAACATGTATAATATTATACTATTATTATTATATATATATATGTAGTATAAATTCAAAATTAATGATAAAACATGCCTAAAATGAAATATCAAATACCTGGCCAGGGGAGATGTCAAGAACTCATGACGATGGGAATGTTTCCAGCAAATGATGAAAATGGCACAAACAGTTGCAAGAAAGAAGAATTTGTGAATGAGGACATAAACCAACTGGCAAAAAATCACTGATCAAAACCCCATATACCCATGGATTTAAACCGGTGAAAATTGGTTCGAAGAGAGAGGTT
The DNA here is from genome assembly GCA_015143295.1 of Tetracentron sinense. Lineage (NCBI taxonomy): Eukaryota > Viridiplantae > Streptophyta > Magnoliopsida > Trochodendrales > Trochodendraceae > Tetracentron > Tetracentron sinense. The sequence goes on from CM026573.1 coordinate 8,888,340, forward strand.
TGGGTATCCATGAAAGTTGGTTTGAAGAGATCTTTAGTCCCTTCCTTCTAAATCTGGGAAAAGAGAGAAGAAAGGGGTCTTTGGGTATCGACTGTTATACGCGAATATCTCGAAGAGAGAGAGAGAGGAGACTAACAGTCGTACACGCAACATGTAGTGCGTAGAATCTGGGAAGAGAAAGAGGGAACGGATGAAAGAGAGAAAAAGAGAAGAAAGACTAGCCTTTGATTGTCAGAAAAAAGATCGTCGATCGTCGTTTGCCGAGAGGAACAAGAGGGTGGGAGTTTGGAAGCGAGACTGTTGTGCCCTAACACCCCCTGCCTTTCCATTTCGCGTTTATATACCGGGGGGGTGTTTTTTTTAAATGCTTCTTAACTTGAGCGAGTCAGCCGAGTCAAGTCAACTCGCCCAAGTCAACCGAGAAACTTGCTTTTAAGTCGCATTCCGAGATTTAGTGCGTCGAAACCTAGACAAGTTGAGTTGAGTTGAGTTGAGTCGACTCGTCAAGTTTTAGAACCATAAAGTCTACTTTGGGTTCTTTTTACACACGTTTTTTAAATTATGGTTCGATCTTTGAATAAAATACCAAGAAATTGACATATATTCTGAGTTGGACTGAATCGAGTTTTTTTTTTTTTAAGTTTTCCGAGTTACTTGACCCGACTAACTTTCGAGTCGAGACAACTTTTTGAGTTTTTGAACCATGCATAATAGAAGTATAATATTAGTTATCGTAAAATGAATGGAGCTATCTCGTTGGTTTTTCAGAGCCTTCATGTCTCATCAGTCATCACAAGCATTGAACATAAAAATATATATATATATTTATTTAAGATACAAAACACAAAAGTACATATATAACAACAGCACACAGTTAATAGAAAGTAAACTAATTACATAGACCCAATTTCCAACAATAATACATACTCCTAAAAATCTAGTTGAGTACAGCTCATAATCCATACAACAATTTTGGCACTATGCTAATTTTCAACCTCCAATACGGTACTAGACTTTGGATTTAGGCATATGAAAACCAAGGGGGGGAACACAAGAGGCAGTGATAGCTAAGAACACAACTAATCTACTTCTTTTGACCTAGCTCTCTGCATTTCATACTCTTCAAATGCAACAAATGAAACGAACATGATGACACTAATATTTACTAACTCCCCTGATTTCACCTTTACATAAACGAACATGATGACTCTCATATTTACTAACTTGACTACAAAACCACGTATCCAATAACAATCATAGAATCTATAAAATGGATGACTCAGATTACTTCCAGTCTTTTTCCTTCTACCCCTTTCATCTATTATCCTCAACTATTTTCAGAGCAAGTAAAGTGCAAAATGTATAATCTTAACTCTTAAGACTGAATAATCCACAAAATCTACATAGATGGTATAAATGTAAAATGCAGCCACAGCAAAAACATAGATAATTTGAGAAAACATTGCTTCCTTTTTTGGTAGGACAGTACACAATGCATACCTAATATGCCTCTGCCTGATAAGAACTCGGGCATGGTGGATTGACTTTGCCATACCGGACTTGAACACAAGAGTTTGCAGACGACGCTCAAGGAAGTTCTCAACAGTAAGTGCCAGGACATAATCAAGCTTATTCTGGCTCTCATCCAAAAGCCCATACCTGTTCATCCTGCGAAGAAGGGCTTCACCCTCAAAGATTCGGCGAGAATTCTTCTCATCGAGAGTAAGAAGCATTCTTGCGGCATTACGGATACGGCTCAAAGCATACTGCACTCTCCATAGCTCCCTCTTACATCGGAGGCCGTACTCTCCGACGAGCTTCAGCTCTGCATCCAATCGCTCTTTCTCATACGGCCTACGAGGCTTCTTAAATGTTTTCCCATCTAGAAATCAATTCGATTGGAGTTTACATCAACAGATAACAATTTACGATGGGTAATAGAATCAACAATCGTCAAAAGAACTGAAATACAAACATATATATAATTAAGAATATAAATAAATGGCAGATCATAGCAGATGGTTTTCACACAATACACAGATTTCGAAACCCTAACAAGAACTACAATACACAGATTTTGGAAACCCTAACAAACCCTAAGAACTTTAATTAAAAGAACTTGATCTGCGTAAACTCGACATCAACAAAACACAGATCAGATCTCAACATTATAGATATCAAAGCAACTTCCATAGATCGAAAGCTGAAAACGAATTAAAAAGGCGAGATTGAAGAATTCAAAACGCAAAAGGAAAAGTCACTCACAGTTCCTGTAAAACGAGACGTGCACCATATTTCTGCTCCGGCGGAGCCGTTTCCTTTCTCCTTTCGCTGCTGCTGAATGCTGATAGAACTTGGAAGGCGAATGGCGGAATGTGAATGGAATACCGAGCCTAATAAGTTCTAACTTCTAACCCTAATCCTAGTTTTTGCAAACTGAACAGGTCTTGCTCTATGGCTGCTCTATGGACTTTAAGCATATCGGTCCACTTCTTGATGGATTTGGGCTTAAGATCTGTGGACCAAAGAGGCTAAGCTAACAGTAGGAGACAAGCTAACCCAACCTATTACCCTTCATGGGAGATTAAACTTTTTTATTATTATTATTATTATTTTGGAGAAAATACATTTATAACCCCTGAGGTTTGACGAAAATACACATAGACCCCTCAGATTTCAAAAAATACATTTAGTATCCTTACTTTTTAAAATAATGGCACTTAGACCCCTCCATTAGTTGACCATTAATCAACTCACAGAAATACTAATACATGCTGATGTCATGTGATGAAGTATATAAAATTCTAAAATTACCCCTCTAATTTTCAGAAAACACTATTTATTTAATATTTAAAAATCGGGTTCTCACCCGTGAGGTTGCCACGTGTCCCTTTTGACACCCTTTAACCGTGGTTAAGATTCACCCACTCATCCTTGTAATTTTAAAATATTAATTCTTTTTTAAAAATAAAAATAAAAAAAATTAGAGTTTTTTTAATATTAAAAACAGTTTTTTAATATCACCACTTGAGGTCACCACATGTCCCTTTTTACACCCCTAAACCGTGGTTAAGATTCACCCACCCATCCTTGGTTTTTTTTTAATATTAATTCTTTTTTGAAAATTAAAAAAAAATTAGAGTTTTTTTAATATTAAAAACAGTTTTTTAATATCACCCCTTGAGGTCGCCACGTGTCCCTTTTTACACCCTAAACTGTGGTTAAGATTCACCCACCCATCCTTGGTTTTTTTTGTAAATATTAATTCTTTTTAGAAAATTAAATTAAAATTAGGGTTTTTTTTAATATTAAAAGCAGTTTCCTAATATCACCCCTTGAGGCCGTCACGTGTCCCTTTTGACACCCCTTAACCGTGGTTAAGATTCACCCACCTATTGTTGTTTTTTTTTTACATATTAATTTTTTTTTTTGAAAATAAAAAATAGAGTTTTTTAAAAATCCCGGTTAATATTTAAAAATCCGGTTCTCACCCATGAGGTCACCACATGTCCCTTTTGACACCCCTAAACCGTGGTTAAGATTCATCCACCCATCCTTAGTTTTTTTTTTATATTAATTCTTTTTTGAAAAAAAAAAAAAATTAGTTTTTTTAATATTAAAAACAGTTTTTTAATACCACCCCTTGAGGTCGCCACGTGTCCCTTTTGACACCCCTTAACCATGGTTAGATTCACCCACCCATCCTTGGTTTTTTTTAAAAATATTAATTCATTTTTGAAAATTAAAAAAATAGAGTTTTTTAATATCATCCCGTGAGGTCACACGTGTCCCTTTTGACACCCCTTAACCGTAGTTAAGATTCACCCACCCTTTTTTTTAACATATTAATTTTTTTTTGAAATAAAAAAAAATAGAGTTTTTTTATATCACCCCTTGAGGTTGTCACGTGTCCCTTTTAACACCCATTAACTGTGGTTAAGATTCACCCACATATCCTTGTTTTTTTTTTACATATTAATTTTTTCTTGAAAATTAAAAAAAATAGAGTTTTTTTATATCACCCCTTGAGGTTGTCACGTGTCCCTTTTGACACCCCTTAACTGTGGTTAAGATTCACCCACATATCCTTGTTTTTTTTTACATATTAATTTTTTTTTGAAAATTAAAAAAAATAGAGTTTTTTAATATCACTCCTTGAGGTGTCACGTGTCCCTTTTGACACTTCTTAACCGTGGTTAAGATAGAGTTTTTTAAATGTCAGTTTTAGTTACAAAAGAGTTACTTGAGAAATGCTTTGTGCTAGAATTTTCTACATGAGGAAGGATTGTCTCACCCATCATAATAACGCAGAAGAACGATGTCTCATACACACAATGGGCTGTCCCAGGGACAGTGCCTAGGGCTGTAATGGATACGATTCGGGTATCCAAATAGTCGAATGATTATCCAAATAAATATCTGTCAGATCGAATTCAGTTAATAAAATATTATTGGTTTACAAATTGGAGCGGACACTTGTTGTTTAGAAAAAAGTATTAAAAAAAAAACTTTTAACTCTGATTAAGAATTTTTAACCCTAGGAGTTAATATTTTTTAATACTTTTTTTCTAAAAACCAAGGTTAGGTTATTGAACCCTAAGGGTTAGTTAATCTTATTTACAGTTAATAGATGTTAACAGGACACGTGAGGTCACCACGTGTCCATCTTCCTTGAAGGCACATGAACCGGAAGGACTATCCGGGGGATTAGCACTATCCTGTTATTCAGTGTTTGGTTTCAAATTAAAAAGTAATTGACATATGATGAGTACCCAAGCACCTGGTCTGGGAGAACATAACATGATTAAGCACTTCTTCATGTCCAGATTCCATAACTCTTAAAACGAATATAAACAAATTACAATCTGTAGTCCCACAAATTATCTTCAATTGGAAGATTGGAGACTGATGCAAGATTTGGCCCTCAAAGTACCTCAAGAAAGTGAAACTATAAAAAATTTCTCTTAATTTTAGTATCAACAGTACAGATAAAATAAAGAGACAAGGGCTAACGAAAAGGTTTCTTGCCTGCAAAGTTGCTCTGTTTGCACCCATCTCACCAAGCCAATGAATAAACTAGCTCATTAGTCCAGCATAAAACACAAAAGAAACCAGTACATTTATCTCAACGTAGTTCTCGAATTGAATCGGTAAGACTAAAGAGAGTTCCCATGTTCCTTGACTTTCAATTATCAATGGACCATCAGAGTGTGACTAGTAAATACTCAAGCCCTAAAATGAAGCTATCACCTCTACCTCATTAAATGCTTCTTCGCGGATCATAATGGAGAACACATGAAGAACATCATCATTATCTATCAATGCAATGCAAATAAGAACTCAGCCATCCTAGAATGAGCATAACTTCCTCTGCTGAACATATGAATAGTACTTCCTCTGGTGAAGACCTCAATGACTGAAAACTACAGAATCGCAACCAACAAGTGTGAATAGGGAGCATATAACAAGGCCTATAAAAAAAATTGTATTTCATCAAGCACTAACCCGAGCAAACTACTTTTTTTTTGTTGCAAATTCTTTTCCAAGCTTGGGTTAATCTTCATGAGACGTTGACAAGCTTTGCACGTCGAGTCTTCTGATCCACCTCCACTCGCAGCCCAAGCCCCGCAATTTCAGGCACATCAACAGACCCTTGAAGCTCCAGTTCGGCTACTTCCCTCTGGTTGTCTGCATTTTTTTCCAATAAATTCCTTACCGACCAGATGCCCCATTCCCTCAAGAATGGGTTATCTTCATCAGTAACACACTGTTGCATTAGCAGAAGTATCCCATTTCTCTTTCTAATTTCATCTTGTACATGCTTCTTTCGGTATAAGCAATTTCCAATGACTGCAACAATGTCTCTCCGGAATCCTTTGTAAGGACAGACCTTGGGCGAATCAGAAGTTTGACCCACTTGGTTCTCTCCTTGCTTGATCGATTTCCTGATTATTTCTGGCAGGTCAAGGTCACGAAGCAAGCCTAGAAGCAGTTCAACAAGACCTGAGGATACTAATGAATCAACAGCATCCACTGAGTCTTCTTTCTTAGAGCCCCCAAAACCATGTTGAGCACAAACATCTCTCAAAATGGCGAGCGAGTATCCAAGAACATCGATCGCAGCAGAGCCCGTTGGAAGACCAGATTTGTTTCTTGAGACAGAATCAACAACCCCAACAGCTCTCTTCAGTATCCCAAGAACACATAGTGCAAAATCATTGGAAATGGTAATTTCATGAATTCGCTGGTTCAAGCTCTCCGATAGGATACTCAACAGAAACGCTTGTTCAGTCGTAAAACGATCATCTCCAAATTTTATATCCCCACTGCCTTCAGCAGCAGCAGCCGGGTGTAAATCAAAGAACAATGGATGGAGGTGGGATTCTTCGAAGCAGATTCTCGAAAGAAGCAACTTCAACCAATCTTCTCCAAACCCAACTGGTAAAACCAAAATGAATCAATAAGGATTGGGATTCAGATCTATACGGCTGTTCCATCAAAATATAAACATGTAAGTCAAATGAATAAGAGGAAAGAAACCGAGATAAAAAGTACATATTTTGAGCGAAAAAGCAAAACCAATTTACCTTCTGAAGCAGTCCTGATAATTTCTGCTAAAATCGGCAACCCTCGAACCTCACAAAGCGCACAGAGTTGTTCATAGCTTCCACTACAACAAGTATAAATAACCATACACAAAGGATCACATACCTCCTGTCGCCGAATTCTCGCAATCTCCCTGAATTCAACTGAAAAGAAATGATCCCAAACAGAGCTCTGATGTTCTTGTCCAGCCAATGAAACGTTCCCCAGAAGCTGCAGCCCAACACGAACGATCCCGAAATCCGACTCAGAACCAAACCCCATAGAACCCAAAGCAATCGAAACTATTTTGGCTCCATTCTGTTCAATAAATGAAGTTTGATTTGCAATTTCTCCTGCACAGAGGTTTCTGAGGAGTTTCAGAGATGACAAGAGAAGGTGGCGAGCCGAAATATTAGATAGAGCTTGAGTGAGTTGAAGGATTGTAGGGAGGAGGTTCTTGGAAGCGAGGTCGGAGCGACCACGGACTGTTCTGGATTTTTCTAGAAGCAAATCTAGGGTTTCATCTAGGGTAGATGAGTTTGCAGTGGTGAGCAACGGTTGGACGACGCTTACAGGTACAAAGAACTCCGGCGACGCTGTATCCTCCAAGCCTCTTCTCTGCTTGTGACTTGGTTTTTTTGTTCGACTGCGAGGAATAAAGAAGGTGGTGGCGGTGAATCTACATCAGCAGATAATGATTTACGAGAGTAAAAGAGGTAGCAATCGTCAAAATGAACTGAAATACAAACATAGATATTATAAAAGATAAATAAATGGCAGATTCTAGCCAGATGATTTTCACACAAAGAATCGAGATTAACTATTTCGTGCCTTTTTCCTATGTTGTTCAAATGGCTAATTTCGAGGAATAGCCGATCTCCACAAGATCAAATTGTATACCAACTGAATAATCTTTCATTGAGATTCAAGTAGTTTAAAATTTAAATACATTAGACTTTATTGTAACTAACTGACTCCACTACTTCCTAGACACTCCCACGTACTAGATAACTCACCCACATCTTAAGACTTCTACTAACATTTTTTTGATCGGTAATCAAAATTATATATTAACGAAAAGATAGCTACAAGCCTACAATAGAAAAAAAAAAAGTTCACAAGATCGTAAACTCAAGACAGAAAGAAACAATCTAAAACATGAAAATCCCCCTTTTTTTTTTTGCTCTTAAGAAACCTTGTCCTCAAAGTAAACATGGGGAATTTTCTATAAGATTTGGTGATAACGGTCTCGTGTAGCATCAGATGGATCATGGTTTTCGTCCAAGACAGTCACTTCTTCCTTTCCACCATCATTTTGCACATCTTCGGTTTCAGACCCAACCAATAAATATAATTGTCGGACTTAAACCTATGGCCCGGTGAAAATTTTTCGTCACAATAATAACATAATCCCTTATCTCTCCATTCCTTCATCTCCGTTTGGGAAATTCTTTTGACATGAATAGTAGCTACCTTTGAAGGATCTCTGCTCCCACACCCGAATTAGGTATTCTCTCTTGTTCGGTTCTCATCTGTTTTCTTATGGAAATTACTCTCTTCTTGCAAATGAGCCAGTCCAATAGCAACAGGAAGAGTAGTGGATTTTAACATTTGCACCATGTATCTTCATCCTTTAATCCAGCTATGAAGCAACTTATCATAGCTAAATCCCTCAACCCCTCAATACGGATTGCCAAAGCTTCAAATTTAATTTGGTAATCTTCAATACTAGTGTTTTGGTAGAGCTTAGTTAACGTGGCAGTAGGATCATCAAACTCCATAGGCCCAAACCGTATTTCCATGGCTTTGGTGCATTCGGTCCACCCTTGAACCGCTCATAATTTCTCCATCCACCTAAACCACTTGTAATGTCTTCCCTTTTAAATGAAAGGAAGCAATTACTTGTCTCTGGTGGGTTGATGTTTGGTGGAGACTGAAGAATTGCTCTGCCCTGTAAATCTATCCAAAAGGGTCATTGTCGTGCATATGTCAAAAATCTAGTCAGGTGGCTCTTGTTTCGATCCCCCATCCTGGCATGTGAGCATTGTTCTGATTTCTTCGATTCACCAAGCATCCTACCTAGCTTTCTCCTCTCTGTTGAATCAAGTGCATTTAGTTTTTCCAAGATCTCATTCAAAATCTCCGTTTGAGCCCCTGGATTCCTCTTGAAGTCCTAATAACACCCTCCTATGCTCCTCGAAGGTTTACCTGAGTTGATTCACACTCATTCAAAGTTGTAATTCTTGTCCCATCAGCCATTCTAGGAATGCTTGCTCTGATACCAAAGCTGATATGTGCCTTTTTCTTTGTCTTAGCTATATTGTTCAAAATGGCTAATTTTGAGGAATAGCCAGCCTCCACAAGATCAAATTGAATACAAACTGGATAACCATTCCTTGAGATTCAAGTAGTTTAAATACGTTGGACTCTATTGTAACTAACTAACTCCTCTACTTCCTAAACATCCCTACATACTAGATGACTCACTCACATCTTAAAACTTCTACTAACATTGAAACTGAATAACTGACTCCACACACATATCTCACAAAGGACACATATCATTAACTGGCAATTTCTTTAATATTTCAAATTGGGAACTTCTTCCTGTAAAAACCTCACCAGAACTTCAATACCCAGATTTTGGAAATTCTAACAAGCCCTGAGAACTTTAATAAAAATAAATTGATCTGCATAAACCTGACATCAACCGAACACAGATGAGATCTAAGAAAGACTATATACTGATTTCCAGAGATCGAAATCTCAAAATGAATTAAAAAGGAGATAAGGAGGAATTCAAAAAGGAAAGGAAATGTCTCTCACAGAGCCATGCACCATATTTCTTCTCTGGCAGAGCCGTTTCCCTTCCCCTTTCCCTGTTGCTGGATGCTAATAGAACATGGAAGACGAATGGGAATGGAGTACCGAGCCTAACACAAAACTCTAATCCTAGTTTGCAAAGCTAGGTGCGCCTTGCTCTATAGACTTGAAGTACCAGTCAACTTCCTGATGTATTTGGGCTAAAATAGATACGTACACCTAGCTCATGCCTGTTTTTTTTCGCCATAGGTTCAGCTAGAGTCAGTTTGGACGGGGACCCTAACTTTACCATATGACTTATGACTGCGAGATAAGCACGCCCGTCCTAGGCTGTGTTCTTTTGCTAGAACATCAAAGGCTTGAGACTATCAAAGTCCCTGAACAAGCAAAATTCGGGCCTTTCATAGGCTCGAGCATCTGAATTTATGTGTTCTTTTGTACCCGATATTCTGTGTGTGAATGCCCAGAACTTTGAATTTTGTTGTTTTTTAAACACGGGATTGCCAATAACAAACCAGATGTAAGCAATGGTCTTTGGAAAGAGACAGTTTACAACTAATCCCTCCGATTTAGGGCTTACCACATCATGTACATCACATACTCTCCTTTATTTTCTAATAATGCTTATCCCTTTAATTTAGATCATAGTTCGAAAACTCAGCGAGTCACCCGAGTAACTTGGCCGAGTTACTCGACTCGGCTGAATTTCGAGTCGAGTCGCCTCAAAACTCGAATGAGACACTATTTACCGAGTTACTCAGATGACTCGATCGAGTCTAGCCGAGTTTTTCGACTCTCCATACTAGGTCGAGTCATAGAAGGGTATTTTTATCATTTTTTAAAACCTAAACTAAAATGTCACACTATTTTTGCATCATATTTTTTAGGGTCTACAAAAACAACTTACTGTGGGTTTTGTTAAACCTAATTTTGTTGTTTGAAGCTGTAAAACCAACGTACTTTGAGTTCTTTTAACCCAAAATTTTTAAGTTATTACATATATATTCCGAGTTGGACCGAGTCGATTTTTTTTTGAGTTTTCCGACTTACTCGACCCGGCTAACTTTCGGGTCGAGTCGAGTTTTCGGGTTTTTGAACTATGATTTAGATATTATGCTGCTGTAATTGTATATATATGTACCACGCAACCTTGAATGTAGCAATAGAAGTCTACACAATTTATCAAATGGATACAATCGCCGGTTTACTATATATCTAACTTGAACTTCCTATTGAACTCGTGTCATCCAAACCTGCATTAAAAATTGAAAAATCAATTGCTCACACCCACAATGCAAACAATTCCTAACTTCACATCAACGTCAATTCATCTATTCCCTTTTAAACTTTGGGACTATTGCAGCGTTAATTGAAGGAAATAGTAGGGGAGACTGGTGTGTAGTCCAAATATTATTGGATGCTTCATTAGTAATTACATCCACGACCCATCAACCCCCACTATGTATACATACAATATATCTTTGAATTTCGTTGTGAATGCTCAGAACTTTGAATTTTGTTGTTCTTTTGACACATACAAACCAAATGTAAGCAATGGAGACAGACACCTTTCAAAGCAATTCAACAAAATGTGGTTCACTATATATCTTACTTGCACTTCTATAGAACTCATGTCATCCAAACCTGCATTAAAAATTGACAAATCAATTGCTCACACCAACAATGCAAGCAATTCCTAACTTCACATCAACGTCAATTCATCAATTCCCTTTTACACTTTGAGACTATTGCAGCGTTAATTGAAAGGAAATAGTAGGGGAGACTGGTGTGCAGTCAGAAAATTCTTGGATGCTTCGTTATTAATTACATCCATGCTCCATCAACCCAAACTATGTATACATACTAGTACATTAGAACCAACAAAATAAAGAAAAGAACAAATATTCATCATAAACAAACAGTAGAATGGTTGAAGCCATCTGAGATTAGCCTGAAGAAAAAAAGTTACTAAAGAAAACGTTTTTAGGTATTTTGTTCTTAGTCAGCAACATTTCAGAGGTAGGGAAGATTCCCCAAGTACCATTGAGATTCCAAGAGAAACTTAAGTGGGTTTGATGCTCTCCTTTAAAAAAAAGCACATCATACCCACTCTACACTCATTCTCTTGTCATGAAAACAGAAAAACAGGAGTGAGACTCTTATTCTTGCTGTTTCCCTCAAAGACACACAAGCACACATGGATGGATAGCTTAGATAGAGATAAAAGACAGAAAGAGAGAGAAATAGAGAAAAGAAGAAGAGATCTTTACTGGGTTTTGCTCAGATTTGAGTTTGAAACAGAGAGAAAGTGAAGATTGGATCTTCTATTTGAAGCTTATATGCTTGTGCAAGTGATGGTGGGAATCAAGCAAAGATACAGAGCATCTACAGATCGAAGACTCCAGGATTCGAATACAGAAGGGAGAAAAGGGATTAGAGAAAACCCTAGGATTCGAATAGAGAAACCCCTAAGATCAAAAATGGGTTCTCTATTCGAATACAACGGCTACGGCGGGGAAAAAAATCAATTTTTTTGGATTTACACGACAGCGGTGAACGTCGAAGGCCATTGTGAATTTGTGATTAACAAATCGCAAGCAAAAAAAAAAAGGGAACGACGAACCTACCTGCGAATGCGACGGCAGAAACCCGGCGACACTGGGAGATCACCGGTGACGATGAACTGGCAGCACTGTGCAGTCGTTCTTGCTGAGAGGGAAGAAGGAGACGACTCGGGGATAATTCCTCTTCTAAAGCGTAATACGAGCGTTAGAACTTAGAAAAGACCCGCGACGTCGGTTTTTAATTGCTTTTTTTTTTTGTCTCCAAGTAAATTAATGTGATTCATGTTTACTGAATCATATTATTTTATATACATCATCTACAGTAACAACATTTTGGGTTATTTCACTTAAGAATGCAGTTAATTTATATGATTCACTCCAGTAACTTGATTTTAATTAAAATAACATAATTCACATTAATTTTAATTGAATCAATTAATTTGAATGATTCACCCAAATATAATGTAAAACAATTAATTTATATTATTCATCCAAAATAACGTGATTTAGATTATTTTAACTGATTCAATTAAAATAACCTAAATCAATTTTTATAGGGTCAATGGGTGGTCCGTGAGTGTTAAATTAAATACCCCCATCAACAGGGATGGTCTCGGTTAGGGTCGAGACCATGCAGTCTCAAAAGCATTATCCTTTTAACTAACACGAGATTTTAGGCAAATGAACAACATATGTATTTCAAACATTGAGAATTTAAAAGGCATTAGTCTATGAGTACTCTCAAATCCTAATCGTTTAACTCAATTATTAAATGGTTAGGATTAAAGCTGATGTGGCATTAGAAAAGACAACTAAAACTCGGCCTCGCGGTCTTTTGTCAACGGTTAAGCTTAGGGAGTATATTTGAATACCCATAAACCGACTCAAACAAAAACTCACCTCAAATGCGGAAAGCAATGCTTGTCTCACCACTCATCTGGTCCGGATCCAAACCATGAGTGTGCAAGTACATAAATATCCACCCAAATATTGAAATCTCCACACGTTCCTAACCTAGAACAATTTGGAATCTGACATGAGCAATGTTTTAAAAATCTGACCGAACGCTGAATCAATTAAGCGAGTGGGTCAGTCCAAACTAGTTGATTGTCAAATTAGCTGGGTTGACCCAATTATGCGCAATGATGCCATAAATATAACTAGTGCTAATAATAATAATAACAATAATAATAAATACATATACAAATATTTTTTCACAAACCATGCTAAATAATTATGAACTCCCTCTCAATAACCTTTTTACTTATGTGCATAGATATTATTTTATTTTTGTTCCAAAACTCCTATTTGTCTCCCTTCCATTTCCTGTATTTAGTAATTATTCATTCTTGTATGTTATTTGCAATATTGGGCTCCTTTTAAGAGATTATGAGCTTAATTTGGGCTTAGTTCAAAGGCTCTATAGATTTTGGAAGGTTCGTATTTAGCATTTGTAGTGACCCAAACATAGGGTTGTACATTGGGTTGGGCTAGCCCGACCCAGCCCTAATTAGGGTGGGATGGGCTAAGATTTCATGGGTTTGGGTTGGGTTTGGACTTCATTAAGTGTTTGGGTTTGAGCTGGGTTTGGGTAAACCTTAAAAAAGTCTGGTTAGTGCCCGAAATTTAAAACCTCTTCCTTTGATAAAACTGCCTACATAATAAAACTTTTAGTTAGTCATCTTGCATTGAACATTTAAGGGCTAAGTTTTGGTTTTGTTTTTTACTTTCATTCTTTATCTATCTCTTCAATTTATACAGTTGGATTTACTCTTACCACTTGGTTCTACAATTGGATATAGTCTCCCTCTTTCTCTACATCTTCAGTTTCTACAGGTAAATATGGTTTGATAGAGTTACTAGGTTAGAGATTATCAAGAGAAACCCTAGCTCTTCCTACTTGCAGAAGCCAAATCTCAGTTTTGATCTCTCGTTATTTAAGGTATATCATTACAATACAAATATAGATCTGAATATTGAGTTGAGCATGGGCTGCCCGAACCCAACCCAAACTTATAATGTCATGTATGGGCTGGTTTTGGGTTTCATGTATTGGAATGAGTTTGAGTTTGGGCTGGGTTAGACATAGAGATAAATAAGACAGGTTGAGCCCAAACTAGCTTCAGCCCAGCCCAACCCATCCATTGTACATCCCTACCCAAACAGCTCAAATAAAACTGTTGGGGTCATGATGAGTTAAGTGGTATGAACCAGTTTGCCATGCCATGGATTATACATTTTATCAATAAAAGAGTTTAAATCAGACCTGTGAAGTCCGGGTCCCGAGTCAACCGATCCGACCAAGCACGCCTTCTGGGTTTTAAAATACTGGACATGAGAGGTTGTGTATATAGGTACACTAAAAATCTATGGCCTAACCCTTATAGCACCTTAGTGGTTACCTTAGGCTTAGCTGTGTGTGTTTAGGATGTTATATTATAACTTAACCAAATAAAAGCAAACTCCAAGTTGTAGTTGGGTACTGTCCCGTTTTAATCCCAAATCAGTTGAGTACTAATCTTCCCAGGGATGTATAAGGGGTCACCAGTCCTCCATTACCCTTATGACACCTTAACGGTTACCTTAGATCTGGTTGTGCGTGTGTAAATAGGGTACTACATTATCACTTAACCAAAACAAGCAAATTCCATGTTGCAGCTGGGTGTTAGTGTACCAATTTAGTCTCACTTCGGTTGAGTACTAGTATTCGTAGGGGATAGGGGTGTATAAGGGGCAACCAGTCCTCCATTAATGACTATTTTGGAGTGATTGCGTGGATTTACCCTTATGACACCTTAGTGGTTACTTTAGGTCTGCATGTGCGTGTATTTAGGGTATTACATTATCACTTCACAAACAAACAAAAAACCCCACTTTGCGGCAGGGTGTTACTGTCCCGCTTTAGTCTCACATCGGTTGAATACTAGTCTTCAAAGGATGTATAAGGGGCCACTAGTCCCTCCATTAGTCAAGCCCTTTTGGAGTGATTGCATGGATTACTCTTATGGCACCTTAGCGGTTATCCATTAGTCAGGCCCTTTTGGAGTGATTGCATGGATTACTCTTATGGCACCTTAGCGGTTATCTTAAGTTTGGCTGTGTGCGCTTATGGTGTTACATTATAACTTAACCCCAAAAAAAAATATCTATGGCCTAAACATTATCAAATGGGTTAATTAGATATCAGAACCTATCTTATGCAAAAATGACTATAAAGTGTCTCTTTGAAAAGAAATTTCAATCTCACACCTACTTTCAAAATATATGAACAAACAGAGACCGTCTGTTACATTAGGGTAACAATGTTAAATTTCTTTCATTGAAATGACAATTGCACCCCTAAACTTAAGTAATCTGGGTTGTCTTCTCCAATCCACAGTGTCCGGCCGAGATGGCATGAGCTCGTCTTCAGCAGAATTCAGAATCTTGTTATTTCCAAAGCCAAAACATTTTTTTAAACACCTAAAGATGACATCACCACCGTTGTATTTTCCTATTTCTTGAGACTTTCCACCGGAGATGGCTTAGAGTCGTTGGAATTCATTCGTGGAGAGGGTTTTTCCTTGAAAATCATTTCAAAACTCACTCGAGAAAATCTTCTAGACTTGTTTATAGATTTCTTGGCAGTTTTGTTTGGTTTCATTGTAGGCAATGTAGATCTTGTGCAAGGAGATTTGCAACTGATTGCCGGGAAAAAAAAGTTGCAATCCTGTGTCTTAGAGAAAAAGTGGTACCGTACTCAAATTGGGAATTTTTGCATTTCACATATATATATATACTAGTGAGTGGCACGTGCGATGCACATGAGAGCAAGGGGAAGGAGTTAACCATAGTTAATAGGAGTTAAAAGGGACACGTGTTAATCCGTGGGTGCGATTGAATTCTCCCCGAGTTCAATCGCGATTGACTGTGATTCTATTTTTTCAATAGATAGAAGTAAAACACTAAATTAAAGTTTTGTTTTATATAAGGGTAATTTAGGAATTTTGGAAAATTCAGGCTATGCCTGCCTCTAGGGCTGTCAATGGACCGGATCATGATCCGGATCCGATCCGAATCCGATCCGATTAGCCGGACTTTGGACCCTATATGTGATCCGTCAGATCGGATTCAGATCGGATCGGTGGAATCCGATTATAATCGGATCGGATCTGGATATAGGGTGATCCGATCCGATTAAAATCCGATCCGATAATAATAATAATTTTTAATTATTTTAAATATATTATTTAGATTTTCTATGTATAAAATATTAATTTTTTAAAAAATTAACATTAATTAGTATTAATTAAGGTATTATTAGATTTTTTATTATTAAAATAGATTTTTTTTTTTTTAAAATAACCTTACTCAGATCGGATCGGATCGGATTGGACGATATATAATCGGATCGGATTCGGATCGGTTACTTCATGATCCGACGGATCTCGGATCGGATTCGGATCTAGGCAGATCCGGTCCGAATCCGTTCTGTTGACAGCCCTACCTGCCTCTCCCATTATAATAGTAAAGATATATATATATATATACACATACTAGTAAAAGTGCACGTGTCTTGCACGTAAAATTTCCAATGATTTATTAAAAATTCTATATAAATTTAGTGAAGAAAGTCAATTTACCGATAGTAAATTTTAGTAGTTGAAAATAAAATGAGAAATTACTAATTTTTTAAGAAGAGTGTTTTATATATGGTACGTGTAGAGAATGTATGATTCGTTAAGATAAAGACCATGATTCCGAAAGCAAGGCCAAAGATGACCGAAGTCCTTTGATACAGCATCAAGCTCAAGCGTGGTAAGGTGCCCCGCAAACACTTGTGTGATACCGCAATCACTGCTAAAATTTTAATAAAGAAAAAAAAAACACAAATACATGTAGATTATGGTTTAGATCTTTTACCCAAATAGACCTGTTTGATTGGAGCATCGTTGGAAGATGCATGAGCAGCCTTATAGACCATTTTACATTCAAATTTTTGATAGGAAATGGTTAGACTCTAACAGATCTCTCCTCTCTAATTAGAAATCTTAGTCATCAACCATAAATTATAACTCGCATTCTCTAATTCTTCCTTTAGTGAATAGATATACTCAGCTTTGAATTCGTCATTTCAAGATTATGCTCAAAAGATTTTGAGGAGAGCGTATCTAATAGATGGATAGAGAGAAGAGTTTGAGGAGAGCATAGAGATGCATTTAAATTAGAATTCTACTAATACTAAGACATGTACAAACTATCCTAAAGAGAAGTGTACATACTATCCTCAAAGATAAGAAAGTCTCACAGCTAATGTAGTTTATGTATAAAAGAAAAAAAAAAAAGATCAAACATAATAATGTCTCACTGATGTAGTTTAGGTAAACATATACATTAGAGTCCTTTTAACTTTTTCTTTCTCCCATCTAATGATGATACTAAGATAGTTACCACAATGACAAGGACTTCTTTCATGATAAAGAAAGCCAACTAAACTTGGTAGGATGAGATAATCATATCTTATCTACTAATAGATGCTTATCTAGTAGGGAGTGTTATACGTGAGGAATATCAATTGTGTAATCTACTTCATAAACAAAATAAACTTCTATTAATATTTTCAATAGATACCATAGGTTAATAAGTTAATATTTTTAATTAAAGGGTATTTACGTCTAAAGAAAGTTTTAGTATACTCCTTGTACTTTTATTAGTCGAATGATATATATATATATATATTGGGAATTTTTGCATTTCACATATATTATTTAACTTGGGTAAAATCGTCAATTCAATCTAAGAAATTAACACTATTAGTGAAGTATAACAGTGGGTCTTTATTTGTCCATAACTTTAAAAAGAAGGTTTGAGAATGGAATTCTTTTAAAATGAGGCACTTTAAAGTCATTTTTTAAGGGTGGTGCTACACGCACCCCCAACATTTACTGAAAAACACCAAACTTAAAAACCTTTAGTGAAACACCAACAATTAAAAAGTAAAAGACAAAACAAACCCTCCTCTCATTAAACCTTATTCTAATTTTTCCATTGACACAAAAAGATGATAACTGTAGATATAGATACAGTTGGCATCTCCCATGTGTTCTTGTGTATTATCAAAATTAGATATACAAAACAAAATTAAACAATTTGACCTAGCAAGAAACAAAATGAAGAGATGGGATTGAGAACTTGCAATGGGAGGGTGTCCATGTCAGCTAGAAGAGCGACAACCGGGCGAGAGCCAAACCCAATTTGTGTGACGACACCGGTTTTGGCTAAGGGGAAGGAATAAGAGACGTCGAGACCCAATTTATTCTCTTCGGATAAGAGCGCTGGTGTTGTGTTCTTCGAATCAGAGTTCTGGATTTACGTGAATCTGTCTCATGGCAGAGATCGACCAATTGATCTCTCTCTTAGCTGAGTTCAGAAGCTCTCTTGAATAACTCTCCCGTAATCTCCATAGACCACAGAAAGAGAAGCAACAAAGAAAGGCAAAATAGCTAGAAGAAGAGAAAACAAAGAAGAACTAATCTCAAACCTGAACGAATGTTGAGATGAAACAATTTGAGATGGGTTCTTCTTTTCCAAATAAACAATTTAAGTCTGAAGATTTAAATCCTTCGGCTTTCCTCTTACCACACATCGTTAAGAGATGAGGGCTTTTTAGTCCATTTAACTTTGATTTTGGTATTTCACTAGTAATTTATAAAAAATTATTGAGAATGGTGTATATGAGTAAGGGGCGTCTA
Source organism: Tetracentron sinense (assembly GCA_015143295.1). NCBI lineage: Eukaryota > Viridiplantae > Streptophyta > Magnoliopsida > Trochodendrales > Trochodendraceae > Tetracentron > Tetracentron sinense. The sequence goes on from CM026573.1 coordinate 8,907,043, forward strand.
GTGTCGGTCGAAACGAATGCGATGTATATGAGTAAGGGGTGCGCGTAGCACCACCCTTTTTTAATGACATAGGTTCTAATATGTAATTAACCCTTATCAAAGATAATTACCAGCCATGTCTATCGTTAGTTTGTTTATGTTTTCTAGGGGTGTAACTTGGATTGGGTTAGCCCGACCCAATCCGATCAATGGGTAAGCTTGGACTATACATTTTAGATTTTGAGCTTAACTACATAATTATTTAAGATTTCTTTATATTTTTTTAAAAACTCTTTCTTTTTTATATTTATGATTTCATTTTACTTCGAATGAAACAGGCCTTGACTCGAGCTCGGCTTCAACATATTTCAAACTTGAAAACTCAGCCCCACCCGGCTCAGTCGGATGGAGCCTAAAAATCAAGCTTGAGCTTAGCTCGATCGGGCCGAGCCGCCGAACCAAGCAATCAAGCTAGCCTCACCCCTAATTTTACTATAAAATTTTATCTTAAAATGTAATAACAGAGAGAATATAATACACAAGAACTTTGTTATCTAAAAAAAGTAGGGGATGGCAGAGTTTTGTCACGTCGCCATACACTCGAATACTCCGACTCCACGCCACCCCATTGATAGCTACACACTCTTTGCCAATCCAGATATAGATACAGCCGGCGGGTGGGCTTCACATTTGGTGTTAAGTTAACATTAAAAATACAATTTTGGATAACTTCACACCCGTCGTTGCTAATCCCACCTCGTGTTCTGTTTATATATTCAAAGTCAGATTCTGTTTCTCTCTTTCTATATCTCTCTCTCTCTCTCTGCCAGCATCGCTTTCGGCTTTCATTCAAACCCCACCGTTCCTTCATCCCTCAATCCCTCTGCAAATCTTCTCCTTCTTTCCTCCTCTCCATTAAAACGTTCGGAACCCTAAAATTCCGCTGTGATTATTCTCTCGTAATAAACTTCTCTAATATTTGAATTACTTTCCGTTTTTGTTTAATCTTCCATTTTCGTTTTTTCTCTTGTTCTTCGCACGACCGTTGAAGAGTTCAATCTTAGATTTCTATGTGAAAAGGGGCCTGAAAATTTGCAGGATACATGGCGACGAATATTGGGATAATGGATGGTGCTTATTTCGTAGGAAGGAATGAAATCATTACCTGGATCAATGCTACTCTTCAGCTCAGTCTCTCCAGGGTAGAAGAGGTACGGTCTTTAGAGGATTCTTGTTTTTTTTTTTTTTCTCTATTTTCAGGGTTTCATGAATTTCAATTTATTATATACTTTGCTCTTCCATTGAAGAAAATTGGGTTATGGGGAATATATTTTTGCATGCTATAATAAAATTTTGGCATGTTAAGTAATTCATATTATTTATGGGAAAGTCTTGTATGATGGGAAGAAAGTGCATGCAGAATGAAATTTGGGTGGTTGAAATCATTTTTTTTTTTTTCATTTTCTGTTGTTTGAGGTGAATATATTTGTGCATGCTTGCAAGGGTTTTGGTTTGAGGTGGATTTTGAATTTTTGATAGAATGAGATAGATGGGTTCAAACAGATGAAGTATTTGACACTTTTTATTTGTTCTTTATCATAAAATTTCATGGTTTATTTCAAGTTTGGGGCATTGCATTTGGATTAAAATTTCTATGTATTCATGCATGTGTAGAAGTATGCATGTTTTAATGGTGTCATTATCAGTCCAAGGATGTATGCCAGAGATTATTTTGTTTCGTTTTCTCATTTTGATTATTTTTGGAAAACTGCTGGGGATAGGCTGCATCTGGTGCTGTTCAGTGTCAGTTGATGGACATAACCCATCCAGGAGTTGTTCCTATGCACAAGGTAAAGACCTGCTTTTGCCTATGTGTTTCCTGTTTGTTTGCACAAATCAATTATCTGATCCCAAAAATGGTGTTCTTGATCTTGGTTAATTGTAGGTGAATTTTGATGCAAAGACAGAATACGACATGATACAAAATTACAAAGTTCTGCAAGAAGTATTTAACAAGTTAAAAATTGGAAAGGTAATGTCATTTTGTATAGATCTCATTAGCTACCTGGTTCTCATTTTGTTCGTTGGATCAAGTTTTATGTGGATTGCTCTTTTGTAGACTAGTTTATGCATTTGGGTGTCAATGGGCCGATCCGGAAAAAGTCTGAAATTGGCCCATTTTTTTAGCCTTAACAGGTAGGGCTGGGCTCAATAACTGGAAGATGTGGTGATCTTCCTCTGCAATTTCAATTGTTAAAAGAGTTATGGCACTTGCAAATAGGTCGTTTTGGTTTGAGTTGGATCTCTAATTGTCCAATCAAGTCAATAACAAACAGTAACTTGTACATGAGCTGATGGCTTCCTTTTTCCCAAGTAATGGGGTAGAGGACCGAAACATGTCACTGAGAGATAGAAACTAAGACAGATGGCTTGTCGAGCGAATAGAAAGCCTTGCATCTAACTTAACGCGACACTCTGGCCTGTAAGCAAATAATTTGTATATAATGTTAGATCCCATCTAGGATCTATACAGGCCTATACATCTAAGATCTAATGTTAGATGCCAGGCTTCCTATATTGGCCTATGAGTAAATAATGTTAGATACCATCTAGGAGTAAATGACATCTAACTTGTCATCAGTGTAGTCAAGGTGTCTAGGCGATAGGGGGTTCCCTAAGTGAGGCGAAGGCCTAAGTGTTGCTTAGGCCATGCCCAGGCGACCAAAATTTATGTAGTTTATTTATATCATATAAGATTTAGCGAGTGCCTGCCTAGATCATGATCTAGGTGATATGGGTCCTGGCTAGGTGAGGCGGTGGCCTAGGCTTTGTCTAGTCAACATTTTGACTACACTGCTTCTCATGTAGTTTATATAGTTTTTGTAAATGACATCTAACTTAAGGCGGCAGTGGGGTGCCATGGTCACTAGCGCTTTAGAGTTCGGAAAGAGAAGCTTAGGTACCACTGGCGACCTCGTCTTAACGAGTGCCCACCTAGGCCCAGATTTGATGATTGGATCCTGTTTAGGTGAGGCGGTGGCTTAGGTGTGCGTTGTGTCTATGTGACATTTTGACTACACTATGTGTAACTTAAATCTTAATTCGAGCACTTTAACTGGTATTGTGACAGCACATTGAAGTCAACAAGCTTGTTAAAGGACGACCCTTGGACAACTTGGAGTTTTTACAATGGCTGAAACGCTACTGCGATTCTGTAAATGGTGGCATTATGAATGAGTATGCCGCTACTATTCTTCTTCTACCTCTTCATCTCATATTCTTCTATATTATTTATAATTTCATAATACTATATTCTCTAATCTATTTCCAGTGGTCTAATGTCCTACACGTATATTTGTTTCTTCTAGAAATTATAATCCGGTGGAGCGAAGATGCAAGACTGGGAAGGAACGGAATCCAAAGGGTTTTCACAGGCACTCAAAGTCACTGCAAATAAACAATTTACCCAACCTTGGCTCAGACAATGGAACTTGCCTCAATAAGACTTCTGGTGAGCTTGTGCTATTTAATAATCACTATGCTTTATGTGGTTGTGCCCTTTTCTCTCCTTCTCATCGTTCTTATTTTGACTTCAATTGGTATAGGGCTCAGACAAGGGAAAACATGTGCAGTGTCAAGTGGGGTTAATTCTGCTGGGGAGATCCAGGCCTTGTCTGAGGAGGTACTGCCATTTGGAGCTTCTGGGCTGTTATTTCTCTTTAAATTTTCAATTATGTAGAATCTGATTCTCTAAGCATCTAAAATTAAGGCTGTCTAATTGAGTAAATTAATATATATATATATATATATATGCATTCAAATTTTAGAGGAAAGATGTTGTAGATGACCATACATGCAGGGGGATCAGGAGTCAGGACCCACTATTTGATAGGCTCCACTTCAGGGGTCTCCTTGTTCAAAATCATTCCAAGTGGTGATTAAAACATGCAGGGGGACCAGGACCCGCTGTTTGATGGGCTCCACTTAAGAGATCTCCTTGTTCAAAATCATTTCTAGTGATGATTAAAACATCTGCACGCATAGCTCATGCATGGTGTATAATTTTAAACCATGGGTTATTGAGCGTCCTGGTTATATCAGGACTTGGTCCTGATGCTGTCTCCTGTTTTACAGGTTAAGAGAGTTCATTGTTTGGAAAGTTAATAGAATTGTAAATTCTAAAGGTTTTTTAGTTTCGTGTGCAAAATTCTAATTGAATTATACGAGATCTTTTTTTTTACAATATTGTGTAATGTATTTTGGAACGGAAGACATTGTCTGGTTATACATGTGTTAGTTTCATAATCGTAATATTTATATGCTTCTTCCATGCAGATTATGGATCTCAAGCTCTCAGTGGACCATTTGGAGAAAGAAAGAGATTTCTACTTTGCGAAATTACGGGATATTGAAATCCTTTGTCAAACTCCTGAGTTGGAGCATCTTCCGGTGAGGGTTTCTAAGCTACCATGGATTTGTGAATTCACTTCTATCATGGTGTTTCCAGTCATACCCACATGCCTGTTCTGTTACAGTTAATTGTAATTAATCTGCATAGCTCATGCTGATGGTTTTGTTTGTCACAAATAATACCAAGTATAAATGAAGCATCATAAGTTTACTGGTGACCCCTTATACAAATTCTATCTCTTTGCTAGTGCATTCATGCATATGATTTTCGTCCTTTCCTTCTTTTGTTTTCTTTGTCAAAAATAATATCTCTAATGCTTTGGAAAAAAAATTAAATTCATTATAAGAGTAAGAAAAGATAGAACTTCATAATTCTGATGAGAAACTAGATTCTTTCAAGAAATTCTTGTTATCTTTTCTTTATTTTTTTCCCTAGCAAAGAATTTTTGAGGTTCTATGGAATTTTGGTGTTTATAATGTATTGAATAATTATCTAAGTTCTCTAGTGATTCTATCCCTTTGTCTTTTAACTTTTCCAAGATTTCCAAATAAAAAAGATGAAAGAAATAGAAGAAATATTTATAAATTATAATCCCAAGAACTTGATTTATGATAATGAATGTTCTTGTGGAAAGAAAAGAAGCTATGTAGAGGAGATGAAAAGCAAGTTGTGGATGAAATTGGTAGATGGTTCCTTCCTTTTAGCTCTTTGCATGCTACTGAGAAATGTGAAGAAGACTGTAGCAACCTATGGGAACTCTTAATCGAGAAAGCAGAATATCATGCTTTGTAGTGCACATTGATTCTTGTTGGGAGACAATATGAGCTTTTATGCATCTCTCTCTCTCTTCACCTTGTCTCTTTGTGCAACAAACTCTACTTGAATACCACACTTACATATCACAACACAAATTCCCAAGGGAATTGGTTGACAAATACAAACACCCACATGTTCATGGGAGTTTAGAGCGGGCTTTAGCAGGTAAAATTCAGAAATTTTGTGAAAAAGTCAAAAAAATAAAATAATAACATTATGAGATTACTAATGGCCATTTATTATTAAAATTTAAAATCAAATAGAATTCAGATATTGGATATTTATTCCTAGTGTTTCCAAAATAATGAGATTACTATGGAATATGGATATAAGATTATGAAATATTATAAAAATATATATTTCAAATATTCGTTTTTTTATTTGACTTTTTCAAAAAGTCGCGAATAATTTGCAAATTTATCGTTTGACAACAAGGTCGCAAACTATTTGCCGCTTAAAGGCCAAACTTTGTTATTATGGATAAGAGATAGTCACATAGATACAAAATATATATGAATAGATACTGCATAGGTAAAATATTGTTGTGACTATGATATATATATATTATAAGTAGAAAATAGGTATGGTATTTGTACGACCTTCATACTTCTTTTGCTTTTATATATGGTATATACATTTTTAAAAAAGTACTTTTAATTATGCTATTGAACTTCAAGTTTTTTGCTCTCATAAAAAAAAAAACTTTTATGTTTCAAAATTGATGGTGTCATGGTGAAAACAATCTAAATAGGCAGTTTGCAATTGCATGCCATGATTGCACCATTTGAAGTTTGAACAAAATAGAGATAACAAATAACCGCACTCATTATGCAAGCATAAAACTCAAAGACAATTTGATGGAATACTTTATACTTAAACGCATAGGGATTGGTACTGAGGCGCATTGTAACAAAGTTCTCCGATTTTTTCAAAATGTCCTGATTAATACCTGACTATTTTGTCAAACGATTAATTCACGAAGTAATAGTAACTTTTGAAAAAAAAACAACTTTTTGAAAAAGTCTCAAATTTCACGAATTAAACACAGATTGCTCATGACTTTTTGAAAAAATCCCGAATAAATATTGGGTGCTGCTACGAGCACACCAACAATTTCTTACCATACATCATTTTTTGAAAAAGCTTTCTTTTATTTTAAAACCACATCTCTATGCGCACCCAAACCTCAAACACCAAAACCCTCTTTTCCAAACTTTCTTCTCCGTCTATTTTCGCAGACTTCTTCTCTTCCCACCAACGGTGGTAACTTGGTAAGTTGACCCGATGGGAGGACTCTTTGTGGTTTTGCAGCAAGTAGGTCTTGGTTCTAGAGCTGTCATGGGGAGATTTCCACTGCAAGCTTGTCTCTAAGGCCTCTTTTGTGGCATTTCAGCATGCAGGTCTTGATTTTAGATTTTAATCGGGAGAGTTGAACTGGAAGCTTGGGTTAATGACTCCCCGTGGCATTTCAGCAAGCGGGTCTTGGTTTTAAGGTTGTCATAGAGAGTCAATGGATCACTTGCTCTTACATTGCCCGATCGTGGCCGGTATTTGGGGACACTTCCTTTCCCGCTTGGGGGTGGAGTGGGTCTTCCCAACGTCATTTCTTAGCTTTTTAGCTTCTTGGCATCGAGACAGTGAGGAAGAAGTATTGAAGACAATTTGGTTGAAGTTGCCGGGAGCTATTGCTTGGATGGTTTGGAAAGAAAGGAATTTTCGGGTCTTTGAGGATACGTCGGCGTCCCATTATCGTATGTGTGCTAGGGTTCGGTTGGTGGTGTTGGAATGGGCTGGTCTTAAGCATGATAGGGAGGAGATTCAGTTGGTATTAGGATGAGTTTTCAGGGGGTGGGTGCAAGCTAGGAGTTTAGCGCTGTGGTTCTTGGGTTGGCATTGAGTTTACTGACTTGTAAACTGATGTTTTCGCTCTTGTTTGCTTGTACTCTAGCTTTTTCTTGATATATATATGCTTGTTTTATTGATAAAAAAAAAAGGTTGTCATAAAGAGATTTCAGCAAGTGGGTCTTGGTGCTAAGGTTGTCGTAGGGAGATTTCCACTGGAAGCTTGAGTCTAGGTCATTCTACTTTCTAGAATGACACCCTTTTGTTAGATGTTAAAGACCCCCAACTTATTTTGCTATTTAAACATGTTGTTATTGTTTCTTAGTGTATTATCATGTTTTAAGCTTTAAGTTTAGCTTGGTGTACAATTAGAAAATTTATAGGTCTTTTTTTATCTCTTGGTGTGCTCATAGAATTTAATACATTTTAATGGTGTACAATAGTGACATGTTTGGTGTATAGTAAGAAATATTGGTGTGCTTGTAGCAGCACCCTAAATATCTAAAAGATGAAATATATTTATTTATAATTTTCATAATTAGTGAGTTATATTATATTTTTCAAATCTTGCTCGACATTTTCCCGATTTATTTCCGAATTTTCTAAATTTTGCCCAAAATAATTCCCAAACCCTGTCTTGGTAACTATGCGGAGGAGTAAACAAGGTTTCTTGGTATATGGGTTTTGAATCAATTGATATCACTCCTGTCTCATCAAACAGGAGAAAAAGAATAGAACTCCTGGAAATTACTGTAATGGCTCAACCCAAGTAGGTTCTTACAAGTTACAACCTTTGGATAAGCTAATGAGGATAATGTAGTCCTTTACAGGAAGATTTATTTAGTAATTATTGAAAGATTTTAGCCAAGTAGTTCAGCAATGAGGTTTTTGTACTTTGCAACTGCACTCACATACCAAGTGTTCATTCAGTGCTTTAAAGAGTTTCCTTGTACTTCTTGAATTGAATTTTTTTCTTAACATAGTTAAATGATACCGATGCCCAAGAAAAGAGAGACTATCTTCACATTGGATGCACGTGCATATTTGTTATCCTTGCTGCTCAATGGGTCCTACCTAGGGATATCTATGGCGAAAAGTCGACCCTATATGAAAATAGTAGTTAGATATCTCTTATGCGTTTATGATGACTCAATTAAACATGCCAAGCCATGGTTATGAACATATGTAGGAATGCATCCAATGACATCCTTTGTTTTTTCTTTTGAACTTTCCATGCAGATAGCAGCAGCATTTAAGATCATCTTGTACGCTGCAGATGCAAAGGAATCAGCTCTTGCAGAAGCTCAAGAATACATAAGCAAATATATGAACGATGGTGCAACTGAGGTAGAAGGACATGAATCTTGAGTTAACAAATAGCCCAGGTTCTTGCCTAACAATGTAAGACTGGCAGGCGAGGTTAAGTTATTCTTCAGTGCCAACATATCAGAGATTTTCCACTGTGCAAGAAATTACCATGGTGGGACCCCAATCTAATCACAGCTTAAGAGACTTCATTTGAATATTCGTGTTGTCTTTTTTGTATTGAATGCATGATTGTCATCTGAATGAAATAGCAATGAGTTGAAGGACTTCCGATGACGGACATTAAATTCTTACTGTAACATCAATCTCCAAGCAACCCATTTATTCCCAAAACTACATTTTTCTGTCATATTAATCTTTGCCAGGTATCTCGTTTTGGCCGTGGGACACTACGGGTCTGTGGCATGGGTCTTTCCAACTGTGGATGCAAGTTAAGGGAATGCTGAAGGAGGGGAGGGCTTTGGCAATTCATGCAGAAGAACACTCAGTAGGTAAGTGAAATCTGAGACTTGAAATGGGAGGTGATAAAGCATAGGCAGCTGGTGGTGGTTCAGATTTTGGACCTTGAATCAATTGAACAATGGTATTAACCCAATTGGGAGAAAAAGGACATGGTTGGTCATGGCTTATGACTCCTGCCAGGATGCAAAAACATTATACACAAACCACAGCGCGTGGAAATCTTCGCTTGCGCACGCGGGGGATGGCCATTCGCATTTGGATGGTGGTAAAAATACTTGGCCATTAAACTCATTTTGGGTTAGGGTCATCCAAGAGGAACCTATTAACTGGCCTACTGACTTCCACAAAAGTGGTGCATGAGGTCATCAGTAATCACATCTGGGTTCTTTTCTGTTTATGAATAAACAAATATATGTATACAGTATCTACACGACGAGTGCTAGCTCCACTCTCAGAGCTTTCTTACTTTCAGCGTGAACCAACCACTTGGTCCTTTGTGTCATTTGTACTGTTAAAGTATACACTTTTTCAGTGAATGTAAGGTTTTAACATTGAAAATGGCCAGGGGGTTGGCTCAGGCTGAGGGTAGGAAAGCCCTCTAACCCTACTATCAGAGCTTTCCTACTTTTAGCCTGAGCCACCCACCCGCACCGGATAAGTCGAGGAGCCGGAATTAAAACCAGGCCACAGGGAGCAAACTTGGGACTCTAGCCAACTGCAACAAATATCTAAATTAGCAAAGAGTTAGAAGATGGTGATTCCTTGTCCTTGGACTTCAGAAAGTGTTCGTTGTCCATGCTTTTTACATCATCATCACAAATGCCTTATTTGGTCGGCAATATGGATAATGTTTTGTAATTGAATTCCATTAAAAGCCTAAACTTTGGTGAATTAAACACTTGTTCAAATTCGTGTCGTCATTTTTTCGCTTTATCTTCCTTCTTTTGTAGTTTTAATTTTCAACTAACACCAATTTACTTTTCCTCGGCTGAGCTGTTAGTGGTATTCGTTGCAATTGATTTTTTCTTCTTTTATCCCAACATGAAGCCACTTCTAGATCCTATTAAACGCTCTCATTTTCGCTATTACCATTCATTGTCATTTCGCTCATCCAGTCATCATTTCTATCACATCACAATCAATTTGTAGTTATTAAATTAATAGTATGAAAGATTGTTCATGTTTTATATCAGTAATTTAATATCTTAATTGTGTTACACACAAGTTGAGACTTGAGACACGCGGCTCATTATGAACACACGAACACACGATCAAGGTGCATCGATGATCCAGATTTATTCAATAAAATAAAAAGTGGACTCAAGGCACATGCAAAGGCACATGCAAAGTACGCCTCATAGCACCCATTACCCGCACGCACTCACGCAACTAATGCTCTTGCACCCAACAAGGGTAGAGCTAGGGGCGAGGGGAGTCATGCCCTCCCCCCAAATATTAATATAGTGTATGTAGATTTTTTATTTTTTTTAAATACATGATATCTAAAATTTGTATATAGTGACCCCCAAAATATATTACAATATTTTTATACATATAATATAAAGGGGAATGCCAAAAATTTACCACACAAGGTATGATGTGAATGCCAAAAATTTATGAGTGAATCGAATAACACTAAACTTCCTTGTTTTAAAGGCAACAAAATTTTTTTAGCAAATGATAGAGTATCTCTCAGTATCACACTTGGGCAAACCTCTTCAGCCAACGCATGTAAGGGTTTGTCCACTAAGAGGTGATAGCAAGCATCTCGTATGTTACATTGGGCAGTAGATATACACCTCCTTAGCTTGCCACATAGGGCTGTAAACGGATGTGAATATCTGTATCTGATTCGTATCCGAATCCATTTAGTCGGATAATTATCCGAATAGGTATCCGGCGGAACGAATTCGGATACTGGTATATTCGATCCGATAAATATCCGTCCGATTATATAATATATATAAATAAAATTATCCATCCGATTATATAATATCCAGTTATATTAATTTAAAATATATTTTTTAAATAAAAATTTATATATTTCTACATTTTTTAAATATTAGTTTATATTTTTTAAAATAATCGGATAATTCGGATAATACTATCCGAATCCGGATATTTTAATTAGAGTCGGATACAGGTATCATATTTCACTATCCGTTGGATATTTATTCGGATTCGGATATCAGGATATATAATCGGATACGAATTCGGATATACCAATAATTTTAAAAATAATTGGATAATTCGGATACTATCCGAATCCGGATATTTTAATTGGAGTTGGATACATGTATTATATTTCACTATCCGCTGGATATTTATTCGGATTCGAATATCAGGATATATAATCGGATACGAATTCGAATATATCAATATCCGCTCCGTTTACAGCCCTATTGCCACATGTCCTCTTTGACATAAATAAGTAAATAACTATGGTTAATATTCACTCACCCTTAGAGGTAAATAATTTAACCTTGGTTTTTAGGAAAAAAATTTAAAAATATTTAACCACTGAATGAGAATGAGTGAATCATAACAACACACCAGGGCTTTGTCACAGTGGTAGTGTATCTCCTGCTTTGGGGGGAGGTACCAGGTTCCATTCCTGAGAGGGTGGGAGTTTGTATCTTCTTTCCACCCGCCCACTAATTAACATATACTAACGCCGGTTAATAACTTTTAACATACTTTTTCTAAAAATTAAGATTAGATTATTTAACCCTAAGAGAGGACACATGGTCAGCTAGGGAGTGATACGTGTACATGAGTTGCGTGCTATCATCTCTTAGTGGAGAAAATCCGTTAGCGAGTCTTAAATTACCTTCTTTCTTCCGTAATAAAGTGCTAATTCTACAAGTAGAAACAGTACGAGGCAAAAATGAGCTCACGCATGGCATTTGATGTCATCCAATAGTGGATTATGGTGGACACCTTGTTCCACCTCAGTTGGGTCTCATGCATTTTTATCATTGCTCATGTTATTAAAGCGAAGCTCGTCTAATATAATCTGTTCATTTCCTTTGGATGTTACCGATGTGGGACTATAAGAAAGTGTATTTGAACTTTGAAGCAGCCATACGGTAATTCCAAATCCACAACCTCAACGCACGTTTATTCAATTTTTTATGAAACTTCCCGAATACAAGGTCAGCCATTTGGGACCACCGTTCTAATGATAAATTGATGAAGTTGAAGAGAAGGACTCAAAATCATTCAAATAGCACCTCCAAAATCGATTCAGATATCACAACCATGCTTTTTTAAGTCTTCATTTCTTGGCAATGATTTAAAAAGTCTTTAAAATTGCTGCATCTGTAAGATGTTTTGGATCATGCCTTTGGTTGGAATTCTTTCTGAAACAAGCTTAATTTGTTGCTTCCACATGGAAAAGGAGATGATTCGTTTCGGTGAATACATGGATTTAGGGTTTCACGCTATCACAATATATATGTATTTCATACTTCTCATTAATCTGCTGTATCATGGATGGGTAACCATGTAGATGCTTGAAAAACTGCAATCATCTGGAACTGGGGCAATCAGTAAATGAAATGATCTGAATACACCCACTGGTATGCCAGATGAACGACGGATTGATGAAGTACCGAGTTCTTGGTTGGTGCTGGACTATGAAATGTCATTCTCAAATATATGTTCCCATAAAACTGTTATGCAAAAATGAGTGGAAAACTTCCTTGCTTTTCAAACAAGAAGTGATTATTGTAAAACCAAAAGGAAAATGCAACCAATAACCTAAAGAAGAAAAACAAAAGGAAAGGAGTCTCAGCTGGAAAAGCATGGAACCATGTGGAGTTAAAGAAAAATTACAACTCCACAAACTCAATATAGGCAGCAGAATATCCACATTCAAAGCCACACATTTCCTTTTTTCCCTTTTTGTTGCATACCTGCTCATTTTTCTTACTTGATCTACGTGCCACCATCTAATCCAAGGATCCTTCAAGCGACTCAAACCCCTCTGGTCAAGCAGAAGCAAATTTACAATTCCGGTAGAGGGGGAGAGAGAGGGGTCTTGTATATACCAGCAGATTTAGTTAATCATGCTGCTCTTTTTTCTTCCGATGGCACTGACGGAGAGCCAGCTCCAGATATCTGCGCCCTACGAATGCTGTACCTCTCATATACTTTAGAGCTGTTTTCGGCCCACCACTTCTCTGCTTGTTTCTCGCTGAAACGTTTCCGACTGTAGAAAAAGCATCCAACTTTGCACTAAATCAATTTACTCAAAGAATTATTGATGAAACATTTTCCCAACAGACATCACAAATGGCTACTTCAATTACCAGAACAAAGACTTAATAATCATTTTTTTTGTTTCACTTGCATACAAGACAATTTGTCCTTGTTTCCTCTACCCAAAAGAAACTAAAATTTATGGGTCTGGGATACAGGTTGGCAAGGTGTAAAGCACCCATGCAACTGAATGAGGCAGCCATTCTGATCATTGCAGGTTTAGAGGCTCTGATTCAAAATAGGAAGTGAAATGTTTGGCAAAACGAAAGGCATACGATAGAGCAGCTGAAATAGAGCCACTGAAACTAGAAACAGGCTTCCTCAGTAGGTAAGGGAATGAAGTTTGATATGATCGGGAGAAACCACACTGAAATAACACTTCTTTTTGGTACGGTTGGGAGATTGCATATTTTTTTTAGTTATTTCCTTTTAATCGCCATTAAAGTTTCATAACAGAAAGGATGGGTTTATTTATTCTTTTAATTAATCACTATAAAAAGTATTATAACAAAAATAGTGAGAAAACATATGTGTGGAAAGGACAACACATAAATGTAATAAATCTCAACACCAATCTGCTAATAATAAGGGCAAGTCATAGTATCATATAGATGTATTTCTTTATTTCAATAAGTCAAGACATGATATCCTTGATGGATGTCTTGACTCTTGATACCCTTATGTTCTAGCACACATGTGGTCCCACATACCCATTCGTATGGGTCTCTTAATTCATTTGCCTCGTCGACCTCAACGATTCTGACCTGATAGTAGCCTGACCGAAAATCTAACTTCGAAAAATACCGTGAGCCATCTCCTAGATGTACAATGGACCAAATGACAAATGCAATAGATGGTCTTATTTCTTAACAATCCTATCATGAGCAAAGACTTATGAAAAGAAAGGGTGACAGTAAAGGAAAGAAATCTCTAAAGCAAATGGTCAGAATTGTATGGTCGGTATAAATCTGGGCTATGACCAATCCTAAGAGGTCTACCAATTAACCAGTCAGGGTCGATGCTAAGTACAAGGTCCATTTGTAGGGTAAGGTGTCAAAGGCACCACATTTTAGTGACTGTCAAAGATAGTTTACTAAACAAAATTGCCCAAGACTTAATTTTGGTGGCTAAGATGGGCTCGAGCCTCAAACACAGGACCAGTTGATTGCATTTCAATGTCCACCAATAGAGCTACAGGCTTGATCCAAAGGCAAACAAGGACCAAAATGGGTTTGTCAAGAATGGGATTTTGAGTCCATGACCCTTCGGGGCAGTACCTGAAATTGGTCCCTTAATCAACTCGGCAAGTACCTAAAATGGCGAAGACTTAATTACTCCTATTTCTTATATTTGTTAGAATGGAAAACCTTCATGATCTGGCAAGATTAAATATTCTATTAATAAAACAATAGAATTTTAGTATGTTTAAATACAAGACCAAAGTAAAGCTTTATGATTTGACAAGCATATCAAATCTACAACATGAAGCTTTGTTCATTTTCTTAATATCTGGTATCAATGCATATATGTCCACTCTAAAAGCAATCACAAACTGTCTATAGCACATAAAGATCACATTAAAAACATGTGATCATTTCCCATGCAACAATGGTACACTCTGCAGAAAAAGCCATAAATAAGTTGCACACAAGAAAAGTCCTAGTAACTCGGGCTGTCAATGGAATGGATCAAGATCCAGATCCGATCCGTTTACACCAGATCCTGATTTTATTATTGATCTGCGGATCGGATACAGATTGGATACGGAATCTGATTATAAACGGATCTGATTCGAATCTTGAATAAATTTAAATATTAACATTAATCGGATCGGATTAAGATCGAATTCGAATCTTGAATATAGGTAATTCAGAATCTAACAAATTTCAGATCAAATTTGGATGTCGAATTTTTAATCGGATATGGCCAGATTCGGTCCAAATCCGATCTATTTACAGCCCTACTTGTAACTATCAGTAACAAGAGATGAGAATGTACTCATACCTGAAACGAACCCGCCTAAGGGTTTTGCCACTCCCTGGCAAGGAGGAAAGAGTTATGTATACACCCGGTTCATCTTGTACTACCCACTCTGCCTTTTCAGTTTGTGTCTTGGTTCCATTGGATAAATTTGAACTTACTAAGTGGCCTTTGGACTCGTGTTCAAGAGAAGGTAGGCTGGTCAAATGGCTCTCAGAAGAGAATGGGTTCAGAATATTGGAGGTGTGTCCCACTACTGAGCCTGATCTACTGCTGGAAATAGATCCTTCAGGTACTCTTTCTGCCATGTTTTTCAACTGCCAGAAATTGAAACATGCACTGGTATTAGAACATTAAGTGTTGAAGGGAGTAATGGTTGCATTTTTGTACCTAATTACCCAAAAAAGAAAAAAGAAAAACCTGGCTAATTGTTGTTTTTTCTCAGATTTGTCTCTTTTTTTCAAATGTTTGATACATAATTCCCCAGTTATTTTTATACTTTTGATGTATGACGGTGCTCAGTACATAGTGGTGCATAAAAAATGAATTTAAAACACTGCATAAGTTCTACAATACTTATCTCAGGATCTATATGGGTTCTACAGAATGCTATGCTGCTATTTACACCAGTTACCACGGAATCTGAAGCTCCAGGCTTGGAAAAGGAAAGTTATAATAGAAAAGATCCAAATGTATAACTTAGATATGGGAAGTGTCAGTGTGAGCAAAGGTCATCAGTTGCAAGATAAAGCAGTCCAGGCAAACCTGACCGGTAGAGATATTGAATAAAATGTAAGTTGCGCCAGATAGATTAGATATGAATCAAAAACTTCATTCATAGTACCACTTGTCATTCACATAATACTTCATGCTGTGTGTACAACGTCACTTGCTAACAATTAGTAGGTGTGGCATTACATCATATTGTATTCTTGTTACTACATTGTATTTGGTTTTCAACTTTTAACCTTGTGTATTAGATTATAAGGCTGTTCATTTGAGGGAAAATCGAGATCAATTTATGTGACAGGATTCTCAAAATTATCATTGTATCAGTGCAAAGCATAGTTGTAGGGAAGCTCTGTATAGAGTGGGAAGCTTGCTTTCCAGGAAACTCGCTTCCTCAGACAAACTTGCTTTATAGGAAGTTCGCTTCCTATAACAGTCTTGCTTCTTAGAAAGTTCGCTTCTATCACGTCCCATTTAGTAGTCAAATGGAGCTGTGTGTGAAATGATGGGATAGACCACAATCCATAGCCTAGGGTGTAGACTCTAAGCAAGTATCGTCGGTTTGAAACCTAAGGCGCCTAATTTTTGTCAAAAATATCATATAAGATAAAATAAAGATATAACTACCCATAATAATATAATGGGAATGATGACCTTATATCTCATTTCTCGTTTCCTGTTTCCTAAGTTTTTTTTTAGTATCGCATCCCGCTTCTCGCTTTCGCTTTGCTTCTCGTTTTTGCTTCTCGCTCTGGTAACTATGGTGCAAAGACCATGGAAAATTAACCAACCCTTTCAAGCCTCGCCCAAGGAAAAGAAGAATCCATCCACTAATCACAACACATTCAACGCCCACTGCAGTCTGTGGGCAGTGAAATATCACCATCCGTATTGCAAGTGCATGATGCACCTGCCCACACCTTATCACCACCCAAGATGAGTGGTTGGGCTTCACGCATGCCAAAGGTACGTGTGACATCTGGCCAGCAGTTGTTTGTCTGTCGGTCTGCCAACATCTAACGTTGGTAGGCAAGGCAATGATGCCTTGCAGACACACGAAATGCCAATCCCCATGGGATTGACACATGACCGGGGTTTGATCCTTGCAAACATGCCTAATAAGTGAACCCTTGCAGACTGACCAATGGAAAGTCCTTAATGAACAAAATCCTGCGGACTGGCTTTGCAAGTAATAGCCAATCCCTAAGAGATCTAGTCAGCAGCCCAAATTGGCTGTGGGCCTAATCAACCCATTTGGTGAAGGAACTTGGGCCGACGACCACCCCGGTTGCCAAGGTAGTCTGTGGAATGGCTAAGCCAATCCCTAATTAACCTAGTCCACAACCCAAATTGACTGTGGACTTGGTCAACCTATGAGCAAAAGCCTTCCTAACCACCCCAATAGGAAGTCAATATCTGACCATCACGTAGAAGAAAATCCTAGAAAGGGATCCTTTATTGCTTTTAGAAGGTCCCAAAATAAGGATTTCCCCCCATGAATCCCAATCATGGAGTGCCACATGGCACCCCACGTTTAAAGAAGAATGAGGACTCTTTTGAGTTCCCAGTAATAGGATGTCATTTGGCATCCCATTATGAGGGGAGTGATTTTCTCCTCTCTTCTTCTGAGATAAGTGATTTTCTCCCAAAAAGGGGAAAAACAGTTCGATAGAGCCTCCAGAGGTTCCCCAAATAAAGGAACCAACTATCCATGGACAGATGGCCCTCTTTAAGGAGAGTTGGCTTCAGTTTGGTCTCCTCAAAAAGAGAAAATCAAGAGAGAGACCCGGATTGCCTCTCTCATGAGTACAAAATGGGAGTCTCCAACGGAGAGCTCCTAAGAAAAAAAAACATAAGAGAAAGCTCCCCAAAAATAGAGAACTCCCCTCAACAGTAAGCCAAGGCAAGCAGTGAAGAAGAAGGCTTCTCAACAATGTATAACATCAGGTTAACCTTTCAAATGGCCACCTCCCTCTCTTTTTCTCTTTCCTTTAATAAAAAGACCTTAATGAGTCACCCTGTAATGCCCACATGGGGCTTAGGCAACCTCTTTCAATGAAAAAAACATATTTTATTATCTATCTTTTTTTGTTGTTCTTTCCTTCTTAATCACAGGTTCTTCTCCCAAATTTGGGAAGGTGATTAACAGTTTGGGTTTACCTAGATTGGAAGGATAGTCCCTCACAAAAATATAAACTCCATTCAACAATGGAGGTAATTTGACAGAAAGGTTCGGAAGGTCTCATCTTTAGAGACGCTCGAAATTTGCGCATACACCAACTCTACCTCTAATTGTATTTTTCTTCTCTTAATAACAAATACGGTTTTTAAATCTTTACCTAGAAGAAGAAGATGGTTGAAAGTTGACATATCATCGGCATACAAGAAAACAATGAAATTGGATGTAGATCATAGGTGCATATGATTTACACAACTATTAAACATTGAATATGGTGTACAAGTATATGAACATAGATATGAAAGTTTGGCGAAACACGTCAAGATATAAGACATTGCATGCGTATAAATGATGGAAAGGCTAGCTAGATGGAAATCCTCACATCTCTCTAAAGGTGGGCATTTAACACTCCTTAAGAGCTCTTTGTGCAGCCTTCCTATATACTTCATGTTCCTCTTAACATCCCAGCATCTGTGGTAAAGAAATTGGAAAAGATTCAACGAGATTTTCTATGGAATGTCAAATTCAAATTGATACCACTTGGTGGAATGGATATCTGTTTGCCTCCTATCATTTCGGGGGGGTTTGGGCATTAGACCACTGGTTAGGTTTAACACGGCCTTGTTAGGTAAATGGCTCTGGAGATACGAAGTAGAAAAAGGATAGTTTATAGAGGAAGGTCATTGAAACCAAATTTAGGGCGAATTCTATTTGGGAGTTGCAAGAGGCTTGGAGTTCTCATGGGGTGAGTTGTTGAAAGGCCATATTGGGAGTCAGTGGGCAAATTCTAAATTCATATATTTGTTGTAGGTTGGGGTAAGGACGTTAAATTTTACAATGATTTATGGTGTGGTGAGAGGTCCCTTGGGGAGGAGTATGGAGTCTTGCACTCACTAGCTATGAAGCAAAACGTCACGAGTCTATTTTGGAACATTTGGGGGCTGGGACCAAGGGGTGTAGTCTTAGCCTTAGGCGTAGTCTCAATGACTGGTAGAGCTATCAACTATTGGGTAAATATCTATATCCGCTCCATATCTGTTTAGCAGATATTTATTTGAATAGCTATCCGGCAGAGCGGATTCAGATATCCACAAAAGAATCTGTTTATAAACAGAGCAGATACAAATAGTCCCCTATCCACTCTGCTAACTATTTGAACCGTTTAAATATACCTTTCAAAATACCATCAATACCCTTTTTGTCTCTTTAAATTATAACTGATATTAGTGTCATTTTTGCAATTTTGCAAGTATGGGAGGATAGGAAAGTCATTTAACTATTATATAAAACTTCCTTAAGACCTCAAACCCTAGGGTTTACATATTCAGCCACCTCTCCTCTCTTCCCCTCTCCACTCCCTCTCCTCTCCACTTCACTCCATCACCTCTCACCTTTCCTCCTACCCTCTTCTCTTCTAGTCCTCCGGAAACAACAATGGTGGTGAGCCTCATGTTTCGAAAGGTATGTGATTCGGTGAGCTCTGATAACCGTTTAACTATAAAGGAAATGAAGCAAGAGAGGATGAAGAAGAAGAGGATTTATCTATGGTTTATGATGCATCTTCTGGGCCTCCACATTCGATGTTACCTAGACACGTGGTATGGGTGCTAAGTGTGCAAGTGTCTAAAAGTGTTCGGCACAGCAAGCTCTAGAAATCCGAATACGACAGCACGGATGTACATACTTGTAAAAATGATTATATATATGTGAATATAGTATAACTCAAAAATATAGAGAAAATAATAGAATAGAGAGGGGGGACCACATGTCCCCAGTTTTTTAAAAAGTATATACCAAAGTTATAAGAAAATACTCATATAGAGAAGAAAATTAGAGAGAGAGACATACCTTTTGATCGTCATTGGTGTCACCGCTCTCCTATTAAGTTTTCATCTATGTTGCCGAAAAGGCTATACAACTTGACAAAAGTTCCTAGCAATCTAAAATATATATTGTATTTTTTAAATGACATTGCATACTTGAAGTGCCACGTGTCTAGCCATAATGTAGGCGTCACCATAGCATGGTATAGGAATGTACCAAGGAGTGTTGTGTCGTGCTACGGAGTGTCGTGTCATCCTAAGGTGTCGGCGCGACAAAATTTGGGAAAACTAAAGTTCCTATGTAACATTGTCCACATTTCAATGAAAATGAAGATTATTGTAATGAAAATGGGTGTTTTTCTTTTTGCTTCTTCGGCTGTAGCATTGACGAATAAGAGTGGCAAAAGGAGGAAGATGGAAGCCCATCAACGACAATAACAAGAACAACGACAAACTTCTTTTCTTGATGACACTGCTAGCTCCCCTGTATTGAGCTTCTTCAAGGCAAGTTCAAAGCAAGAATACTAATTTAAATAAATGTAGGGAAAAAATTGTTTTTGCATTTTCAATCAATCTCTATACTCGAACAATTAAAGATCGTTTTCCTTGATGGGTTCTTGACATTTACAGAACAATTTCAATTTCACTAACAATCAAGCTTCAATGGAGAATTTTTAGATTCTCATAAGGTTCTCTGCAACTTAGTACAATCAGTTGAGTTTGGATAATATCTAAATTCGATTAGTTAAACGATTTTGAATACTCAAATTCAATATCCACTGGATATCATAGCAGATTCGGATAATAGGTAGAATTAATCGAATCGGATACGAATATAGCATTATCCGCTCTGAATCCACTTCATTGACAGCCCTAATGATTGGGAGGTCGATGACTTTTCTCGTTTGAAGGATGTTCTTGAGAATGTCATCATTCACCCTCTCCTTAGGGATAGGCGTGTTTGGTCTCTAGACTCCAAGGGTCAGCTCTTAGTGAGATCATTTGCTCTAGCCTTGTGGGGTATCATTATGCTTCCTTTTCCACATAGGGTTATGTGGATTGTGAAACCCAACTGTTCCATCCAAGGTTGTCTTCTTTCTTTGGGAAGCTACTTTGGATAAACTAATCGATGCTGACCATTTGAAAAATAGAGGATGGAGATTGGTTAATCGGTGCATCTTGTGCTGTGAGTTGGAAGAAATGGTAGATCACCTATTGTTGCATTATCTTTTGCGCTGGAGATCTGCAGTCATTTATTTTAGCAAATGGGTGTTACTTGGGTCTTTCCAAACTCCTTTAAAGATTTCTTATCTTGTTGGCTCTCGATGCCCACACGGGTAACTGAGTTGGTTCGGGTCTAGGGAGAGATCCCAAGGTCTCAAGTTCAACTCCTGCCGAGCTAACCCGATGCACGTAGTTTGCGGGTGATTGCGTGCATATGAAGGGACGAGCCATTCATTGTCAAGGTTGGGACACCCTCCCTTAATAACCAAATAAACAGTTTGGAGGCCCCCATCTCTACTCTATGGGGCTTCCTTCTAGGAGCAATTGCTTGGTTGATATGGAAGCAGAGGAATCACAGGGTGTTTGATGATGTAGCTCTTCCCTCCCCATGGATATGTGGGGGAGCCCATCGCCTATTTTTGGATTGTTGTTCAGTTAGTAAGGATTTTGAGGGTATGGACCTTCTAGAGCTGTGGTGAGTTCGAGTCGGGCTGTTTGGTTGTCTTTTGGGATTTTGGGCCTCGACCCGCCTGTTCGGAGCCGTCTTCTTTAGCTCTCTTACTATGTAGTAGCTTCATCTTTCGCTTTTCTTTTTTAGTTTCAGCTTCTGGGTTTACTTTCCTGTGATCCCTTCTGTTGTCTTATATATTCCACTTTCTCCTTTTAATTTTATATCATCTGATTTACAGATCAAAGATAAATAAATGATGATATATCTAGTGCTATATAACTATATCTATAAGCAGTTAACAAATTGCAGTGCACATAAGTATATATGTCGTACATCATGCAGTGTGATTATTATTGTTAGAACAATACATATTGACATATAAGAATTTGATGAATACTTGTGTCTGGGAAGGAAAAGAAAGAAATGATCCTCCCTTTCTCTGCTGTAAATCTGGTACACATCCTTGCAGGTTCACCATTCAAAGCATCCAACAACGAGATATTTTGTCCCCAAAGTCAACACCAATTAGAGGAATGTACTGCTCTATATAATGCTCTCCTGGCCACTTGCCCTTTTCTTCTCACCGTCCAATGAATGATGTAGATCGCATGGTTACTATTTTCTGTTCCACTAATTTTTCTCCGGAATTGTTCCTTGGTGGACCCATCAGATGGTGAGTCAGATCCCCTGGATGTGCTCCAAATTTATGGCAGAGACTCGGGAAAGAGATTCTTCTCTCCCTCTGCTGTAGCTGGAGTATCCTCACGCAACTTATATACTATGCAGTGCATCTATGCTGTGTTGTTAGTATGAACTGTCAACTGCAAGTTCATTTGCATATATGTTTGTATCTATATTATTATTCTTATGTCTATTCACTAAGCAAAGCAAACACACACATAGGAAAACACACACACTCTCTCTATATATATATTATGTGGAACATGTATGTATTATATCTCCTAATTGAACATGCCGAATGCATGCATTCATGTGCACACATATAAAAATGTCTTTGTGCACTTGTTTTTGGAAGTTGCCTCTCCTAGCACTGTCTGTCTTCCTGGTGCCGCTCTGCTCTTAATGTGTGGGTTCCAAATATTCAACCTACTTGTGGTACTACTACATCGTCTGCATTTGTAAGTTCACATCATTAAGGAAAGGAACTTTGCTTCTAAGAAGAACTTCCATCAAATTTCTAAATGGGGCAATGTAACATTCAAACCAGATTCGGACATACAAAAGAACAATAAAGCTCATCAGATATAGCATGCCTTGAAGAAAGAAAGCATTTCACCTGCGCAGTTAGAGATTTAATTACTTCCTTCGCAGCCTTGTATTTTTCAGCTTCATCCCCGGCTATTATAGCGGTCTCCTTCAATTGCCTTGATGTTTTTTCCAGTTCAACTTCTAGAAGTTGGGATTTGCAAGTAAGATCCTCTACCTACAACTCGTATTTCCATCCAATATCTAATTAGCAGCCTTCCATCATTTTAGTACACAAACATTTCAAATCAAATAGTTATATTTGACTACTATGGTGAAATATGATCATAGTCCATTGCTGTTACAGTTTCTATTGGTTCAAGCCACATGAGTAGAAGTAATATATTAGAACTCGATTGTGGTATGAGCCCTGGTGACAGTTTCATGCAATTCCATAGTCAGTTGTTAGTTGTGTATGGGTATATGTACTATAGACAGAGGTCCACAAAAGTTGAACTATAGACAGAGGTCCACAAAAGTTCATATCTGAGATGATTATTCAATTGGTGTTATTTTGAGGATATAGCTCGCATAAGAGGTGGCCCATAATTGGTGACTCGCGCAATTACTGGGAAAACAATAGTCTATCATCAACTAAATGGTATAAGACTCTCACTTGAAACTTTTAATCTTTACTTTTGTTTCTAAGCATTGTTTGACTGTCAGACAGAGAACACCTTCATCAATAACTAGAGAAAAGGGGTGTTGTGGAATTATGGGATATCACAGATAAACAATAAGTAAATGTGACTCCAGATATTAATTGTGAATTCCAACATACATGTGAAAACCTGGTACAAGTTCAACATGTATATGAACTTCAAAATTGAGTCTGAGAATATATGTTTTAGCATGGCAAGAAAATAATCAGAGCAGCTAAGGGAATGCTACTAGATTTTGATATAAGGCCCAAGCCTATGCCTGTGATAGCATGTGGGATCATGAAATGACATTTTCAAGAGCTCACAATCACAAATTCTTTGAAGATATAATTAGGTTAGACAGTTTTTAAATGATAGAGTCCATCAGCTACATTACCAAAATAAAATCCAGAAGGCCATTTTCCAAAAGGCTTTACAAAGTTTCTTGTTCATAAAACATCAAGAGAGATGAGCTTGAACTTGTAGAATAAAACTACCTATGATAAATCATCTTCCTAACTTGTTGAGGGGTCTAATGTTCAAAGTGTTATATAATTGAAATGGTTGTAGAACACTACATGAATTGTTTGTTCTCGTCACCTTAGGACATATATATGGTTCTCAGACCTGCGACAGGCTTAAAATGATGTAGGTTGAGCATAGCTCTTAACGAGTCAAGAATATCTATTTGTATATAAGTTACATACGATGATAGGAAATGAGATGTTATAGTTAGATGTACATCTTGTATGACTCACCTATTGCATATGGAAGTGGGACCTCTTCCTATGAGATCACCGACTTGTCTCTAGAGCACTCATGAGTCATGAATCCACAATATACACGCATGCTACAAATGTGCCAGCCTATTTTTAACTTTAATTTCGAAAGTTTAGTGTTTTATAATTTATTCATCTGACTCATTTGTACAAGGCCATTGATTCAAGACCATGCAACCAAGCACCTTGAGTGGACTTTGATTTTGTAATAATAAGTGAAGGTTCAGATCCAAAAACCCCTTAATGGTATACATGGAATTCCATGAATGTCAGATTCAGATTTCTTCTGATTTTGATGATTCTAAGCAAATATTGGAGAATTTTCCGTAAAATATTCACTTCTTCTCTTTTAAAAGAATACTTGCAGAAAATCCATAAATGGTTTGGTATCATTTAAAATACCATGCTTATTTTTGGAAATTTATAAAACCATTTCAAGCTAATATATACGCAGTTCCTACAAGTCTTTGGTCATCTATTTTGTTGGTCATTCGTTAGCATGAGATGATGTGCATTCACGCCATGCACACCTGTGAATCCGCATGCAAGTAAACACGTGGGAATATGATCTATTCTCCTCATCGAATATGTTGATCTGGATGACGTACATAAAGTTTTACATTTGATCAAGTGATATTTAGCCAAGAAGTCAAAATGAGTTTAACCATGAGAATGTGAAGGTTAAATGCAATTACATGATTAATAAACACATGGTGTTGATGTCAAGGATTAGAATATGGTTTCAAGGGATGTATCGGTCCCAACCAAAACCTATACGTATCGGTTTCAAACGACACATATAATTTTTTCTTTTAAAAAAATCAAATTAGCAATAGGAACTAAATTTATCAAATATAAAATTATGGGAAGTGACTCAAAGACAAAGTAGTAAACACAATTACAATTACACAATGAATAAAAACATAAATAACTAATAAATAATATGCATTTTGTATCAATATAAATATCATATAGGAGGCTACCAAAACCCATTTTGTATCAATATAAATATCGTATAAGAGGCTACCAAAACCTATACGTAGTGTTTTTTTCTTATCGGTTTCGGCGATTTTCATTTCCATGATTGATGTCCTAGGAGGGAGACTTCCTATGCCAAGTAATTTTCCCATGGCTAGTGGGGAATGGATTCAAATTGTTGTCGTAAGAGCAACCAATAATTTTCAAATTGGACATAAAGTCCACTTGGGTTGTTACCATAATTCAAAAGGTGTTTTTGGAAGCCCCACAGAATTCAGTTGGTGTGCCCTACATGACAGTTGACCTTCAAAGTCACTTAAAGACATTGATTACGGGTGAAAATGTGTGAAAAGCAAACAGATACATCTCCTCATTGGGTCACTAAATAATCTATATAAGGATGACCTAGGGGAGAAATTTGATCATCAAATGCTCATAGTCTAACGTAGGAGCAAATAGAATTTCCTAACACTCAAACTCATAAGCCTCCAAAAGTAGCCTCATTGTGTGCCTGCCTTTTCAGCAAGTTAAAGAAGTTCAGCAATTGTACTTCAATAGGGCAGGTCTGCATAATTTAGGGTTCATTTTAGCTGTTTTATCCTTGAGACACATATTGAGATGGTGAGACCTTTTTTGCAACTTTGACTGATTCAAGAAGGGAGACAGATACTGCCCTAAAGATCGCAACTTATATGGCAAGTCTGACCCTCATAAAATTATTCTCTTCCCTTTTTTCATTTTGTTCCAACGTGAAGTCACAGAAGGATACATATGTTTTTTCCACAGTTCTAAAAGATTTTAGTCTATCATAAAAATGTCACTAGGCAATTCACTCAGCCAAAAATTACCCCTAACCCAAGATCAAATATGATCTTAACATCCCAAATTTTCTCGGAGACAAAGTGATAGAATATGATGAGTCATTTTGAATTTTGATAGACACCCACCAAAGAAAGCAAATATGTTGCTCAAGCATTCTGAAGCTGATGCTTCATCATAGGTACTGCCAGTACCCAACATCAAACTGATGATGAAAAAAGAAGAAAGAGGTTTGCAGGAATATGAGTTAATCTTTGCATTTATGATAAGAGTTACCTGTGCCCTCAATATCAGTATTTCTTGGCTG
This sequence comes from Tetracentron sinense, assembly GCA_015143295.1. Taxonomy (NCBI): domain Eukaryota; kingdom Viridiplantae; phylum Streptophyta; class Magnoliopsida; order Trochodendrales; family Trochodendraceae; genus Tetracentron; species Tetracentron sinense. Next base: position 8,933,318 of record CM026573.1, read on the forward strand.
AGTTTATCGTTGGCATGCTTCGAATTATCAAGAGTGACGCCAGGAGATGTAAGAACATTAAGAGTTGGTGTCGGTGTCACAGAACGAGGTGGACTTGATTTTCTTGAGACAGGAGACGTTGCCTGAGAAACCATTCTTGAACCAGGAACAGAAGCAGAAAATATTTTCTTTGAAGATCCAGAAAAAGAAGCTGATGGTTTTGATGAGTAAAGACTTCCCCATTGGAAACTTCCATTCGGAATGGGAGAGACACGGCTATTGTTTAATTCTAATCTCCTGTTGCCATTGGAGTGTCTGCTTTCAGCCTGCTTGAATGAATCAACTGAGGAGAGCCTGGAGATCTGTCCACGGGGTCTAAGATCGAGAGTCTCTTTTTCTGCATTCTCATTGGAGTTATGCTGCATGCTTCCACTTCTAGCTTTAGGAAATTGGGAATTCAATCTGGATTCCATGGCCTTCTTTAGTTTAGTAAAACAATCATCACACACACGATAAGGCTTGTTTATATTCGGGGCCAAAGAAGCTTTTAGAGACTTTCTACTGCTGCATGCTTTGCAAAAGACTAGACCACAGTTGTAACAGTTGTGGCGTTTTCTTCTGAAACCAAAGGGATTATGACAACCAGAGCAAACAGAATGGTCAGCACTAGACACCCATTTATGAAGACAAATGACAGCAGTAAAATTTGAACCACACAATACACTCTTAACTTGTTTATCTTTCAGAGCTTCAACAAGTGTAGGAGTATTTCTGTCGTCATTGTCTCCATGGCCTAATCGGCCATTTGCTCCCTTTCCCCAAGTGTAAACCTCAGTTTTTGAAGTCAAAACTGCAACATGATAAGAACCACAAGCAATCTCTTCTATATGACTGTTTCTGATTTTACCTTCAATGCAAGTGGGGAGCTTTCCATCAGCTTCAGGACTTCCCAGCTGTCCATTAACCGTACTCCCCATTGTATAAACTCTTCCTGAGGTTGTAAGAGCAATTGTGATGTTATTTCCACAGGCTACTTGACAAAAGCTTGCATCACCCAATGCAGCTACACAAGTTGGAAGTAATCTAGGATCTCTATCACCATGTCCTAGTCGGCCCTTATCCCCATCCCCCCAAGTGAACAGCTTCCCAGATGAAGAGCAATCGGAATTAGAAGATCCAATCATAACTTCAACAACTGCAGCAGTGTGCCAAACACCACAAGCAACCCTCATCGTCCGTAACCCTTTCAGAGTTTCCACTTCTCTTGGCAAATTTGTGCTACTATGATCTCCATGACCTAGGGCACCAAAAGTACCATCTCCAAATGTAAACAACTGACCTGCAGATGTCAAAGCAGCTGTATGCCAAGGTCCACAAGAGATGGATGATATGTGTATACCCTCCATTTTACCACTCACCTTTTTAGGAATCCAGTGACTGGCCTCACTCCCATGCCCAAGAAGTCCAGAATTGTGAGTACCATCACCCCATGTATAAAGATCCCCAGATAGTGTAACAGCACAAGTATGATACTCCCCACATGCTACTAGTTCAATGTTCATGCCACTAAGAGTGTCAATGAGCTTTGGGTGTGAAACATCAGCATCAACTCCATGACCAAGCCTGCCTCCTGATTCTTCCCCCCAACTAAAGATCTCCCCTTGTTTGGTGACTAACACAACATGCCTACCACCACAAGCAATATTGTGGACATCAAGCACCTCTGTTGATTCCAGTGCCTTTGGCAAATTTGCGTCCATATTAGCCATAGATGAATTTCCAACTCTATACATACCACCACCCAGCACCCCATCCCCAATGCCTTCTCCCCAGATGTAAACATCACCTAAAGCATCGAAATCTTCATGACAAGATCCCTGGCTCGATGAGCTTACGGCACTAGATAAACTAACTCGAATAGTATCAACTGTAGAACCCCGACCATTTGAATTATCTACAGCCCCAGATGATAGTGAACTGAGAGAATTGGCAACTGACTCTGCCTGAGCATAACCCTTGGTTGCTGCAGTATATGATATCACGTCAGAGAATGCCTTCCCCAATCCATTTTGTGTAGGACTCTCAAAAGGAACTTGAATTCGTTGGGTGTCTCCTGGACTCTGTGAGAAGTAAATTAAGTGACGAGAATTATTAACTGAAATATCACTTAATGAATCTCCAAAGTTTCATAACATAATTATCATCAATGCCTCATCCAAATGGTTGGGGTCGGCAGCATGAATCTAGTTTAACCATTCCGTTCTATTAAAATCCATAACTTCAGTGAGTTTCATAAACATCAAAAATAGAAAACCTTATGGAAGATATCGCTACTGCCACATGATGCAATTGATGGAGAGTTTCTTTGAGTATCAGTAGTAGGACTATCCAATGATACACTAGCGCTTTTTCGTTCACTTCTCCACTTGTGGTAGTTACCACGTGAAATCAATGCCTTAAGACCAACAAACCAGACTTCAGCTTCATCCTTGTCTTTACATATCTGTCCATAGAGTCATTGGTGTCAACCAATACAGTTGCAAAAAAAAAAGGGGGGGGGACTTCATTAACTTGTTCATACATTCTCTTGGTATCAAAATAAGCAAGTGTGGAAAAAAGAAAGACCAAACAAAAGCACTCACCAAATCCAAGGATCTATCATTATAGATAAGAGAAAATGATTGATATTCTTTCTCAGGTCGAGGATACCGCTGGAATATTGCCTGAAAGATATCCACATATCAATACCATGACTTTGATGTGTTTCAGATCTCAGTACAAAGTGAATAGTAAGATATATTCTAAAAAGAAACTTGAATAAAAGAGAGAAAAAAAATGGTTGCAACATATAAAGATTCTGGATGAATCACCATCTAAAAGGGAAAAAAATGAGAAAAAATCATCGATTTTATCTCAAAAACAATATTTAATCCATGAAATTTGCATAAAATCAATAACTCTACTCATTTTTGGTTAATTACAACCTATTTGCATCAATTTGAACAAAATTAAAAGATTTTGATAGAAAACCTACCCAACACTACCCAGTACACTAGAAGTTGCAGTAGAACTCATGTCAGACATGGAAAGGACAAACCAACAGCCCTATAGCTTTGACCAATCACAAGCAAAACCTTCTAAACAACTTCAATACACAACCTTCAGATCTGATTGGAGTGGCACTTAAATATGCATCACATGATGCTAGAAAACCTAAGAGGCATTAAATATGGTGAGGTAAAATCTTCAAAAATCCTTCAAAACAATTTTGATCGATGAGAAACCAATTTTTTCTAGATTCAAAGAGAATAACACACAAAACACTATCAATCTCTACCAGGAAAAAAATTCTCATATGCAGACATGCATTATATTAGTCAAGTCTGTATTTTTCTCAAATTTTCAAAAAATACACATGCCTGATGAAATACAACTAAAAAAAACACCACAAATTAGCATAAATCTATAGTTACTAAACCCTAAATTTTCATGTCATTCCGTACTGTAACTGTTCATGACACAAACATCGCCACCGTTCTTGATTCCCTACCTTTCCTCCATGATCTTATAAATACCAATTACCAAGCTGGAATAAATTAGTGTTTGATGATGAGAAGAATAAGAGAGAAATAAAGAAGAGAATATGGATACATAAATTAATTGTTTATACTCCCTCAATACTCTTTTATTAATATAAAATTTTGGGTGGCAAAAGAACATAAATAAGCTAATTAAAAGAAGAAGAATAAAAGGATGCTAAGGATAATATTGTCCTTGACAGCATATGGCACCCCCAGCTGGCGCATGAGTTAGTGAAGGGATAGTGTGCAAGTTGAAGAAGTCATTGTATGGGCTTGAAAGCTACCCTAGAGGCTAGAGCTTTGTTTGTAGGGTTTAGTGAGGTTTTCCAGAAGTTGGGCTACACCCAATTCTAGGCTGATCATACTCTCTTCGCCAAACGTACTAGAATATATACGATCGTTCTTAATGTATACCTTAACCCCATCTTGTTGACCGGTAGTAGTAAAAGAAAATTTTAGCAGTTGAAGAGCTTCTTGGAAAAGGATGAAATTAAATATTAGGGCCCCTTAAAGTATTTCCTCATAATAGAAGTTGCTAGTTGAAACACAATGATTTCTCTTAACAAAAGCGTATGTTGCCCTTTCTCAGTAAGACTGGAAACCTTGGAGTTATACTATTAGATTTACCTATAGAACCTAATCACAAGTTGGACGAGTGAGTGGAATTCCTTAGGGATAGGTTTTAGGGTTTGAAGGAGGAAGAAGAAGAAGAAGAGAAGGAGAAAAAGAGTAGAGAACTTGTCATTCTCTCTCTATCATATTCTATTAATAAGGGTTATAAGTAGGGTTTTCCCTAATTACAAGAAAGCTTAATATTCTATATTCCCCCTGAAGCCGGTATGTAGATATTACAAATGCCGAGCTTGCCAATAATCTTAGTAAATTGTGTATGACCAAGACCCTTAGTCAAAATATCAGCAAGTTGGCCACTGGTCTTCACAAATAGAGTGCAGATGAGACCTGTCCTCAACTGTTCCTTGATGAAGTGTCTATCCACCTCAATGTGTTTGGTTCTGTCGTGTTGAACTGGATTGTGAGCAATGCTGATTGCCGCCTTGTTGTCACAATACAACTTCATAGGACCCTGAATGGGAAGCTTCAGGTCAGTCAAGAGAATGTGAAGCCACAAAATCTCACATAATCCATGAGCCGTCGACTGAAATTCTGCCTCTGCACTAGATCTGGCTACTACAAACTGTTTCTTAGTTCTCCATGCGACTATATTACCACCAACAAACGTACAATAATAAGAAGTGGAGCGTCTATCTGAAACAGATCCAGCCCAGTCTGCGTCAGTGAAAACCTCAATCTGGAGATTACCGGAACGAGCATACAACAGTCCTTGTCCTGGAGCAAACTTGAGAAACCTCAGAATCTTGTACACCACATCAAAGTAGGTTGAGGTAGGAGCATGCATGAACTGGATCACCACACGGACGGCATAAACAATATCAGGACAAGTGAGAGAGATATATCAATCTCCCTATAAGTCTCTGATATCTCCCTACTTCGATAATCTTCTCACTAGTGGTTTCACCAAGCTTATGGTTTGGGTCAATCGGAGTATCACAGGGCTAACAGCCCATCATACCAGTCTCATGTAGGAGGTCAAGGATATATTTGCGTTGCGATATAAAGATACCTTTTATGGACCTGGCAACCTCAATACCCAAGAAATATCTCAACTAGCCTACATCCTTGATTTCAAATTCCTTGGCAAGTAAGCCCTTCAACTTCTACATTTCCTCCTGGTCATTTCCAGTTAACATAATGTCATCTACATAAACAATGAGTGCAGTCACTTTCTTGCCGTTGTGCTCGATAAACAAAGTGTGGTCAGCTTGGCTTTGTTTGTAGCCATTTCTAATCATAGCTAGGCGAAACCTTTCGAACCAAGCCCTAGGGGACTGCTTAAGCCCATACAAGGCCTTCTTCAGTCTACACACTTTCCCTTCAGCTATAGGACACTTGAGCCTAGGAGGGGGTTTCATGTACACTTCTTCTTCCAAGTCACCATGGAGAAATGCATTCTTCACATCGAATTGTATAAGAGGCCAATCCAAGTTAGATGCAAGAGATAAGAGAACTCTTATTGAGTTCATCTTTGCTACAGGAGCAAACGTCTCCTGGTAGTCTATGCCATGTGTTTGTGTATACCCTCTTGCAACAAGTCTGACTTTATATCTTTCCACTGATCTATCAGACTTATGCTTCACAGTGAACTCTCATTTACATCCCACTGGAACTTTGCCTCATGGTAAATCAACCATCTCACATGTCTTATTTTTTTCCAAAGCTTGCATCTCTACTTCCATTGCTTCTTTCCATTCTGACTTGGAAAGAGCATCTGCAACACTGCAAGGAATAGACACAGAAGACAAAGTCATGGCAAAGGTACGATACGAAGGGAGATAGAGAACCATACGAGTATACGACACAAAGTTAGAAATAGGGTGTTGTGTGCAAGAGCGAACACCTTTCCTACGAGCAATAGGAAGGTTAGAATCAACAAGAGAGGAATGGATATTACCTGGATCTGAGGAGGATTCATGACAGGGCATTTGAGGGTCTTCTTTGTTAGTATCCGTCATCCAAACCCCACAATTTGGATTCCTGAAGAAAACCTGCACCTCACTTTGTTTTCCTCCATCTATGTTTACATCATTGTTTCCATGACCAGTCACCAGAAACCCCTAGATCAATAGAAATTGGTAAAGGAAAAGGAGACATCTCTTCAACACCAATTGTCTTCCCCTGAAGAGAAGTCTTCTTCACAAAATAAAAGTGGGTGGATTCAAAAAATGTAACATCGATAGAAACAAAGCACCGACCGGAAGGGGGATGGAAACACATACCCTTTCTGGCTCGGAGCATACCCCAAAAATAAACACTTGAGTGCATTAGGATCAAGTTTGGTACACGCCGATTTGTCAATATGCACAAAACACGAACACCCAAAGATTTTGGGTGGAAGAGGAAACAAGGAGGGAGATGGAGACAGAACATCAATAGGACTTTTGAAATCCAAAATTCTAGTGGGCATGCAATTCATAAGATAGGAAGCAGTCTGAAGGGCATCAGAACAAAGATGTTTAGGAACATTCATCCCAAACAAAAGAGCATGAGTGATTTTCAACAGGTTACGGTTCTTCCTTTTAGCAACACCATTTTGCTGGGGAATACCAACACAAGTAGTCTGGTGGATAATCCCATCATCTCGGAAGTAGGAGACGAGAGTAGTAGACAGATACTCTCCTCCATTGTCAGAACGAAGGATCTTTAACTTAACATCAAACTAGGTTTCGAGCATTTTATGAAAAGATTGAAAAAAAGAGCAAACATCACTCTTCTGTTTCAACAAGTAAACCCACGTTACCATGGAGAAATCATCAACAAGTGTAACAAAGTGACAAAATCCACGAGATGAAGTAATAGGAGCAGGACCCCACACATCAGAATGAACAATGGAAAAAAGTGAATTATTTTTATTACCATGAGCAGGATACGAAGATCGAACATTTTTTTGCAAATTCACAAGTTTCAAATTGAAGTTCAGACATAGAAACAAAAACAAAATACTGTGGAAACAGTTTCTTTAACATAAAAAAATAATGGGTGCCCCAAACGTCTATGCCACTGCAACAACTGTAAAATGTTGCGGTCGCGACTACTAGTATTGCTAGGCCCATCACGAACTTGCTGAATAGGAGAAGCCACCGATGAAGACCTATCCAATAAGTACAATCCCCTCTCCTCGTAACATCTACTAATCGTCCGCCTCGTTTCCAAGTCCTGAAAGACAAAGTGAAAGGAAAAAATATGACACTACAATTCAAGGACTTGGTTAGGTGACTCACAGACAAAAGGTTTAAAGCAACATTAGGAACATAAAGAACAGATGATAAAGGCATAGATGGGGGTAGCAGAGATGCTACCCTTACCAGCAATAGAAGAGTAAGACGCATCAGCAATTCTAATTTTGTTCTTACCAGAGCAAATATGATAGGAGGCAAACAAAGATGACATACCAGTCATGTGATCCGAGGCTCCTGAGTCAATAATCCAGGAGCGAGTAGATGTGGAGACAGATGCACTGAAAGCCAAAGCTAATGTACCTGAGTGAGCAAACGAGGATGTGGAAGATGTACCTGGCTGCTCCAACTGACCCATAAAACGCCGGAATGCCTCTATCTCAGCACGGGAAAGGCTAAGGTTGTCAGAAGATGACGATACACTAGATGTAAGAACAGGAGCTAGATCAGAGGGAACTAAGTGAGCGCTACAGCCTCCACCACCACCACGGCCACTGCGACCACCACCTCTCTGTTATAGGCGACCATGGAGGTCCCAACAAGTCTCACGGGTGTGTCGAGGGCGACCATATTCACACTTCAGCCGGTCTCTCTCATCACCAACGTTTCCCGACCTACCACCTCCCCTGCTTCCACAAAAGTATCACGGCCACCACGATATAACCATTAAGAAAGAGCAGACCACTCTAGAAGAAGAAGGTTGCATGTTATTCCAGCGACGCTCCTCCTTGTGGAGAATGGAATATGCCTCAGTGATGACGGAAGGGGGTCTTTCCCCAAAATCTGAACACGGATTTGCTCATACTCGGGATTAAGGCCAGCCAACAACTCATAGACCTTGTGTTCATCAACATACTTCTTATACCCTACGGCATCTTCAGTGCACTTTGTCATATACATATGTAACATGCCAAATTCTTCCCACAGATGGCAAAGAGTAGAGTAGTAAGTGGCCAGAGAAGTATCCCCTTGTCTTAGTTGCCCAATACATTGGCACCACTCATAAGTTCTAGCATGTGTGCCCTCCTCAAAGTAAGTCTGCTTCACAGCCTCCCATATCTCTTGGACTGTGGAGAGAATGATATATTCATTGCTAAGATCCGGAATCATGGAGTGAAGAAGCCATAACATGATTGTGGCGTTCTCAGCTTGTCATTTCTTAAAAGTAGGATCAGTAGCCGAAGGCTTCTTACTCTTGCCAATTAGGTACTTCGTCTTAACCTTCCTTATTATGAATAACATGGCCGACTGAGACCATGCAAGATAATTGTTTTCATTCAACTTTACAATAGTGATTTGAAGGCTAGGGGAGTCAACATGTCCCAAATGCAAGTAACTATCATCAAAAGGCGGAGCCCATGAAGACTGACTAACCTCGGAATTGCCCATCTTTTGTCACTTAATAGCACATACCACAGGGTTCTACAACCCAAAAAAAACAAACATCAATGGTCCAACAACCAAAAAACACCTCAAAAATAAGCCAACACCGCCTCAAACACCTTGAGGGCACCCAAACTTCATCATATAGCATTCATAATTCATCCAAACATCATCCATGAAGGTTAAAATGCGAAAAAGGAGAGCAAAAAACGTGATATGCCGGAAAATATATAGGAGAAAAATACTCGCTGGAGTTCCGGCGAGATTCTGATCGCTAGGAAACCGGTACCAAAAGGTCCGAAATTTTGAGGGAGATTTTTAACTACCAATATCCCCAAGTTTAATCCCCCCTACAAGGAATATTTTCGACTAGTATGCAAGGGTATTTTTCAGAATTTTTTTCACAAAAAATTCTCAAAAAATCACTTAAAATCTCCAATAAATCTCGAAAAAATCACCATAATTCTTCTAAATAGTAGATCTGCCAGATCCAAAGAAAAAAACTCACAAAAATTTACCTTGGATGACATCATACTAACGCCATCATGACGTCAACCGTACGCCTGCTGATGTCAGTAGCCTCCGGCGGGTTTGTTCTTTTTCTTGTTCTTCCTTTGTACTTTAAGATGCTCTAATACCAAGTGGAATTCCTTAGGGATAGGTTTTAGGGTTTGAAGGAGGAAGAAGAATAAAAAATTTAAAAAAAAAGAGTAGAGAACTTGTCTCTCTCTCTATCATATTCTATTAATAAGGGTTATAATTAGGGTTTCCCCTAATTACAAGAAAGCTTAATATTCTATAGAGTGTGGTGAAGAACCTCTTAGTGTCATTGGTATGTTTTAGAGACCGGTGGAGAGATAATTTCTCTCACTAAACCAGCAATTGCATATCCTGCCAATGTATTAGTCAGTTTATACATTCCTCCATGACAACTGATATAGAGGTTGCTCAGAGAATCATTAGGTATCTCAAGTCTTCACCCAAAAAAGGAATCTTGTTTGCTAATCATGGTCATATGAAGGTGCAGGGATATGCAGATGCAAATTGGGCAGGTTTTGAAGATGGGAGGTCAAAATCTGGTTATTGTATACCTGTGGGAGGTAACCTTATCACTTGGAAGAGTAGGAAACAATCAGCAGTAGCCAGGTCCAGTGTTGAGCTTGAGTAACGTACCAAGACACATAATTCTTGTGAGCTTTTTTGGCTAAAAAATCTGTGATTGGAGTTAGGATTCCCAGTGCAAGGCTCCATGAAATCTCTAAGTGATAACAATTCAACCACCAGCATAACCCAAAATCTAATGCAGTATGATCGAACTAAGCATATAGAAGTTAATTTTCACTTAGTCTAAGAGAGTATAAGCTCTGAGGATATTTGTGTTTAATTCGTTATAAAAGAGAAGCTTGCAAATATCATAACCAAAGTAGTTGGTAAGAGTTTATTACAGGGGATCCTCAACAAGTTGAGCATGCTAGAAAGGTTTTAAAATTCGACAGAATATCACTAATTCAACTAAAATTTTGTATCATAGGTCAACAAAACTTCGACTTAAAAGTATTAATAATATTACAATATTTCGACTATAATTCGTCTAACTATCGTAATATCTCGTGATTTATTGCAAACTTCGCAAAAAATCACGAGAAAATGACATTTTTCATATTATAAAAGTATAAAATTTCGATGAAGTATCATAACTTCGTCTCTTTGATGAAAGTTTCAGGACTTCGAGTATTTTGCTTCTTCCTTCAGCACCTTCCCTATTTTTCATTCCATTTGAGTTCCTTGGGGTGAAATCTACCCGAAGAAGATGAGATTGGGCGAAAACCGTAGTAGAGATTCCGTGAGGCAGAAGTTTTCCAGGAAAACTTCATGTAAGAATTTTTACTGGAAAACTTATATTAAGGTAACTTTCATTTTTGTTTACTTTTAAGCTTAGTAGCCTTAGTTATACATTTCATCAAGATTAGAGTATGATCAATGTTTTCAGCCGGCCTATTGATTGGCCTAAATTATACTTTTTGAATAAATAATTATTCTAATCTTATTTTTACTATATTAGGCTTATTATTAATTATAAATTTAGCATATTATGTATGTCCAGCTAATCTATCGAACCCCAACGCCGTCTTCCTCGATTCCAATATTTCTTATATACTTTTTCTTTTGCATCTTTTGATCCCTAAATGTGTATTGTGTTAATTTAACATTTTAACTAAAAATTTCACATTTTTTCTAATTTTCCTAATTTTGCTTTTTTTTTGCAAATTTAATGGCAAAAAATTCCAAACTTCTTGCAAAAATTTCTGGAAATCGAAGTTTTAAAACCTTGAATGCTAGATATTTTGCCAACTTGAGGGAGATTGTTAGAAGTCTACCTATGTTCCAGTCGTTCTATTTAGTCTTTACTGTATAAAGTTTGTAGTTCCTCCGGAGGGCATTAAATCGTCAAATTTAGTCTCTCCCCATTCTTTATCTCATTCCTTCTTCCTCTTTATTTTTAAACCTAGATCTGCCAACTCTTCTTAACTTCTGTCTCTATATGTCCCTCTGAAGTCTGAACAAGGTATCTATCACTTCCAAAAAGTTCCAAAGCAACATAATGACAAGCACAAAAAAAGAAAAGACCTACAAAACAAACCAATGAAGAGGAATATGGACAGTGTCACGTACATTGGCTTCATCATTGAGTAAATTTAGAAGGTATACGACATTCAGATTCAGAATCAAAAACCAAAAGGAATAACTAAACAGTTAAAATAAGAAGAATGTAGATAAGATATCGGATCCTGCAGATGCGAATAGATGAGCCCTGCACTGTGCATTCATTTTTCAGCAGCCAATACACTGTTTTGCACATAGTTACCAAATCCGCATAATACCCGTAATACGGTTAGAGGGGGTCGCCATTTAAAACAGCACTTTTACCATATTATGTATTATATGCGTATCGTCGTATAATACATAGATTCTGTATTAGACACCTTTAATACACATATTTTTGCCTTGTTTCCATATTAAATGATTGTTAGTAGTTAGTATCATGATTCCTATTTATTTATAATTATTAATTATTTTTTTATTTTTCCCGTACTTTCCCATGTTGTTGTCGTATAACACCCGTACTTCCCAAACGGATCATTGCCGTATTATACCCGTACCCCTATCCCTCCACCCCACGCCCACCCACTGATGCAGGAGATGAATTCCACAAAGAAGAACTGACAACTAAAGGTTTTTTGGTGCTGCCTGGACCCACATGTTTCTCTTATCCTTAGGGCCATACGGTTGGCATTGGAAGGCCTTTCTCCTGACCCAATTCAACCCTACAGTCCCCCTTACAAAAGGAGACTGTTGGTTCAACTTAAAGTTAGAAAGTGATTAAGGGTAGTTTCCTAATTTCCTTTGAAGTGATTAAGGGTAGTATCAGAAACATGCTATTTGTTTTATTCCTATTATATGTTGCTTTAAAGAGAGTAAGTTAGTTAGGAGTTTGTATAAAGTTTATGCCTAATTAGGAGTTGTTATTAGATGTCTATAAATAGCCCCCACGTATATTTATTTATTTTTGATTGGTAATCAAAGCAAAATATATTTAATGAAAAGAAGCAATTACAAATAGAGAAGTACAATCTCAAAGAGTTTACAAGAGGGAAACTCAAAACCGGGCCATGGATACCCAAAGAAAAGCGAAACAAACCCAAGGACTTAGGTTATGTGCCCCCAAAATTTCCCCCACATCTTCCCAGTTCCCCCTTCCGCCAAACAGAGCATCATTCCAAAATAAGCGAGCGAGTGCGAGAACATATGTGGGAGAGAGAAGACGAAGAGTTCTCAAATACCCTCTTATTCCACTCTTTCCAAAGAGAACAAACAACAGCGCCAGGAAGGACCGACCATATTGTCTTTTGAGCCCCATCCGTACTTACTAAACCCCAGCAAGATAAGGAGTTTTGAAAGGAAGAAGAGAAGACCCAAGCCACCCCTATTCAAGAGAGGAAAGATCCCCATACCGCTCTCGCGATAGGGCAATGCAAAAGCAAATGGTCTCCAGACTCTTCCACTTGAAGGCATAGAAAGCATCAATTGGCCATACTCCACCCTCTACTTTTCAAATGTCCACAAGTTAGAATCTTATTCAATGCTGCATTCCAAAGAAAGAAAGATACCTTTGTAGAAATATCAGAAGTCCAAAGCACTCTATGATGAAAAGGAACAGACGGAGAAGACTTCATTCTGTGTACTAGGGATCAAACTGAGAATCTTCCATTGTTGCCTCTAGACCATATTCTAACATCTTTGCCCTGAGGATCCACAAGGGAAGAGTCAAGACACCCTAGGAGCCTACCCAAAGCCTCAATTTCCCAGTCATTTAGATCTCGACACAACTTGGGACACCAAATCACTCCGGCCTCACTTACCTGAAAATAGTCTCTAACTAAAGCATCCTTATCCTTTGCTAGAAAAAAAAGGCTGCTAAATGCATCTTGGAGTTTGGCAGGGCCGCACCACTCATCCTTCCAGAATTAAACCTCCGCTCCACTTCCCATCTTAAATCTGAAGTTAGACGATACCAAACTGGCCACTGCCATAATCCCCTTCCATAACCCTACCCTATGTGAACCTTTGACCTCTCTCGGACACCAACACTATAGCTCCCCAAACCTAGCCACAATAACCACCCGCCATAAACTATTTGTCTCCTCCCCAAATCTCCAAACTCATTTCCCTAGCAGAGCCTTGTTGACTAGACGAAGAGGTTTAATGTTGAGCCTCCCCCCCCCCCCCCCCCCCCCCCAAATTCGAGGCCGACAAATCGTCTCCAACGCCACCAAGTGGTACTTGAAACTATCCCTTTTTCCCCTCCAGAGAAAATTCCGCTTCAATTTCTCCAAGGTTACTACTATGGATTGGGGTATCATGAGGATAGACATAAAATACGTGGGAAGACTAATTAGGCTACTTTTAATCAGGGTCAATTTCCCACCTTTAGAGAGGAGTGATGATTTCCAGCCTGACAAGCTCTTCAAGGACCTTTCCAATACCGAGGACCACACTGATACGGCTCTAAAGCTTGCCCCAAGAGGCATTCCTAGGTAAGTGGACGGGAGAGATGCTGCTCGGCATCCAAGACAAGCAATAAGCTGATGTATATTCGAGGTCCTCCCTACGGGCAATAAGAAAGGTTCTTATAGAATTTCAAGCTGCTGTATTCTGAATTCAGAGGTTATTTGGTTGATTGAAGGCTATTTTTTACAGTTATCTTGCTTCTTTTTTTTTTTACTTTTTTTTAAATTTTAACCTACCATTGCTGTTCGTAACTTGGAGAATTATGAGAACTCTTCTATAGGGTTTCAAGTTTCGACAATCCTAGAACTCAAGTTCAAGTGCTGCCGCAACCTTATCTATGCACATACACATCATCAAACCCTACCCTATAGTCAGGTTTGAGTTTGTAACCCCCTATCCTTTGAATTTTGAATTTTCCATACTTTACTTAATTCTGAATTTTTGAATTTAAACCCTAAAACCTAATTTGTATTACAATCCTTATTTGTTAACCAAAGTCTTTTTTTTGTTGAAACCCCCAACCCAAATTTGATTTGCTCTAATTTCAGAAATTTACAGATTAGTCTCTAAATCCTAGAAATCACCCTACACCATTCATACACCAAATCTAGACTATTCAATCCCCTTAAACCGTTAACTTTAGCCTTGTGTTGGGGTCAAATTACATTTTACCCTTGCAGTCCGGAATTTAAAAAAATGGAATTGTTCTTTGGAATTGGGTGGATCCTCTAGTAGTTAGGCCAATTGCTTCCATGGCTACATCACCCACCCATCCACACACCAATAAGTGGAGCCAATGGCAGTCCAATGCATGAAAGTTCTTAACCAAAGAAAGAATGTGATTGCACAGACTTACAGTACGCTGTCCCGGTATGATCCTTGAAACATGGCTCAGTTTAAGCTGTTTCTCCTCCTTACCAGAGTACCATATCAGCAAAGACTCGTCCTGAAATGCAAGCATGTGAATATAAGCAAATCAAGCAGAGTAGGAAAAGAAGCTTTTTATTCAATGGCAACAGAAAATACATTTAGGACCAAATATCAGATGTTTGAAAACATGGGAAACTTTGTGAACAGGTTGAGCTCAAACCAGCCACAAGGTAAGATAAGTCATATTTTGGACTCTTCCTCACTGAAATTTTTAGCTGCATTTATTCTTCATTGGATTGTGTAACCACATTATTGATACTTTACTTCCACCGTTTTTATCTGTGTGATACTCTTTTCTCAGAATTCCAAAAGCAAGCTGCATTTATCAACTAGAAAGTGCCTAAACTGAGTTCCTTTCCATGAGTTGTAGTATTAGTTTCCTCGTATGTAACGCAGGAAAACCATTATGCTAATGAGTCAAGTAGGGGCATATTTGGATGTCTAAATTTACATTTATCTTAAAGGCACTCTTCAACCAACTAGTTTAGTCCTTTCGAGAGGCAGGGAGTCGTAATAATTGTCAACTACCAAAAAAATAGTTCAAGGAAAATTAGGTTTTTAAAAAGGGATTTTCCTAAATAATTTTCAAGATAAAAAGTCATTTTTTATCGGGAACACACAAACACCCACACATGCCTGCACGCGCCCACTCGCACACACACACACACGCACGGACGGCAGCACACACACACAAACACAGTGAAAAACTACAAAAGCAAGAGCACAAAGAAGGCTTCCCTGGGTGAAACCACCACCGGGAAACAGTAGGGCGGCAAACAGAAATGAATAAACCAAATATATGGAAAAATCTTCACATAATAGGCCGTCCCTCAATACACCTTCCTCAAACAAAGAGTCAGTCATCTCATTTACCAATCTAGAGATCCAAGAGAATTAGATGCTCATTTGGACCACCAAATCACATCTCTTTGAAAGATAAAGCATATCTCCAAGGAACGGGATCCAACCCTGCAGCCCATCTAATGCATTTCTTGGATCTCTTTCGATGATAAGGGAAGGAAGATAAGTCATAAGATAATATATCATTTGCCATGATGATGTTTGATTCTGTGGATTGTCCAAGTGCACAAACTAATCCAAATTTGCCACATAAGCAATCTGGTTTCCCCGAAAATCGCGCCTCACTTCAGATATGATCTATCAGGCATCACAGTTCATCATTGGCTGTCTTGAGGAAAACATTTCAAGAATTAGAGCTTCCTTGCTTTACATCCTGACAGGGTTAACCAAATTGTCTCCATGTAAAACATTGTCCTATCACAGGAGAAGCATTGAAACTGCAAATGGAAGAAACTTCATTTCATACTTCTCCAAGTTAAACTCCATGGAAACACTTGCAAGTGTGCCAGCTAATAAAGTCAATCTGCTTTTGTGCGTAACATAATAAACAATGAGCTCCAGGATACCATTAAAGAACATTGTCCATTAAAATGAGCATCGTGATTTTTAAAATGAGCATCATAATATGGAGAACTTCAATTCAAGAATCTTAAAAGAATAACAATATGTCATGCAATTATGCAGAACATCATGAGAGCATCTTAAATAATAGGACTAGTCATATACAAATATGAATGGAAGACAACATACATTAGCAAGTCGGAATGGGCAGAACTTCGGTTTCCCTCTGCGCCCATACTTCAGCAAATATGCCCCTTTCTTAAGAGCTGTAATGGCCTGCACATTCAAAAAGAAAATCTACAGTATGAACTAAATGTGCCAAGGAAATAGCATTTGGCATATCAACTATATACACTCAGAAACAGAGTAGGTGATCCCACAACAGCAAAACAATATGATAGGTGAAACATATGCCATCCTCACATGACTGGTTAACATAATGCTTTGTCCTTCAACAGCAAATAACGCATTAGTGCAGGACTTTTGCTTACCAACTTTGGGGTCGACCACAAGGAAAACATGTGAACATGTACAATATTACAAAAACATTAAAAAGATCCCAAAAAGCCAACATGACCAATAAGTTGAAAATTGAACATAACACATGACAGAGAAGATTCAGTAATATCAAATAACCATCACTTAAATGTCCACCCATCACTTAAATCTCATAATATCAAAAAAACGCATCTGCACGTTCTTTATGTCCACCCTATCCAGCCCGATTTCGATTGCCAATACTCTTAAGACAATGCAAAGAGAGTTTTTATGGAATGAGAAATTCGATGGCATACTTGTTAAAGGCGACACCTCAGGCGGCCGCCTAGGCAACTAGGCGCTCTACTGAACCCAAGCGACTGACCGCCTAGGCTGTCATTATTAAAAATATGATATACGCAATATTATTATTGTTTAAAGGTTTATAATTTAATTTTAATTGAATATGATAGTTTAGTCAACAAAAAAGCATGTTATTTTATATATTGCTCATGTCTTCTACCATATAATATATTAGGGTTTTTATATCCAACAAAAAATGATTTTTTGGAGATCAAATAAGAAAGAAGAGATGAACGGTGTCAAGTATGTTTCCCCTAACTTGTCCTCTCTTTTACTCAATGGGTGGACCAATTGGTCTCTCTCTCTTTGTGCCTTTGTGGGTGGTCATGTGGTCCCCTCTGTTTTTTGCATGGTTGTTAAAGGCGTTTCCTAGGCGACCAAGACATAGCTGGACTCAGGAAGGCCCAATAACAAAAAAACCTTTAAATGCCCCAAAATTTCTCTAGGCCCCCAACACTCTCATAAGCCCATCTTTAAAAGGGTTTTTAATAATTCAAATAAGTGTGGGTCCCATAATTATATATATTTTACTTATTATACCTTTTTACTATATTTCTTTGGTATAATCGAGAAGAAAAATGAACAAAGAAAAAAGGAGAGTAAGAAGTACGACCTCTCCCTTTCTCTCTCTTATCTCTCTATCCCTTGTTCGACGGTCACATTGATGACATGCTATATTTATTTTTTATTCAGCTCTGCACTCTCTCTCTCTCTCATTCTCTCTCTTGTTCAGTTGTCGCTAATTCACTATACTTTTTTCTATTTTCTTTCCCTCACAGTCCCTCCTTTCGATAGTCAGTGTCGACTGCTTTTTTGTTCTATTTTTTATTCCCAACGCTTGAAATCCCTATTTCTTATTTGTAGAAATGTCTTCAAAAATAGTTCTATTAAAGTGCATCTTGACAATGGAGATTTTGTAATTTATATTCAAGGAAATGCAGCATACATGGGTCTCATATTGGGGGTAAGATTTTTGTTGCAAAGAGTTCATAAGGTGACGCCTTAGGCGCCTCAAGCTACTGCCTCAGGCATCGACAGGGTCTGTCGCCTCAAGTCGCCTAGTCGTCTTGACAACTATGGTCGATGGATTTAAGTATCACATAGTAGCTTGAAATCAAATTTTTCAGTCAAATAAGGGTAGTGGACTAAATCTAAAAGCTTTAGTTCAATTGAACAAGGCATTGTTAGGGAAATGAGCATAGAGATTTGGGGTAGAAATGGAGAGTCTATAGCGTGTTGTGGTAGTGACCAAATATGGGGAGTCCTCTTGTTGGGTCCCGAGTGAGGTTAAGGGCTCTCACGAGGTGGGTCTATGGAAGGCAGTTGCAAGTTTAATCGTACCCAACTTTACATTCCAAATGGGCAGAGGTTAGGTTGTGGAAGGATGTGTGGTTTGGTTCTGCAAAACTAAAGGACTTATCAGTAATATCTTCCTACTAGCTACAGAGAAGGATACACTATTAAGGAATTATTATGAGTTCAGGGATGAGATGGTCATGTGGTGTCTGAAGGTGAGATGAAATTTAAATGATTAGGAGATTGATGATTTGAGTAGGCTCCTAGAGTGCCTAGTTCGTCCCTCTGAGTCCTCAAGTCAAGGTAGGGACCGTAGAATTTTGGTCTAGTAACCACAATGGTCGATCTCAGTAAGATCACTACTATAGTCACTTTGTTTAGTACCTTTCGGTTCCTTTCCTCATAGGCTTGTGTGAAATTTAGGTATTCCCTGTAAAGTATCTTTATTCCTATGGAATGTGATCATTCTAACTTGTGATCACTTAAAAAATAGAGGATAGAATATGGCAAATCCCTACTTTTGGTGCCATCCTGTGTAAGAAATGGTGGATCACTTGCTTTTGCATTGTCCTTGTTTGTTCAAGAATTTAGGGGTATTTCCTTTCCAAAGTAGGGGTGGATTAGGCTATCCCTCTTCTTTTCAGAACTTCTTGTGTAGATTGTGCTCGAGAGGCTATTTGGTCAACCCTTACTCGAGCCATATCGTGGATAGTATGGCGTGAAGAGGGTTTTTTAGGACTCTCCCTCGGCTACATTACGCATATGTTTACGCATCCAATCGCTTGTCTTAGAATGGCTTTCCATTCATCGTGCGGGAGAGGATTAGGGAGGAATGCCGTTTTTACCATCCATTTTTGTTACGCAGTTTGGTTTGTTTTCAATTTCAGTCTAGGGGTACCTAGGCTTATGCTTTTGTTCATATTTCTGAGTTTATGTTAACTCTTTAGCCTATTCTATTCCTATATTGTTAATAAATCCATTTTGATTACCGGAAAAAAAAAGATAACCACCACTTTTTTATGCACCAAATATTCTAGCATCATGAAGGAACATGGTTCTGAACTTCTGATGCTATCCAGGTATTAAGGGCTATATTAGACCTTATAGTGCTCAATTTTCAGGTGATTTAGAAAAAAAAATGCAGTAGATATTGCAATCATGCACAATAAAATTAAATCATATTATTTGGGATAATGTTATAGTAGCCTTATGTGCATGAATGAAATGGAGACATTTGGCTGATCTATATAGGCAACCAAGCTTATACACTTCGATGTCGATGTAAACTTCAGTCACTCAAAATGGAAACACATCGAGAAAGTTTATACTTCAACAAAGTAAACTGCTTATTTTGTATATTATCTAATCAAAATATTTGATATTTTTTTCTAATAATTATCTTTTCCCCGAGTTTTTTCGAACATGACCATTGTCGAATTATTCCTGAATCCCGACTTTGTCACATGAGTGTAGCACTCCAGTGACTTCCTGCCATTGTGTTCCTGTAGGAGCCTCTTATCATCATTCTTCCTTGGTCCTTGCTTCTTGAAAATCTTCTTTCTTGGTCCAATAGTCCTCGGACTAGTATTCTTCCTCTCAGTCTTTGCCTCCACAACATGAGCCTCAGGTGGTGCATTAACTTCACAAAATGGATGTCATCCTTCCTGTGCATCAACTTGGAGCGATTCATCTTCCGAGTTGGTGGTAGCTTCAAGATGATGACTCTTACATGAAAGTTCTCATCAAGAGTCAACCCAGCAGGAGCAGTTATAGCATCTGCCATCTTCTACAAATCCTGAATATGACGTAGGATTGGCTTTTCATCTTCCATCTTGAACTCAACATAGTTCGCAACCTCGAAGTTCTTCTTTCCAGATTCTTTTACCATGTAGACAGTCTTCAGTGGATCTCATACTTCCTTAGCTCCCTTAGTATTCTTACAGAACTGGTTGTACAGTTAATTAGAAAGAGAGTTCCGAATGTTGTAATGATAAGTGTAGTAGTCATCAACCCATTTATGTGTAATAACAGTTGCAGCGGCAATATCCATGTTGGATGCACCAGGAGCAGCAGGAATGTCGGGGCATTCATCAGTCAAAAAATAAGCAACTTTAAGTTGCCTCATGAAGTACATGATCTGTTCTTCATAGCGGTTGAAATTGGTCCCATCAAAACGGTTTGTGTTGATAGGGACTAAGCCGAGCGAAGTCACGGTGGTCAGTGGAGTAGACATATCTTCAATTTGTTGGTTTGATACTTCAAATAACTTGCACAAAAACACAATGACCACAATCAATTTGGCTAAGAGGCGCGACAAACACTTCTTGAAGATAGTTGGAGCCTCCCGTTTGTGCAAGGGAATATGATAACTTTATCCCTAGGATTCAACCTAGCCAGGAATCGATTTGTTGCACTACCTGGTAAGAACTGTACTTACCTCTTTTTAGGATGCCCACAAATTAGTTAATCTAATTAGGTCTTAGTTATCCTTCACAAGGACAACGACCGGTTACACGTGTTGTATAAACTAGATTAGGCTATCACAAGTGATTGCCAGACAGAATTACTCTCTAGGAGTGATTCTAACACAGTTCCAGAATTGTATCTATTTGGATTTTGGAAACAAGATTCTGAGATTCTGGAATCAGTTCCGATGAGACACACTGTTTGGAAACAGCTTGTCTATTGGCTCTGTTTGGTAATAATGCCCACGGGTTAGTGTATTACTACACTAATTGAGTTCTCATTACTGTCTCTGTTCTTGGATAAGATGGACAGTGGTCTATTTTATTACAGAGTGATCCTCAACTGGTCCGACTAATCCGTTAGATCACTTCTTTGTTTGGTAACATAGGATCGACTGGTCCAAATGGACTAGGCAAATTCTATTCCGTAGCAAGGAAAGCCCCAGTGTTTTATAGGAATACTGGATATCCAATCTGAGGATTGGTTATCTCTGATCTAGCTCTTTGGTCTGAGTCGTCTTCAACCTTGATATGGGCTTCAGATCCCAATGGAGGTCTGAATCTTCTTCTCTAGTTTTGACTATCCTTCTGGGCTCAATCTAGCAGAGGTCTAATACGAGTTCTCACTTGTGTAGAACTCTCTTCCTCATCCCCACCTTATTTAAGTAAGGGCTAGGCCTTGGGAGCTACTTGGGCTTCCTAACCGACCCATTGCGAAGTGCAAAGTGCGTTTCATAGCGCCCATAGCCCTGCATGTGCGCGTGCGCAAGTCGCGCTCGGTGTGATGCACCTCGCTAGTGCACACACACTTGGTATATGTGCGCACACAATAGAACAAAATCTAAGGAGAGGGAAATACTTATTAAGTGGTGTCAGTTAGAGAAAGGGTTTGGAGGATTTAGGGTTTAGAGAAGAAAAAAGAGAGAAGAGAGGAAAAAGAGATGTTAGGGTAAATTTCTTAGTTAGGGATTAGAGAACTTTACTAGCATATTATATAAAGAGAGAACATTACATATATGCCCTTTTACAAGTATACCCCCAATATTACATATATCAACACTCCCCCTCAAGCTGGAGCATAAACATTAAGCATGTCAGCTTGACAGTAATATCCTGAAGAATAGCAGGGTCAACCGGATTGGTGAAGATATCAACAAGTTGTTGAGAAGACGAAACAGGTTGAAGAGATAAAGAACAATCCCGGACTTTCTCACAGAGAAAGTGAATATCAACCTCAATGTGCTTTGTCTGCTCATGAAGCACAAAATCTGAGACAATCTTTGCAGCATCCTCGTTATCACAATATAAGGACATAGGGCCTTTAACAGGAAACTTTAACTCAGAGAGGAGAGAACGAAGTCATAAGAGTTCACAAGTGCCATGAGTAAGCGCATGATATTCTGCTTCGGCACTAGACCGAGAAACCATGGGTTGTTTTTTGCTCTTCCATGCAATCAAGTTACCTCCAAGGAAAACACAATAGCCTGAGGTGGAACGACGATCAATAGCAGATCCAGTCCAATCAGCTTCTGTATAGCCAGAGATATCAAGGTGACCATGTGAGCGGTATAAAGTCCACAACTGGGTCTAGCCTTGATATATCAGAGAATACGATGAACAGCAGCAAAGTATGAAGCACGGGGAGCATGCATGAACTGGCTAACCATGCTGACAGCAAATGTAATATCTGATCATGTGAGGGTGAGATATATCAAGCGACCCATAAGACGTTGACAGACATAAGGATCAGAAAGAAGATCACCCTCACTATCATGCAAAGAGAGCTTCAGATCCATGTGAGAAGTAGCGGGTTTACATCCACTCACACTAGTATCACTGAGTAGGTCAAGAGCATACTTCCGTTATAACAGAAAAATTCCCTTCTTAGATCGAGCAATCTTCAGACCAAGAAATTACTTCAGATGGCCTAGATCTTTGACATCGAAGGTATGCCCCAGCTCATGCTTAGCATTAGAGATGAATGAGTCATCGTCAGTCAAGATGATATCATCAACATATACTAGGAGAATAGTGTGGCCTGAGATGCCAGAATGGATGAAATAGTATGATCAGAGTGACATCGCTGGAAGCCCATGCTAAGGACCACTTCACTGAAGCGATGGAACCAAGCACGAGGTGACTGTTTTAAACCATATATAGACTTCTGAAGTCTACAAACCTTTCCAGACTCCCCCTGAAGCACGAAACCAGGAGGGGGATCCATATACACCTCCTTGGTGAGATACCCATTAAGAAAAGCATTCTTGATGTCTAACTGATAGAAAGGTCAACTCTGATTTGCCGCAAGAGAGGAGAGCACGAACAGAAGTCAGTTTGGCCACAGGAGCAAAAGTAGCATCATAGTCAAGCCTATAAGTCTGAATAAAGCCGCGGGCGACAAGACGAGCCTTATACCGAGCAACACTGCCATCAGAGTTATGTTTGACGGTGAATACCCAACGACAGCCCACAAGTTTCTTCCCAACTGAAAGGGGAACCATATCCCAAGTTTGATTAGACGAAGAGCATTCATTTCATCAACCATAGCACTCTTCCACTCAGGATGAAGAAGAGCATCACGAACGGACCAAGGAATAATAACAGAATCAATTACCGAAAGGAAGGCTTGGTATGAGGGAGACACAGCATGATAACAAACATATTTGGTATGGGTAAGGAGTAACACATGAGCGAACACCCTTGCGATGAGCAATAGGTATCTCAAGATCAAAAGCAGCAGGAGTAACAATAACAGGAGAATGAACATGAATAACAGAGGGTAACGAAGTACCTCGAGGAGTGGCTTGCGGGGAAGAATGTGGTAGAGACGCATCGGAGGAGGAACCAGGTGGCTGACAGCAAGAGTACGTGAGAAACTCCTTCTGCTGTGGGAGGTCCCCTGCAATAAGTAAAGGCATAGAGACAGGAGAAACAGTAGGTTAAGGCACAGAGATAGGTGACACCGTAGGAGCAGGAGAGAAATAAGGGATTGTCTCGAAAAAAGTAACATCTGGAAAGACAAAGAAACAACAAGACTGGGGGTCATAACACCAATAGCTGTTATAGTTGCTAGAGTAACTAACAAAGACACATCAAATGGCCTTATCATCCAATTTTTGATAACTGGGGCGAAGATCCTGGACAAAGCAAGTACTACCAAACACACGTATCTCCATAGTTGTCAAGGCAACCAGGCGACTTGAGGCGACAGACCCCATGGACGCTTGAGGCGGTAGCCTGAGGCGCCCGAGGCGTCGCCTGATGAACTTTTTGAGATATATGTATGATGCATATTCTTTATATAAGAGGCCCTACATTCATATAAATTACACCATTGTTAAGCACTTTGATATAACTATCGTTAGAGGCAGTTCTAAGAATAATAAAGGAGGATTTCAAGCGTTGAAAAAAAAATGGAATAAAAATCAAGTCTACAATGAGTCAATGACAAAACTGAATAAAAAGTAGAAAAATAGTCCGACAGTCAAATGTGACGTTGAATAGGAGAGAAAGAAGAGAGGGAGGGAGAGGGAGATGTCGTACCTTTTACTATCAATTTTTTATTTTTCTCAATTATACTCAAGATAAGTAATAAAAATAATATTGATAAGTAAAATATATAACTATAGGATCTGCACTTATTTAAATTATAAAAGACCCATTTAAGTATGAGTTTATGAGAGTTTTGGGGGTCCTAGAAGAAATTTGGGGCATTTAAAGGCTCTTAATTTGTTATTGGGTTGCTTGAGCTACCTGTAATTTAACAACCATGAAAAAAAAAAAATTGGGACTATATAATCCACCCATGAACAAAGGGAGAGAGACCAATTGGTCTACCAATTAAGAGAGAACAAGTTAACATGAAGGAAACATATTTGACACCGTTCATTTCTTCTTTCTTCTTCTATTTGCGAATTTTTTTTGTTGGATATACAAATCCTAATATATTATATTGTAAAACACATTAAATTTATATATAATAACATATTTTTTTTGTTACTGAACAATCATATTCAAATAAAATAAATTTATATATCCTTAAACAATAAAAAATATTACATATATCAGATTTTTAATAATGACCGCCTGAGGCAGCCAGTCGCCTGAGCCTAGCAGAGCGCCTGGTCGCCTAGGCCACCACCTGAGGCGCCTGAAGCGACTCCTTTAACAACTATGCATGTCTCAATGGGAAAAATAGGAACCTGAGGGTAAAGAAACTGATATGATGAGAGGCCATCAAAAATGAGAGAAGGGGCTCGATTGATGAGAAAACATGCAATGAGAAGAGTCATGGACCAATAAGGCTTAGGCACTTGCATGTCTCGCTACAAAAAATGAGTGACCAACTAAATGACGATTCTTATGCTCAGCAACGCCATTTTGTTGAGGCGTGTAAGGACAGGTAAACTGATGGACAATCTCATGAGTTTGAAGAAATTGGACAAAAGGTGCAGAGAGATACCACCATTATCAGAACGAAAGGGCCTTAATAAGACCACCAAACTGGGTAACAATCATAGCAAGAAATTCCTAAAATTTAGAGAACACCTCATCCCCTTAGACTTAAGAAGGTACACCCAAGTAGCTTGAGTGTAATCATCAATAAAAGTAACATAACAACGAAATATCAACAACAAAAGATCTAATGGTATTAAGATTACCAAAGAGATGACTTAAGTTGTTATTATAAGCAAATAGGGTGTAAAAAACCATTTTTCAGCAAAAACCGGTGGTGAAGTGGGCCTGTAAAATCTTCACAACTTCTTCAAATCTCATTCAAACGAAGGAAAAAACAAGTTCAAGATGTTCCTACCAAAAAAACGGCCCAACCATGACCAATAAACAGCGGAAGCAACAACCCATTCAAGCAGTAAAGAATCTAAACCAAAACAGTATTTTTCTTCAAATTTTTCTATATTTTTTCTTCAAATCATCATACCTTCATCAATATTTAACCAAATCTCATTAAATAGGATTCAAAAATCCTCTAAAATCAAGATCTTTCAAAAATATACATTTGAAGAACCCAAAAGTAAGGCCTAGGCCATACGGCTAGAGACAGCCGTATGGCTAAAAACGTGGCAACTAGCTCCTTCTTCCTTTTGTTGTTACCGCTTTAAACGACGATCTTCTTCCTTTGATGTAGCTCTGATACTAAGTTGGAGAAAGGGTTTGGAGGATTTAGGGTTTAGAGAAGAGAAGAGAAAAGAGATAAGAGAGGAAAAAGAGAGGTTAGGGTAATTACTTAGTTAGGGATTAGAGAACCCTACTAGCACATTATATAAAGAGAGAACATTACATATATGCCCTTTTACAAGTATACCCCCAATATTACATATATCAACAGTTTCAAGTCTCATAAATATCCGATGTGGAACTAATAAATGAGAGAAGAATTTTCTCTCAAACTCTTAGGTTTCTCACCCAAACCCACAAGCCACAAGATTTAAAACACTTTTAAATCACACCCAAATGGTTTTAAATCAAATCTTTAAACCCCTTTTCTTAACATATTAAATTGATTTAAAAATTGTTTTTCATTAAATCATAATCAACAGTGTTATCAGACACACACTTGTGCCTCTCTTCCCACATGCTGCAACAGATCACTTCCAGAAGAATCCTTCAAATCACTCTTTGGACAACATCCAGATATCTCAAGAACCATTTGGAGATTAGGTCCTGGAAGCTTCAAGGGAAAACCCACAACACTCATAGATAGGATAGAAAATACTCTGCCCAGATCCCACCGATTAGGGGTCAATGCAATAGTAAATGATCCATCGATTCCTCGTCACGTAGACACAAAGTATCTAATGGCCAATCTCCATCCCCTAGACAATCTTGTCCAAGAAAGTTGTTCAAAGACATAATGCAATCTTGGAAGCGGTGCTAGTATTCCACACTACTTTATGAGGGAAGGGAGAACTAGGTCTGTCCCCCATTGACAAAAAGAATGATCCTACGGGCAAACAGGCCCTTATAACCTTTAGGCTATATTCTAGTATATTTAACCTAAGGATTTGGCTTCAAAATAGAGGTGGCTAAGGAAGTTTAATAAGTTACTGCAATCATTATTGTTGTTGAATTGAGTTTCATCAGTTCCTAACATCAAAACAAGCTATACTAATAAACTACTTAAATTAAATCTGCCTAAAGATATAAATTAGTCTCATAAAATCCCAGTCCCATTAAAGAATAACAAAAACAAAGCCAAATGTAAAATGAAAAATTAAGAAAGCACATTACCTGCTCAGTGTCCTTCTCAGCAAAACTCCTCTGAATATCAGCCATTCACGTTGCAATATCAGGTACTGCCCTCGCATAGAATAAAATCCATTCAAACAACACAAAAGATCTGGACAATAACAAGACAATGTCCAAAATTGCCCCATAAAAAACCTCGCCGCAAGTTCTGTGCTCGTAATTGGAACATCAATATATCGAAGAAGCCTTAAACAAAATTCCTGATCGTGAATTCTGCCTGAAACCTTAATTTGAAACAATTAACTGTTCAAGACCAATATCTACTGAGATTCCTTTCTTTCTTCAATAACCACGGAGTAATCCAAATTTTCAAGGATCAAAATCTTGAAAAAAAATCAAAACTAATCCAAAACACGAAATGCTGATATCCTAACATCCAATCACCCAATAGAGATAAATTGGCGAGACGCAATGTAAAAAAAGATAACTTCCATCAACCATATTTCAAGCTTTCACACATTTGATAGTCTACCAAAATTTTCTCAGCTTCGAAACAACTTAAAGCACTTCAACAAAACCCTAGAGTTTCATACATTCCGTGAATACTCCTCTAATCTTTTCAATCCTGCAACTATGAACCT
The DNA here is from genome assembly GCA_015143295.1 of Tetracentron sinense. Classification (NCBI taxonomy): domain Eukaryota; kingdom Viridiplantae; phylum Streptophyta; class Magnoliopsida; order Trochodendrales; family Trochodendraceae; genus Tetracentron; species Tetracentron sinense. The sequence goes on from CM026573.1 coordinate 8,960,944, forward strand.
CAAAGCATCATATAAAACCTAGAAGCACGAAAATGAGGGCAATGACAATTATATTTACCTACATTGCAAGAAACATAGAAAGATCCGGCAATAGTCGACCATTTTCGACGAATCTGAGGTCGTTTAGCTCCAATCAAAGAGGACAATCGATTGAAGAACTGACAGCTACGATCAGAGAGAATGAAAGATGGCAGGTCGTTGAGATTCCAACGAGGAAGAAAGGAACTCGAGATTTTGATCGAATAGGTTAGAAGTAAATGAACAAAAATTGCAGGGCTCTTGGGGGATTAGCTTGCGCCTTGACGGGCAACTCTCTTTTTCTCATATTTTCACTGTTTTTTCTTCTTAATTCCATTTGTCCCGGTTATTGCCACGTTGGCAACTGAATCTGCTCCCTAGGCCCGGACCCATTCATATTGATGGGATGGCTGGTTCGTCCTCTAACTTTATTGGGAATTGATTTTAACTTTTAAGTGATGGCCTCGGATTTTCTCTGGCGAAGCCGGAAAGCCCTCTCGGGTTCCATACATTGTGCGACAGTTGGCGTCTAAAAATAGGAGAAGTCATTCCGTTTTCTCTCCCATATTTTTGACTTCCCCTCATTTGATATCTCTCATCCTTATTCTCAAACACTTATCACCACGTCTTATAATGACTTGAGAAATCAAAATCATGGACTCCATTTTGACTTCTCCACCACTTATCACCTATTCTATGGAAGGCCTCGAATTGTCTCTATCGAAGCTAGAAAGGGGTATCTCAGGGTTCCATAGAATAGGAGACAAGCGGTGGAAAAGTCAAAATCATGGGGCCCATGACTTTGACTTCTCCATCCCATAATAAGACATATGGCGATAAGTGTGTGAGAATAAAGGGGAGAGATATCAAATAGGGAGAAGTTAAAATAATTGGAAGAAAATGAAATGATTTCTTCCCATTTATATGTCAACTCACGCACAATGTATGGAACCGAGAGCCCTTTCTGGCTTTTGCAGAGACAATCCAAAGCCTCTATGGAACCCCAAGACAAGCCTTTTCTGGCTTTGCCTGAGACAATCCAAATTAAGTGATAGGTATAGCCACTTGGAATTGACTTCATATGCAATATCTCTTATATAAAACTCTCGATAATAACTATCGAGAGGTGGATCTCAATAGTGTCAAGCTCTAGTGTGTCCACGTATAAGCACGTATAAGCATGTGGACACAAGACATCATTAGATATTTAATGAGCAGTGAATCACTTAGGTTTGTAAATAGATTTCAATGGGTATGGGCGATCGTTTTTAATTGTTAGAGTATATGTATTCGAATCGGAATTCTATAAAACAAATTCAAATTGTGATTTTACCATCCACTTATAATTAAATTAGATACGAGGAATATGGAAATTGGTTATCTAAAATATCTCATCGAGGAGTAAGAATACTAACGGGTGGCACGTGCAATGCACGTGAGAGCGAGGGGAAGGAGTTAACCACAAGTAATAAGAGTTAAAAGAGACAAGTGTTAACCCCGGAGGTGCGATTGAACTCGAGGAGAGTTCAATCGCAATTGGCTGTGATTCTGTTATTTAAATAAATAGATGAGCAAGGGGTAGTTTGGGAATTAAAGTAAAACATAAAATCAAAGTTTTGTTTTATGTAAGGATAGTTTGGAAATTTTTGGAAAAATCAGGCTACGCCTGCCTCTCTCATTATAATAGTAAAGAAGATATTATTTTATATATATATATATAACTAATATATTATAAGTTACAAAACTAAAATAATCTAATAAATATATTTTTATATAATTTGAGACATTAATTTTTTTTTAATGTAAATGAAGATAAAATATTAATTAATTATATTTTTACAATAAAATTTATAGTTTTAATATTTTGGAAGCATTTTTTACTTTTTTTTAAAAAAAAAAATTTTAAGTAATTGGATATCATCTGAATTCGAATATTTTAATCGGGATCGGATATTATATTTCACTATCAGTCAAATATTTATTTGAGTTTAGATGGTCGGATATGTAAACGAATACAAATTTGGATATAACTCCATCGGCTCCAAATTCGTTCCGTTGACAACCCTAGCTAGCAATGGCAATCTGCCAGTTATTGGCTTTAATTTTGGTAGTTTTTAAATAGACTTGGCCTGAGCCCACCACAATTATACGAAGCTTTGAAGCCCAAACTCAACTGGATTAACTTTTTAAGTATTATTAAGATTCATTAAAATTAAATAATCTTATCTTAGTTTTCAAAAGAAGAAAATTTTCACAAGAGTTAGTGAGTTAAGTTAAGAGTTAGGTTAATTAGGGTAAGGTTAATTAGGGTAGTACAAATGGTAGGCCTCGGAATTGATACAAACTCAAATTCAAGTCCTCATCCCTTAAAGAGGATACATCATATCATTGGAATAAACCAACTCAAGATTCAACCATAGTTGGTTGGTTGGTTGGTTTTTTTTTTTTTTGGGGGGGGGGGAGGGGGGATTCAATCAATTATGTTAGTAAGATTATTCAAGTGAAGGGAAAACACCGATTGTCTTGTGCCACTGGAAATGTGGGATTATTCAAGGTTCCATTCTCTCGAGTGATGGTGTGACGGTTAATAAGCTCATCATGTTTAACTGACTTTTAAGCTGAGCGTTTTATTTTTTAATCCACTAACTATTGCTAACCAATGCTAACTAAGGCCTAACTTACTCGCTGAGAGAAAAAAGATTTTTAAAAAAGACTCAAAACCGAGTTTACTCAAGATAGATTCCTCTCACTAGAGTAATGAGAAACGTGTCTTTTAATCTACATTGAAAAGCAAATATGTCTTTGTAAATTTGACTGATAAAATAACAAAACAAAAGTAGCCTTGTAAATTTGGGATCGGATTTCGTCTGGCCCTAGACCAAAAAGGTCTAGCCCACTCATAGAAACCATTAGATTGTCTTCTTAACTTAGGTTAATTTTAAAAAATTCTTGTAGTTATAATATTTTTCCTATTTTTTTCTAAAAAATAAAGTTATATGGTTGAACTTGAAGGGTTAGTGGATCTTAACCACAGTTAAGAGGTGTCAAAAAGAATACGTGTTGACCTGTGAAACAAGGGCCAAGCGAAATATATCCCTGTGAATTTGTATAATGACTATTGTTTTTCCCTTAAGGGTTTGATTTCACCATTTCCGGTATCAAAGCCGGGTCAATAATGAGAAAAAAATGGAATTTTTTTTTCCCGGTTATGCTCATGAAGTTGCCATGTGTCCATATTGACACCCCTTAACTGTGATTAAGATTCACTACTAATAAAATTAAATAAATGTGAGGGGGCCCACTATTTCAGACCATAGCATGAAGGATTTTAAAAACTGCACCTATGTAAGCATCATTGATTTAGATTTGTAGGTTTGGGTAGGAGTTATGTTAGGAAAGTACAAATTGTGGGCCTCTCAACCGCTACATCGCCCAGACTCGAACTCGAGTCCTCTTCCCTAAAAGGAATACATCCTATTCTTACCAGTAGAGCAAACCAGAGAAGTATTTAGCATTGTAATTTGAACTGGGCAAATAAGGGTGCCTACTTCATAATGACATGTGATCTTCTCTGGTTGTGTTGGCGAGGAGACCATCAACATCTAATTTCAAGGCATCATACAAGTCAGTGAACACCAACCAAGGCATTAGTTTGCGTGCATAGACTTGGTAAGCATGCAAGGGGTGTGTGTGGTGCCTTCGGATTGGTAATTGGTAGTTTGCTCGCCAACATCAACTGGAGAAGATCTCAAGTCTTTCGGAATTGAGGAATGCTACGCAGAAACACGACAAATGACGAAATATCATTTAAATGAGGAGTAGTAGACCGACTAGTCCACAAGCTAACTCGTTTGAGTCTAGAAATCTATGCATTCATCCACTTTTAGACTCCTTAAAAAAATTTACTTTTAAGACATGGGGTGTGTAGTGCACACACATTAAATGAGCCTGAGTAACACTCCTCGTGTTTTTTTTTGGAAGGTAAGCTTGGGGTTAGGCATGCCTTGACTAGATAAAATAGAACAAAGAGCTATTACAACCTACGATTTTACAACCTGCAACATCTCTCCTTATAATGACGAGAAGAGGCTCGGGAAACTCTTGAGGAGTCCAAGAAACCTCACTGGTAGAGTTACAAAAAGAATTCAAGTAATCGGTCGCTTGATTTGTTTCACGACACACATGGTTGATCTCAATCTCAACAAATTAGGAATGAAGGATAAAATCTTCTCTTCTAATCCTCTCGCTTGCCAAGGACTCGTTATTCTTTGATGATAAAATATTCATTGCACTTTTTAAATTCGAGATAATATCCACTCCTTATATACATGGCACTCATGTGTCTTGTTTTCTTACACAACCTTTGTTTCACCAACTATTACCTCACCATTCTATCATAGGTCCCAACACATTTGGATGATGGGCCTTAGTCATGTTAGGGTGGTCTTGGGACTGACCATGGAAGGAGATAGGGGCAGAGGCAGGATTTTCTTGTAGGGGGGCACACGATGGTTGATTGCAAATGTTAGTTATTGTTGATAAGCGGGTATGAAATATTTTGGGTCTAAGTATGGGGGTTGAGGCATAGCTCTCAATTTTTATTTTTTTTAGACCAACTTCACGAGCCATCTCGTTTGTATGTTTCGTACATATCTTACCGGTATTGTTTCTCCTTGTTTATGAGGCAACTGTCCTATTGTCCCATGACTATGTCTTGTTAAATAATATAATATAAAATATATATATTTTTTCGTAAAAGTACAGGGAGTTGATTCCCTTGTCTCATGGCTATCGTATATTTTTTTTAAAAGAAGTTTAGGGAAAATTTGTTGCCTAATTATCATAAAACTATGCCTTGTTAAGTTAAATAACAAAGTATAAAGATATTTTTTCTCAAAAATTCAAAGGGTCAGCTGCCCCATGCTCCATGGTTATGCCCTATTAAACTATAATTGTTTTTTTTCCAAATTTATGGATAGTTGCCTCCATGCCCTGTGGATATGTACATCTTTATTAAATTATAATTTTTAAAGAAAAAAAGGTTGGGGAGCACGTGCCCTTGCTTCCCCCATGAACATGGCTATGCACTATAAACATTTTTTTTTTTGAAAAGTTAAAGGGGCACGTGTTGTCTCCGTCCTCAAGGAGATGAGTCATGGTCTTGATGGCTCTATCATCCTCTATATCGATGACATCTTTGATTTAATATCTATACCGTCTGAATCTTGTAGCACGTCCTTATTGGTTGTGCCTGCAAGGACACATGTTTAGTCGATTACACACATTAAATGTGATTGCCTCTAAGCATTACCGGTGCAAGAATGTTGGCCTATTGTAAAGTTGGGATAAGGCACTAATAAAGAAGAGTGAGAATCATTAATGATTTATATATTTAGATGCAATGGAATTGGAGCGCAAAAAATGGCCCACCAAATCCATGACAGAGACCAAGTGTGAGAATGTGTCATTGGAAAAACACATAAATGAGACATCTTTATTCTTCATTCCACTATTTTCTTTCATTTCATCCATCATTTGACTACTTTTGTTGTTTCAGGAACATCAAATAATTTATTATCTTTCAAGAACTATAGTTACAAATCTCATTAGAACAGTCACTATTACAAATATGCTTTTGATTACGATTACATTTCAAGTACAATCACAATGTTCATAGAAACCGTGATACATTCTATTATAAATCGCGACCGAGATTGTGCAAATTTTTTACGAGATTTTTAGATCATCATTACAACAGAAACCGTGATTAAAGTATCTTGTGGGAACTAGTAAAGCACGGTTATTATAAAAACATAATAATATATTCTTTTCGTGACATTTCATACATCACTGCTTATAGAAAACCGTGATAATAGTTTCTTATTTAAATTAATAGATCACGGTTTGTAAGTAACCATGACCGTAACTATCTTTAGTGACCACTGTTTATATGAATCTCTGGTTATGTTAATATGGAAGATCATAGTCATTTTGTAATATCATTTTTTTTCATTAACTCTTTACTCAATTGTGTGACAGTTTTATGTTTGGGTATATCTTCTGTAAAACAAGGTCGCTCTTTCCCATACTCCTTTGGTAAATCATTTTGCACATTCTCTCTGCCAATACTCTGACGAGTAATATCTCAGGCTACCGTGCGCAGGGGCGGAGCCAGGGGGCAGGGAGGGGCCATGGCCCCCCCAAATTTTTTGCAATTCCTACTTCTAGTAGTATTAAATAGTGGGTCCCCTAATTTTTTAAAATTTTTCTAGTATAGCTAGCCCCTCCTAATGTTTTTGTCTTATATACACAGTGGCCCCCCTAATCTTTTATCCTATATGTAGTGCCCCCAATGGAGTCCGGTGATGGCCTTGAGGTTGCCACGTATCCCTATTGACACCCATTAACTATGGTTAAAATCACCATAGTTCACCAACTTATCCTTGGTTTTTTTTAAAAAGATTGAAAAATTTTTAACCTTAGGAGTTTGTTCACCACGGTTCACCTACTTAACCTTAGAAAAAAAAAATTGGTATCATTTTTAAAAATCAAGGATAGGTGGGTGAATCTTAATCACAGTTAAGTGGTATCAATAAGCACATGTGGCGACCTCAAGGCCATAATTGGGACAAAATTTTCTCGAAAAAAAGGAAATTACCCAAAAAAAAAATTTCTCGAGGGCTACGCCCCCGAACCCCCAAGCTCCATACCCTCAAATTCATTAAATTTTTTATACATGTACTTTGGCCCCCCAACGAAAATTTCTTGGCTCCGCCCCTGACCGTGCGTCATTTACTCATGGTAGGAAGTTGCCCCATGCCCATTTAAAATACATATATTTAAAAAAAGTTAAGTTGAGGAAACTTTATGTTTTTTAACATAAAATAACGCAATACTTTTATATGTTTTTAGCATTTTTCAGATTTTTTCACACCAATTTGATCATTATGCATTTGTTCATAACACTAATGTTAAAAACTCAACATATTGACACAGCCAAGTACTAGTGACACTACTATATGTCAATGTTTGGGGCAAAACAACACCGATAAGAATACAATTTGTGAGTATTTTGTACATATTAAGTCTGAAAAATTGGAGGAGTTTGTAAAGTTCACTCTTTCAAAGAACTTAAAAGTTCATAAAAAATATTAAATTTTCCATTACGATCAATTAGAATGAAATGTTAACAAATTTTGTAAAGTTCAAGACTAGCCGCTCTTGAGTCAACATTAAGAGTATAATCATCTACTGATAGCTCATGTCACATGATACGTAAATGATTTGGTTCACTAGATATGTTATTACAATATATTACTTTACTATGTTATATTAATATTATCTGCTAACTTTATGTAATATATTCTGTTAATATGGATACTAGTGGAGACCCTGTGTGATGCACGGGTTAAGAAGATATAGCATTAAATTGAATAATATTCTTATAGACATATGATAAAGGAAGTCTTATATTAATAAAATTGTAATAAAATGAATTGGTAATTAAATTAATATCATGTATAATAAGATAGCATGAAACTGACATCCCAAATAACATAAGCAATTACTCTCAGTAACAAAAATTAATTAAATTAAAATCATTATTTTACACCATGTGTGAGGTGTAAATAAAATAAGGAAAGAAGATATGGATAACACATATTTGTGTATAAATAAATTTTATAGTTGATTTGGTTGATAGAGCTTTACTGATTTATATACATATGAGTGTCTTGGGGGTGTTACATATATGTACATTACAATGACAAAGTTTATAGGCCATTGGTGTCATCGTCCAAAAGTACTTACACGCATTGTACACCTAGGTCGCAATAACAAAGGTAGGTTTTTCATCTTCAAACAACTAATGCACTTCCAATCAAATTCCTAATAACAATGGAAAGGCAAACCACAAAGATAAACCAAAGAAGAGGAAGAAGAAAGAAATGTTCACTCAATAAACATCACAATGAAAAAAAAAAACTTTCAACATACTTCCACAGAGATTAACCATGAGATATGAACAGTTGGAAATTGAAATCTAATAATTCATGGGAGCATCTGTACCTTGAGATATGAACAACAGGTGGAAATAGAAACCTATATATAACACATAAAAAAGGGCTAATGCTTAAGGAGGTGTGGCTTGGGCAGTCCCTTACCTAGAGCTAGACACCCAAGATTGGGAATGTAGGTGCTTCATCCCCCTCCACCTCAACACCTGGCATGACAATTGCGAAGAGGGTCCCTCATAAGCCTCCAACACATCCTCCTGCTCCATCAACTACTAACAAAGCTGCCTCATTCAAAACCATGGAGCTAACACCACTTGCTCGTAGGAAAAAGCGGAAGCATCCCGAGAAGCAGCTACCAAATAGAGTGGTTGCATTTCTACCTACCTGACTCTACACTATACACCCAATTGCTTGAGTTTGAGGCCCTTGTAGATGCTGCTCTTGCAAGAAAGAATATTGACATCACCACACCGGGGCAGTTACCTTCTTTTGGTTAGCTTCTTTACTTGATCTTAAATTCAAGAGTGTACATTAGCAAATCACCATTACCATCTCCTTCAAGGAAATAACTTGGTCTTAACAAAGAAAGCATCCTTTATCTCCTCTTCATTCACCTTCGGCACCATAATCTTTAGCACTCGATTCTTCATCTCAGCTTTGATTTGATTGGTCTCATATAGATTCTGAGGAAGTTCGATCCTGCTAGTATACCTCTACCTACTCTCCTCATCTTCCTATTCTTTCTCCTTGATGATTAGAGTATTCTGCTCCATCAACACTTCCACATCCTCCTTCCAAAGCCCAAGCATGCCGATTCTCAAATACAGAGCATTGTCGATCGTCTTCCTTCACTTCACATCCTCTCCTCAATCCAACTTTAATTCATTTCAATGCAGCCAGAAATGGATCCTCCATGAATTGATGCATCAGCATGTCGGAGGAAACAAATTAAACACAGCTGGAAAGGGAATAGCAGGAGAATCATGATAAGGAGAGACATATTGATCTGGTTGGCGATCAATAGTGATGCTACGATCATCGTTGTCAGAATCACGCGTCTGAGTGTTGGTGTTGAAGGAACGATCAAACGATAGATGCAATGGCCGCCATGGAATGAATTGGGTGGAGTATTTCTCGATGTTTTGCTTACTATGCCAAGTGAAAGAGGAGATGATTTCGAAAATTGCTCAATATGTTTAGGGAAATAAAAAACGGTCCCCAGGGTCAGCTTAGAAGCTGACCCAATGACCTCATTAGTCCAAGCCCCTTTTTTACCATTTCTCAACTGTGGTTAACTCCCTAGGGTTAAGAAATCTAACAATGGTTTTTAGAAAAAACCAAAACAAAATTACTATTTTTAATTTAGTTAAGCTTAACCATGATTAAACAGGGGTTAAAAAGGACACGGGGACACTTGGGTCTGAAAGTATGCCACTTTTTAATTTTAGAAACACAGTTCTTGGGGGGCATACATCGAATCCCAAGATCTGACTAAGATTCTAAATGATTTTATTCAATGAAGGTTAGAATAACATTCACCTTTGCGACTTTGAAATTATTAAGTCAAATCCACGTTAGAATAGTACTCGCAAAACTTCACAAGTGTCAAGTCTCCTGTCGATTCACACGAACCTTCTTTTTCCTTTAAAGCTTTCTCTAATGGAAGCTAATGGCCCTTCCAAATTTCCAGCTCTAGGAATCTTGAATAAAGATCCAATCTTTATTGATCAAGAACCTTTCTTGATGAACAAGATGAATTCTTGCTTTTCCTCAAGATCCAATCAAGAAGACAAAAGAAGAGAGAGATGGGTGTGACCGTACACCTCAAGGAGAGAGAGGGGAGGGCGTGAGGTTTTTTAGGAGAGGAAGAGAAGAAAAAATTCTGGAGAATTATATATCATAAAGGGCTGGGCATCCAATCCTTTATATATGTTTTCTCTTGGTTGCTTGAATTGTAATCCAATTATAATTCATTAACCTTATCATAATCCAATTAGGATTCCTCAATAGTTTCCTTTATTGATTATTCACCTAATCCAATTAGGATTAATCTTAAAAGAAACCAACCTTATCCATTAGTAACTAATCTTATCCTTATTCAATAAGGAATCTTGAATTAGTAACTAACTAATGGAATCCCTAACAATTAGGGAATCTTTAATTAGTAACTAACTAACTAACTAACCTTATCCAATAAGGTGTTAATTAATTAGAAACTAATTAAAATAATAACAATTATTATTCCTCCTTGAAGTGGGCGTCCCACCCTAGGTGGGTCCCATCCTACACGCCTAAAGGGTTTCCAAAACCCTCTTGGTCACTTGAATTATTCTTTTATAATAATTCTCAATGGGTCCTACCCATTTGGTTTTTCACATCTAATGTGATTCCACCTTTTAGAGCTTCACTATACCATATAGTGATTACTTAGAGAAATTAATTAATTTAATTATAAATTAAATTAAATACTTTAAGAAGGTCCTTGTGTGTGGGATCTAAAGGGATCTCCTATTTCCGGTTGTGGGACCAAGTACTTCACCTTTTTGGTTGAAGCATTGTTACTAGGAAACACATTTCCTAAAACTCCATTAGGATCATAGAATGTTATCTAAGTCCCTGGACTTCCACCAATCACAATTAATGTCCATTAACACAATGTGATTAACCTCCAGAAATTAGAGAATTGCTTGTAAGTACCATCTCACAATATATTTACAAATAAATCCTTCCACATTCCGATATCACATGTAAGCTTCCGGGATTGGAACTATTCCACTGTCTTAGTCCCTAGCTTATGAATAGAACTCTTTCTCATGATTACTTTTCATTGAACTAAACCTCCAAAACACTTTTGAAGAAAACATTAGAAAAGAACTGAAATATATATTTATATATACTTTTCCATATTAAAAATATCAACTTCGATAAAGACCATTTTACCGAAAAGCACCAGTACTGGATTTAACAGTTCAGTTCAACAAGTATCACCTTGATATCATTATCTCCAATTAAGGAGTTGTGGATTCCTTATTGAGTGTTTACACACTTCTCCAAACATAGTGTACATGACCCAACGTACCCAGAGTTAGTCCTGTGTATTGGACATTGCCGATTGGCACATCAAAGTCATATAGACAAATGTCTGAGAAAATGTTAACCTCTCAGGTCTAAGGACAATTTGTCAAATGGATAACCCTAATACAATCTGACAGTGTATTCCATAGGGTATCCACTAGTGACCCCGTTCAGTATTATGTACTTGCTACATATACTCACATGTTAGTCAAGAGTCACCACTCTCTGTGAATGAGATTCATCACATTATCTCATAGAACTACACATGTGCAAGCCATGATGAAGTACGGCGCCCAACCAGTACTCTAGAGGCTTCGAACAATATTAGGTTTACAAGGAACCGGAAAATCATATCTCCTCGCAACCTTTGCATGATTTTCCTACAATGTTACCTATGGAACTTTATGTCATCATCATATGAGACAGTAATTAATATAAATACCCTTTATAGTTGGTTGTGTGAATATGATGTTTGTCTAATCAACATAGAAAAGTCTCTTATTGGCTTTCGAGGGCATATATGTCCAACAGGGTCAGCTTAGAAGCAAACCCCAGGGTCCTCTTCACAGGACTCATATGTTTATGGGAAATAGAAAACGGACTCAAAGGCTGGCTTCTAAGCTGACCCCGCTGATCTCATTCGTCCACGAACCTTTTTCACCATACATCAACTATTGTTAACCCCATAGGGTTAACCAATCTAACCATGTTTTTAGAAAAACAAAATTATTTAATTTAATTTAATTGAATTAAGCTTAACCATGGTTAAAAAAGTGTTAAAAGAGACACGGGGACACTGTAGTCAGCTTAGAGGGTCCTCTTCTCAGGACTCTATGTTTATATTTTGCTAGATGGTTTCTGTTTCTATCAAATATGTGTCCAAGGTTTTTTTGATGCACATCAGCTCCCAAATGCATTTAATGCATCATAAACACTTTGCTTTATTGCACTTGTAGCCCCTTGATCCTACCATTCAATTAGTTGGCCACCTCTTGCATGGTGCACAATCAATTATACAATCCTAGCCAACCATCCCTAATATGAACCTTCTATAGACATGCACGCATGTTTCAATGCATTAGGTAAATAAACCAAAAGGATGGTGGGATTGACCTGTGAAGTTAATGAAGGAATAGGGGTGCCCACTGGTAAAGCCAAGATCAATACAATGGTTGTTGCCACTATTCTGAATGGTTGAGAATAGAAGAATGAGGGTGCACAACTGCTGAGTTAGAGGAGAAAAAATGAAGAGAGATAAAAGGGAGATGGATGAAAGGAAGTGTTGCTCTTTATGGGATAGAGAGGAACAGTCATTTCCTATTAAGTATAATTTTTTCTCCTCTATATCATGTTATGTTACTTCTTCTCTCATAGTTTCTCCCACCAACAGTCAATCACATCATATCTCTCTTAAGAAGTAAAATAGAAATAATGAAAAGAATTAAATGTAGACTGACTTTGATTGACAACATTTGTGCTGTCAAAACTTTTCAATACCATGCTTTCGGCCATGATTTCATTGAGAGAGCTTTCATTGGGTCTCATTTGGTGAGTGAGAAAGTGTAGAAAAAAGAGAAAACGTAGATGATGAGGTGGCATAAAAAATGAGATAAAATAATATTGGGAAGAGAGAGGATGAGGTGGCATCAGAAATAAGGAAAATGAGATCAAATAAGGGCTTCAGATTCTCTTTGGCATATGCTAGAAAATCTATCTCGGGCATCCATTCAGTGCAGGACGTGTGGAGGATAGAAGGGCGGAAATCGAAAAGAGGAAACGGAGTGATTAGTGCGTTAACGGTGCAATCAACAAATTGCAATGATGGAAGGGAAAGGAGCAAGGAGGTATGCAAAGACTGAGTTCTTGATGACCACTGGTTGCGAATGATGTTCACAATAGGTTTTTGAGAAGCAACTAAATTTGGGGAGAAATATTGATGGCTCCTCCATGGCATTCACAAATAGAAGTGGGGATAGTGGGTTCCCTTACCCTAACATCCTAGGGTCTTTGATGTTAAGATTTGATCCATTCATTAAATTGAATAGTGAGTGGTTATGGAGCTTTTAATCCACTCCATGTATTTGAGAGGGAATCGAATTGAACCCCATCATTTGAGTGATAAAATGACAAATAACTATAACCACACATCATATGGTTTTTCAATATGATTGATCTAACTTGATTCTTTCCATGCCTGTAAAAAAAATTAGGATTTAATTTTTCGAATTCTTTTAAATGCTTGTAAAAAAAAAAATTGGGATTCTACATAACATACAGATGACTGATTCAATTTATTGATCTAGAAGAATTCATCAATATTGAAGGCCCTCTAATCGAAATTAGCTTACAAGGGCTTTGTAGATTTTTATTAAAAATCAAAACCTTGATTCACTAGTCCATATAATCAATTTATCATTCAAAAAAATACAAATTGAGTATTTTCTTGACTTAAGTGGCCTCTGGCATCTTCTACTGGAGTCTGACATAGTATGCTAAGCAGTAGGAGTTTCCCCAAACTCGTAACTATAAAAGTGATCACTTTGCCATTCCTCAAGCTACTGTTGAACTGAACTTCACCTTTAATGGCGATCTATTGAATTTCTCATGATAAATCCTATACCATTTCACCCACTCTCTCCTACAAAATTCCCGAGGAATCCATACTTCCCTTTTCTCTATAATGTCTTCCTAAATCACAAGAGATAGGAAGCCCCCCATTTCCAGAAAGTTGCACATTCTTAGTAACTAGAAATTTGATAGAGGCATCTTGTGATTTTTTTTTGTCACTCACATCTACCGAAACAATATAACAAATGCCAAAATTCTTGTCCAATGCAAAACCTCATTAGTTGATGCAATCACGACTATATAAAGCAGTAAGTATACTCAATAGGTTCAATCCTTCTCCATGTGCACTGTTGGTACATCGCATTGACGAGACTGATACCTGGTTTTGACAGTGCGTACACTTCAAAAATTTTGGTAGAAGAATCAAATACAAACCCAAACTCCCACAACCTTAAGCTTCTTGTTTTCAGGATGATTGGAGAAGAAAGGGTGAGACAAAAATTGGGGAAGAAAGAAGAAATAGTGAAAGAAAATAGAAAAGGACGGGCTCTCTGCACAAAGAAATTTTGAATAAATTAATATTATTTCAAACATTGGATGCGTCGTTAACGCACTAACCACTCTGTTTTCTCTTTTCAATTCCCACCCTTCTCTCCTCCACGTGTCCTGTACTAAATGGATGCCCGAGATGGATTTTTTGGCATCTGCAAGAGAGAATCCGAAGCCTCAAATAGGGGTGCCATATTGGCACCCCTATTTCTATAGTATATACTAGTGGAGACCCCGTGCGATGCACAGGTGTAAAAACAATGTAAATTATGTCTAAAGATTTGTAAAACAATAAGCATAAGTAGTAATCTAATTTATATTGTGATTAATAGCGAAAGAAATTTTGATTCTATAATTAAATTAAGAAGCATATGAAAGCCCCGGTAGTTATAATGGGGGCGCTAAAGGATGATATAATATTCTCTAGTATGAGATTTTTTTGTGAGATTCATTACTCTAATTTTGTCTTTTTATTTAAAATTAGATATGAGGAAAGACTATCGGAGTAAAAAGCTTAGAAATTCATTTAATTACATTAATATGTAATTAATGCTAACCTAATTAAGATTAACAGACACATGGCGTACAATATGATTGCTTGAGGATTCCCTCAGGCATGTGCTATAGTGGATCCTGTCTCAACAACTTCTATCAGTAGCTAGTAATGGTGGAGTGGTGGACCTAGTGGATTCCCCATTCCTCTACCTGATCAATCACACACCAAGTGCAACTAACCATGTTTCCAGACCATACTTACGTTCTGGCATCTTGAATTTAGTTAAAGAAACACGAAGGTTGGAAACCTGACATCCAAACTGGCACTAATAAATGAGCAGTGGTAGCCCCACTCTCATGATTCCCTAGTCCCTATTCTCTGCCAAGAATCAACTTTGTACTTAGGACAAAGCTCAGCCTCTAATCGAAACTATTATAAATAATAATTAATTTAACTTCAATATATATTTGGCTGTGCAGCTTTACTTTTCTTGCACTCCAAATCCTTCTTGTCTTGTGCTTCTCATCAACTCATAATCTCTGAGTGACGCTTCGTACCTGCAAATGCCTGGGAGAGAAAAAGTAAACTGTGCTATTTTTTTTTAGGGGAGAGAGAGAGAGAGGTGTTTGTTGGATAGGTAATCGGATGACATGGCAAAATACAATGAAAATAGAGATCGAGCAAGGAAGGGTGTCACAAAGGCACCATATTTCTTTAGTATATGTATAGATTGATAGTATAAAGCAATCTATAGTGGCCAATTTGATCTACTATCAACCGATGCCTCTCAAATAAATGGTCAAATAAATGGTGTATGAATTTCTCAATTTGTTATCCATAGTTATTTATTGTATATAGAAACATATAATGTGAGACAACTCAAGAATTATTTGTTTTCCTATTATTATAATTAATTTATGATTAATACTTAAAATTATTATTTATAGAAAAAATTAAATGAATTATTAGGTAACAAAAAGGAGGAAAGTAAGTATACATATTTATTGACCCTCAACCAACAATAAGAACTGATAGTGTTACAAGATTAATAGTAAATAAATTAACCTTAGCCAAAAATGACTAAGTTTCCATTTCAACCATTATAATATTGGGCAAGTTTCTTCTTACGATGACTCTCAAGTTATTTTGACTTATAAAATATGATTACTAATTTTTAAAGTTGAAATATTTATTTGACATAAAATTTTGCAACGTCCATAAATTAAAAATGCCTTCAATGAGTAAGTAATTTCTTTTCTTAATTTATACATTTTTACGTCTATGTTTATGTTTTATACTACCTTTATACTAATTGTTCAAATTAATTACCACAGGGAAATTGCATTCAAGTTGAATCGTTTGAAAGCGAAGCATAGGCCCCAAAAGGCAACCTTTAATGATATTATGGTAAACATATTAACTAATCTTTATAATTATTTATAAGAAATGTTATGTATTAACTGACATTCTGTTCATTATCTTTTTTTTGTAGTGCCCTAAATGAAAAGGTAAATGAGAATGAATGATGTCACAAAAACGTGTGATGAATTATCCATTAAAGAGACTGGATTCATTTCTTGCCAATGTTTTCATAACCTGACCGATCATCAAACCGTTTGGGTGACCGATTCTCGATTCTATTGATTCAATCGAATTGGATCGCGTTATTTTATTATTAACAAATATATTTTTCTTTTTTAGCCGATTTTTTATGGTTATATCACCGAGTCTCCGCTTGAACTGACCGATTCTTCCAAGTATCTTTCAAACCCTCTCTCTCCCCTCCATCCAAGCAATACTCACAAAAAAGAAAAACTTATCTGTCATGATATTTAATAAAACAAGGATTTTGTAAACCAATACTAGCAGCCAACCTAATGTCAACCATCTTCCTTTATCTGGGCTTGAGACTGACAACGAACCAAAGAGAAGCATGACGAGGATAAATTAATTTAAAAAATGCTTACCATTTTTTTCAAATTATTTCAATATTTTTATTTTTGTAGGTCTAATCGACTTTGAAATAGAAAACCAGGTTTTCCACGAATGGGGAGGTGACATGTAGCACAAAAGCATCATTTAAAAAATAAATAAGGCCATAAGGGGTGGGGACATCGTGCTACACGGTAGCCACATCCAGGCTATTTTTTAATTAATTTTATTTTTCTAAAAATTAAAAATATTAAATTATTATTTTTAATATAGAGAGGTAGGCCATCGTTTGGAACAAGCAAAAGGCCTTTTTTTTGCACTTTAGTGGTTAGTTGGGGTTTAGTATTTGTTCTAGGTGAGAAAACACCACGCTTACGTCTCTCCCACGGGTTGAACATGAGACCTCCTTCCTAGTGAGGGGATACATTGGTTTGTTCTCCGAAAGCAATCCTTTCTTCATCAATGCAGATCAGGTCAAGGTTAGCCTAGAAAACCTCAAATTCATGAGTTAAGATTTCTGTGTATGGGGGAGTTCAGAAGCCTGATCTAATAGGCTACTAGGCCTAAGCCTGTAAGCCCAAGCCTTCTCATCTAAGTAATCAGGTCGGAACAGATTGTGGGCCAACCCGGCCCATTAACATCTTACAAGAGGATAGGGCTTAGGCCTAGCTAGTTCATGCCTTGTGAGGGCTTGGGTCGGACCCTAACAAGTGAAACGAGGGTCGGACTGGGCTGTAAAAGATATTGCCAGAGCCCAGCCCTTATGTTAGCGGGCCTATATTTTTCGGTCCAACTGTGCTTACGGACTTTATCATTGAAAAAAGGTCCCTTAATTGGGTCCAGGACCATATTGAAAGGCACAGCCAATATATTTAGGCTCAGGATTCTCTCAAGTTCAACTGGAGAGAATCTCTCAAGTTTGAACCCCTAGAGGTCGCCACGTGTCTCATTTGATACCCTTAACCATGGGTAAGGTTCATCCACCCCTAGGGTTCACTCATCCATCCTTGCTTTGTTTTTAAAAAAATATTAATTACTATTTTTTAAATTAAAAAAACTGTTTTTAGAGTTTTTTAATATTAAAAACAGTTTTTTAATTTAAAAAATAATAATTAATATTAAAAAAAAAGCCAAGAATGGGTGAGTGAACCCTAGGGGTGGGTGAACCTTACCGATGGTTAAGGGGCGTCAAAGGAGACACGTGGCGACCTCTAGGGGTTCAAACTTGAGAGATTCTCTCAAGTTCATCAAGTTGAACTTGAGAGAATCCTGGGCCATATATTTATGTCCAATCGTGAAGAAAACTGGCAAGAAAATCTTCATTTTCTCGAAAAAGAGAGGAATTTGATCTTTGCTTGTTGATCTCAATTCTCAACCCTTTAAAACTTTCAATATTACATTTGAGGGGTTTTCTTCCTCAAAATCCCATTTCGGGGGTTCACATATTTCTGTTAATCTCTCTCTTCGCTTCCCCAAACCCTAGATTTCAAACCCTAATCTCTGGTTTCCGCGCCCACGCAATTTCGGTTTTTGTCGCCTCAAAATTGTTCGTTTTTTGCTATTATCGACACGGCCTGAGACGGTTTTCCCCATCTGATTCGTGGAAGAAAAAGCGATTCAAGCTCTGTTTTTCAGATTGGTATAACAAATCAATTGCAGAAGGATCCATCTCTGGTTTCTAAGAACTTCAATTCGGGTTTGTTGTGATTTCTAAGGATCAGACGTTGTTTTGATCGTGTATTTTGAGGCAGAAAGCGTGTTTTTGTCCAGGAAGGTTTTGATTATCGAATCTTCAAAAGTAAGTTCGAGGAGTCTCAATCTCTGATTTCAGGACATTGAATCTGGATTTAGCCTTCTTAGTTACGATTCGAAGCACTTTTGACGGTTCAATTTGAGGCTGGAGTTGTTTCTATTGGTGCAAATTTCGGTCGTTATATTTCACAGGCCGTCATAAGAATCTCAGTTTCTGGTTCACCTGCCTCTAATTCGGTTTAGGATTTCCGTTAAGGAGTTGAGGTGGTGCTTGGAATCTGATTTGAGGCAAAGTTCGATTTCTTTAGCATTTGGTCTTATTGTAACTGTGAAAAGAGAAGATGAGTACTCCAAAAAGAAGGAATTTTCAGATAGAAGCGTTTAAACATCGGGTGGTGGTGGATCCAAATTACGCGGAGAAGACATGGAAGATATTGGAGCATGCAATCGATGAGATATATAATCACAATGCGAGTGGGCTTAGTTTTGAAGAGCTTTACAGGTTTGGCTGCTTGTTTTATTTTTCCCTTGATGATGCTCTGGAGTCTGGACGAACAAAAATAACATAATTTGGTTTATTTGCTATTGCATCTGATTTGCGCATCATGTTTCATTTTGTTAGTTTGAGCTGATGCTTCTGTTGCATGTTTTTGATATAGGTTATTAGATGATTCATACACATTAATTTTAATTAGTTATGGGCTGTGCAAATAGATGAACATAATGACTTTTTTGCCCTAATTTGCATGGGGGTAGATTTACTTTATTGCCACACTATGGCGAGTGGTAGTGGTGATTGTGATATACTTGAATGGCCCGTTGAGACTTGAAAAGATCTGAAGTAGTTCCTTTCTAATATTGCTACATAGATATCACGTGCTCATAGATTGTGCTTTTCTGAAATTTTCTCTCCATGTTCTACAATTGTCTTAATGCTTACTGTGGGGCTTAGTTAGGTTTTCAATGTCTATTTAATGGGACAAAATTGTGTAGTTGGTAAGTCTCTGGGAGTCAAAACCATGACCTGGGTACAAAACCCGTCCTTACCTGCTAACTCACTAACCATCATGCTTGTCTATCAAAAATCGGTTTTGAATCATAACACATTCTTATCTGCAAGGTATTAAACTTTTGGTTCGGTATAAACTTTGGTCATTAAGGAAGTTGACACGTTTCGATGAAGTTTAAGGAAGTTCAGAGAAGTTATGTAAAAATTAAAGAAGTCTATGAAACTATAAGGAAACAATAGAAACTTAAGATAAAACTATAGAAATTCAATACTTGGGCATAAATACACATTTAGAATTCATTATATTACTGATGCAAGCATGTTGTAATTCTCAAATGTGAGAATTATGTTAAGTGACATGCGTTGTTTGCTTGTTTGAGCTGTAATTTCTTTTTGATAATTCTTTATATTGTCAAAATTTTTAATTATATTTTATCTTCTTTGTCAAGTGAAGGGGATATGTATATCGATAAAAAAAAAAGTGAATGAGATATGTATTCTCTTTATTTTTCAATGATTATCCATGTTAATTGTTTTAGAAACCTGAAAAACTTATGAATGCACATTAAAGTTGATAATTAATTGAAATTTAATTTAGTTTCCAAACCTATTTCAATTTGCAATTGATTAGCTCAATATTTTTGAGGTTCTGGATCAATCTGGAAGAGGAGTAGATGGGTAGTTAAAATGTTTTTAATTTTTACGAAATACTATTACGAAATTATTTAATTATTTAATATTATTAAAAATCCCTTATGGGCATAATATACTAATAACAAAATTATTAGACTAATAAAATTATAATTTATAATAAGGTTAATACTAACCATACTCTAATAATAAAATTATAATTTATAATAAGCTTAAAGCTAGCAACTCTTTCTTTTAAAGCTAATTATATTTATAATAAGGTTAATGCTAGAGACACGTGTCTTTCCTTATGAAGAAATTAAGTTTAAAGCGAGTGGAACTAGCATTACCTTTTTAAGTTTAAACAAAAACCCTTCAATTTATATATTTTTTTAGTACACTTCGGTTAATATCCACCAAAGTATTGTATTTTCTCAACATTTTTTTTTGTTTCGGTCGAATTTTACCACGAAGTCCAGTATTTTTAAAATACTAGTGCATTTCGCTTCGGACACCACGAAAGTCTACTCAATTCGGTCAACTTCGACAGAATTGAGTAGATTTTTGACACCATGCTTATCTGGTGACCAGAACATCTTTTTCATTGTTCTCTGTTTGGGTTTGGCTGACAATTGCCTTGATTGTGTTTTGGAAGCATCTAAATTTTCCTTTTCCTGTGTTGTCCATGTGTTAATCATTATCGGTATCTGGGGTATATTGTGTCAATTTGAAAAGAAGCTCCTCATCAATATTACTCGAACTCAATGCTTTTTTTTGCAATCCGGCTTGGCGGCCAGCCACATGGGCCCATAGTTGTTTTAGTAATCAGTTGCCTCTAATAACTATATGGAGGGCTGCAGTTTGGCAGATTAAGCTGTATTCATTAGTCTGCTTGAAGCAAAAACAAGGAAGCGGTAGTCCTATAAAATTATTTTGGGAACGTTCTATATAAGTTTATATTTATTAATGCATATTTAAGTTAATAATGGTATGGCTACAAATTGTATGCTATATGAATATGGTGCGAGATGAACAAAAATTTTCTTTATGATTTTTTTGATTGGTAACAAAGCAATTTCATTAAACCAACCAAAGAGGAAAAGGGAAAAAAAACAAGGGCAAGACTCTCCGAGAAGTGATAAAGATCTAATAGGGAAAAGGAACCAAACTAGGAAGAGTGAAAAAACTAAAAGAGCTTGGGAGGGTCACAGGATAATACATCCCTACCTGCCCCCCTCCTTAGCAAGCTCATCGTCAAAATCATTCTCTAATATATGAACCCAAACAAATGAGATATTTCCTTAGGATAACATTTTGCGAACTTTCTTGATAAGCTGAAAATAACCCATGGCCCACAATCGTCTCCAAAAACTCATCTAATGATCATCTTTGAGTCACCCTCAACACAAAACGAGCATAGTCCAAACCTCCTCGTCCAAACAAGACCCTGCCTCATAGCTAGTAACTCCATATGGTTCGAGGATATCATACTCATCGGATTTAAAAATCTGACCTTCACCTTGGATTTGCCATCTCTATTAATCCTGTCCACAACCTACTTTACCCAGATTGCAGGGCTGGCCCAGGCCATTTGGAGGCCTAAAGCGAAAATTCTAAATGAGGTTTTTTTTATAAAATTTTTTAATATTATTAAAAAAAAAATTAACTATAAATAGGGCCTTTTTAATATTCTAAATGGGGTCTTTTTAATATTATTTTTTTAATTTTTTTTTAATGGGGCCTAAAGCAAAGGCTTTGATGGCGTAATGGATGGGCTGGCCCTGCCAGATTGTCAAAAGAACTTCCATCAAAGTTCAAATTGGAAAACACTACTCATGGGGGAATCATGGTTCAATATATCGGTATTGGTTGCCGTATGGGTAAGTCCAAAATAGGATACGTATCAGCGTATCGGTACCATATCGGTTGGATACAGCGGAAAAAAATAAGATATGCTAAAAAAAGTTTGGATACACAAGGAAAAATTTTGATACCTTGCATAAAACCTCTTTTAATGCAAATACAAGTTAAAAGCAAACTAAATGAAAACAAACTAAATAAAGGGGGAAAGTTAACTCTGATTTAAAGCACCTCGAGCAGTTTGAGCAGTTTGCCTACGCCTACAGCCTACCTACTTCATTACCACCTTCGTCCTACCTCGATCGATAGCATCATCTCTCGAACGTATGCAAAGGGAATTTCTTTGGCATGAGAAAGGAGGGCAGTTCAAATACCATCTAGTCGATTGGGCCACTATTTGTCGCCCCAAGCATGAGAGTGTTCTAAATCTGAAACCTCTGTCACTAGTAAATAAGGCTCTTCTGGGAAAATGGATTTGAAGATTTGGAGAAGAAAGAGAGAGTCTTTGGCGCTCCGTGATTGTAGCCAAATATGGGGCTCATTCGTGTTGGGTCCCTAAGGAAGTTTGGAGAGCTCATGGGTTGGGTTTGTGGAAGGGCATCATGTCAGTTGCGCGTTTTGTCGTCCAATTTTTTGAGTTTAGAGTTGGGAGGGGTACCTAGGTCAGGTTTTGGAACGATATATAGTGTAGTACCACAAAATTAGAAGATGATTTTGCTATCATTTTCCGCATAGCTACAGATAGGGATGCGTCCGTCGGAGAGTACATTGATAGCGGTGGCGAGAGGCCTGTCTGGTGTCCTAGACTGAGGAGAGGGCTAAATGATTGGGAGGTCATCGAGTTAAGCAGGTTGTTAGAGCGGCTGGGGTCACATCCGCTGGTTTACCAGCGGCGAGACGGTAGAGTTTGGTCCAAGGGCAACAAGGGTCGTTTTTTTGTGAGATCTCTAGTTCAGTCACTTAGGCCTAACTCACCCACTTGTTTTCCTCATAGGACTGTGTGGAATCCTGGAATTCCATCAAAAGTATCTTTCTTTCTATGGAATGCGGCTTTGAATAAAATTCTCTCTATTGATCACTTGAAATCTAGAGAGTGGAGAATGGCTAATCGCTGTTTTTTGTGCCTCCAAGCAGAAGAGACGGTAGACCATCTACTCTTGTATTGTCCTGTAGCATGTGAAGTTTGGGGTTTCTTTCTTTCTCGTATGGGTGTGGCTTGGGTCTTTCCCTCTTCCCTTCAAAACTTCTTATCTTGTTGGGATGTGGTGAGTGAGAGTGGCTCAAGGAGGGTTATATGGTTGGTCTTGCCGGGTGTTTTAGCTTGGTTCTTATGGAAGGAGAGGAATATGGAAGGAGAGGAATAAGAGAGTTTTCAAGAACTCTTCCTCTTCCATCCAATGCATATGTTCTCGATCCCGATCGATGGTTTTGGCTTGATGTAATGCTAGACAGGCGGGGGGTGGGGGGGGATCTGGACATTTTGTCAGGTTGATGTTTGGTCATGCTCCACATGGCAGAGCTTAGGGGTTTCATGGGGCTCTTGTTTTTCGGTTCAGGTTCAGCGTTTTGGCTCATGATCTCGTGAGCTATGCGTTTTGTTTGTCCTTTGTATCTTTGTTTCGTATTATATATTATCGTGCATTATCGATAAAAAAAAAATGAAGGCTTATAACTACATTTAATAATCATACAAATGAGAGTTAAAAATTTTATAAGTTAAAAAAGGCGTGCGCGTTGATAAATATATATGAAAATACAAGTCATAGTTACTTAACCAAGTATAAGAAATACAATCTAGATATTAAAATCTTACATTTAATCAAATACACAAGAAAATATTGACTTGCATTCATAAATCAAATTACATACATGATAGAAGCTCAATACCACATTGATTTTCGTACCGGCTCATACTCTGTCACTCTGGGATTAGGAATTGAGTTGAGTGATACATTATAGGTGCTCCAGACATGACACCACGATGACAAACTTATCTATTCATTTTGTGTTGATTAAAACTTATTTTCATGAATTTAAAGAAGTAAAATGTGAACTAATTTTTACATACCTTCAAAGTTTTGGGGAAGGTCTTTGAAATCAAAATCAAATGTCGAGATCTTTTGTTTTTCAACAATGGAGTTGTTGTTTCTAGCTTAGAATTTGATTATGAAAGAAATTTGGGAGAGATAATAGAATTTGGAGGTGTTTTAAAACACTTTGAAATGAAAAAGTATAGTTGTAAGGCCGTATCGGGCCGATACATGAACCGTATCGGTCGGCATCCCAAATTTGTTTTACATGTTCAAACTACGTGTATCGGTCCGTATCGAGAGTATCGGTCTATATCGGTACCGATATGGCCACGATACTCTGCAAAAAAAACTTTTCCTGCGTATCAGCGTCTCAGGTAGTTCAAAAATCGGCACGTATTGACGGACCAATACATACCGATATTTTGAACCATGGGGGGAATTCCAAATGGGGTAAGTATGAATCTTGGTATGGCTCAAAATCTGCAATAGTAGCCCAATTTTTGATGCTCTCTTTATTACTGATAGACCACTAGAGAGAGATAGGGGAGTGTGAGACCCAAAAAGCCACATGAGCTTGGATCTTGTCAATAAAGAGGAAAACTAGCTAAGTTGTTTTGAGAGATTCTGTTGTTTCAGTCCTTCCAAATAGTGCAATGTATGTCTCAGCATCATCCCACCTCTAAATGCTAAAGGAATATTGTGTCATTGCCACACTAGGTTTGTCATGGATGTAGGAAACACCCAATCACTCCTTGCCAGGGCTACGAAGTAGAACCACATAAGCCTAGAGATTCTGCAATGGATGAACAAATGGTTTTGTAGCTTTTCCATCCTGCAAGCACAAAACACGGATGAGCAGGGAGATCGACCATTTCTTTTTTTTTGATCGGTAAACAAAGATAACATATCTATAAATATGGAAGAGCAGCTACAAATAAGAAGCAAAAACTCTAGGTTCACCAATAGTAAACCAAGAGAGCACGGAAAAAACAAAAACAGAAGAAAACAACCTCGAAAGGCAGCCACTACACAACAAAGACTACAAGCCAAAGAGAGTCCCCCAAGGATCTGCATGACTGCACCTTCACCCCACATCGACCACCAATCAGAAACAAGATGACTAACTCGGGACTAAATCCTAGGGATGGACGAGGAGGAGTCATAAAAATCTCTCCTATTTGTTACCTTCCACAGGACCTAGGCTATCGCTCCTAGGAAAGAAGGCCAAACTCTACTAGTAGGAGAGGGGATTGACATTGAAAGCCAACTAGATAAGAAGCTTCAATGGGATCGGGGAAAGATCCAAGGATTGTGAAGAAGAAAGAAAATAAGACCAAACCTCTCGTGTGCCGGACAGTGTAATACTAAATGATCCATAGACTCCTATGCTCGAAGGCACAAGAAACATCTGTTAGCCATGCACCAACCTCTATGCAATAGGTGATCACTAGTTAGCAATGAGTGGCGCTGACCACAAGATAAATGAAGCCTTAGAGGGGACTGAGGGGGTCCCACAATCTGATGAGGAAAAGATGTACTGGGCCCCAAATTCAAAGTTTGTAGAAAAGATCTCATAGAAAATCGCCCCTTGTTGTAGGGGGACCAAACCCGATTATCCATGGCAAGAAGGTTAGGGGAAACCTGCTGAAGATGGGAGAGCAAACACAATAAATCCTGAACCCCTAATCTAAGGTGGTTTGGATTGGATTTTTTTGGCCAAAAATCAATTCTGATAAAATTGATTGTATAGAAATTCATGATCAAATAATCATTTTTTCAAATAATAGTGTTTGGAGAATACGAAGTTGAGAGAATCACCTACGTATTTTCCGAACAGTATTATTTGATAAAATGATTATTTGACCATTAATTTCTACACAATGAATTTTACCAGAATTGATTTTTGGCCAAAAAAATCCAATCCAAACGCCCCATAAGAGGTTGTGCCTCAAATTAGGGGTTCGCATTGGACACTGTTCCCTCCACTCTAAATAATCGTCTACCGAAGCCTCTTTATTTTACGTTGGGAGAAGTAGATTACTATAAACTTGACTGAACGGAACAGGACCACATCAGAGATCCTTCCAAAAACTAATGTGATCGCCCATTGTTCACCTTGAGCCTAGTATGGCTAGCAAACTCATCCCAACCCTACAACACTACCTTTCACTAATCACACCCCCACCCCCATAGGACCACGCCCCTGTTTAGGGCACCAATGATTCAACTCCCCATGTCTAGCCACTATCACCACTCTCCATAAGCTACCTGTCTCTTCCCTAAAGCGCTATAGCTATTTTTCCAATAGGACCTTATTTTCACCTTTGTAAGAGGATGAATATTAAGCTCCCACAACTCTTGACCTACAGGATAGTCTTCCAGTCCACCAAATGACACTTTCTAATCTCCACCTTCTCATTCCATAGGAACTTTTTTTGAAATTTTCGAGAGTTGAAAGCAACAGAGACAGGAATCTTGAATGAATAGAGATAGTATGTCAAAAGACTACAGAGGGTGCTTTTGATAAGCGTAAGCTTTCACCCTTTGGATTGGAAGCGAGATTTTCAACCGATAAAAAAAAAGACATTTGGAGAACCTATCTATGACCGGGTTCCAACCTGATTTAGCTTTAAATGGAGCGCACCCAAAGGTAGGCCTAGATACGATGACAGAAATTGAATTGCCTTACAACCTAGGCAAGATGCCAACTCCCCCGGGTTTGGAACCTCACCTCCAAACATGACGCTTTTCCCAAAGGTAAGCCTAGGTACTTTCTCGTCTCGACTATTTCTTTCACCTCCTTTGAACCAAATCACATGATTTTGCTATGTGCCAAAGTCCAAATAAGGACTCTTACCTTAGGGGGGCTCAAGATTTCCAGACGGACTTGTGGGGTAAAGTGGTATTGGTGTTTTGACTCCCTACTAACAAGCAGGAGAAAGATTTACCGGTAAAAGTACCATTAGAGCTAAGGGACCAAACACTCATATTAGGGTCATTTGGGAGTAAGAGGACCACTTACTTGACAAAGATGAGTGATCAGTGAAGAAAGCTTGTTGATTTTTATCATCCTAAGGGCTATGCAAAAAATTCAAATTTCAATTTAAACCAGAGAGGAAAAGGGTTGATATATTCAGCAATAACCAAGGCCTGTGAGTTGCATGACCCATATAGTTGTGAAAATCTAGATTTACAGTTAAATTTTCACACACCAAGTGTCATCCCAATTATGAATACAGGTTCTCCTCCCAAAAAATCTAATAAAGGGAATGCAAAAGGAATCAACAAATTGATAGCTTTCCACAGACATTGATACCGATTAACCATTTTGGATTTCCACCCATTGGTATCAATGCCATTAACCTTTACACTATCCTGTTCAGAGTGTCTCCAAAACATTTCCCTAGTTCTAGCTATGTCAACCCCTCCTCCTTCCTTGATTGTAACCACGATCTCCCACTTGATTTAATTGTTCTTTTTACCTCCACTCAACTACTGTCCTGCAAAGAGTCATTAAGTTGGAATTCAAGAATTATTTGATAATGCGAAAATTTGGATTTTTTTGGCAAAGTTGGAAAAAGAGAGAAAATCAGGAAAATGTCATAAAAAATAAATTTATTAATTATGAAAAATTATAAAGAAATATATCTTATATAAAAAAATAAGATTACTAATTATGAAAAGTTATAAAGAAATATATCTGACATATTAGACATTTGTTTGTAGTTTTTAAAAAAAGTCATGAATAATTCGAGTTCAATTCGGAAAATTCTCTACTTTTTCAATAAGTTGCGATTTCTTTTTGAAAAGTTGAGAATAAGTATTTTGAAAATGCAAATTATTCACATATTTTTGGAAAAAAAATGCAGAATGTTGTTACTATCCCCAAAGAAGTTGGTCCAGTTTCTTGGTAATATTGGAAGGGGCCATGAATATGGAAAGGTAGTAGATTGGTAGGTTAGACAAAGTTGATTTGATAAGCATAATCCTAACCCCAGCGATATGTAATTTCTTGTCCATGTGGCCAACCTTCTTTCACATTTTCAATTACAGATCCCATAAATGGTCGATCTAGAATTGGCCCCCAAGGGAAGAATGAGGTACTTAAAGAGGCCACTTCCCAACTTCACACTCAAAGGATGCCAGATAAAGTACCAACCTTGGCCTCTTCAATATTCACCCTCCAATAAGCAATTTCCTCTAAATTCACCATAAGACTCGAAATGACTTAATGACCTCAAAACATCTCGACTAATATTTTAAATCAGATATTCTAGTAGCACTTACATGATTACATCACTAAAGAGAGTAGTATCAACAACAAATTGGAGGTACGAGATACCAACTGGTTACTCCCACTATGAATCCTTTAATTAATCTACAACTCTCTGCTCTAATCACAGGCCTGCCTAGAAAATCAACAACAATAGTAAACAAAAATGGAGGCAAAGGATCACCTTGTTGAATAGCCCTAGCCTATTTGAAGAAAATTTTAGGAGATCTGTTAGTCATTACCAAGAAGAAAAATGAAGATATACACTCCCTCATTCACCTTCTCCAGCTCAATCCAAAGCCTTTCAAACCAGGAGAATAATCAAGAAAATCCTAATCCACCATGTCATAGGCTTTCTTCATCTCATGTTTTATTGCCACTCATTGTTATCTTTCCTTGCCCACTTCTCAACACACTTTATGGATCTATAAGAATTTCATCCAAAATTTGTCTCCTTTTGATATGCAAATCAGTCATCAACTCTCAAACATCAAATAATACTTCATTTTAGGGTAAAGTCAATGACAAAAGGTTGATGATTTTATTTTACACTGTAAAATGTGATTTATCCTTTTTATTGTTCCCCATGTTCCCATATTTTCCATGAATTTCTTTATTTGCATGATATTTAAATCTTCTAAAAATGCTTGTTTTAGAGTAAGGCTCATTGCTCATCTTTTAAAGGTTTATGCATTGCATGTTTTGATCTGGGTGCTTCGCAGTTTATTTTCTCCTATTGGAATGGAAGGCAGGAATATATAGGGAAATATATAGAGTTCTTGGAAAAAGCTGAACTGCTGGAGCATCCGAACTTCATAGATAGATACTGATATAAGTAAGCAGAAAATGTAACAGGTTAATGTGGTAGTTGAAGATAGTCTAGTAATTGATGGAAATGATTGTGGTAATGGTAAAAATATTCAATCCACTGAGATCATATAATAGCTGTATACAGTAGTTTTATATTTTTAGCGGTTGTAGTGTCTGTTCTTGTTATCTGGGATCCACATATTTGTTTCAAACTGGACTTCTTTTTCTGTTTAGATAATGCCTGTAGGCTGTAGCTGTTAAAGCATTTTACCTTTATACCATAGGTTTTGTTGGTCTTTGTTTGTGATTCATTATTCTTGAGGCCTATCTGTAATGCTCTATACTTGTAAACTTAGTTATTTCTGTTCTTGTGTTTGATTGCATGTACAATGCATTTTTACAAAAATGCGTGTGTTTATCTAGAAAACTTTTTGGGGGTACTAGCTGCCCAGTGGTATGTGTGTGTGTGTGGGTGTTGGTGTGTGTCTAGAAAATCTTTTGGTGCAGAAAGTTCAGTATATTGTCTGTATCATATTAGAAGATGCCAATGTTCTAGTCATGGTTACCGGCTGCTCAAGGGTCCCATTGCCCATTTAGGCATCCATCCATTGAGTCCATCGAGTTTTTTCTTGATGATTCCTGACATTTCAGTCAAACATGACTGCTTGTTCATTTCGCAGAAACTTGATGAAACTTGTAGAGTGAATCCCCCCACAAAATATATATAATAAATAAATAATAATAATAATAATAAAATATATATAATAAATTAATAATAAGAATAATAATAAAATAAAAATAAAATATATATAATAAATTAATAATAATAATAATAATAATAAAGAAAAAGAAAAAGAAAGTTTCATTCAGGTCTTCTGCAGGCTTTGACTTAGGGTGGATGGCCTGTAGTTGAATCCATGAGCTTATGATTGTGGCCCTTTCTTCTTACTCCATTAGGTAGAATGATGTAACTGGAGATTGGAGAATGATTTTTAGGTTTCTCAGGCTGTAGCTGTTCAGCCATTGTTAACATTTTTATCTATTTTTTATTGCTCCTGTAGATAATTCTGCAGTTAATTCCATGCTATATAATAGTATTGAACTCTTGTCCTGGCCTTACTAAAGTTGTCTCGATCCTCCATATAGCAAGTTGTCTTGAATCCAAATTGATTTCTTACATTTCATAATGTTTATGCTGCACACTGTTTAGTGGCTCTTGCTCGTGAATAGTACACTTTTACAAATTTCTATGTTTCTTTTGCATTTGAGGACTTTGTGTTCCTGATGTTTAAGATTCTGGCGTGGGTTCAGGAATGCTTACAATATGGTGCTGCACAAATTTGGGGAGAAGCTGTACTCGGGACTTGTGACAACTATGACATCGCATTTAAAAGATCTCTCAAAATCAATAGAAGCTGCACAGGGGGTTTTGTTTCTGGAAGAGCTAAACAGGAAATGGGCAGACCATAACAAGGCATTGCAAATGATAAGAGACATATTGATGTACATGGACAGGACCTTCATCCCAAGTACCCATAAAACCCCTGTTCACGAGCTTGGGCTGAACCTTTGGAGGGACAGCATCATCCACTTCGGCAAAATCCAGATACGGCTTCGGATTATACTGCTCGAACTTGTTCAGAGTGAACGGACAGGTGAAGTTATAAACCGGGGGTTGATGAGGAATATAATAAAGATGCTAATGGATTTAGGCTCTTCTGTTTACCAAGAAGACTTTGAGAAGTATTTTCTTGAGGTGTCAGCCCATTTCTACAGTGCCGAGTCTCAGCAGTTCATCGAGTGCTGTGATTGTGGGGATTATCTGAAGAAAGCCGAGAGACGTCTAAATGAAGAAATGGAGAGAGTGTCCCACTATCTGGATGTCAGGAGCGAGGCCAAGATAACTAATGTGGTGGAGAAAGAGATGATTGCGAACCACATGCAGAGATTAGTCCACATGGAGAACTCTGGCCTGGTGAATATGCTTGTGGATGACAAGTATGAAGACTTGGGAAGGATGTACAGCTTGTTCCGTCGGGTGCCCGATGGGCTCTCAACAATAAAAGAAGTAATGATTTCTCACATCAGGGAAACTGGTAAGCAGTTAGTTACTGATCCGGAGAGGTTAAGGGATCCTGTGGACTTTGTACAGCGTCTCTTGGATGAAAAGGATAAACATGATAAGATCATCAGCTTGGCCTTTAACAATGACAAAACATTCCAGAATGCTTTAAATTCTTCCTTTGAATACTTCATTAATTTGAATCCTCGATCACCAGAGTTCATTTCTCTGTTTGTGGATGACAAACTCCGCAAAGATTTGAAAGGGGTCAGCGAGGAGGATGTGGAGATTATCCTGGACAAGGTGATGATGCTATTCCGCTACCTACAAGAGAAAGACATATTTGAGAAATATTACAAGCAACATTTAGCCAAGCGACTTCTGTCAGGGAAAACCGTCTCTGATGATGCGGAAAGAAGTTTAATAGTTAAGCTCAAGACGGAATGTGGATACCAGTTTACTTCCAAATTGGAAGGCATGTTCACGGACATGAAGACCTCCCAGGATACAATGCAAGGGTTCTATGCAAGCCAGGTTGCTGAGACAGGGGACAGCCCCACTCTTGCCGTCCAGGTCCTCACGACAGGTTCTTGGCCGACTCAGCCTAGTGCCCCTTGTAACCTGCCAGCTGAGATCTTGGGGGTGTGCGAGAAGTTTCGGACATATTATCTCGGGACCCATACTGGGCGGAGATTATCCTGGCAAACAAACATGGGCACGGCTGATCTGAAAGCGACCTTTGGGAAAGGCCAAAAGCATGAGCTGAATGTCTCCACATACCAGATGTGTGTCCTTATGCTGTTCAACAATGCTGATCGGCTGAGCTATAAGGAGATTGAGCAGGCCACAGAGATACCTCCCTCGGACTTAAAGAGGTGCTTACAGTCCCTTGCTTGTGTGAAGGGCAAGAACGTCCTTCGGAAAGAGCCCATGAGCAAGGACATTGGTGAGGGCGATGCCTTTTTCTTTAATGACAAGTTTGCAAGCAAGTTCTACAAGGTGAAGATAGGCACTGTAGTTGCACAAAAGGAGTCAGAGCCCGAAAAACAGGAAACCCGGCAGAGAGTGGAGGAAGACAGGAAGCCTCAGATTGAGGCAGCAATTGTGAGGATCATGAAATCGAGGAGGACGCTGGATCACAACAACCTCGTTTCTGAGGTCACAAAGCTGTTGCAGTCACGGTTCCTTGCCAACCCTGTTATAATAAAGAAACGGATCGAGTCCCTTATTGAGCGCGAGTTTCTGGAGAGGGACAGTGTAGACCGGAAAATGTACAGATATCTTGCCTGAAGAAACAACTTTGCAGTGTGATTGTGTCTTCCTGTCAAGGCTAGGACTGGGAAGGTGGATTTGTTTCTTCCATTTGGTAACAGAGAAATTGTCTTGAATTGCTGCAAACTATGTTGGCTTTCACTGAATATTTGGTCATTGCCCTTTGTCCGTATTTCATTTTTTGTACTTTAGGTGCCAGATACAATTCTATTTCTTGTAAAATAATGGGCGACTAATAACTATAGGGCCAGTTTGGATGATAGGAATTGGGGAGTGGGAATTGGAATTGAGAGATATGAATTCCAATTTTGGTGTTTGGATGCTCTGCAATTCATTGGCATCACAACATCCATGGAATGAAAAAGGCTCAATTCTTAGGTTTTATTAGAATTGGAATATCCACCACCTAGGAGGGACCTAGGAGGGAAGATATTACAATTCCTATTCCTATGGAATTGACACCCCAACCCTTGATCCCGACTTCGTCCTCGGCCCTCTTTTCTCTCTTTCCATCTTTATCTCAAACATAACCCTATCTTCATCCCTACATCGGTGAGGCATTGGTGGCTTTTAGCCATCTCTCTCTCAAAAAAAAATGAACACAACATAGGGCTGAGCACGCACAATCCTCGAAATCTCTTCGGTCTCCATTTGAAACTCGAACATAAATAAAAAGCCTTGCCTCAAAATCCCAAATTGGACTCGAGGGAAGATTGAAATAGAGCTATTGAGTGGAAGAGTGATCTATGGTTTGGAGATTTTTGCTTGATGAGTTTGGTTATCGTTCTCTCGTGACTGAGGAGGAGGGAGTTCTCATCCGGAGCTGCAGCTACTGTTGTTGCCTTGAACTGTTGCTTGAAATGCAAGTGGTTTGGAGAATAGTGGAGTTGATTTGCTTTGTGGCATGCTCTTTTCAGAATATGGGCTTTATTGAGTTTAGCTTGTGCTTGTTGCCTGATTCTCTTGGCATTTGCAAATTCCTGCTCGGCCAATTCATTCAGCTGCTTCGCTTGGTGTCTTGCCTCTTCCGCGAAGGCCTTCTCTGCCATGGCCAACCTTAGCTGTTCACAAGAACGTTCTTTAAGCCTTGTTGCTGCCAAACTGAGTTCTTCCGTATCATTCTTGTCCCTGGGAGAGCTTCTACCCGAATACTTGTTTGAGTTGGAGTAGTTTAATTCATTTACCGTGGTCAAAAGCCCAATTGAGAGTTGTAACATAGTGGTGTGTTTTTTTTTGGAAATTATTACAGGGCACTATGATATTGCACGTGTTCTTCATAGGATTGATTACCCAATCAAGCTGATTAATGGTGTACTGGCGAAAATCCAATCTATTTGTCTCTTATAAGTAAATCTCGCGGGCAGCTCAAATGATTTCTCAAGCAATCCTGTTAGCATCCAAACAGAAGATATATTTATCAATTTTCAGGGTCTCAGCCAAATAATAGAATTCCAATACATAAGTATTTTAATTTATAAATTTTGCAATTCCCGACATCCAAATAGATCCTAAGAGGGGCTTTTAAAGTCCACTAAATAGTTTAACTTTACATATATATTTTTTTGACATCGGAGGGTGTCCCAAAGCCTTCAAGCCAAGGACTAGTCCCTTTGGGTACCTGCACCTGCCAACTTGGAATGCTCCCTAGGGATACTGGGGTAAGATGAGGAGTGGGAATTGAACACACGACCACAAGGAGCAAATCCGGGATGCTAGCCAACTGCACCAACCCCTGGTGGGTTAAATAGTTTCACTTGGAAGAACAATTCTGAAACTCGATAATAGATAGCTTCTGCTGATCTTCCTTTCTCAAACAATTTCTCTAGCCGCCCTTAAAACAATGTAGGGTAATGGGCATACCATTTGGAGCATTTTCGGCCCAGACAATGAGACCCGACATTATTCTCATTGCACGACGAGAAGTGCTTCCCTCCTCTCTTGGAGTCCGTTTGGTATCTATAGACACCCTGTGTTTGCCTAAATTCTTCTATGCTCATATACTTCTCACTTCTACTTCTTCTCCAAGGCAAGATGGACTCACATTTAACCCCATTCACCCATTTACACCCCTTTTACAAGCATCCCAATATCACCCAGACCTTAATTCCAATATAGGGATATTTTAGTCATTTTAACACTCAAAAGCGAGATCAGACCCGAGTTAATAATCCAGGGTTTTCATAACCTATATGGCACCCGTTTTAGACCTTAATATTAATTTTAAAGGGCCAAGAGACCAACCTCCTAATGCAGTGGCAGTATTGCACTTATCCTTAAATGGCTGTAGTTATATTACAACAATTCCATTTGTAACTAAAATTTTAATGGCTGTAATATAATTATATTACAGCAATTCCAAAAATGCCTGATTCTCAATTGGTGGTAAAGTATTAACCGCCAATTATAAATGTGCTTAATTTGCTATTGGTGGTAAAGTATTTAGCGACATATTTGGACCAGAGATATTTTGGGCAAAACGGTTACACCTTTACACGTCAGATTTTGGAAATTAACCCAGTAGCCCTTATTGTCCCCAATAAATTTACAGTCATTTCAATATTAGGCTTATTTTTAATGTCCCCATTTACATTACCGACATTTAAGAGGATATTTTCATAAATCAGTTACAACACCATGTGCAAGACTCACTAGAGTGCCTGACTACCAAATTTAAGAATCAAGTCTAAAATGTCGGTAATCATATTGGGGACATTAAATTTTAGCCTAGTTTTGAAATGGAGGTAAAGTTATTACCTCCATTTTGGTTTTTCTGCAATTCCAACATGGTTTTTTCTAGAAAATTCTTATGCTTTGGACGACTTATATCCCTAACAACCTGGAAATTTCCTGAAGAATGATCTCCCTTTAATTACTAAAATGCCCCTAAATGACTAAAATACCCCTAAGAGTGTTTAGTCCTACATTGGAATTGGATGAGTTTTTCCCCTCAACCTCTCCCCTATAAATACCTCAGCCATTTACCCCATTTAAAACACAACTTTTGCTAGCCAAAATTCTGCTCAAAAGAGATTAAAGAAAGTCATACACTTTGCAAGACATTCTAAGTCTTAAAAAACTTTTCATCCCTCCCCTTTTGCCTAAAAACCCAAGAATTCTCTAAGTTCCTAGAACATTAGAAGGAGAAGACCTTGGAGAGGAGAAAGTTGGAGAAGAAGGAGAACTTGAAGATCTTGGAAAAGCTTGAAGAATTTATTTCAAGGGGGTCTCCAACCCACATAGGTAGGCTAATATTCTATCTCATCCCATTTCATTAGTGCTAATTCTCTTCTTCACCCTCTATTTTTCATTTCTTGTAATGAGGTGAGCTTTAGATAAATGTTGAGACCTATCCCCCTTTCTTCGGGTAGTTTGGACTCTCCTATGACGCGTTTCACCGATTAGGGGACTTCAAATGGAAAGAAGAGGGATACGAACCTATAGTTTTTTTTAGAACCCTTTTTATTTTCTTTAAAAAATGTATGGGCCAAGTTGTTGAATAATTCTCCTCTCTTTGCTCTAAAACTCACTAAGGATCCCCTATGACGCGTTTCCCCGAATTGGGGTTCCTTGTGAGATATGGAGATATGGAGATATCCTTTAGTTTTAGAACCTTCATTTTCAATCTCGTTTTGATCAAACATAGTAGTAGTATGTTCCTCTTTTTAGTCTAATGCTGCCTCATTCATCCATTGAGTCCATCTATTGACAATGAACCACTATTGCTTCAACTCTTTCAAAGAAGTTTGACCGAGGAAGCATTAGACTGAAAAGAGAAACATACCACCACTATGTTTGATCAAAAAGAGATTGAAAACGAGAGTTCTAAAACTAAAGGATATCTCCATATCTCAATATCTCACAAGGAACCCCAATTCGGCGAAACGCGTCATAGGGGATCCTTAGTGAGTTTTAGAGCAAAGAGGGGGGAATTATTCAACAACTTGGCCCATATATTTTTTAAAGAAAAGAAAAAGGGTTCTAAAAAAAACTATAGGTTCCTATCCCTCTTCCTTTCATTTGAAGCCCCTAATCGGCAAAACGCGTCACAGGAGAGTCTAAACTAGCCGAAGAAAGTGGGATATGTCTCAAAATTTATCTAAGACTCACCTCATTACAAGAAATGAAAAATAGAGAGTGAAGAAGACAATTAGCACAAATGAAATGGGATGAGATAGAATGTTGGCCTACATATGTGGGTTGGAGACCCCTTTGAAATAAATTCTTCAAGCTTTTCCAAGATCTCCAAGCTCTCCTTCTCCAACTTTCTCCTCTCCAAGGCATTCTCCTTCTAATGCTCTAGGGACTTAGAGAATTCTTGAGTTTTTGGGCAAAATGAGAGGGATGAAAGGTTTTTTAAGGCTTAGAATGCCTTGCAAAGTGTATGACTTTCTTTAGTCTCTTTTGAGCAGAATTTTGGCTAGCAAAAGTTGTGTTTTAAATGGGGTAAAGGGTTGAGGTATTTATAGGGGAGAGGTTGAGGGGAAAAACTCATCCAATTCCAATGTGGGACTAAACACTCTTAGGGGTATTTTAGTCATTTAGGGGCATTTTAGTAATTCAAGGAAGATCATTCTTCAGAAAATTTTCAGGTTGTTAGAGTATAAGTCATCCAAAGCATAAGAATTCTCTAGAAGAAACCATGCTGGAATTACAAAAAAACTAAAATAGAGGTAATAATTTTACCTCCATTTCAAAACTAAGCTAAAATTTAATGTCCCTAATATGATTACCGACATTTTAGACTTGATTCTTAAATTTGGTGCTGTGACACTCTAGGGAGTCTTGCACATGATGCTGTAACTGATTTATGAAAATATCCCCTTAAATGTCGGTAATGTAAATGGGGACATTAAAAATAAGCCTAATATTGAAATTGCTGTAAACTTATTGGGGACAATAAGGTCTGCTGGGGTAGTTTCCAAAATCTGACGTGTAAAGGTGTAACCGTTTTGCCCAAAATATCTTTTGTCCAAATATGTCGCTAAATACTTTACCGCCAATAGCAAATTAGGCACATTTATAATTGGCGGTAAATACTTTACCACCAATTGAGTATAAGGCATTTTTGGAATGACTGTATATTACAGCCATTAAAATTTGAGT
Source organism: Tetracentron sinense (assembly GCA_015143295.1). Taxonomy (NCBI): domain Eukaryota; kingdom Viridiplantae; phylum Streptophyta; class Magnoliopsida; order Trochodendrales; family Trochodendraceae; genus Tetracentron; species Tetracentron sinense. The sequence goes on from CM026573.1 coordinate 8,998,401, forward strand.
TATAAATGGAATGACTGTAATATAATTACAGCCATTTAAGGATAAGTGTAACACTGCCACTGCATTAGGAGGTTAGTCTCTTGGCCCTTTAAAATTAATATTAAGGTCTAAAACTGGTGCCATATGGGTTATGAAAACCCTGGATTATTAACTCGGGTCCGGTCTCGCTTTTGAGTGTTAAAATGACTAAAATACCCCTGTATTGGAATTAAGGTCCGGGTGATATTGGGATGCTTGTAAAAGGAGTGTAAATGGGTGAATGAGGTTTAAATGTGATCTTACGGAGTTCGTCTTGCCTTGGAGAAGGAGAAGTAGAAGTAAGAAATATATGAGCATAGAAGAATCCGGGCAAACACAGGGTGTCTACAGTATCACTCCTGGAGAGAGTGATTTCTATTGGCTGCGTTTTAGAAATGGATTGATTCTAATAAAAGTTGATCTGTTTCAAAAACAAAATTTTAGAATTAGAGAATCACCAAAATTGATGTCAAATTGCCCAAATGTGCTAGCACTAGTCCTAATTCCAAAAATTTCCTTACTCACCTCTTCTAGGGTATAAAACACAAGATTTGTGTGGTGTCCAAAGCATAGTCGGTTATTTGGCATATGGTAAAAATTTGGCACCAAATTTATTTAAGTATATTTCAGAGTAGTCACTCGGTAGTTCGTTTAAAAATTCAGCGAGAAAAATGTAGAACGTCATAAAATGTCAAAAGTATGGTACAAAAAAAGTTCGAGTATAATCCGAGCCAATAGTACTAAAAAAATTCGTTGAAAAAATTGATTAAACATATAAATACAAATATAACTATATAAGGTTACCTATTCACGTACACTTTTGTGTAATCCAAGACATAAAAATAAATAACCTAAGTATATAAATAAAATATGAAATTGAGAATTAAATCAATTCTACTTCTTAAGTAACTATTTTAAAATAAAAAACAAAAATATGTCTATAAGCAAATTCTCTAAACAAATGGTGCACAGTAAGCCATTAAAAGAGATAAAGAATAAAAATTATTTGTTTGGATTTTAAATTGGAGAAAATTAGTCTGAATTTCTTAGTAGATATTTAAGAATAAGGCTAAAATTGTCATCTAATGGCAACAGAATGATAGCGAAAAAAGAAGAAGCCCTTCAACACAAATTTTTTTGATTTCCTTTTCCTTTTTGTGTCATTGAGTTAGTATGATAGTGAGATCTTTCTTAAGTATCATTCCTGTTGGTTAATTTATTTAGCTTTTGCAAACTAAATGCATTTGAAATGTTACTCAAATTCATTTTCTAAAACATTTTCCAACTTGTATAAGTCATCCAATTCAATCCATTATTAAAAATCTTCACAATTATTTTATTTGATTTTGGTGCATGCTATCAACAGAGAAAGTAAATAATTGAACATATAAACTTGTCAAGAGAATGCATTAAATCTTTAACCTCACACATTACAAAAAATAAGAAAGAAAAGTATAGTTAGTGATTGATATATATATATATATATATATATATATATATATATATATATATATATATATATATATATATATATAGAGAGAGAGAGAGAGAGAGAGAGAGAGAGTCACACTAGGGAGGGGGATTGAGAAGTGACGACTATAATGTTGCCAAGGCCATACAGTCAGAAACTCAGTCCTCGACTGGTGGTGGCTAACGGCACCGTTGTGAAGAGTAATGATTATGACATAGTTAGGATTAGGGCTTTAGAGAGAGAAAAAGATCAAGATAAAGGGAATGGATTGAGTGGTAGCCAGAGGTGCTTCAAGGCTAGCAGTTGATAATGTTGTAGTCGATGAGATATGGGCTTAAGGTTAGGGATTGGGGGAGAAATAGAGAGCTATGTGCATTTGCAAGAAAGAATAAAAAGAGTTTAGAGGCTTACCTTATGGGTTTGTGCATTTTTTAATCTTATATATTAGTTCGATTCACCTTAATTAAAAAATTATGAATTTTTCCATATCTTTGAATAATACGGATGGATTATATGGATAGTGAATTATCCGTATTATTCACGTGTAATACAAAGCTTTTGGATACATTGTGGCTTAAGGTTAGAGATTGAGGGAGAGAGAAAGAGAGTTGTATTCACGTTTGAGAAAGAAAAAAGAGCGTTTGGAGGCTTACCTTAAGGGGTTGAACATTTTTTTAATCTTATACATTATTTGCGAGCGTTTCACCTTACTTAAAAAATTAATGATTTTTCTATATTTTTAAATAATACGGACGAATTATTCGTATTATTCATGGGTAATATGCATTTTAAGTGAAAGTGATGTTGTGACTGATGAGATAGAAGCTTAAGATTATAGGGATTGAGGGAGAGAGACTTGTGAATTCATGTGAGACAAAATAATCAGGGTTAGAGGCTTACCTCATGGGTTTATGCATTTTTTTAATCTTATACATTTTTGGTGAATGATTTACCTTAAAAACATTCATTAACTTTTTTATATCTTTGAATAATACAGATGTATTTTATGAATAACGAATTATCCATATTATTCATGTATAATACACAAATTTGCCAACCATTATTCACATGAGTAATGCTAGCTTTACTCTCCTAATTGAAAAAAAAATTGTAATCACTTTTTCTTTTTATATAACTAGTTGAAGTGCACGTGCAAATACGTGCTTTTTATTAAAAATTATGAGCAATAGTCACCTCCTCGAGGAGGGGACTATTCCTCCTCGCTCTCACAAACCCTTTGAACTGTGATTAAAAAATTAATCACCTCCTGTGGTTAATTTTTTTAAAATATTTTTTCTAAAAACGAAGGGTAGATGTGTGAACCCTAGGGGTGACTGAATCTTAACCACAGTTAATGGAAGTAAAAAGGGGACACATGGCCCCAAAAAGTGGGGACGAGGTGGTAACTCACCTCCTCGGGCATTTTCCTATTTATAACCGGAACAAAGGAAAAAAAATGCCTTCAAATGGGTATTTTATAAATTATGGGAAAAAAGTTTATATTATAGAATACCCTTCTTTTATTTTTGCATTTACCAAACTATCCATATCATAAGCCATATTCTTGGTTGCTCCAATTATCTCTTCGACTGAAGCTCTTGTTCAAAGTTAATCTCATAAATAATTTACTTAATGAATACTTGAGACTCATAGCAATAGCTTCTTCCATTATCAAGCCTAAAATGGTTTTTTTTTGTCAACTATGGTTCACTTACTGAAGGGTTTGGACAATGTACTACTGTAAAGAACACCAACTCTTATTTAAGCATACAAAGGGTTTTGGGATACCATTTGTATATAAGTAGAAGAAATGAATATTATGGAAAAGAAAATACAGAAACAAAAATGAAATTATGAGAAACAAAATGTAGTTCTGGGATATATTTGGTATATAAGTAGAACTAAATAGTATATTGGGCCTGTGGCCCTACACAAAGTCAATTATTTTATTATTTAATAAAACTGGTGAAAAATATTGATTTTAAGAGTATGCCTAGGGGTGCACTGGATTGCACTGCTATCAAGTCTTGGGCGTCCGATCAAAGAATCCAATGGTCCAAGAATGATGATCTGACATGTATTAGATGGTGGCCCCATGCCATCAATTCTAGGCCAGTGGATTCTTGATTGGATCACCGCTTGTTAGCAGGTGCTATCAAGCATAGTCAACACATCTAATCAAAAGGGCCTAACTGTTGGTGAGAGGAATGGATCTTTAACTAGGTTGATCCAATGGAATGGGGGAATATTTTCCGTTCATTTGACAAACTTAAATCCAGAATGCTGTTTGTTGAGTCTAGAGAAAGGAAGATCAATCATCTGACGCTCTAGAATTATTGTTAAGCAACAAGATCAATCACCTGACACTCTAGAAATATTGTTAATCATTCAATTTTTCGGAACATCTCTCCCTTGCAACATTCTAATGAACACTCTAGAAATATTGTTAATCAACACTTCAAAGTCGAAGCAAAGCAAAAACACTTCATATGAAATATAGAAGTAAACAAAGAAAATATAATTTGGCAATCAAATGCCAAAGGTCTCTAACTCTCAATTTCTAGCCCATGAGTTCATTAGCAGTAAAGTATACGTATCCATCCACAACAACTAGGTCGACTATATGCATCCAAACCTTCAATCAGATCTACTTGTTGGGCGGCGCCTTCTTTGGCCTCAACTGCAATCCAAATACCAAGAGAAAGGGAATAAGTTGATCCACCGTTTAAAAGCGAAAAACATGAATTACTAAGAGGACCAAAAAGAACCTGGTTACTGTGTCCACGCTTCTTTTTTCTGCAGTTGACGGCACGAGGATGCAAGCGGGCATAACATCTGGAACACAAACCATGGCATCAAGTATTCTCAGAATGAGTATCAAATTAAACATTTTGTGCATTATAGCATTCATGACTATGACACAACAAGCAAGTTATGCTAGATATTTGATGTGATCAAAGAAAGTAAATAAGAAAATATATGACAAGAATCAAGCCAGTATAGTAGATAATCCAACAGGAAAAAAGAAGAAATAAAATAATTATTTGTTCATGTATGATTAGCCCAAATAACCAACCAGAACTCATGTGGTGAGACTATGCCAAAGTAAATAAAAACAAATCCTAACATTCCTCCCCTCATGCTAACAGGCACATATGAGCCCCCTTGAACCTTGCCCTCATGTGAAGGAGTGTCAATGGGTTGGCCCGGCCCGTTGAAAAGCCCATCAATTACTCATATTTTAAGCCCTAGGGTTAGGACCGGGTCAAATTATTGGGCCCATATTAATATGGGCTGCATTAGGGTTGGCTATTTAATATCCATATCAATACGATCGTAAAACCATTTACGTGCAAACAAACAACAAACAAATCCTACATGAAGAAAGAATAGCATGAAAATGTATTGCAGCATGTAATGTAACAAAATTAACAATAGAGTATAAATGATTTAATTGAGAAGTAGAAGATAGGGTCTCTTTCAATATTTCAGTTTCTCTCAAAGTAACAAATATTGTTAGAACTTACTTGCGACAGATCATCTTATGCTGGTTATATTTCCTGGCCAACGCCACCAAAGATGGCTGGATCCTGATAACCCCATAGCCCCCACCGCGAAGCCTCAGAACAAGATGCAACGTTGATTCTATAAAGTTACAGATTGATTTAAATTCATATCATATCAGAAAATATATATAAGTAAAAACAAATATGAATAGAAGATAATTATAACCTTTTTGGATATTATAATCAGCAAGAGTACGGCCATCTTCGAGCTGTTTCCCGGCGAAGATGAGCCTCTGTTGGTCCGGTGGAATTCCTGAGAAGTTATTTCAAATAATCAGATATGAATGATCTTGAAACGAGAATTAGGGTTAGAGGATTCAAGATTACCTTCCTTGTCCTGGATCTTGGCCTTCACATTGTCAATGGTGTCACTCGATTCCACCTCCACGGTTAGGCAAAGGATTACCTCTGGTGGCTGCCCGAGCGCTGAGCTCGGGCATCCACTCAGTAGTCGCCACGTGGAATAGACGGGGGCGGGAACGCGAAATTTCGGGTGGTCCGTTTGTGCCCGTTATCGTTAACGTTTTTAAATTTAATAATAAAAAACAGGGATGTTGGGAATAGTGCTGCTGTCATCTCAAGAGACAGAACACTCTTAAGTTTCTTCTTCGTTTGGTCTTTCTCCAGCAATGCAACCAAGAGCTTAAGGGAAATTTTCTCCAGCAATGCAACCAAGAGCTTGAAGGTTTGATTTTTAAGGAGATCCAGGGTAGATCGAACCAACCAAGGGATTGTTCTGAGTTCCCAAACACTCCGAATAAGGTAATCCCTTGTATTTTGCTGTAACTTTTTCTTCAAAATAAATCTACCTTGAATTATTTTTCGTTTTTTTCTCAAGTGAACTTGTTTCTTCTTGTTTACACAGTAGAATATGAGAAATGTGTCCAATGTGTCCGCACCCCAACGCACAATTTCACTCGATAACCCAATCCCTTACCATATTCCTCCTCAAAAATTTATTATTGTAGGGGTGTAAACATTTCTTGCACAGATCAACAAAATGGAATCTCCGCCATTACTGGACACACACTTTGTGTCATATTGAAGTCCATACGTAATTCCACATTCCTTCGGTCATCTACCGCCTTCTCGAAATGTTCAAAAAATTCCAATAAGTAATGACTGTTCTTTAAATAACGCTTCAGGATACTATTCAAACCTTCACTTCTTTGGGTGCTTTTCATATCCACCAAATGTAGTCCTTCCATATACCAATGCCCATTTCTCCCTCAAACTAAACATCCATTGTAACCATGTATTCCCCCTTAGATTGTAGTTATCTAACATGTTCTCCCACCCGTTAAGAAAATCTTCTTCTTCATCGTAATCATAAATCAATATGCTAAAATCCACACTGAATGACTTCCAACCCCTAAATGCATGGCTAAGATGCTTTCGAGCATTTTGAAACATGTGCCACACACATATGCGATGATATGTATCCGACAAAGTTATGGAGATTGCATTGGCCATTGCCTTGTCTTGATCCGTAAGAATGGTTTTTGGTTGTTTCTCAGACATTGCAGATAAAAAAGCCCTAAACACCCAGTTGAAAGATTCGGTTGTTTCATCGTACATCAATGCCGCTCCAAATAAAATTGTCTGCCTATGATGATTAACGCCTACAAATGGTGCAAATGGACGTGCTTGATTATTCGTCTTATAGGTTGTATCAAAACATATCACATCACCAAATGCATTATAATCATTGACCATTCTTGAGTCTGCCCAAAAAATGTTAGTTATCATATCTTCGGCGTCAAGCTGTATGGAGTATACAAAACCTGGATCTTGTACAACCATCTTTTGAAGATAATGTAGTATTCCTCCCGCATCACCTTTTTCCATTGATCTCATTCGTTTCGAACCAATATAATTTTTCATGTCCATGTGAAGGAAACCTACATTTTCGGGCCCTCCAACTTGTGCGGTCATAAGGTCATATGTCTGCTTTGATGATATACCCACACTCCTTGCCATATTAGCTTCAGTAGCTTGCACATTAGTTACTTGCCTCCTTGACCGGCACATGTAAGATTTCATTGGTGTACAATGATGATTGTGCTCTAACTGTATCTGAAATATCTTATATTTTCCGCTCGACAGAAGGTTAATCATAATATGAGCCTTACAATCAACTCTAGTAGGATCCCGTTGGTGATCGGGGTTTCTCCGTCTATCTTCTTTCTTAAAACCTTCTCGCGAACAACAGAGTTTTCTACGGCTCACCACACCAGCGCTATTTTTGTTTTTCCAATCCTTTCGAATACTAAAACCAACCTTTCTTGCATATTCATTGTAGAAATCGTATGCATGTTGCTCTGAATCAAATTCCATGTCAACTTCTGGATTAGTTGTGTCGTCATTATTTTTCGAACCTTTATTATTGCACCCAGATCCACTACCATGATTACACTCATCATCTTCTTCCTCAAATGATAACCTGCGTGATACTTGTAATCCACTATTATCATCTTCAAAAGAATCATCCATAGCACAAGAAGAATAATATTGCTTTCGTAGGTAACTGCAAACATAGAAACTTCATTTCAAAATGCTAAAAATCATAGTAGTTAACTACAAAATAATTGTCTTACCCCAAATATTTTTTAGAGTTTGAGAGTTTATTAATTTTATGTGGAATAGAGTAGCTAAAACTATTCAGAGTTTCAGAATATATTAATCAATGCTCATGTACATATAGCCCAATTCAATGACTCATGCAAGATAAAGTAGCTAAAACTAAATACGCACCCACAGATAAATCATCTTGGGCTAGCTTGAAGTCAAACCAAACATAGTGGTCTCCATTCAAGGATCTACGAAAAATAGCAAAATATCTGCTATGATACTAAAAAAAATGTTACAAAATGCATATATTGGCAATCTCGTCAGATATTTTATATCATTTTTTTCTTAAGTAAGAAAAAAAAATCCAAATTTTAAAGCTTTCATCTTAAGAAAGAATTGAGAGGGTGAATACCTAAACTGTTAAGCAGCTGGCCAACAGCAGCACTCATAAGCAATTTTTCAAAGAATATCAAGTAGCTCATAGCCACCTAGGATTCTAGGACATGGAAGCTTGCCTATTCCAACTTTTGAGCTACTTGAATCAAGGTTTTACAGCAGCAGCAAAAAATGGTTTTACATTAGTTGGGTACGGAGCAAATTTTAGGAGTTTTGATAGATATAGTCTGTATATCAGTCTCTGTAGGGACCAATTTGGATGCTTAATTCAGGACTTATGGTTTCAAATGCTGAAAACATTTCAGTTTTTCCGATTCTAAATATATCCCAATTAAATTCAGCACCATTGCATCCAAGATAAAACAACACAAGGCAAAGAAGACGTAAGTGATACGATTATACATGTCAATGGTGTGCTCCATCACTTCTCCCATTTCGAAACCCTAGTTTCTCCAAAGCCCCAAAATTCATTCCTCCATCTCAAAGAAGAAGAACCAACATCTTAAAAAACAGGGAAAAGAAAAAAAAAAAACAAAAAAAAAAATATTGTGCCTAAAAAAAAGGGAATTTCTCATATTCTACTGTGTAAACAAGAAGAAACAAGTTCACTTGAGAAAAAAACGAAAAATAATTCAAGGTAGATTTATTTTGAAGAAAAAGTTACAGCAAAATACAAGGGATTACCTTATTCGGAGTTTTTGGGAACTCAGAACAATCCCTTGGTTGGTTCGATCTACCCTGGATCTCCTTAAAAATCAAACCTTCAAGCTCTTGGTTGCATTGCTGGAGAAAATTTCCCTTAAGCTCTTGGTTGCATTGCTGGAGAAAGACCAAACGAAGAAGAAACTTAAGAGTGTTCTGTCTCTTGAGATGACAGCAGCACTATTCCCAACATCCCTGTTTTTTATTATTAAATTTAAAAACGTTAACGATAACGGGCACAAACGGACCACCCGAAATTTCGCGTTCCCGCCCCCGTCTATTCCACGTGGCGACTACTGAGTGGATGCCCGAGCTCAGCGCTCGGGCAGCCACCAGAGGTAATCCTTTGCCTAACCATGGAGGTGGAATCGAGTGACACCATTGACAATGTGAAGGCCAAGATCCAGGACAAGGAAGGTAATCTTGAGCTGTTTCCCGGCGAAGATGAGCCTCTGTTGGTCCGGCGGAATTCCTGAGAAGTTATTTCAAATAATCAGATATGAATGCTCTTGAAACGAGAATTAGGGTTAGAGGATTCAAGATTACCTTCCTTGTCCTGGATCTTGGCCTTCATATGGTCAATGGTGTCACTCGATTCCACCTCCAGGGTTATGGTCTTCCCTGTTAGGGTTTTCACAAATATCTGCATTTTCCTCTCTCGGCACGATTATCCTCCGCCTTGCTGTTTCGTTTTTCTGGGTGGTGGGGTCCCCCTCTTATATTGGCCGGTTGAAATTGGCAAAAGATTACCTCTGGTGGCTGCCCGAGCTAAGCGCTAGGGCATCACAAAACAAAGGGCACCTGGCGAGAATTTATGGGAGAAGTCATTTCATTGTATCCCTTGATTTTGACTTCTCCCCATATGATATCTTTTCCCTTTAAAAACGCCACATGCCCATTGTTTTGTGGCTGCCCGAGCGCTTAGGTCGGGCAGCCACCAGAGGTAATCTTTTGCCGGTTAAAAAAATTAGGGTTTTGAGTTTCGACCTTTTTTTAGGGCTTTGATTTGGGGTGGGGTGTTAGATAAGGGCTTTGCTACTTTTAGGGCCGAGGGGCCCATTTCACATGGTAGGCCCCATCTGAATGGGTCTCAGTAGCATTTCCCGTTAGCTAAGATCCTTTTTTTTTTATTTTTATAAACGTGAATATCGTGAGCCTTCCGCGTGTTGCATAGGGAATACCCCGCCCCATTCAACTGATATTGAGGGGATTTTTGAGGTGAGCCCACGAATCGACCTTGAGACCTCCGGGTTTACAGTTCATCCTTTGGGCCACTGGGCTACACACCTGGGGTTAGATAAGGTCCTCATTAAGAGACCAAAAATGTCCCCAAGCCCATTTTAATGTGTCTTTTTTTTTTTCCTTTTTTGGGGTGGTGGTTTATGCTTATCAAGATTTTCATGATTCCATTGTAATAGAACTACTAGGTTTGAAGATGGTATTGGAATTGGAATTGGAATTGGCCTGTATCTGTACAATCTCAGAAGCAATGGAATTGGCTCATTTGGTGTAGCCTTAGCCTTGGCCTTGCCGTAGGGTGGTGAAGCCGTGAAGGAACCTGCCTCGTAGAAGGGAGATCCTGGGTTAGCAAAATCCCAGTTGGTGTAGCCTTGATCCACAACCCACAAAGCTACTAAATACTAACAAGTGGGAAAGGCTATCAATGTGTTGGTTAAGCTAATATTCAGGTTGAGCCCAGCCCTACTTCTGACATATTGGGTAAGCTAAATGAAATTAATGTTAATTTTTTCGTTTTTTCCCTAAAAACCAAGGTTGAATTGCCTAACCCTAGTGGTGAGTGAATCTTAACCATAGTTGGTGATTGTTAAAAAGTAGGACGTGGACTAATGCAAACCCCCATTTCGTTACATTGCGGCGACAAGTAGTAAGTTAAGCATCTTACTTATATGAATAAAATTAACTATATTTTTATATTATAGAGATTGTTTTTTTTCCACCCGCATTCAATGGGTGGAACGAGCGAGCCTCCCCTGCTTGACACACATACATTTTAACACCCATTTACTGGGGGATAAGATTCACTCACACCTAGGATTATACATCTACACTTGGTTTTTACCCAATAAAAATGAACTTAAATCTTAATTAGGGTTAAAGGAATACATAAACGCCTAAAGAATCAATCAATTATATTATACATATATAAAAACAAATTACCAATTTTATTTTTTTTTTTTTGTGGGGGGGGGGGGGGGGGGGGGACAAAATATAGGTATTAAGTATTAGAAAAAAAAATTATACCTATAACATGAGTATTTTTTTAAAAAATGTTGGGGGGAGGGGGGCATCTCCCCTCCCCCTAGCTCCGCCCCTGCTCATCTCCATCTCACAAGTTAACACGTGTACCTCTTGACACTCCTTATCTATGGTTAAGATTCACTAGGCTTTAAGGTTAAACCATTTGACCTTGGCTCTTAGAAACAAAAGATTTTAAAAATTTTAACTACAAAAGTTAAAATTTCATAATCTAAGTTAAAAGGACACTTAAATGGGCTTTGTGAGTGGGCCAAATGGTATTAGTCTGGCTTGGGCCAAACTAAATCTGATCCCTATGTCTAGTACTTGATACAGAACTTCACTTTAATATTAGGAGGACTTCTAGCCCTACTCTCAACCTCGACCAACCACCTATCCATTATTTTGTTTAAAACATACACTTTCTCTCTAAGAGTAGGAATAGGGCTAGCATTCCTCTAATTTCAGTTATCATGCATAAATGTAATAAGATCGATTGTAGCTTCAGCATTGGTTGTGTGGCCCATTGGCTTTTTAGGTGGGGCACACCATTCTATCGAAAATTATGACGAACTTATCCATGAAACGAGTTTTTGATTTTGGTTTTTAGGTAAAGGTGAAACAAGATTCTTGATAGAGCTAGCCGATGTAGGACTAACTTGGGTAACTCCAACTGTCTAAGTCCAAGGCAGAGTATAAGCCTCTATTTTTTTTTTTGGATAATGCTGGCATCACTTTCTTTTGAGTCTTGTTCTCTTTTTGAGTGGAGATTGTGTTAGTGGAAAACATATTTTTTTCTTTTACTAGAAGACAATGACACATGTTTGGCCTATAAAGAAAGTGAGTTTGAAAGAAAGTGATGTTAGCATTGTCCATTTTTCTTTTCCCGGTAAAGGTAACACAAACACAACAGGGGATTGGTGTGCTAGCAAGGACCATGCCTCCAAAATGGAGATTTTGAGTTCCATTTCCTTTCTCTTGTTGGCCACCCTAAAATATATATCCCTACTTGCCTAATGCGTGTGGATGGAGGGGTCTGCACGTGCTGGGAGATTAATTGGGTGCTCTAAGAGGTCTGCACACCATTGTTACACACAGACACACACAATACATGGCCTGGCTTGGCTCTTAGTAAGGTATTTATGTAATTTATGGACAGTAAAACAATAAATTTACCAGGATTGCCCTAACTTATATCACAGAGATTAGCGCCTCCGTTCCAGTTCGTTCTTACTTTGCTATTCTCTCTTCCTCAGCTCCTCATTAGAAGTTGAGGGAGAGCCAAAAGACCAGCCATTAATGGAGTCTGGCAAGCTTTTAGATTAAAAAGGAACGATTCTCCAAAATCACTTTCAACCAGGTGACACTTCAATCCCAAAATTTCCCTCTATTTCTTATATTTATCAATCATCACCATAACAAGTTTGGATCACACTGAAACCCTAGTTTTTCCTATGGTTTACTCATGAAAATCGAGTCTGTCGTTTCAAAAATCAAAATTTTTTTTTCTTTTTTGTAGGTCGTAGAAGTGAAGATGTCTGCAAAATGGCGAGCGTTGCAGCATAAGCATCGATACACATACAGTGCTATTGTTTTCCCTCAGATTTACATCGATGAGTTAGGTTTATTGCCTTCCCATATTTCTACTTTGAATTTCTTCAGTGAATTGAATGATTTGATCTCTTTGAACTCTATTTATTCGCAAGTTAATAATGCAAAGAAAGTTGCTTCGGCTTTTGGAGAGTTGCTTAGTAATGGTGGAGACGCTGTAGTCTCCAAGGCAGTTAGATTTTATTTAGAGATTTTTTTTTTCGAGAATTCTCTCCCGCTGCACCGAACTCTAATTTCTATTTTTGCAAAAAATCGCAATTTTCAGTCTGTGATTGGAAGTTGTTTCCGGTCACTATGCGATGAGTACCGGGTTGTGGGTGGAAAAGGGAAGAGGTTTGTAGTATCTCGTGTTGCTTTGTCATTGTTAAGTTATCCTAAATTGGGATATTTAGTGGAAACCGTGGACGAATGCTCGATTTTGGTAGCTTTGGATGTGGCTTTTAGTTTGAATGCTGTGGTATTGGAGATTAATGGTGGGTCTCGGCCGTCACCTCTAGTCATGGAGCAATGCCAAGAGGCCTTGTCTTGTTTATATTACTTGCTTCAACGCTTTCCTTCAAAATTTACTGATTCGGAGGGTTGTCAGAGTAGTTCAATTCCTGAAGATTCAACTAATTTTGAGATTATAGTGAGGGCTATTATAAGCATCTTAAATTCATCAGCCTTTTCGAGGGATTGTTTGGTGGCTGCAGGTGTGAGCTTTTGTGCGGCACTACAAGTATATACGAATCCTCTGGAGCTTGCTTGCTTTATAGTTAAAGGCCTTTTCTGTCAAACAAGTTGTTCTATTGTTTGTTGCAAGAATGAATATGGGGGTTCAAGTTTCAAGGTGCCATATAAGGGGGACTTGTACTCTGAAATCAGCAATCTTTCTGTATTGAGTAGGGTCTGCTTACTAAGAGGAATCCTTACGGCAGTTCCAAGAACAGTACTTAATACCCGCTTCACTCTATCAAGGGATGGTTTAAATGGTTTTGATGCTCACGAGTCTAGTAATAAATCGGGTTGGACTATACTATTTGACGGGATCTTGGCAGAGCTATGTAACTACTGTGAAAACCCCACTGATAGCCATTTTAACTTCCATGTATTAACCGTGATGCAGATCTGTCTACAACAGATCAAAACTTCAATATTAGCTGATCTTGCCAATCTATCAGAAAATTATGATCCCCTGCCAGAGGACATGGGGACCCGAATACTGAGAATAATATGGAATAACTTGGAAGACCCTCTTAATCAGACAGTAAAACAAGTCCATCTAATTTTCGATCTCTTCTTAGATACTCAGTCCACTCTTCATTCGGCAGAGGCTAGTGAAAGAATTAAGTCCTTCCTACTGAAGACTACAGCAGACCTTCTCCGTTTGGGTGCACGTTGCAAGGGCAGATATGTTCCTTTGGCTTCTCTCACCAAGAGGTTGGGTGCAAAATCTATTTTAGACATGTGCCCAAATCTGCTGTTTGAAACGATGCAGGCCTACACTGATGATGATGTGTGCTGTGCTCTCACATCATTCTTGAAGTGCTTCCTTGAGTGCTTGCGTGATGAGTGTTGGAGTAGTGAGGGTATCGAAAGAGGGTATGTACTTTATAGAGGGCATTGCATGCCTCCTATTTTATATGGACTTGTTTCCGGAGTTTCAAAGCTCCGCTCCAATTTGAACACTTACGCTTTGCCAGTTGTGCTCGAAGTGGACGTGGATAGTATATTTCCAATGCTTGCTTTTATCTCGGTTGGGCAAAGTAGAGAAGAGGCTGAACTGGTTTATCCCGAGCTCACTGGTGCTAACATCAGTAACATGGTTCTAACAGTTGAACAGAAAGTGGCTGCTTTAGTCTCGTTGCTCAAGGTATCTCGCTTGCTTGCTTTGATTGAAGGGGACATCGATTGGTGCCGTGATTCTTCACCACTTCAAGAAGTGCTCAGTCTGAAAACAGTACGTATTGGTCCTTCTGCCATTGTCTGTGTAAAGGGGATAAAGGTTAAAATCATCGCTGAGTGGCTAGTACTAGCATTGACCCATGTTGATGAGACGCTCCGTATAGATGCTGCAGAGTCGCTTTTCATGAACCCCAAGACATCTACTCTGCCTTCCTCTTTGGAGCTCAGTTTGATGAAAGAAGCAGTGCCGTTGAACATGAGATGTTGCTCGACAGCTTTTCAAATGAAGTGGACCAGCTTGTTTAGAAAGTTCTTTGCTCGGGTTCGAACAGCATTGGAGAGACAATTTAAGCAAGGGTGTTGGCAGCCGCTTGCATTCTCTGACAATAATGAAGTGGGTATAGATAAGGGCACTAAGGAAACTGTAGTTCACAGAGCGGAGGATCTTTTCCATTTCATGAAGTGGCTGAGTAGCTTTCTATTTTTCTCATGTTATCCTTCTGCTCCATATGAGAGGAAAACTATGGCCATGGAGCTCCTCTTGATAATGATCAATGTCTGGCCTATTGTACCTCCTTTGCAAGGCAAGTGTAGTTCCATTTCTCCTGCAAGCTGTCTCTATCCTTACAATGAAGGATTCACTTCACCTGATTCAACTTTATTATTAGTTGGATCAATAATTGATAGTTGGGACAGGCTAAGAGAGAGTTCTTTTCGCATCCTGCTACATTTTCCTAATCCACTTCCTGGCATTTCGAGTCAAGGCATGGTCAAGGAAGTAATTATGTGGGCTAAGAGGTTAGTATGCAGTACGCGTGTTAGAGAAAGTGATGCCGGAGCTTTGACGTTGCGCCTTATATTTAGGAAGTATGTCTTGGAGCTTGGGTGGATAATTGAAGCTTCAGTTAATGTTGCTTGTTTTCACTCACAATCCGAAATGATTAGTGGGGATTCTCAGATGTGTAGATCTAGGTTTCCTGTGATAGAATATATATTATCACTGATTGATTGGTTGGATGTTTCTGTGGAGGAGGGAGAAAAGGATCTTTCTGATGCATGCAAGAACAGCTTTGTTCATGGTGTACTGCTTACACTTCGATACACTTTTGAGGAGTTGGATTGGAATTCTGATGTAGTCTTGTCTAGCAGTTCTGAGATGAGGCATGCATTAGAGAAGCTCCTACACCTGGTTATGCGAATAACTTCATTGGCACTTTGGGTGGTTTCTGCAGATGCATGGTATCTGCCTGAGGACATGGACGATATGGTTGACAATAATAGTTTTCCCATCGACGTGTCAATTGAGATGGACGTTCATGAGTATTCATCAGAACTTCAGGTAAAAAATTCGAAACTCGTGGAGAATCTCAGACAATCAGAACAGGCTGTGATGGTTGGTTGCTGGCTTGCTATGAAAGAGGTATGGAATTTATTTCTGTGTCTAGGTGCTGTTTGGTCTCTATTTTACATTTTATGATTTTTTTTAAATTATCATTCTCATTTTCTGACAATTACTCGAATGTTTGCGGAGTGATAGTTGCAAATACATTCCAAATATTGATAACCAGAAATTAGGTTTATATTTAATCTTTATAATTTATGCTTCATTCTTCTTTTCATCTTTGATCTCTCTTTACAATGCAATCAATAAGTTTGCATATCAATCCCAAAGCATAAACGAAATCCATATACCTAACTCAAATATTCCTAGGCATGTTAGATTTCTTGATTTTAACTTCATGAAATACCGGAAATTTATTGGTAGAATGGTGTTTTCCTCTTCAGGTGAGTCTTCTCCTGGGAACCATCATAAGAAAAATTCCTTTACCAAGTTGCACTTTTTCAGATTCATCTAAGCCTGGGGATCCTTTTTGTGATGCTGCTGGTATACTGCCAATGACAATGTCTAATGTAATGCTTGATCTGAAGCAACTTGAGACAATTGGGAATCACTTCTTGGAAGTCCTTCTGAAAATGAAGCATAATGGTGCCATTGATAAGACGAGAGCTGGATTCACAGCTCTTTGCAATCGTCTACTTTGTTCAAATGATCCAAGGTATGTTTTTGTTAAATCCTTTTGGTTATTGGTGTGTCTTGACTTGCTACAACATCTCATTCCATGCCTTGAGTTGAACAAGTTTTAACATGCTTAATAATATAAATGTCATTGTCAACCACAACAATATTGTTGTTAATACGATGACCTTGACTATGCGCAGAGATCTTTACAAATTTTGATGCTAGCTTAGGCTCACTTATGCTTACGATATTACTTTAGTTTTCTTGTTGGGACTGTAGATCTTTTATTGTCATTCAGCAAATAACCTATTTCATTTGGCCTGAAAGGAGGAACAGTTACTTTCTTGATCAGTTTAAGCAGTTGGTGTGGTGTGCTGCTCGGCATCCCAGTTTATGTTAGAGGATTCGGTATATAGTTCATTCCTTTTATGCCTTTGCCACATACAGATAGGCTGTTCTGCGTTTTCATATTCAAAATTTTATCTCAGAATCATTGGCATTTAATTCTAGACTCAAACTTATGCTAAGGTATAAGCATATCCATTTGAGTTTGTGCTACGATCAACATTGCATTCTCTATCTATATCCAAGATGCTGCTTGTTAAGAGGTCCTGGAAAGTTGGAATAAGGAGATATGTGGATATTCAGAACTTGGGAAAAAAATAAAGGAATGGAGAGACTTAAGTTGTGTTTGGTGTTCCTCAAAGAAACCAATTGTTTTTCCTTTGTTTCCTCTGAAAAATTTTCTCACGATAATCAGCTTTTTCATGGCATTCTCTTCAGTTAGCAAGAAAAACTTTTTTTTGTGTGTGTGTGGAGGGGAGGAGGGGGTTTAGGAACTTCTGGGGGTGAGAAAAATACTTCATCCCTATAGTAAACAAGAGTGAAAGAATTTTTTTCCATGTAGATGGAGGCGAAGAGGGCGACGTAGGAAGAGATTTTTCAGGCATTTCCATGGACAAAATTAGAACTTTCATTTGCTTATCGACGAATTTTGGTGGAGTTGAAGACTATTTCACAGACATTCTAGGGCAATTTTTAATTCTGAATGTTATTATGCTTCTTGTATTGAAAGATTTCCTCTGGCTTTCTCTCTAGACGAATGGGGTTTGCAAGCCCTTGGGATTCATGATTATCTTATGAAGGTATATATAGTAGGATGTTGAGCACTTATAATGCATCCTAGATTATGGAGGTTCTAAATTTCACGGAATCTGATTCCCCTTGAGGGGTGATAGTGCCACAACCAAAACTTGTATGGAAACCGAGATTTAAAAAAAAAAATTGTTACCTAAAGTAAGGAATGCAGCAAAAATGAACGCTCTTAGAAACATCCTAAGGTCATTTCAGGGGTGAGTGTACAGTCATTTCCTCATCATCCAAATTGGTTGGGTTTTGTGTGGGGTCACTGGATACCCTTGTACCTAAAGTAAGGAATGCAGCCAAAAATGAACGCTTTTCAAAACATCCTAAGGTCATTTCAGGAGTGAGTGTTACAGGCATTTCATTATCATCTGAATTTATTGGGTTTTTTTTGGTATGGTAATTGGATTTTGGATGGGGTGAATTCCGCTAACAAGGCTATTGAGTGGCAATATCCTCTTGTGTTTAAGGAAGAAAGTGGTTTTGTCTTTCTAATAAGATTTTGTGTACAACAAAATGGGTGGCTTTCTTGGTTTGAATTTTCATCAGAAGTAGATGCAGATTCAGTAAATTGGTTTTTTCTTTTATTTTCCCTAGGCAATTCTTTGGAGTTTGTCTTTGGATGTGAAACGTTGTATTCCTACCTCATCTTTTGATGGATGCTGATTTGGTGCAGTCTGTCCCTGCATTCTTGTTAGTTTCTTTCCCTGTTTCCATTGTTAGTCTTGTCAATTCTTATTCATTCTACGAATTTTCTTGTCCTTATAAATGACAGCTTCTTCATTTTACAAAGGAAGAAACGAGGAAAATAACATTATATGATCTTTGGTTATGAATCAAAATAAGGAACTAACATTGTTTGAGTTGTTTTCTGGACACAGATGCTTCTATTTTAATTATTAATTATAATTTCATGCCATAATTGATGAATTCAAGTTTGTGGACGTAAATGGTATCCTTTTCTTTGATTATGGATGCTAACTGATCCCATGTGAACCATATGATGCGAAACATAATTAATAAAAATATAAGTCCACATTATACAATCTGTTTTCTTACTATGGCCATTTTCTCCCTTCTCAGACTTTGTAAAATGACAGAGTCTTGGATGGAACAACTTATGGAAAGAACTGTGGCCAAGGGACAAACAGTGGATGATTTGTTAAGGAGAAGTGCAGGGATTCCTGCTGCATTCATTGCTCTTTTTCTTGCAGAACCGGAAGGAACACCAAAGAAACTCCTCCCACGGGCACTACGATGGCTGATAGACGTAGCTAACATGTTTTTGCTGGACCTAAGTGAAGCCAATGGTCAGATTTTATCAATAAAGCCAAACCAAGAACCTGTACATGGACTACCAGATGAGATTAATGTGACTGAAAAGACCTCAAAGATCCGAGATGAGGGCGTGATTCCCACTGTACATGCATTCAATGTCCTTAAAGCTGCTTTTAATGACACTAACCTTGCAACTGATACTTCGGGTTTTTGTGCGGAGGCTTTGATAATCTCAATACGTTCATTCTCTTCTCCATACTGGGAGGTCCGAAATAGTGCTTGTCTTGCTTACACTGCCTTGGTTCGTCGCATGATTGGATTCCTCAATGTACAAAAGCGTGAATCTGTACGGCGTGCCTTAAGTGGGCTGGAATTTTTTCATAGGTATGGACCATATGCTTGTGTTAGCATTGCCTCACTCCCTTATCTCTTTCATTTCTTGTACTTCTTATTTGAATAATTAAACTGTTAATCATCCGGTCATTAGAAAAGAAATAGAAAAATAATCCAGATAGCTTTTGCACAAAGTAAGGTTAGTCGTGATTCTACATATATAAAATGAAAATGTTAGTCTTGATTATCTGTAGATGATTGCTAATATTCTTTTTTCCACGTCAAGATAATCTGCAAAAGGGCTTTGTTGTGTTTATATATATATTGACATTATAATAGGTGCCGCGCTGCTCACTACAAATTTTAGTGAGCAGCTTTGATGGAAAACAGACATGTGATGGGTATTTTTTAAATATCGGGAAAACCCATTCAAGGTGGGTCCCTTTAGAGACTCGTGACAAAAAATAACCCCCAAAAAATGTATAAGTCTGAAGTCTCTAACTTTAGTCAACAAGGCCTTCCTCGGGAAATGGATTTGGAGATTTGGAGCGGAAAGGAATAGCTTGTGGCGAGCTGTGATTGTTGCCAGGTATGGGGAGTATTTGTGTTGGGTCCCGAATCTGGTTATGATCTCCCATGGCTTGAGTCTCTGGAAGGGGATCATGGTGACAACTAGTTTGGTGGTGCCTAAGTTCAGATTTATAGTGGGGCAGGGGTCCGAGGTGCGTTTCTTGAAAGATGTTTGGTGCGGCAATTCTAAGCTTCAGGATGATTTTGGCCATATTTTTTTGCTAGCCATCAACAGGGAGGCGGTTGTTGGGGACTACTTGG
Source organism: Tetracentron sinense (assembly GCA_015143295.1). Classification (NCBI taxonomy): domain Eukaryota; kingdom Viridiplantae; phylum Streptophyta; class Magnoliopsida; order Trochodendrales; family Trochodendraceae; genus Tetracentron; species Tetracentron sinense. The sequence continues at coordinate 9,018,481 of CM026573.1, forward strand.
AGAGAAGGGGAGAGGGGGTGGTTTGGTGTCCGGCGTTGAGACGAGATTTAAATGATTGGGAAGTTGAGGAAGTGGCGCATTTGTTGGCTCGCATTAGTCCCTACTCCTTGAAAGTTGATATCACGGATTGCAGAGTCTGGTCTGGTAGCAACCATGGTCGTTTCTCAGTACGATCACTTGTACAGTCTTTGAGTCCGGTCTCCTCAGGTACTTTCCCTCATCGGGTAGTGTGGAATCCAGGTATTCCCTCTAAGGTCTCTTTTTTCCTCTTGAATGCAACTTTGAACAAAATTCTCATTTGTGACCATTTACAGCATAGAGGGTGGAGGTTGACCAATAGGTGTTTCATGTGCCTTCAAGCGGAAGAGTCAATAGATCATTTACTTTTGCACTATCCTACGGTGTTTGGTATTTGGGGGTATTTCATTTCTTGCATAGGTGTGGACTGGGTCTTTCCCTCTTCCTTTCTTGACTTCTTATCTTGTTGGCCTCGGGGTAGTGAGTATGGTGCTAGGGAGGCTCTGTGGTCGGTGCTATCGAGTGCCATATCATGGATGATATGGAAAGAGAGAAATCTTAGAGTTTTTGAGGACAAAGCGGAGTCCCAATCCCGTATTCGGGCTCGTATTCAGTTGGTGGCTTTGGAATGGGTTGGTCTAAAATATGGGAGTGCTAGGTTGAGTCTCCCCGGACGGAATGGGTAGGTTAGGAGTCAAGGCGTCTTTTTTGTTTCTCGTGATTGCTTTGGAGTTTATTTGCTTAAACTTTGGCTTTCACTTTTGCTTTTAGCTCCTGTATTTTTGTTCCTTTATTTATTTATATATATGCTTAATTACTGATTTTAAAAAATATGTATAAGCAGTTGGAAAATCAGCGTTTTCTATAACCTAGGTTGGGTCAAATGAACCATAGGGGATTAATATTAACCAACTGAGGTTAATAAACACATTTTTGACGCCCGATCGGTCGACCTAGACACCTCTGTTGGGGTTGATTTTTTGCACTTCTCTCAAGAGACTCACCTTGGATTGGTTTCCCGGATCTTACGAACTCACTGCCACATGTCCATTTGTAAAAGGGCCGTTCACTAGTTGTAGTGAGTGGTGCCTTTTAAAATCTCTCCCTATGTGTGTGTGTATATATTATATATACATATTAAATAGAAAAGAAAGGAGAGGAAAGAAAGGATCTGCCCACATAGTTATGTAATATTGTAGGAAGGATATTTGTCATGTCAAAACTCAAAAACCCATATTATCGAATATGTGATCTGATCCATTGAGTTTTAAGCCTTTTTTTGAGGGTCCAAAGAGAGGTGGGCCTGAACCTGAAAGCTTTAGTTCAAGTGAACAAGACATTGTTAAGGAAATGAGTGTGGAGATTCAGCGAGGAAAGAGGGAGCTTGTGGTGATCATGGTTTAAAATTACGGTACAAAGCAGTCTATACGTATCGTGTTTGGAGCGACCCAGTACACTCTGGAAAAAAATTCCCCCATATTGGGCCCTATACGCTCGATAAGGCCCCGATACGAGGGATTTTTTGGTTACTTTTTTTTTCACTTTCTTTTTACGTTAGGATTCACAACACAAATCCGATACGCACAACTTATTTACATTAAAATATAATTTAAGTAAATGGTTCTTTTTTTTTTGATCGAAAAAAGCAAATATCATTAAATTAGAGCATTCACCAATAGTGAATCTCAAAAAGCTAGTACATACCACGCAAAGACTGAAAAACTACTAGAACCACTATGTAGCGAAAAGACCAAGCATCAAAACAAGACCCCTACAACCTCTAAGATATAATCTTGTCGAGCCCTAACTCCTCCACATCCGCTATAGCGGCAACCCACTCTCTCAACCGAACACTCGCACGGGAGCACACTCTCTCCAACGGCGCCAACGAATTCTCAAATACTTTCCGGTTCCGTTCTTTCCAAAGAGACCAAGCCACCACTCCAGGGAGGATTGCCCAGATAAGATCAATGGGGCTAACCCACACTTCTGAACCCCAACCCAACAGCAGATCCTGAAAGGAGGAGGGAGTCACCCAAGCAACCCCAAGTTGAGACTCCTCGCAAAAGGATAGTGCAGTAGTAAATGATCCACTGATTCCTCTTCGGATGAGCACATAAAACAACAATTCGGGAGACTCCACCCTCGCTTCCTTAAGTTGTCTAAAGTGAGGATCTTGTCTAGATAAGCAGACCACAAGAAAAAAGAGACCTTAGAAGGCACCCCGCGGAACCAGACCGTCTTGTGAGGGAAAACCACCGAAGAGCCCGGGTTCGCCACCTGCAACATAGACCTCACAGAGAAACACCCTTTCCTATTGCCAACCCAAATCCGTCGATCCTTGGCCGCCAAATCAATACTCACCGATTCAAGCTTCGCCAACAACTTCGCAAACTCCCGAACTTCCCAATCATTAAACGGCCTTCTGAATCTAGGATTCCACACCACCCCACTCCCACTTCTTACAAACAAGTCTGCGACTGCCGCGAACTGATCCAACGATATGGAGAAAAATAATCGAAATTCATGCTTTAGAGGAATACGGCCGCACCACGGATCCAACCAAAATTTCACCTCGGACCCATCACCAATCGCGATACGAGTATGTTTCACATAATCGGGCCATCCCGCCACAATACCCTTCCACAGGCCTATCCCATGAGGACCGCGAGGCAGCCGAGGTTCCCAACGATCTTTTCAACCATGCCGCGCCAGAATCACCGCTTTCCACAAACTGTCGGCCTCTACCCCAAAACGCCAAAGCCACTTACCCAACAAAGCTTTGTTAACTGCCTTGAGAGGCCAAATATTGAGCCCCCCGCCCTCCTTAGGCCGACAAACCCACCTCCACTTTACCAAATGTAACTTCTTGACCATCACTTTCTCATTCCAAAGGAAATCTCGTTGCAACCGCTCCAACTTCAAGGCAATGGAAACAGGGATGTGAAAAAGAGATAAGAAGAATGTTGGAAGGCTACACAAAGTACTCTTTAATAACGTAAGTCTACCTCCTTTTGAAAGGAGGGATGCTTTCCATCCTGAAAGCCTACTATGAAATCTCTCAATGACCGGCTGCCAGACCGACTTAGACTTGAAAGACGCCCCCAAAGGAAGACCTAAGTATCTCGAAGGAAGCGTATCGGTCTTACACCCTAACCAACTAGCCAAAACATCCAGACTAGGCACCACTCCCACGGCAAAGAGCATACTCTTCCTGAAATTAATTCTTAACCCCGATACGGCTTCAAAGCAACCAAACAAGAACCGGATCTGTAAAACCTGACTCACCGAAGCGCCACAAAATAGCAAAGTATCATCTGCAAACTGAAGATGAGAAATCTTTACCTGAGGTCTGCCCACCACAAAGCCCTCCCACTCCCCCTCGGAGGCCCTGCGGATCATCCTGCTTAAGGCTTCAGTGACTAGGATAAACAGAAGAGGGGATAAAGGATCGCCTTGGCACAATCCTCTGGAGCTTTTGAAAAAACCAAAGGGAGATCCATTAATAAGAACTGAGAAAGAGGATGAAGAATAACAACTCCTCATCCAAGCACGCCATTTACAACCAAAACCCATCCTCCGAAGAACATAATCTAAGAATCCTCAACTCACATGGTCATAGGCTTTTTCCATATCTATCTTACACACGATACCTGGCTCGCCCTTCTTCACCCTCTCATCCACCACTTCGTTAGCAATTAAGACTCCATCGAGAATTTGCCTACCTCTCACAAACGCACTCTGCTCCGGAGAGATAACCAAATCCAACACCCTACTGAGTCGCACCGATAATACTTTCGAAAGAATCTTGTACGCACTCCCAAGCAGGCTGATAGGCCTAAAGTCGCTAATCTCCAAAGCCCCGGACACCTTCGGAATGAGGACGATAAAAGAACAATTCAGAACCGGGTCAAACGAATTAGTATGATACAACTCATAAAATACCTCCAGCATATCGTGACCAATGATCGACCAACACTTTTTGTAAAACTGTATAGAGAAACCATCAGGTCCTGGGGCTTTATCCCCCGTCATACCTGTCAGAACCGATTGCACCTCCTCTTCCGAGAACGGCCTTTCCAACTGGCTTCTCAACTCTGCCGAAATGCTCTCAAACATCAAACCATCCAATACAGGCCTATACCCAACCGGTTTCGAATACAAGGCTGCAAAATACTTCGCCGCCGCTCCTCCCATATCTTGAACTTTAACCCACCTCTTATCCCCAATTTGCATACAAACCATTTTATTCGCCCTACGCCTCACAGTAGCCATTCTATGAAAGAATCGCGTATTCTTATCCCCCTCTTTAAGCCATCTAACTCGTGACTTTTGCCTCCAACTGATTTCCTCACGTTTCAATAGTTGCTGAAATTCCTGTCGCAACGCAACTCTCTCGGCATGCTCCTCTTCCAACAAAAGGGACCGCTCCTCTTTTAAATCCAAGCCCGAGATACCAGCCAACTCTGCTTTTTTCCTTTCTGGAATCAGCCCAAACACTTCCTTGTTCCAGCTCTTTAGTTTAGACTTGACCGCCTTCAACTTTAGTCCAAAGCTAGTGCTCCCCGAACCCCAAACCACAGCAGAGTCCCATGCCTCTTTCACCACTGACAGGAATTCCGGATGAAGCAACCACATATTCTCGAACTTGAACGGTTTGGGGCCCCCATCAGAACCTTCAAGCTCTAACATAAGTGGAATATGATCGGAAGTTGGTCTAGGGAGGGCTAGCAAAGAAGCATCCGGAAATCTAACCTCCCAGTCCGGACTCGCAAAGAACCTGTCAATCCGACTAAGAGTCGGGGGATGCTGGAGATTAGACCACGTGAAAGAGGCCCCTTTAAGGGGGAACTCCATCAACTCCTGCCTGAATATGAACTTCCCAAATCTCCTCATGTTCGGATCTATCCCCCCATTGTTGGACTTCTCATAACTAAACCGTACGCAATTAAAATCACCACCAATGCACCACGGAGCTCCCCAACGCACACTAATATTGTCTAGTTCTGCCCAGAACTCCTTCTGCTCCTTCGGGCACACCGGCCCATACACCCCCGAAAAAACCCATTTAAAATCTGTCTTGATGAACAGGCAGAGAAGAGACAATGAATAAGCTCCTTGTTCCTCCTCCAAAACTTCCACAACGTCCTTATCCCAAAGGATGAGGATACCCCCGGAATGCCCCAGTGCTGATACTACCCGCCAGCCCGGATCGCCACCCCAGCAATCTTGCGCAATCTTAGCCGTCATCAAAGCAATTTTAGTTTCCTGAATAAAAAAAAGTGCTGGCCTAACCTGAGAAACCAGATTCTTAGCTGCACACCGCTTGACCATAGAGCCAATCCCACGCAAATTCCAAGATAAAAGGCGTAGCAACATGGTTAACTTCTGATCAGCCCTCTCCCTCTCCCTCGACTGCGCCGAGACCCACTACGCTCCCTACCAGGCTTATCATAATTTATCCCACTCACTAACCCTTTCACTTCCCGGGGCATTCTCTTTCTAGAACCCCCTACCTCAGTCGGAGCCACATGGGGGTTTACCTTGCGCGAATCCCTAACCAGGGAGCGGAATAGATCGCGTACTTCTCGTTCATGAGCAACAAAAGACATCCCCAAGCCAATACCAAACTCCATCATCCTGGACACCAACTCTTCGATGCCTTCCTGCCCGCCATCAATTAGAAGCAATGGATCACCTACACTAAGACCTTCCCTCGAACACCTCCTCAGCCTATCCCCAGGCACTGCCTCAGACTCACCACCCACCCTCGAACCGCAGTCCACCCTGCCCAGCTCAACAAAACCCGTTGGCCTCACCGCCTCGCCCCCAACACTATTACAAGGTGCCACATACGAACCCTGCAGGCCACACCCCTCCCCGATGCATGATCCAACCTCCACAGCCCCACCTACCTGACCTGCACCAGTCGGCCTACCTACCCACGATTCCACCGACGTACTACCTGCTTCCACTCGTGCAGCCGCCTCACCCGGGGACGCCTCGGCATCACATTTTTGGCTAACCTGGAGAAGATCAGACCCCTGAGCCTCCATCAATCTGCAAGGAACAATGCTCATACGAGCTCCCTCCTGAGGAGGGGGGCACTCAACACCCTCAGCCCCTCTAAGCCCCAACCCGAACATCCCTGAAAATTGATCCGGCGACAGAGGCACGATGGACCCCAGTCCTGTAATGGGATCATCCCCTGACTTCAAAATCTGCTCTCCACCTGAGGACGCAATCAAGGCCGCGTCCAAATGATTCACTGACCCAGGAACTTCACACCTCCGGCCTTCCACCATCGAACCTTGAGCTGCGACGGACAAGCCAAACTCCTCGGAGTTATAAGAAGGTGACCCACACCGAAGCCACCGAGAGTCTTCGATCCTCTTAATCACGAAGGAACTCTCCCCTGGAGAAGAAGAGGAGCACCTCGACGCCATCGAACCTCCACCACCCTGCTGTGTCCCAAACCCCTCTGATCTGGGGGACGAAGGAACGACCTCAGGCTTATCATCGAGCCCTTTTTTAACCAGGCCCATCTTTTGTAAAAGAGGATAGATACCAAAAGGGTCCTCAGACACAGGGCTGGAAGAACAAGGCCCATTCGACCTGTTGACCCGAGCCAAACCCAGCTCCGCAGACTGGGCTACCACCATTGGCCTAACCAGACTAGGCCCAAAATGCGATTTACCAACCCCCAGCTGAGACCCGGACTCCCTAGCTGGGCCTACACCCGAGCCCTCACGAAGCAAGCCCTCCACCAACTTGCCCTTAGTCACAGAAGGCCTGGTCTGTTGCAGTCCCCTCCTCACAGTCAGGCCCCTTAATTGGACAGGTTTCCTGCCACGCCTCCAACGCCCCCTGGAAACTCTGACCTCCACCTTCCTTCTCCCACACTCTACCTCAGAGACTAGAGCTGGAGCCGACTGTTTCAGCCTCGAACTAACCCCCAAGGACGAGTACTCCAGCCCACCTAACCCCTCTGTCAAGCCAGGAGGGAGAGGCCACCGCTGATTGGTCTCCTGGGATGACACGCCGGCCAGATTTTGAAATTCAAAAATCTGAGGGGTTACCTTCCCCCGCGCGGCTGTGACCAGACTGAGATCCGCCGGGAGCCACCGGGAACGTCACTGGCGAGACAAAAACCGCCACCGTGACCTCCCTATTTCCATCCGGAATCTTAAGGATGCGAGGAATCCTCTCCAGCCTAGTTTCCATGATCTGGATACGAGCAGCGCTTAACTCCAACAACCCAGAGGTGCGAGGATCAGTCCTTAGAAAGCCTCCACACGAATTGCCAATATATATAAAAATCTTTGATTTCCACATATGAAAAGGAAGGCCCACAATGTCTAGCCAAAAACATGCACTGAGATCGGCACTATTCACTCCGTTAGCCTGTGGCCACCACCGATGGAAACGAAACGATCCCCCATTGGGCAACGGCCAAGGCTCGCATGCACTAAGCTCCCGAACTGTGGAAAGTTTTTGGACCACGATGATGCCTTTGGAGGCAGTCATCGGAATGAGCCTCGATTTTTCGTGGCAAGGCAAAATATCATTTACTAGTCTCTCCAACACCTCCCAATCACATAACGGTTTGGAAACAATACAGACCAAAGCCAGATTCCACCATCGATTTGGCCACGACTGGTCCGGGTCTAAAAGGGGAATCCTCTTACCCGGTAGCACAGACACACCCTCCTCCTTCCTAGGCAAAGAAGGCCAACACTGACCTGAGAAGTTCAACAACTGGGCGCCACTCTGCGAAGGGAAGGGAGAGGGCTGGTGGGCTGGCAAAATCGACCGAATTGCTGCCGCCACCCACCTCCAACCGTCACAAAAACGCCATTCCGGGAAGATAATCCACTTCCTCCGGCCTCCTGAAGGAGGGAACACTGACAAGGATATAAAGGCACCTCTCAGTCCGCTTTCTCTCCACTAGGAGCTTCCCTCTGGAACACAGTAGTTGAGTAACTCGATAATTCTCAGTCAAAGATGAAAAACAGTCCACAAAAAAGCGTTCTAGCCTCCAGCTCGCAGGTTTGTCTAGCCAGATTTCTGTGGAAAATCCCCGGCCCCTCTCAAAGATTTTCAAAGCCACCTGCTCAGCGTCATCACCCTCCACAAAATCGAAAGTTTTCGATTCCACCACCACGATCTTATGCCTTGGAATCATCTTTCCCTTTGTTACAAAGAGATTTCCTCGAGGGATGAACTTAGAAGGGATAAATCAATGGCTCCAGATGTCTTCCTATAGCATGTTTCAAGGAATTTAACTTGGGGATCAAGTAAATGGTTCTGAATTTATTTTATTTTCATTTACTTAAAATATTTATATGTTAATAAGGTTATACCCTCATTTGAGTTCAATAAAATTATAATGGAACTAAATTCCTAAAAAATAAAAAGTTAACTTTCTAGTTCAAGAATAAATTTTTTTTAGCGCTTTTTAGGGATTTGATCAAAATTTCAACTTTCAAATGATAAAATATTTCTCAAATATTAAAATTTAATAAATTCTACTATATCAAAACATTACCAAAAACCCAAAAGTTCGGTATTTTTTCCCCATAATTTATCTTCAAAAGTATTTGCATCTGCATGGTCAAAAAGTCAACTGACAGTGTAACAGTTCAATATCAAAAGACTTACATTCAAGCGTATAATTTTTGTTGTAATTCAATACATTCTTATTTAATTCATTGAATGTAAGGTTTTAATATCTAGATTGTATTTCGTATACTTGGCTAAGTGACTATGGTTTGTATTTTCATACCTGCTTATCACTTATCAGCATTATTAATTCTCATATGTATGATTATAAACATAATTGAAGGCCTTCATTTAGTTTGTTTTTAGCTTAAATTTGCATTAAAAAGAAGTTTTATGAAAGGTATCTAAGTTTTTCCTTGCGTATTTAAGCGTTTATTAACGTATCTTGATTTTTTTTGCCATAAATGATTCGACATACCGATACGTATCATGTTTTGGACTTAATGATACACGACACCCGATACTTGATATTTTGAACCATGATAGGTATCTGTGATAGTAATTAGTAGCCAAATATGATCTGGCTGGGTTCCGAGGGAGGTCAAAGCTCTTATGTTTATTTTTTCAATATTTGTCTTACACTATATGATTGATTGTTCTTATGAATTTAGTGTCTGATTATGATAATATATGAGTGTATATCGAGGCAGCGTTGTCCGAAGACTCTTGTATGCCTCAAAGGCAGCAGAGACATGGCGGTGCTGCCTCGTTTTTATGTTCTGCAATTGCATTTTCTAAATAAGTGAGGTTCTCTTATTATGACTCAACAAGTTCAGTATCATGGGTGTTTGATGTTTGTCTCGAGACGCAGTAATTTGATTCCCTTAAGTATCAACCAATTGAAATTTTCTTTGCCTGAAGGTATCCTGCGTTGCATCCATTCCTTTTCAATGAATTGAGAATTGCAACTGAGTTCCTTGGTGATGGGTCCTCTAAACATTCGGAATCCAACATGGCGAAAGTTGTGCATCCAAGCTTGTGCCCCATGCTAATGCTTTTATCCAGACTCAAGCCTTCAACAATCACTAGCGAAACGGAAGATGCTCTGGATCCTTTCTTGTTCATGCCATTCATCAGGATGTGCTCAACTCAGAGCAATCTCCGAGTTCGTGTTCTTGCTTCAAGAGCTTTAATTGGCCTGGTATCTAACGAGAAACTGCCGACCGTCCTGCTCAATATTGCCTGTGGGTTACCTCATATAAAGAACCAGATGGCAGTCAGCTCTGTTTCGTCGAGCTCATTTAATACAAGCAATGAGACCTACTCTGTTTCCTTTAATTCTATTCATGGGAGGCTATTGCAGTTAAGTTCTCTTATAGATACCAACTGCAGGAACTTGGTAGATGTATCGAAGAAAGATCGGATTCTTTTTGACTTGACCGAGGTGCTTGTGACGTGTTCATGGATTGGAAGCCCGAGATTGTGTCCTTGTCCCATCCTCAATGGTTCATATTTACGACTGCTGGATTACATGCTCAATATTGGGTTAAAATGTGGAGTCAGCAAGACTGTAGGTGCCATTCGCAGCCTCCTTCTAGAGTTATCTTCAAAATGCTTGGATGTAGAAGTTTCTTGTGGACCCACATTCTATGATCCGACTATAGCGGAACTCCGCAGGCAGGCAGCAATATCATATTTCAATTGCATATTTCAAGCATCTACAGGAGCAGCTGAAGAAGGTTTCCATATGCCGCAAAGATGTTCACCTGCTATGCATTTGTTGAATGTACCTGAAACAGAGAATGCTGTTGCCGGACTTCAGGAAAGGCTAATCGTCTCCATATCTGATGCATCATATGAAGTTCGACTTGCAACACTAAAGTGGCTTCTTCAATTGCTGAAATCAGCAGGATCTGTTGTTGAGGCCGATGACTCTGGCAGAGGCATTGACATTATTCACAACTGGACTAAAACTAATTTGCAACCAACAATGATGCAGCTCTTAGCTGTGGAAGAGAACCATAGATGTACTTGCTACATCCTGAGGATTCTTTTCTCTTGGAACTTGCTGAAATTTCAAGAATTGGGGGATCAGCAATGCACAGAAACAATTTATGTTGGTGGGATGGATTGTGATTCCTTGTTCGAGTTTTGGAATAAACTAATTTCATTGAACAAAGTTGCAACACATACAAAGACTCGAGAGGCACTCATACGGTGCATAGGGATATGTGTAAAGCGGTTTTCAGGTTTATTTACAAGGTCAATTATTTCCGACGTAGATGGGAAGGAAATCACTGATTCTAGCAAAGTTAATCTATTTGAAAGATGGGGCCACATCTATGAGTGCATTGGTTCTTTCATTAACCTAATTAAGCAACATAGTGGCTCATCCGAGCCTGTGAACATGCGCAAGGCAGCTGCAGAAGCCATGGTAGCATCTGGTTTGCTGGAACAAGCTGGGTGTATCAGTACTTTTGTCTCGATTACCCAAGTCCCATCTGAAGAAAGGTGTTCTCCTTTCCAGCCATCAAAAGCTGTTAACACGTACGCTTGTGGAATACTAGATTTATGGTTCACATGTATCAGGCTGTTGGAGGACGAGGATGTTGGGCTCAGACAGAGACTTGCCATGGATGTCAAAAAGTGTTTTACTTCGAAAGCATCTGGAAGAAGCCATCGGGCTGGCATTGTTCCTACCCAAGTGGAGAAAGTGATAGAGTCGAGCTTTGATTTTCTGTCTTTGATCTTCGGTCACTGGCTCGAGTACTTTGATTATCTTTCGCGTTGTGTTCTTGACACTGCAAGCTACGAGGTAACTAGAGGAGATCTTGTTAGACGGGTTTTTGACAAGGAGATTGATAATCACCATGAAGAAAAGTTGCTGATTTGTCAAATTTGTTGTTTCCATTTGGAGAAGCTCCCGCAGTCAAAGTCTTCGGCAGTTGACCTCTTGGACAAAGATGGGATACATATCTTCATACAGAAATGGAGATTGAGATTTTATGATCAGCTGGTATCTTTTTCCAGTGACCATCTCGGGACAGACGGTGGAGTTGATTGGATTGGCGGTGTGGGTAACCATAAAGACACATTCATACCATTATATGCAGATTTGCTTGGCCTTTATGCTCTCTCGCGATGCCTCTTCAATGAAGAAACTGAGATCAGTACACCCCTACTGTCTGACCTTATTGATCTTAGAGGAATTATTAGACCATTTCTTAGGAACCCTTTAATTTCCAACCTGTATTTGTTAGTGGTTCAATTACACGAGGAAAAACTTGGTGTTTCTGTGGACCCAAAATCCAAAGGAGATTCCTCCAACTGGGAAGGTTTTGATCCTTATTTTCTTCTCAGGTAGATTAAACTATGCCCCTTCCAAGGTGATTCAAAGGGGCTGTAGATTATTTAAGGAAAGCTTAAAAGTTTCTCTTAAAGGTTATATACTGTATACAACTAATGCCTGTTCTACATGTATTGGATCTGCTTTTTGGAATCTGTAGAAGCTAAGGTTAGTGTTGCTGCAGCAAGACTTAATTCACAACACTTACTTCTTGCTCTCGTTAACGAAGGTGAGAAGCTCGCTAAGTTCTGACAAGTATGAACCTCCAAGTGGTCTACAAGGAAGTCTCAGTCCATGATCAGTTGATAAGGTCCCTGCCTCACTAATCAACATCTGGCTTGCCGGTCTATGCAGAAAGTAAGATCTCTCATCTGTCATACAAACTGTTTGAATGATTACGGGCCAACTGATCTCTTTTATTACTTTTGAACAGAAATCAGGTCATGTATGTAGTATGTTTTAGGGCAGTAATATTTTCAAGGCAAATACTCTGAGAAATAATTGGCTACATAACATAGTTACTCAACCCTGACCGGACCAGCCAGTCAGCTCATTAATTAGCGTCATTGTGTTAGTGTCTTGTCCCGACTATTTGGGGTTGACAACATGGATCGTTTAGTCATATATTCACTAACGATAGTGACCAAAAAAAAAAATTATATATATATATATATATATTCACTAACGATGTTTGGTACTAAATCTTGTTTTATAATCTCAATTCATGGCATTTTTGGCCTCCTTTAGAGCATTAAGAACCAACCCACCCTTACCTGTGCCATCATTGATTCTCGCCACATATATTATCTAGCATGAATCAATCCGTCGGTTGGGTTCAGACCAAATTAAGAAATGCGCCTGAATTTATCACCGACAGTTCAACGGTAAATTTTATTGAGGGGTCAGCAGGACCCACCATCATCACTTGGACAAGTAAAAAGACTACTTATAGGCTGATTGTAATCATATATCACGTCGTTTATTAGCTACGTTCATCATGTCTAGTTACTCGGATACACACCCACAAGAATATGATTGTTAGTCCAAATTCCTACAGATATGGACATGGAAATAAAAATCACTGAAACCGATAAGAAATGGGTGCTACGTATAGGTTTTGGTAGCTTTCTTTACGATATTTATATTGATATGAAACGGGTGATACATATCATTTATTGGTTATTTATGTTTAATTCATTATGTAATTGTAATTGTGTTTGTTACTTTGTCTTTGATTCATTTCCCATGACTTTATATTTGGTAATTAGGTTCTTATAACTCATCTGATTTTTTAAAATTTAATTTGATTTTTTTTATAAAAGAAAAAATTATATGTATCGTTCGAAACCAATACTTATAAGTTTCGGTTGAAACTGATTCGTTCCTCAAAACCGAATTTTTAATCATTGGCTATGGATACCTCGTTTGACCAATATTAATCTAAACTGTCACACCTCGGGTTGCTCCAGTGGTAGGAGTGTATCCCCTACATGGCGGTTAATATGCTCGCCAATTTACTAACCTTGTACCAAAGATGGATCTAAGCAGGATTGGTTTGGGTCGAAATGATAAATATATGTAGATATACGAAACGCAAAATTATAAGAGACTGATTTGGGTCAGTTTATAAGTTGAGTGCTTAGGTCCAGGAATTGGAGTGGGACTCGGGTGATTGAGCCAGGCCAAATTAGAATTCAGGCTGAGTTGACCAGGAAGTTAAGGTACGGGATTTCATGAAGATGTACTATTCTTCGTTTATCAAGAAAAAACTCTAAAAATACTAGCTTGGCTTCTGTACATGTTTTATTTTATTGTACATATTAAAATCTAATATTTTCATAACAAAGTTTTTTCTTTTTATGGTCAACACAAGGATGACCAAGACCCAGTCTTGTGATCTGGTCAAGTTTTATTTCAAGCTCCTAGTCCACACTCCACGCACCTGGTTTTCAAATCATGCATGTGCAAACTAGATAGATGATCTCTAATTATATTCCTTTTTATGACAGCCATGGTTTTGAGTTTCAGCATGCATGAAATGGTTAAAATAACACTAGCACCACATTAGATTTGATTATTCAATCGGTGGATTGCCGGGGTGATCTGCTCTACCGAAATGCCTAGCAGAATTTATAACCCAATAGCCAAATGAAGAACCTCAAAATAAAGCTCACACATTAAGCAAATAATGTAACTCAGGATGCGAATAGAGCTTTAGTTTATAACCAAAAACACGGCACTTCTACTCTTTCCTCACCATTGTACCAGAACACTAAGTAACCCACTTAAAAGTTAAAAAAACAACCCCACTATACCCTCATCCATCATTATCTATACCCCCTGCATAAAGTTTAAAAAGCCCACATAAAAAGCCCCATGGAAGAGCAGAAAGAAAGGCTAAAAATAAAAAGGAAGGAGAAACGGCGGAGACAGAGAACTTCTAAATAACCATGGTAGCAGTCAATCAGCTACGACAGTTATAATTGTCATCATTCTCTGTTACTCGGCCCTTTCTGCAACCATTGGAGATTTTTCTTCACATGGCCCATGACCAAAGCAAATAAACCCAAAAAACCTGAAAACCGGCCAGAAAGAGTTCAGTTGTCTTCCTCCTCATCACCTTCTTCGTTGTCATCATCGTCCTGCTCATCATCATCCTCTTCAAAACCATCAATGCCCTTTCCCTGGCAACAAATACAATTCAGCACATAGGGAAGAAACAGATAGTAAATTTACTGTATCCACCATTTAATCTGTCCCGCCTTTATAATCTCCTAGGTCAAAAGTTCGGATATTGGATGATTATAATGATCCAATGTACAACAGTCTTGGACATCGTCCAAAGGATTTTGGCTAACAATCTAAAAGACAGTCCACATTGAATTGTTTTAATCCACTAATCAGGTCGAGTTTGACTATGAAATCGAAACGATGGGGCCTGACAGGAATGTTAAGACTCAGATCTCTTTTTGTACGTCAATGTTCCAAACAACACACTGTGAAAGTGTGAATGTCAATCCAATGAATTTTACACTGATTAATGTCGTTGAAAGCAAAATCACAAGTAGATAATAATCATCTAACGTTTAGAACAACTGACAAAACATGGTTTGTAGCGAGGCGCAAGCCCAAAGTAAAGCTGAAAATTATGAAACTCTCAACTAATATTATTTTGAAAAACTAAATAGGATGATAAATTTGTTAACCAGAGAAAATTACTGAACTTGGAGACAATAAAAGTCATCTTCATTTACCTCGTCATCATCTTCATCTCCATCAAAATCCTCTTCATCAGCCTCCTGTACCAAAGAGATCATAAGTTTCCTCTGGATGAAGAAAAAGTAAAAGGAAAACTTGTCTTAATGGAACCTCAATTGAGGTGTTACATTCATGAATTAAAAAAAAGGAGGCAAAGGAATTGGGAAAATTACATTGTTGAAAAATTTGAGAGGATTGGGCCATAAATCCTCCTTAATTATCTCTGCCACCTGGAATTTTGTGGTAAATATTAGAAAAACATTAATGATGGATAAAGAACAGATGAAAAACATTTGTTGAATGCTTTTTCAGTGTCAGTTCCTGCAACTTGAGTACTATTTGATCTGAGAGTGTGAACGGTGAAACAAAGGGCACCAAGATAAAGTAAAAAGCATATCAGTAATAATTATGGCAGCAGCAAACAAATTGTTTATCACTTCAATGGCATGGACTGTCCAACAAAGATGCAGATTTTCATGGAATAAATTTTGAAATACTAACAACCTGTGAGAGACCAACACATAACTTACCTCATCATGAATCCCCTCTGTAATGTCTTTTTGTTGAGTTTCACTGAACCAACTAAAAAAGCTGCAATCAAAAGAATAAAGTTGAGGATGAGTCAGCAATGTATGTAGATTACAATACAATTTATCCTAATAATTTAAAGGTGCATATATGTAAAAAAATAAGTTGGACCAAATATGCATGTCTATACATAATCATGTGTGTACAGTTCCATTTTGTTAAATTACAGATCAAAACACTTGATACAAGACGCCCACAACCATGAAAATTTTATTTCACTTATATTACCAAAATGAAAAACAAAAATGCAGCATTGACCAAGGTTCTAGCCAGGTTACTTTGACTGCTGCATGCCTCTTAAGAATCTCGTTACTAACCCAAGTAACAGAGACAATAAATAGCAATGTAAGTCCTGCATTATGGTTATTTCTATTTATTCTGTGATTTTGGATAAGTCCTACATGGTCAGTTATCGTTTTGAAATGGTGGCTAATGAAGTTTTTTGGTGTTAGGCCTAATACCTTTGTTCTCATGTCTAACCATTTGAAAAACAGAGGTTGAAAGTTAGCAAATATATGCTTTTTGTCCTTTTATGAGGAAGAAGATGTGGACTATCTCTCATTCTCTTGTTTCCTTGCCCTCCCATTAGATGAATCTGAGACCAATCTCCATCTCTTTCTAGGGTTCAGTTGGCTTTTCCTCTTACATTCTTAAATTTTTTTACACTTCATCTACAGTTGGTTCATTTGGGATCTGGAAGCCCCCTTGTGTATGTTGTTGGGACTATTTACTGCAGTATTTGGGAGGAGAGAAGTAAGAAGGACTTTGATAATGTATCAAGCCCGAAGGAGAGAAACTCACTAGTTATTACCGAATTATTGCTAGATAGTGCTTCTGTAGATAAGACTTTGCTGGCTTTGATCTGTCATCTTTCTTGTATTCGAACTAGAGGTCGTGGCTGGTTCATATCTTGTTGCCCTCAGTGGCGTCTTTCTTGGTTTCGGGCATCTGTCTTATTTTTTTGTCTCTGTTTTCCCTTGGTGGTGGCTGGTTCATATCCTGTTGAACCTTCTTGTACAGTTGTTTTTTTTCCCGTTTCTTAATATATTTTTATCACATTTTAACAATAAAAAAAATGTAAAACCATATAAAGAAGGAAACACGATTCAATAACGTTTCTTGAAAACCTTTTCATGCTAGTAAAACGAGATTGAAATGAACTTTATTGGACCCTATACAAGTCAAACTTGAATACAATGTTAAACTAGGGGATTCATGAACATTTCTTGCATTCATGCTAGTAAAAACAAGATTGAAACGAACTCTATTAGACCATATATAAGTAAACTCGAATCCAAGGTTAAATTAGGGGTCACCTCATCTGACCGATAGAGTTGAAATCCTTATTCAACTTTCTGCATCCTCGAGATCATGACTTGGGATTTTATTTTTTTTTTTTATCGGTAAAAGCAAATTTATTAAAAAAAAGGAGATTCACAAAATATGAATCACCACAAGAAAGAACAAAAACAACTCGAGATGAAAAGACTACAACCAAAAACCCCTCCCCAAGCGGAATTATGATATAACCTCCTGAAACCCTATCTCCACCAAATCATACTTAGCGGAGATCCAATCACGCAACAATGCACGTGAACACGAGCACATACGCTCCAAAGACGACGCGGAATTCTCAAACACCCTCCGATTCCGCTCTTTCCACAAAGACCAAGAGACCACCCTAGGAAGATAGGCCCAAACAAGGTCTACCGGACTAGAAAGCGAAACGGAGAGCCAACTGGAAAGGAAATCCTGAAAAGAATAAGGAAACACCCACGCTACTCCCAACTCGAGATGAACAAAGCAGCAGAAGGATACCTTTGTAACTTATGCACTAGAATTATAGAAGGAATCCTGTCATTTAAGCCGTCTAATTGTATCAAAATTATTGATTCACAATAACTGTTATCAACAATACAAAACAGTGTTTTACAAGGTGTGTAAGGCTTACTCCTTGATGTGATGCTCACGGATGAATCCTCAAGGCTCAAATCCTCTGAGGCTCATGCTTAAAAATGAGGCTCATTTCTTGAGGCTTGGCTAACATTTGAGGTATGTGCCGAATAAATTAACCAAAAATAAGCTTGTTCCCAGAAAATCAAGGCCCAAAACATTTTTTTCTTTATTTTATTATTTTAACCTAACATTTTATTAGGTTTAATGTATTTAGAATTTTTAAGAACCTTTATAGACTTTATTTCACATTTAGGATTTAGACATTGAAAGGATTTGGGGACAGTGGGCTGCAATGTAACTTTCTTGACTTCCTTGCAACTATTTGTTGGAAACGAAATCAATGTTTTTTCTTTATTTTATTAATTTAAACTAACACTATTTATCATGTTTAATGTATTTAGGGCTTTTAAATTAAGACCCTTTTAGACTTTATTTCACATTTACAATTTAGACGTTAAAGGATTTGGGGACATTGGGCTGCAATGTAGTTTTCTTGACTTCCTGGCAACTATTTGTTGGAAACAAAATCGGGCTGCACTATATATATATATATATATATCTTGCGAATCTTTTTGCAATCTTCATTTTTAACTAACTTCTATATAAAAAATGGGAGAGCGACATCTTCAGGCCCAATGCCATAGTTTCATGCCTTCACCTTGTAAAACACATATACGGAATTAGTTGAACGAACTAATGACTGATGTATGAATGAAGAAAGGCATAAACGGTGAGAATCTACCTTTCATCAGCAAACGGTCGCTTGCTACCCTTTTTCTCTTGGCTAACACCATTGGTAGTGTCCTTCACATGAAAAAGACATAGTAATATTATACAAGAATCGAACATACAGGTTATAAGAAGTGTGAGGGGGTAATAATCATCCTTACCATGCCCTCCTTCCACTTTATTGTTGTGCCAGTTATCTTAGTTGTTCCTTCGTCAAAGAAAGTAAAAGTCTTCGTAAGTTTTGTATCTTCAAAATAAGGGTTGGGGTTGAAGTTCTGAAAGTTAAAATGTAACAGAATTAGCAATCACTCAGTAAAGCAAGTAATCGTGAAGAATAAATAGGCTGTCCTGTACTCCTGTTGATAACATCCCAAAAGAGAAGAAAAAAAGCATTGGTAAGTGTGCCCAAGAGCAGCTAACCAAGGGAAGAGATTGAAACTCACAAACGTTATAGAGTATCCCGACTTCACATCTTTAAAATCCTCTACGTCCAGAGTACTTAGGAACTTGAAGATCTATGTCAAAAAGGAAAGAGAAACTAAGAAATCAAGCAAACATCCATTCAAGGTTCAACAATAATGTTCATAAGAATGTTGCTGCGAGAACTCAGTATCTATTCCATATATATAATTTATTGATATTGGAGTAAAACATAAAAGGTTTTTGAAAATTTAATTTTTGTCAAATTTAAAAAATCCAATTAATGGATTTTAGGAGCATGTGCCAAACCTTCTGGTCTTCTTCGTTCAAAAGATCACCAAGTGCAGGGTGACTCATAAACTGCACATACAATCTTGCACAAATTAAACTGATGAAACGGTTCTCACTCATCATTACAGATATCATAACATATGGGAATTAAGATACTCCCATAATGAAACAGTAAATACAAAATCGTAAGAGAGGATAGATCACTAACAGCAGTCACCCAGAAGTCGGGAATAGATTTGATGATCTCGTTCCGTTTATTATAGACAGGCCTGCGTATCTCGTTATATTTCTGTTCCACTTCCAATACTTTGTCACTTGCTTCCTCATTGACCTATTGGACACCGACAAACATGAGATCATTGAGGTCTATTAAGGTTAATACCCAACTAGATTAACTTACATGGTGTACAATAAACTAGTCCAGTTTCACTATAAGTACAGCTCAAACTCAAAGGTATAGTTTTTTACACTAATGAGTCATTTGACCCAACAAACTAAATATAGATACGGATAAAAAAGATTTGCACTCTTTAGTTGTGCAGAATTGAATAAAACTTTGTTACACATAAATTAAGAGATCTCAAATATAAGGTGATGGATAAGCTTAGCAATCCTAACACTTTGAAATAGATGAGAAATTATAATGAAGAACAAAAGTGAAAATTGAAGTAAAAATTCACTCTTTGTGAGGTGAAATTTTACAATGGGTAATTAGTTAAAAGAAGAAGAAGAATAGAATCAAACAATAATAAATATTCAACTGTTTTGAGGCCTGTAAGCATCCATTTATCCCCTTTCCGAATTCCTACTCTTGGCCCTGCGTAAATGACTAAGATAACATCCAAGCACTCCAAGTAGTGCGACTGTAACCACATTAAGTAGCAAAATTTGCTACTGATTGAACAATAAATAGGGTATTATGTCATAAAAAAAGGTTTCTTGATTCCTAAGGATTTTTATCTACTATTTAAAACTAATGAAAAGAACTGAGCAAAACAAGACTAATTAGAGTCTCGAGAACGTAGGGGAAGCTCAAGGTCCCTAAACTCTCTCTCTCTCTCTGATACCATTCAGAAAATAAATCTCACAAACAATCAAAATGAAACATATAATTCTCAGAGATGAAAGCTCAAGCTCCCACAAATGCATGAATTAAACAAGAATGGTAAGCAATTAAAAAAAAAAAACGCAGAATGATGAGATGCTCACTTTCTCAAGCTCATCTTGTATCTCCTGCAACCTCTCGATGGAAAGAACGAGCTCTCCATCAATGTGCTCTGAATCTTCATCTTCACCTCTCTCTGCGACCTTCGATTTCTTTCCCTTATCCACAATCATCTTCAAAAACCTTCACAAAACCCTAATTTTCTGATCTTCTAAAACCCTAATTTT
Source organism: Tetracentron sinense (assembly GCA_015143295.1). Classification (NCBI taxonomy): domain Eukaryota; kingdom Viridiplantae; phylum Streptophyta; class Magnoliopsida; order Trochodendrales; family Trochodendraceae; genus Tetracentron; species Tetracentron sinense. Next base: position 9,038,981 of record CM026573.1, read on the forward strand.
CTCAGATAAATATACAGAGATAGAAAGAGAGTATGTTTTGGCTCTCCTGAGAGACAAACCGGCCAAGGGTTCTAACTTCAAAACGATCTTTCTGTTTCTCTATTCTGGGTGGGACCCACTTTGTTGTTGATTAAAGGAGATATTTCTTCAAAACCCTAACCCTAACCCTAACCCTAACCCTAACCCTAGAAGAGAGATCATTGAGTAATGATAGCGTAGTACAAGTTACATCAAGTAAACATTGTGATTACCGTTGGATAAAAATCAAACGTTGTTCTCGCATTGCCACCCTACTTTCAGCAACAAACATGTGTCCTTGCTTTTAATCAAAATTCAACACGTGTCCTTGCTTTTAATCTAACGGTCATTCGTGATTTATCAAGTTGAACGGTCTTGCACTATTGCTTCAATTACATTAAAAACCGTTGATTGAAGGATTAACGGAAATGGACTCTTCGATTTTCTCTAAAATGGTAGCTCGCGATGCACGTAATATTTGCTCATATTATAGCCGTTTATTTAGCGCCAAAAGGCCAACTGCGAAAATGTCATCGTTTTCAAAAATGATAAAACATATTCTGATTTCTTCGAATACGGGGTGTCTTTAGGACCAACAAACACTAGAGTTCTTCCTAAAACAATTTAAGCAATGGCAGACAATGCTCTCACTCAAAACGTGAGTGTAGAGAAGGCTTTAATAACTTATATAGATGTGGTTACAATGAGATAAGTAAGGTTTCTTTTAGTTGAGGAAAACCTTCCAAAAAGATTACAAAGAAGATATACAAAAGAATCTTTACAATTAAATTCAAATCTATATGTTAGGAATGAGTTGTAACACCAACTCTTTCCATATCCAAACTTGCATGAATATTGGATTTATCTTTAAGTTCAATATCTTCCTTTCCTTCTAGAGGTGCAAAGGTTGAGTTTAGAAACCGTCTATTATCACTTCCCGTCAGATTAGCGGAATGGATTTGTTGGATATTGTGAGAAAGCTAGGGCTTTCAGAAGTCAAGGAGTTTCAGCGACATCCAATTCGACGATTATCGGAGTTGTAATTTTTCATCTCGATTGTTCCAATGAGAAACCGTTAATTGAGTTCTGTTCTTATTTTCAGGTAGAGATTTGTAAAGCTATAATCTGCTTAGAGATTTCTGCCACCGGGTATCATTTTCGTAATCGATTTGTATACATTCTGTTTCCCTCTTCGGATGTCGTTGTGCAGGTTGCAAGTTATATTTGATTGACAGAGTGCGATGGAATTGAGTGGGATGTCGTTGGAAAAGGCGTATAATAGGTCGTTCAATGCAATGCAGAACGGTCTTGGCGTCAGGTGGGTAATATTTTTCGTTGATGGTTCGAGAATTTCTGATTAAATAAATCTGCTGACAGACAAAGCTGGATATTAGAGAATTGGGGATCCAATTTAGGCTCATTCCATTAGTAAAGAAGGGATTATCTCTGTAAGATCCATCTCCTTCTATGTTACCCGTACTTGAATCTTGACTTGTAGTTTCTTTTAATTAGTTAGTATATACATACTTTCACCTTTCAACCTATAACGGCTAACCCGTTTGTTTACAGAAAATAAAAAAGAAGAAATGTCATTTTGGTTAGATATTTGACAAAAAGTGTATGAATAGGCAATGCAGTGATAGTAAGCTTAACATCTCAGTGTTAAGTATTTAACAAAAATTGCATTTATTGGCAGGTCCAGACCATCCACAGACCTCCTTTCAGGTTGGCCATTGGTCCAAAACCAGACTGATTTTGTAACCCCAAGCTCAAGTGGCTTTACTTAATGGTTAGGGTCAATGGCATATAAATAGGCCATCTCTTGGGTGGGAACCATAAGCTGGACATTCTGGCTCCAATTTCTTGTGTGCTATATGGGCCTCAAGTTGGAAAAAAATTCATGTGCATGTGTAATTATTTCCACATAAATGACTGAACTAGGTTTCAGCTACAAAGACTGGTTTCTCGCATTGTTGCCAGCTTCCCGTCTGGTAATTGCTGGCTTCACTCGACCTCTATTTACAGCTGTGGCATTCTATGTGTGCAAAAAGACACAAAATAGCATCTCGATTTATCTATGATGAGGGGTGGGGGTTGAATTTGCTCAATTTCTTCTCATTTGCTCATCTTGGAATGTTGACTTAATTCACAGTTTAACATAGACAAGCAAAAGTTTATTGAGCTTTGTGGCACGTCGGAATCTGAATTTACTAGCGCAAGACATGTTTTTTTCATACCATCTGTTATCTTTTATTGTGGTCAGTTTTCAGTTATATCTTTACACTTTTTATTATGATGGTTTTGAACTACAATTGCAGGTCTCTAGCTCTATGAAGGATCTAAGCTTTGATATTTTAGGATCTCAAAGGAAAAGAAAGACCCAAGAGCTGTGAAAGGATACCGAGGTAAATATCCGTTTTATTGACATTTTAGCAAAAAATTTTTCATTCCCTTTCTCATTTATTTGTGCAATACCTTTTTTTTGTTCATTTGTGATCATATGGTTCACTTAAAGATGCTAGTCCTATGCAACATCTTCATATGACCTTGGCATTTCTTTAATTTTTCACATCTACATGCAGAACTGTTAGATGCATTACCAGGCAATGAGGAGATGTGAAGATGTATCCGAGGATTCTTCCGTTGATGATGACAATGGGCTAAGAGGTACTTACGCATCTCCAATTGTTATTTAATCCTCTATGGGTAAATAAGACCTATTATTGTATAAGCATAAAATATCAATGTACAGAGCTACTCTACATCTCTAATTGTTCAGCCCCAGATGGCTTTTAGGGTCCCTTTTTTTATTGAGACTTATAAATTCTGGTACTTTGCAAGTTTTATCATTTGACAATATGCATTTTCTTTTGAGAACTAGATGTATCGTGCTTTTTATCTCTTGGGGTTGCAATTCAGTTAGACTTCAAAAGTAACAAAATGAATGATTTCAAACCTCGTAAAAAATGATATTAATTGAAATCTCATAATGGTGAGAATTAATTTTGTTAGTAAGCTTGACCAAATGACTCAAATTTCCTAACAACTACCATAACAAAGTGCCAAGTGCCAAGCTTTATAAGTCTTAACAAAAGAACAGACCCTTATGCTCTTGTAAAGGATTAGCGCATCTCATTTGAACTCTAGTCAGGTACCTAACACTAACAAGGCCCACCTGCTTTGGCTTCTCAAGATACTTGTTCTGAAAAGCGACAGGGATATTATTGTAGTAGCCTCTTAAGTCTTACCATAAGATTGTACAAATTTACTTTGGGCTTCTGATCCCCAAAGGTTCACATTGGTCATTTTACTTTGTTAGCTGCTCTCGAAAGAAAGCTATTTGATTTACCAAATAGTGATAAAATTCTGAATGCATTAACATGTAGAAACGGATCTGTTTCATTGTTCAACCAGAGGATGACATTGAGAAATCATAGATAGAGTCTAGCCATGCACAGGACATAAGTGTACTAAGTGCCTTTGCAACCTCACTGAGAGTGCCTTGCCTGCTAACATTAGTGATGCTTCTTTATGTAGGTTACTTTTGAAGTTGTAAGGCAAACCTAAAACCTCTCAAAGACAATATGGTGGTATTACATAAAAGTTGTTCTTGCGGCCTCCCTCTCCAACACCAAAATTTCTCAAGATATCAGCATAAATGAAGAGTTTTCCATGTATATCGTCTGACGAGAGATACGAAAACCAAATCCCCTGTAATGAAACTATTTCTTTATTTGTTTTTCTCTTAATCAACAATATTAATTGAGTTAGTTTCCAGAAATGCTCAATTTAGATTAAGTTGATGAAGTCCAAGTACGCACATAATTTAGGTCCTTATAGATTAGATTTCCACTTACTCTTGAACTAAGTTGCTAATTGATATTGAGCTGTAATGACATTAGATATATTTGCTGCTTTCAAGTTACAAAAGCATATTATATCAAAAAAAAAATTACGAAGGCATAAACAGGTGTAGAAACTTGCTTACAAGGAGTGCAAATAAATCATGTGTCATTGTATCTAACAACCACAGCAAGGTAGGTGTGTGTGGGTGTTTTCTTCTCACCTTCTCTTCTACAATGCAACAATACCGCACCTGTCAAGTTAGATCATATTAACTGATTTTTTTAATATGTTATTTTCATTTTTTTTTCCAGTGCCCAGCAAGTGGATCAAGAGGCAAGCTCGACCCAAGTTTCTTAAGAAAGTTCCACAGACAATCAAGTTAGTGGTTATATAAGATTTCGTGTATTCCCTCATTCAAAATACCAAGTTTTCAGGTGGATAATGCTGCCTCGGGAGTTCATATTGTTGTGAATCTGATTTTTAATCTGATATGAGGATCCAATTATATGCTAGTGATATGGTTTACTTCATTTATATCAATATTGTTATGATTATAAAGTAATACCGCTGCATATAGCCGAAAAACCGAAGCTTCCAAGTATTAAACCTTGTCTCTCTTTACCAGTGGGGATTGATCATGTTGCCTTAGGTGGTGGGTGCCTGATTGCAATTAACACTAACTAAGACAGCAGACTTAGATCTGAATATGAGAACTTTCAGGCTGCAATCCTTCATCCTACTCCATCATTACCATATGTTGAATATGATTTAAAAATTAAGAATAATTTTTACTAATTTATAACCATAAGAGTGTAGTCCCTCTGTGTTGGTCTTGGGCCGTCCGATTTCTTTTGATGATCACATGGTGGTGTGTTATATGTGATCTATCACATGAATTAATCTGACCCATTCAATTTTTCTAATAATTGGTGATATCTCATTGGGCTCTGTGTATCCCCTTAGAGAGTGGCCTTTGGTGGGTTTAATGTATCATTGGGTACATGGGCCTTGGTCTTGGGGATAATTCCTTTTGAAATTGGGTAATTAGACCTTGGTTTGGGGAATAATTCCCTAAATCTTGGGTGGGGGCAAATATTTTTTTTTTTGGTAAAGAGGTAAACACACACACACAAACTCAAGAGGCTGAACCCAACACATCTCTACAAAAAGGCTTATCTTTGATAGAGAGGAATGAACCTAATGAATCACGGAAAGGATGGTTCAAAAACTCGAAAACTCAACTCGAAAGTTAGCTGGGTTGAGAAACTCAGAAAACTTGAAAAAAACTTGACTCGGTCCAATTTGGAATATATATGTAATAACTTGAAAAACTTGGGTTAAAAGAACTCAAAGTACGTTGGTTTTACGGTTTCAAACCTAATAATTAGGTTTAACAAAACTCATAGGAAGTTGTTTTTGTAGACCAAAAAAAAAATGATGCAAAACCCCTAGTGTGACGTTCGAGTTTAAATGTAAAAAAAATGTTAAAAATACCTTTCAGTGACTAGACTTAACCTGACGAGTCGAAAAACTCGGCTCAACTCAAGTGAGTCACCCGAGTAACTTTACAAATAGTGTCTCCTTTAAGTTTTGAAACAACTCGACTCGAAATTCTGTTGAGTCTTACTTGGATGACTCGCCGAGTTTTCGAACCATGACGGAAAGTCTACGGCGCCAAGAGGCAAATATTGAGACCACGTACATATCAAACTCTAAGAAGGCTGAAAAGAAAAGTTTCCAAAAAGGAGAAAGATATGCAAAAGAAGATGTTTCCTAAAACGAAAGGAAGAAGATCCATAAATGGATCTCTCCACGAGAGCCTATTGATTGGGCTAACCCATTTTTCTATAAAAGAGGGAGGGCGTGTTTTGCATCTATTTGGATGCACATGCATACCACTAGATCGTACAAAAAGAAGGGAAGAAGAAGATGACCATATATAAGAAGAAAGAAGACTATCCTACTAAAGAAGGTGGATACCTGTTTGGGTTCCTCTAAGCATCAAGCTTAAGAGACCTCTAAGCGTCAAGCTTAAGAGAAAGGTTGAATAAAGAGGGAGAAGTACTATTGTTGTGAGGCCTCTTCCAAATGGAAGGAGTCTAAATCAGATCCAAAAAAAGGTATTAAGATTTAATGGACAATTCATCATGAACCATTCGATTGATTAATTGGGATGATTCATCTAGATCCATTTGATCTAAATTCAACCCTTATGGGCTGTTCATTGTATGACTAGTCCACAATAACTAATTAATCAATTGGCCAACTAGTCTATCAGACCTCCGTGGACGATCTGATCATGAATGTTGGTTTGATCAAGAGTCTATCCATATCCAAACAGCCTTGTGTCACAACTATTCGTCCAGTAATGTTTGCATGGCCTTGGTGGTGGCACTATTTGTGTCTTTTTATCTTTTGTTAAATGGTAGTTTGGTCATCAAAGTCTTAGTGACATTTTTGTAATAAGGGAGTATGACTCCACCAACATATAGGATGTTTTCTTCTGCTAACTTGTAAAAGGTTTATCATCCACCTTGTAGGGGAGGTGGTAATTCACTTGAGTGGATTGTCTTTGCACCATCTTTGATCATCTGCTCTCCTAGTGTCTTTTATTTTCATTACCTATATAGTGTCTTGTAGCCTTTCCCTTTTATGCAATCTTATAGATCTTTGCTTCTTTCTTGTGCATTGTGGTGTGCTTTACTCTTGTTTCTTAGGTAACTAACCGAACAGGCTGACTTGATCGATGGATTGATCAAGTGTCGTACGGGATTTGCCTAGCAACGTAAATTGCCCGTGACAGTTGGTATCAGAGCAAGGTCGTGACCGTGTATTTAAGGCTAGAAGACATGGTACAAGGGACATGAGCGCGAACTAACAAGGATCGTCTGGATGAGATGGAAGCCCAGACAACACAGATTGATGAGATGTTGCATACCTTGGTGCAAATGGATGACCGAGTATGCAACATGGAACAAGGACACCAGAAATTAGCCTGATCAGTAGAGACCTTGACCAAGGATGTGAAGGGGACAGTGGATGCTCTCCAGGCCAAGATTGAGGAGCTCTCAAACCGGTTAAATGTACTTACCATGGCAGTTGGTTTGCACCCTCATGGCCCTACCGAGACCTATAGTCCGGTGAAGGTGTCAGAGCCTCGCTCGTACAGTGGTGCGAGAGATGCAAAAAAGCTTGAGAATTTCTTGTTCGACATGGAACAGTATTTCTGAGCCGTGAGACAGGAATCAGAGGAAGCCAAGGTCTCGACAGTAACAATGTATCTATCGGGTGATGCCAAGTTATGGTGGCGTACTCGATACAATGACATTCAGAATGGGAGATACATCATTGATTCTTGGGCGGACTTGAAGAGGGAGTTGAAAGCCTAATTCTTGCCCGATAATGTGGAGTATATCGCTAGGCGGAACCTGCAACAGTTGCAACAGACAGGCATTGTGCGTGAGTATGTGAAGCGGTTCTCGGCCCTCATGCTAGACATCAAGGATATGTTCGAGAAAGACAAGATGTTCTACTTCATGGAGGGATTGAAACCTTGGGCACAGACAGCGTTACAGAGGCAACGTGTTCAAGACTTAGCTTCAGCACAAGCAGCAGCAGAACGTCTAAATGACTACTCCACAAGTGATCCTAACAAAAAGAAGGCGAACTCGACCCACACTAGCCACAACAAATCTTCTCGACCATCAAATGGGAAGAAACATAACAATGAAAATTCTGGGCCAAGCAAGGAAGCTTCAAGATCAAAGAGTTCGGGTTCCAAGCCATTGCAGTGCTTTCTTTGTGGTGGACCGCACCGAGTAGTAGTTCGTCCATAGAAACAAACCCTCAATGCCTTGTAGGCATCAGTGGGTAACTCGGCTATACATGAGAAGCTATTCGAGAGTGATGATGATGAGGAAGGGCAGCCAGGATGGGAGTCATTAGGTTGCTTAATGCTCTTAAGAGATGGGAAGGCACCACAATCGAAGGGGCTCATGTTCGTTGATTTGAAAATCAATGGGAAAGCCACCCGTGCCATGGTGGATACGGGGACGACTCACAACTTTGTTGCGGGAGGAGAACCTAAACAACTGGGATTGAAGCTAGAGAAAGATTTGAGTCGCACCAAAGCCGTGAACTCAGTAGTGAAGCCTATTCATGGGGTAGCCAAGGGGGTGCCCATTGAAGTAGGAGCTTAGTCAGGAAAGACCAACTTGATAGCGATTCTCATTGATGACTTCCAGGTCATTGTGGGGATGAAGTTCTTGCAGGAATCTAAGGCCGTCAATGCCTTACCTGCGATCGCTGTATATCTTTGGTGACTCTCCATGTATAATTCCAACAGTGACAAGCAAAGGTGGAGAGAAGATGCTTTCGGCCCTACAACTTAAAAAAGGGTTGAAGAAGGGAGAGATGACTTACTTGGCTACGTTGAGGGAAGAGTCTCAACTAGAGCAAAATCCAGTTCTGAAGGAAGTGACCGAGGTGCTGATGAAGTTTGCTAGTGTCATGCCCGACAAGTTGCCAAAGTCCCTTCCTCCTCGTCGAGCAATTGATCACGAGATAGAACTTGTTCCCGGGGTTAAGCCGCCTGTTAAAGCTCTTTATTGTATGACCCTGTGAGCATGGGATCTTCCTACCCACTTTCACAATTATATGTTTTGACTTGAGTCGCCACCTATTCATTCTTAGGGATAGGTCCCGGGTATTTGTTTGTTTGGATAAGGCAAATGGTCTTTACAGAGTTAGGGTAAGCGGTTCGATTAAGTCCTGGGGAAGGTATTAGGCACCCCAAGACCTCCGTTTTATAACGGTTACCTACTCCCTAAACTTCAGCCAATTATAATCTCAAAGTTTAATTAAAATGTCCAAAGTTTTTAAGTGAGTGCTAATCCAAGAAAAATAGAAAGCTAGATGGCTAGGGTCGAACCCGAGTTGAGTTGCCTACGTACTCACATGGTGAGATCAGACCGAGCGTAGTTCTGGCACATGAGCCCGTGCCGAGGCTAGGGGGAAGTGTGTGTGTGCATAGGGTGGTCAAAGAGTCTAGCCTAGAAGGCTATGGTTTAGTTGACCGGGGAGGTCAAGTGCACAAGTGTTAAGTCTAACCGCGGTTAGAGAAGATTTAACTATGGTTATGTGAGCTAACCAAAGCTAAAGAGGTCCTACAAGTCTCTTTTTGGTTTTTTGTATTTTTATATTTTTTGGGATTTTGGAGATATTTGAATGTTTTTGGTATTTTGGTTATATTTGCATGTTTTTGGTATTTTGATTATATTTGAATGTTTTTTTTTGGGTATTTTGAGATTTTATTATGTTTTTGGTATTTTGAGCTTTTATCATGTTTTTTTGGATTTTCATATAGGTAGGGTTTTGAAAACTTAGCTAAAGTCACATTTAATCCAAGAGTTTGGCTAAAAGATTATATTTTAAGACATAAAGAGGGATGTGCCTTATGAATGTAAATGGTCTATTGCCAACATCTATTTTGTTGAATTGGTGTTGATAATAGATCAAATATCATTGTCTTTGATATGAGACATTTTTAAGAATGTCCTCTTTAAGTCCTTAAACTATCATTTATTTTAAGTCCTTAAACTATCACCTACCCATAGAACATGAAGGAAAAATAAAGAAATGAAAGAAAATGAAAACTCATCCTCTCCCTTTTAAGGTGGTTCATTTACACCATTATTAATGATGTAATGTTGCTCTAAAGAATGTTAGGGAGGGGATGAGCTTTCACAAAAAATTCTAGAAAGAGGACTAGAATCTCAAAAGAAAACAAAATGAAAAAGAGAGGTATAGCTTTAGCTTCCACTCTTTATGGGCCTACCCATATCCACACTTGTGGGTACATAAAAAAGAAGAAAATATGTACATGGAAAGGAAAAGAAAAAAGGAGCATCTCATTGCCTTTGATATGGGGTCCCTCTACACCATTAGATTGGTGTAGAGAAGCCCAACTATGCTTGAGAAATGAGAGATCAAGAAGAGAGAACCAAATAAAAAAAAAAATAAGAAAGAAGAGAAAATGAAAGGATGAGTGCCTACTCCTCCAAGAATTCTCCTTCAATACTCCAAGTGGTAGGATTTTAGAATCCACAAAGGAAGAGAGTTAGTGAAGAACTCTAAGCTTTTAGTCTTAGAATTCTTTCCAAACTCTAAACCTTAGTTTCTTCTCCCTTCGTCAAACTCAAGAGAAACACAAGTGGGTGGGAACCTTCTAGGGGTCTTGAGGGATGGATCTAAGGGGCTAAGGGATTGGTATTTATAGGAAAACTAAGAGGTTGGGTTGTGTCTTTTACATGGGGGATAAAAGGAGCTAGTGGGTAAAGACTTGAGTGTTGTAAGGTGAGTTGATAGATTGAGTGTTGTAAGGAGTGTAAGAGAGTTGGTGGGTTGAGTGAACTATGGGTTATATGGGTATGGGTTGTAGGATATAGGGCGTAAGAGAGGTGTAAAAGAGTAGGTGGGTTGAGTGAACTATGAGTTATATAGGTATGGGTTGATGTAAGAGAGGTGTAAGAGAGTTGGTGGGTTGAGTGAACTATGGGTTATATGGGTATGGGTTGTAGGATATAGGGTAGGTGGATATGGATATGTGGATTAGGTCTTATGGATCATGGGTTATTAGTAGATGGGTCATGAGTTATGATTATTGGACTTTGACTATGACATTTGGGCTTGGGCTATGGAAATAGGCTTTGGCTTAGACAATTGGGTGATTGGGTATTTGGGCTTGACTACTTGGGTTGGGTAATAAAATTAGGTAATTAGGTTTGATTGAGTTGTCTAGGTATAAGTTTGGTCAAATGGGCTTGGGCCTTGGGTATACCTAGGGCTTAGTAAGGTTAGGCTAGGGCTACCTAAGGTTTGGGTTTAGGACTACCTAGGGTTAAGCTTAGGGTTAACTAGGGTCTTAACTAGGGTTTAGTCCTATGGTTAAGGGTTTACCTAGGGTTTGGAACTAGGGTTGATCTAGAGTTTGGACCATAGCTAAATTAATTAACCACGGTTAAGGGGGTGTAAAAATAGGGTGCTGACAGACCCCTTCGGAGCTTGCTGAACTTCAAAAGCAACTTGATGATCTCTTGGAGTCAGGCTTCATTCACCCCTCCAAGGCACCATTTGGGACACCAATCCTCTTCCAGTGCAAGCATGATGGGAGTCTTAGGTTTTGTGTGGATTATCGAGCATTGAACAAGTTGATCGTGCGGAACAAGTATCTCATCCCGTTGATTGCTGATTTGTTCGACCAACTTGGGACAGCCAAGTACTTCAGTAAGTTTGATTTGCGGTCAGGCTACTATCAGGATCGTGTCGCGGAGGGTGACAAACCTAAGACGGCTTGTGTGATAAGATATGACGCTTTCGAATTCATGGTGATGCCTTTCAGCCTTACCAACGCACCAACGACCTTCTCAACACTAATGAACCAGATATTCCATGAGTTCCTTGACAAGTTCATTGTGGTTTACTTGGATGATATCGTGGTGTATAACTCAACTCTTGAGGAGCATGTTAAGCACTTGCAAAAGGTGTTGGCCTTGCTAAAGGAGAACATTTTATATGTTAAGAAGGAGAAGTGCTCATTTGTGCAGGAGCACATTAGTTTCTTTGGCCACATTTTGGGCGGGGGACAAGTGAGAATGAAGGATAACAAGATCCGATCAATTCAAGAGTGGAAGCCACCTACGACTATCACCGAGCTGCAATCTTTTCTTGGCCTTGTGAGCTATTACCGTAAGTTCATTAAAAGCTACTCAGCAGCTGCAGTACCATTGACTGACTTACTTAAGAAGGAGCATGCATGAGTATGATCAAGGGAATGTCAGGAAACCTTCGAGGGACTGAAGCTTGCCGTGGCTTATTCTTGCACTGCCAGACTTGGTGAAACCTTTTGAAGTACAGATTGATGCGTCAGACTATGCTATTGGAGGAGTGTTGGTGCAAGAAGAACATCCGGTTGCTTATGAGAGTCGAAAGTTATCTGAAACTAAGCGTCGCTACATAGCTCAAGAGAAAGAGTTGCTTGCAGTGGTGCATTGCCTTCAGGTGTGGAGGCATTACTTACTTTGATCAAAATTTGTGGAGAAGACCGACAATGTTGTCATGTCTCACTTCATGACGCAGAAGAAACTAACGTCCAAGCAAGCGCGCTGGCAAGAGTTGCTAGCGAAATTCGAATTTGAGCTAGAGTACAAGCTGGGTCGGTACAACAATGTTGCCGATGCCTTAAGTCGCAAAGCGGAACTTACGGCCCTAAGGAAGGTGATGCACAGAAGTGTGCAACGAGTGTAGTCTACCTTACACGATAAGATCCATGAAGGGTTGAAGACCGATCACCAGGCTAAGGTAATTTGATCACTAGTTGAAAGTGGCAAGACTCGTTGCTTCTAGATCAACAATGGGCTTCTTTACACAAAAGGAAGTGACATCTTTGTCCTAAGGATGGGGTACCTAAGGAAGGATATTATAAAAGAGTGTCATGATACTCTTTGGGCAGGCCATCAGGGATGACGCCGTACATTTGACTTGCTAGAATGGGGTTACTACTGGCCTCGTATGCGAGATGATGTTACAGAATATGTGAAGACTTGTCTTGTGTGCCAACAAGATAAGGTAGAAAGAAATAGGCCTCTTGGGCTCTTGGAGCCATTACCTATCCCTAGGAGACAATGAGAGAGTGTCTCTATGGACTTCATCTCGGCCTTGTCAAAAGTGAGAGAGTTTGGGTCAACCCTGGTGGTGATCGACAGATTCTCAAAGTATGCTACTTTAATTCTCTCACTATTGCATTGTTCGGCAGAGAAATCTGCTCACTTGTTCATGAAGAATGTGGTAAAATACTGGGGTGTGCCTCAGAACATTGTGAGCGACAGGGACTCAAGATTCACGGGAAAGTTTTGGTCAGAATTGTTCAAACTTTTTGGGACCAAGCTCAACTTCTCAACAAGTAGTCATCATCAGACTGATGGTCAAACCAAATGTTTTAACACTCTTCTTGAAGAATACATTCGGCACTTTGTCATTGCTAATCAGAAGAATTGGGTGAACTTGCTCGATGTTGCTCAATTTTGTTTCAACTTACAACAGAGCTCTTCGTCAAACAAGAGCCCATTTGAGCTAGTAACCAGGCAACAACCACTAACGCCTCATAAAGTCGTTGTCGGTTACCAAAGAACTAGCCCCAATACCTACAAGTTTGCTAAAGAGTGGAACAAGAAATTGGATATTGCCCGAGCATACCTTGAGAAAGCCATTAGAAGAATGAAGAAATTTGCGGATCCCAAGCGAAGGCAAGATAAGTTCAAGGTGGGAGATTTAGTACTGATAAAGTTAAATCCAGATAACTTAAAGTTCTTTCGTAAAGGCAACAGAAGCTTAGTTCGCAAGTATGAAGGATCATTTCCTATCACTGAAAATGTTGGAAAAGTCTCCTACAGGGTGAAACTATCCGAGTCACTTCGCAGATATCACCCGGATCTTCCATACTAGTGTGTTAAAGCCGTATAATGCAGACAAGGATGACCCCACTCGCAACACTCCAAATTGGCCTACAGCTATTGTAATGACCGTACCCTAAAGAAAAGTTGAGCGTATTGTTGTGGATCGTCATGTTCAAGCCTCATCGACCAGGCCCGCGCATATGGAGTATTTGGTAATATGGAAAGGGCTATCTGACGCTGAAGCTAGTTGGGAACTAGGCGTCACCCTTCTCCCCTTCGCAGATAAGATTGAAGAATACTTAGCGAACAATTTGACGAGGGCATCAACTTAACAAGTGGGGGAGTGTGTCACGACTATTTGTCTAGCAATGTTTGCATGGCCTTGGTGGTGGCACTATTTCTGTCTTTTTATCCTTTGTTAAAGGGTAGTTTAGTCATCAAAGTCTTAGTGGTATTTTTGTAATAAGGGAGTATGACTCCACCAACACATAAGATGTTTCATTTTGCTAACTTGTAAAAGGTTTATCATCCACCTTGTAGGGGAGGTGGTAGTTCACTTGAGTGAGTTTTCTTTGCACCATCTTTGATCACTTGCTTCCCTAGTGTCTTTTATTTTAATTACCTGTAGAATGTCTTCTAACATTTCCCTTTATGCAATATTATTGATCTTTGCTTATTTCTTGTAGTGTGCTTTGCTCTTGTTTCTTAGGTAACTAACCGAACAGGCTGACTTGATCGACGGATTGATCAAGTGCCGCACGGGATTTGTCTAGCAACATAAATTGCCCGTGACACTTGGCCGGATATGGGAAAACTCTATTCGTGTGGAAACATAGTTGATTTCACTTCAAAATAAAATTTGGACTAGACCATGACTAAACAAGGTTAAAATAAGTCATATATTGTAAACTAGTTAAAGATAAACATAAAATCAGATTACAAAAAATTTCATATAGTCCTAATCGGATTAGTGTTGTAATTGTATTCCTCATAGTCATAAACCGGATCAAATAGTCGTTTGGATATGAGTATAGACTCCATCCAAACACTCTAGAGGTTAGTTGATACCTAACTGTATCCAAATAGTATAGATAAAAGTATTTAACTAGCCTACTAACTGTAACCAAACAATTAACGTCATGAATTAATTTTTTTGATTGGTAAACGGAAAATAAATTATTTATGAGATGGGAGCTAAAACATGAGGGCTCTCTAGGTTCACCAATAGTAAAATAAGAGAGAGCGAAAAAACAAAACAAAACCGGAAAAATAACTACAAAATAAAACTACACCGCAAAAAGATTCCTCGAAGGATCTACACCATCTCCTCTAATCAAGCACCAAGTAGAAATTAGAAGGCAAACTCGGGCCTGGATCCTGGGGATGGTGAAGGCTGAGTCCTCGAAGACCCTCATATTTCTTTCCTTCCACAAGACACAAGCAATTGTCCCCGGTAGAAAGACCACACTATACCCGTTGGAGAGGAAAACAACACTAATGACCAACATGATAAGAAGCTCCGAATTGAAGGGATCGAGGAAAGATTCAAGGGATGCCAAGATGAGAAAGGAAATAGGATCAAACTTTTCTCGCCACCGGATAGTGCAACAGTAGATTATCCCCAGACTCCTTTGTTAGAAGGAACATAAAACATCTTGTAGTCATGCATCCCCCTCATGTATTAGGTGATCACTTATTAAAATTTAATCTAGAATTGCTGTCCACAAGAAAAATGAGACTTTAGAAGGGATCAAAGGGGGTCCACATAACTTGATGAGGAAAAGGTATACTAGGCCCAATATTCAAAATTTGCACAAAGGATCTCATTGAGAACCACCCCTTGTTGTTCAGGAATCACAAATAAGAGGGTTAGGTGATACATGCTGAAATTGGGAGAGTAAATTCATTAAATATTGAACCTCCCACTCTAAGAGATTGCGCCTTCATCTTGGGGTCTATACCAAAACCCCTCCCTCCATTCTAGGTACTGAGCTACCGTTGCCTCCTTGTTTGTTGCTTAATGAAAAATATTGTCCTCCTCCTTATTTAGGGGGCAAGACCACACCAATGATTTGTTCAGAAACTAATTTGTCCCCCATTTCCCACCTTGAGCTGAGTTTGGAGAACAAACTCATCCTAAACTTACATCAACCTTCCTTACCCTACACCCATGGGTCCGCGATCCAACTTAGGACACCACCTGTTACTCTCTCCATGCCTAGCTACCATCACTGCTCTCCATATGTTTCCTTCCTCTTCCCCAAACCACCAGAGTCATTTGCCCAAAAAAGTCCCTTATTCACCTTCGTATGAAGATGAATATTAAGCCCACCGCAACTCTTGGATTGCATGATAGTCTTCCAATCCACCAAGTGATACGTCCTCGTCTTTACCTTTTCATTCCATAAAAAATTTATTTGAATTCTTTCAAAAGCGGATACAACAGAGGCCGAGATCTTAAGCAAAGATAGGAAGTATGTCAGGAGACTATAAAAGATGTTTTTGATAAGCACGAGCTTCCCTATTTAGACATAAAATGAGATTTCCAACCGAATAAGATTGAAGAGAATACTATTATCCATACTATGACCAAATAGTCGTTGATCATGGATACAATTAAGTCAAGAACAGTGATATTCTAACAAATAATACATACAATCAAACTAATAATATTCAAACTATTATCAATTAATTCAAATTTAAGGAAATTATGATTAACCTATAACCAAATGAAGAGTAGATTATTCTAACACAAAGAAGTGTTTTTTTAGTTATGCCTTAAGAGCAAAGTTATCACCTTCTCTGTGAAGTTAACGATAAAAGGACAAAGGTCAAGAAAGGACTTAGTCAAGAAATAAGAAGTATTTTGTAATGTATCTTTTAGGCTTCTTTTAAGAGGTTAGGTGCAACAGTTTTTAGGTCAAGAAAGGACTTAGTCAAGAAATAAGAAGTATTTTGTAATATATCCTTTAGGCTTCTTTTAAGAGGTTAGGTGCAACAGTTTTTTGGTATGCCGATACCCAAAAAAAAGGGTTCTGCCACGCAATTCAAGCTTAAACTTATAGGTAGATTGGAATGATTCCCTGCTTATACATATATTAATCAAAATATGTATTTTGTAAATTATAAACTATGCTTCCTAAACCTAAAAGATGTTAAGTGTAACGGTTTTCCGTCAAGCTATATACAAGCTTATAGGTAAATTGGGGACAAATTGGCTAGCTAAGTATTGTAATTCTATTTCTAATTTCTTTTTCCTCCCTAATGATCTCCCATTTGAGCTTCAGAAGATCATCTCTGATGATAATTCTGGAAAGATTTACTATAGAATGTAATAGCAGTTTTTTCTATATATCCTGGTCCGGGTCTATCTAACCCCAGCTTGCCTTCAAAAAAAGGTAAAAAAAAAGGCTTATAGGGTAGATTGGAATGATTCCCAACTTATACATACATTAATTAAAACCTTATAATGGATGTGCTTTTGTGATGGATTATAACCCTAAAGGTAGACTCATGGGATAGTCCTAATTCTTTAGAGCCTCATCGCAATCCCATGGTGCTTCATGCACCATAAAATATTATTTGACCAAAAATAAAAAATAAAAAAATAAAAAATTTGACTTATGATTCTCTCCGGTTGTAACCAGACTCGGAGGAGTCCGGTTATGCCACTGACGCTGTCACGTGTCTCTTTTGACACTTTTTAACTATGATTAAGATTCACCTACCTATCCTTCATTTTTTTTAAAAATATTAAAAAAGAAATTTTATCCCGATAAATATTCACTAACTCATAGGGTTGATTTTTTCAATGATTTTTTCTAAAACCTAAGGATAGGTGGGTGAACCCTAGGAGGGTGAATCTTAACCACAGTTAAGGAGTGTCAAAAAGGACACATGACAGCGTCAGTGGCGTTACCAGTCATAATATTTTGTCTCTGGCGAAGCCAGAAAGGGCTTATCTCGGGGTTCCATAGAATAGGGGACAAGTGGTGGAGAGGTCAAAATCATGAGGCCATGATTTTGGCTTCTCCACACATAATAAGACATGTGGTGATAAGTGTGTACGAATAAGGGGAAGAAATATCAAATGGGGAGAAGTCAAAATTATGTGGAGAAAATGAAATGACTTCTTCCCATTTCAATGCCAACTGTCGCACACTGTATGGAACCCCGAGACCAGTTTGTGGCTTCGCCAGAGACAATACAAGGCCGGTGTCTGCATATCATGCCTTATGTTGTGTTGGAGATCAAATCACATGTTGTGTTGGAGATCAAATCACAGCCAATCGCAATTGAACTCTAGGAGAGTTCAATCACATCCACAAGTCAATACGTTTTTTTTTTTTAACTCCTATTAACCATGGTTAAGATTCTCTAATCCTTAGAGTTCAAGAATTTAATCTTAGTTACACCCCTGCCTCTTGCGTGAGTGGTAGAGGTGTGGCCTTTTAAGGGTGGAGGTCTGGGATCTAACCCCCTAAGGGGTAAGGGTTACAAGACCCTCAATGCCCCAGCTAACTTCTGACGGTTGACTCTATTGACTTACGTACGGAGTCAAATCCTCTACAGTGATAACCGCATTTGGCAAATCCGGTTATCATCCCTAGAGGTCGCCACGTGTCTCCTTTGACACCCCTTAACCGTGGGTAAGATTCACCCACCCCTAGGGTTCACCCATCCATCTTTGATTATTTTTTAAATATTAATTCTTTTTTTAAATTAAAAATCTGTTTTTAGAGTTTTTTTAATATTAAAAATAGTTTTTTAATTTAAAAAAAAAATTAATAATAAAAAAAAAATCAAGGATGGTGGGTGAACCTTACCCACGGTTAAGGGGTGTCAAAGGAGACATGTGGCGACCTCTAAGAGTGATAATCGGATTTGCACCGTAGATGATTTGGCCCCCTTAGGTACATGATGACTAGGTCCTCATAGGCCTCCAAAAAAAAAAATAAAAAAATCTTAGTTTTTAGAAAAGTATATTTTAAAAAATTTAACCCTAGGTTTAAGAAATTTTAACTGTAGAGTTACAATTTATTAAATTTTTTAAAAACAACTAAGGTTAGATTATTTAACCCTAAGGGTTATTGAATCTTATGCATGGTTAGTTGGGGTTTTAAGAAAAGACACGTGTTGACTTGTGGGCACGATTGAACTCTCCCTGAGTTCAATCGCGAATGGCTGTGATTTGATCTCGTTGTGTTGTGCAATAGGAATCGATGACTGATACGTCGTTGTCCAGCATCTTGTCTTATCTTAAAAACACAAAAATATCTGGTTCCATTCCACGGGGCCTTGGATTGTCTCCGGCGAAGCCAGAAAGGCTTGTCTCGGGGTCCATAGAATAGGTGGCAAGTGGCGGAGAAGTCAAAGTCATAGGCCATGATTTTGGCTTTTCCACCCATTATAAGACATGTGGCGATAAGTGTATGAGAATAAGGGGGAGATATATCATATGGGGAGAAGTCAAAATTATGAGAGATAATGGAATGACTTCTCCCCACTTTTTTGCCAGCTCTCACACAATGTATGGAACCCCGAGAGGGTTTTCTGGCTTCGCCAGAGACAATCCAAAGCGCTTCCACGGCCTCTCATCTCCGGGTTTCATAGAACAAGATCATGAGGTAATGATTTTGACTTCTCTACACACAAATGGACATGTGGCGATAAGTGTGTGAGAATAAGGAGGAGAGATATCAAATGGGGAGAAGTCAAAAATCATGAGGAGAAAATAAATGACTTCTCCCCGTTTTCTGCCAGCTGCCGCACAATGTATGGAACCCCGAGAGCCCTTTCTGGCTTCGCCAGAGACAATCCGAGGCCTGCGACCAAATCCGATCCCCACACGATATTATTTCCAGAAAACGACCTCTCTCTCTCTCTCCTCATTTTTCTCTCAGCTGTACTGGTTCCAACGACTCTTTCCGAAGGTTCTCCCTTCGCAAACCTAGAAGTACACGTCTTCGACTTTTCGCTGAGTTAGGGTTTCGATTCTAGAAGGTTTTCTAATGTCAATTCTTTGAAATCTGTTAGGATTTCAATTCACTGATTATCTATCTCCTTCTTAGAGGGTTTTTGTTCAGGTTCTCCGCGTTTTTTTTTTTTTTGGGGGTAAAAACTGTTGGATTGGTTGAAACCCTAGGATTTTGGTGAATTATTCTAATGGGGTTTTCTCTGTTTCTTCGGAATCTGTATGTTTGAGTTCAGTGGACTTTATTTTTTTATTTTTATTTTTTAAAATAAATCACGAAGCTCGAGAGGTCAAGAAGCGTCAGTTGGGGTATATATTGATGAGATATCAAGCGGGTTTATACGGTTAAACCCTAAATTTCTGCGCTCTAGAGTGTTTTTGGGGCCATGGATTGGGCTGTATCGGATGAATTATTGGGGACTTTTGTGCCGATTCTGGTTTATTGGATATATTCCGGAATTTATATCCTGTTGGGATCATTTGAGAATTATCGGCTCCACTCGAGGATAGATGAAGATGTTAAGAACCTGGTTTCAAAAGGGACTGTAGTCAAAGGCGTTCTTCTTCAACAGGCAATTCAGGCTGCCGTTGCAATAATCTTGTTCACTGTACGTATCTTATAGTTATTCTGTTTTTATTTCTTCTTTGTTTGGCTTATTGAGGATTATAGAGTATATGACTTGATGAGAGCTACTTGTTGCTATTCGCTGGCATTGGTTTGGATCCTCTTTGGGATAACGGTTTGAGTCTAATTTAGGTAAAAGACGTTTCTTTGCTGAAGAAATTAGTTCATGTTTGATGAATTTTGCATTTGGTTTAACAAACTTTGTGAGGTTGGTGCATAGTTGCATGGAAGCTCTGTACAGAGTAGGATAAGGTAGGATTCTCGCTTCCCAGGAAGTTTGTTCTAAGAAGCTCGCTTCCATCAAGTCTCATTTAGTTGTCAAAGAGAGCTATGTCTGTGAGAGGGATATACCCGAGTCGCCTAGGGTGTAGACCCCGAGCAAGTATCATTGGATTGGAACCTAAGACGCCCAATTCTCCACAAATATCTCATGTGAAGCAAAACATAAGGAATGACTACCCATACTAATATAATTGGAATGAGGCGACTGGAACTCATTTCTCGCTTCTATTTTATGCTTCTTGATATGGTAACTATGGGTTGGTGGTTGGCAATAATAATAGGTATTTTATGCTTGCCTTTTTTGTAATGGATATTTTTTTTATGTGGAAGAAATGTTTTAATTTTGGAAATTAGTACTCATAAAGTGGATAAAACCTTATTATTTGTTGACAAAGTTGGAATGGACCCTATTTGTCAAATTGGTCATCCTAGGCTCCTGAAATTGCATACCTACAGAGTACAGATTTACACAGTTGTTATGATAGTTAGAAGTAGCATATAGATAATGATGATTTTGATTACAGGGAGTGCAAGGGATTGTTTAAACACTCCTCTTTCTTTCTCTTTCCTCAGGTTTCTTTTATTCTGCTTTTGGTTCCAGCCAAATTTGTGTATTATGTAAAATAGACTCATGAGCTCCTATTTAGCATCTAAGCTTGATTTTCTGTCAGACTTACTAAGGCCTTTTTTTGCCCTCTTCCAGCTAGGAATTGATATTTCAGCTATGCAGGGTCAGATAGGTGACTACATGAATATATATTGTTTAATCATATTATTTGAGTGAATTCAAGAGAATCATTCAGAACTTTTCCTTGGATTTTCAGTTATTGTATAAACTTTCTGCTGAAATTTCAAGAATGTGTTTTACTGAAGTATGTTGAAACTTGTTTCAGAAATTGCTTCGAAGTCATTAATTAATTCTCATTTGTCATGTAGAATTAATTTCGATCATTGCTTTCCATTGAAGATTGAAGGCATTTGAAGAATTGGAGAATTCTTGGAGTTTCTTGAATGACTGTCAAGGGCTAAAATACAAGTTTCAGGATACATCAGGGTTTCAACTGATACGTATAGGACGTCTTTATAAATCAGTGTTTTTTTCCCCCTTCAAAAACACCAAATTAAACGTATTGGGCAACAATATGTATTGGCAGAGTCCTATCGATACATAACGGATGATATTTATAAATTAGGGTTTTTCTATAAGAGAGGTGTTGAACGAGTCCTATGAATCTGATACATATCGCCCGAGTCCTACTGATATGTTTCAGTTTCAGACGAGTCTTCAACATCTTAGTATTAATATTGTAAGGCTCATTACCGAAATCGATACTTATCAGTTTTGGCGATTTTTATTCCATGATGGCTGCAGCTATCTACACTTGAAAATGAGAATGTACTCAAAATCTTGGTTCATCACTTCATCTAATCAGCTCAGGCGATTATGTAAAATACATTGGAAAGAAGGCTTTATAGAGGATATTTTTACTCTTTTTATGTCGGGGGGGGGGTTGTCTGAAACTCACCCTCATGTTGTTGGTGATTTTTTTAGCAGTTTGTAATGGATAGGGAGAGGGAGGTCAATGAATTTTGAAGAGAGTGGTTTGTTATCTGAGGATTGCGCGCACATGCGGAGGAGGGGAGTCCCACTATGTCTATCATGCTTATAGTTAGTGTTAAAAATTTAAAGTATGTTCCTACCATTTTTTTTTTTTTTGGATAGGTAAGTATGTTCCTACCATTCAATGCTTAATCTATCTATTCCCTTGGATATATGTTGACAATATTTATTTTATTATTTTATTTTATGGTGGTTCAATGACTTGCTCATGACATCTATTTGTTCATTATTCCTCTAAAAGGGATGTTGCGTGGAATCTTTAAGATGACAGGCTTGTCCGTGTCGAAATGTGTGGACACAGACACGCCTTAGACACAACTGTTGTGACTCATATCAGAATAATCTTATGCATTTTGGACGAGATGGAATACGCCTGATATCCATAAACTTTTTTGTGTTTATTATACATATCCGGCTAGGGAGGAACATGCTGAACATGCCTTAAGAAACTATGAACACTGAGACCAATATTGAGGCGTCAAGGCTTGGATCAGCGAGCCAAGACTACTACCATAGAGACTTGATAACTATGGTTACAGGATGATTTTTTCTGAATTTCCCCTAGCCAAACAGTTCCCGAATTCTGACTGGTACGTAACTATGGTTACAGGTTGTGAATCTTGTGAAGCTTCTATTAGGAGTGGGGACTGCTGTAAGTAGACGGCCAGGGACTATGCTATTAATGTGGTGCGTGCACTCTAATAGTCATTCTCCATCTTGAAGTACCAAGTTTTTACTCTTAATGGGACAATCTCATGATGGTATACTAGTAAGAATGCAACTAAATCTGTAAAGACCAACACAGTCTTGCTGGCGCATGAGTTGAAAACTATGGCCACAGATCTTCGATTTCTTTGAGCTCATATTGGTTTTTCTTTGGGTTAGATAAACTGTATTTTTGATGTTGATGATCCCAGAAGTCTGACCTTGATATCTTCGAGAAGGCTCTTCTATTTCGTTCTCAGTCCTTTATTAGGTCTGATAGGACCTCTGAATTTGAGAACAAAGAAGTATGGAACATCAAATTTCATGGGTAGTTTACCTTAGACCTGTTCATTATAGAAAGAATTAGTTGACGAAAGAAACTTTTGAATCAGGACAAGATGTGAGCCCTGTTACAAGTCGTTAGGTATTTTAAATCTTCGAGTCTTTCTCTGCATATTTGTCAGGGAATCCTTATATATGTTTTGGATGTGTTGGCAATGTGATCTGTACTTTTTTGGATAGTAATATTTTCCAAAATAGCTTTTGCCCAATTTTATGGTTCTAGGGATCTCATTCCATCTTATCCTTGGGAGGAATGGAGAGGTGGATAATCTCCTCAAGAAGGTGTTTCAAGACTGTCTAATTGACCAAACCTGATCCAGCTGTTATGATCTTATTATATTTTTTTTACAGTATTCTGTTAATATATTCTCATTTTTCCTTTGTCAATTAAATTTTATTATTGCTAAAAGGAAAGAATTGACTTGATGGCCCTGGTGAGGCAAAATACAGTGATGGAGCCAACTTGGAAATGGTGGTTGCTCGTACAGGTCATGCTGGGCCTTTACTCTCCCAGGCCCTACCCAATACCCATTCTACGTGTTGATACTCTCTTCGGATTCAGGGGCTATTCGGTTGCCCCTTGATCTATGTAGCAATATTCATTCTTTTGAGTGATGTCATTGACCATTATTAATTCTGGAAACTGGATCTCTTTATTTGTCTTCCAGAAACAAGGAGTGTGGAAAATAAATAATGTGACCAGCTTCCTTATGATTCTCGATGCCTTCCACTATGACACAAGCAGAGTGCATTTTGAATGCTGAAAGATGGCTAAAGTGTGAACCATCCTTTTATAGGCATGGTAGTGTAAATCCATTCCCCTTTGACGGTATACACCTTAGCTTTCCAAGCTATTATATAAGCAGCATGGGCACACTGTGTTTACAGCTCTGATGCATCATTTCACACTTCATAGTAGAGTACACCATCTAATCTCTGTCAAATAATTATATGCTGATTTTTATACGGCAACGGTGATTCTCAGAGGTGGGTTATAATCAATTTTTTATTTTTTTGTGCTTGTAGGTAGCAGGAGATAGTGGGTCTGCAAAAGATCTACGACCTTCCCCATTTATGCTTGCGAGGCAATTCTTGATTGCAATGTTGGTTATTGATACGTGGCAATATTTTATGCATAGATACATGCACCATAACAAGTTCTTATACCGGCATATTCATTCTCTGCATCATCGGCTTGTTGTCCCCTATGCTTTTGGAGCTCTATACAACCACCCCGTGGAGGGACTTCTTGGAGACACAATTGGTGGTGCCCTATCTTTCCTCCTCTCTGGTATGTCACCTCGGACCTCTATTTTCTTATTCTCATTCGCCACCATCAAAACAGTAGATGATCACTGTGGGCTATGGCTTCCTGGGAATCTCTTCCATTTGTTCTTTAGAAACAACACTGCTTATCACGATGTTCACCATCAGCTCTATGGCAGCAAATACAACTTCTCACAACCATTCTTTGTTATGTGGGATAGAATTCTTGGAACCTATATGCCTTATTCACTTGAGAAGAGAGTGGGGGGAGGTTTTGAAGTACGACCCACTAACGATTACAAGGCTGATTGATTTACCTGATGGATTCCGTTTGTTGTCAGTGTATCATTAGTAGCCACAATGCATAAGTAATTTGTGTTCTTTGTTTCTTCGTTATATATAGTTTTGAAATTTAACAATGGAATTCAGAGTCCCATGTGCGGTGTGCCCGAATAATCTTTGCACCTTTCTTTTTGTGGCCTCGATTTATTTTGGTTCCAAAGGCCTGTTACTATTAGGTGGCTGGTTTTGCAGCTTCAGGCAGCCATTACGAATTCTCTTGCTATGCTGTTTGGGTTTGTTTTTTCAATTTATTGTTTTTATATCTGTATTCATCTTGGTTCCCTGTGAATCTCAAGTCTTGTTGCAGCTTACCCTAGCGGGGGGTTCTTCTGATGTATAATTTTCTCTGTTTCTGTTTGATAGCTTGGAAACGGAGAAAATACTTAATGGTTACAAGGCACTCCTGTACAAGTGGCTTGACCCAAGACACCAAAGATTCATGACCATTGTAAGCCTAAACTCTGTAAAGCCTTAGTGGAACAATTCCCCATTAGCTTGGTTAGTAGAGCATCCAACTTACCAGTTGAGATGAACTTTTTTTTTTTTTTGGATAGGTTATCAACTCATCATATTAATAATTAGAAAAGGGGAGACACAGATTCACAATTGCAGAAAATGAAAATACAATCAAGGTTGCATAAAAGAAGAGGCCCTGCAAAAAAAAAACCATTGGGGAAAGGGTCACACTTTAGGATGGGAAAACAAACGCCTCCCTTCCAATTAGCCTGCTTGGTAACCCAAACACCTGATAAAAAAGAATTCTCAAAAATCCACTTGTTCCAATCTTTCCAGATGGAATAGGATGAGTGCCCAAAAGTGTTCCAAATGAGGACTCAACAAACCCGATTGCCAGCAATATCTGAAACGAGCCAGAATTTTAATATAATAAAATTATGTGTTTATGGGTCCTTAATGAAGGTTAATTAGTTAATTATTTGGTAAATTAATAAGAAGGGGATTTCGCTCAGGGTTAAAGTGCACCGAGGAAATCTCAGTATCATTTGACGAAAATCGCACACAGTGTGCTGGTCGACTGCTGGGACACACCCCTACCGTATCGGTTCCGTCAAGTATCATTTCGCGGGACCGCAGGGCCATTATGTGTGATAAAATTGAGAAAAACGGGAAATTTTCATATTTCCAAAAATTAAGTGGGACCCAATATCTGTTGGAGATCCTAATAGAAATCCGTGCGGTTAGCACTAATGCGTGTCGGTCGGCCGTGGGGACTAATGTCTGTCGTCACGGCAGTTAGTTATCTCAAACGAAGAAACGGCGGCCTGTTTTGTGTTCGAAATCAGAAAATTAGTGGGTTTTGTAATTTTCTTCCGGACTAAAGTGTAGCCGTCAAAACTCAGTATTTTTCCCCGAAATTTTTACAGTAGGTGTCGGACTGCTCCAAGTTCGGTCACCTAAAGTTTCGTCAAAATCGGATGTCATTAAGTAGGATTACGGATGCCGTATATGCGAGAAAATACGGAATAATAGTCAAATGGTCAACCCGTTGACTTGGTCAACGGGGACCATTAATGGTGGTCATGTGCATGGCACATGACCCTTGCATTATAAATAGGGGGCAGCCCTTTTATTATCACGTTTTTGCAACAGTGAGGGATTCTGCCACAGCATATTGTAGAGAGAGAAAGTGAGGAGAGAGAAAGGAAGAGAGAGAAAGAGGAGAGAGAAAGAAGAGAGAGAAAGAAGAGAGAAGTGGGTCCTTGAGGTTTTTCGACGTCCCCAACGCATTGGCGGCGTCCGATTTTCTCTCCGGCGTCTCGTTTTGCGTGTAGAGAGAGAAAAAAAGGTAGAGAGAGAAAGTGAAGAGAGAAAGTTGCATGCGCTCTACCCCAGGGTTGATCGTCGTTGGGAACGCGTTGGTGACATCTGTTTTTGCCTACGAGACCTCGAAACGCGTGAAACAGTAAAACCCCTATCTTTTCTTCTCATTTTTCCGCTTATTTTGCTATATTATTTCATGTGATGTATATGCATGTCTTTTGACGTGAATGAAAAAGGGTCGAAGACCCCTATGTGATGTTGTGATTTTATGTGGTCCCTCGGGGAGCCCAGATCGGGTCCCGGGTAAATTGTATCGCCACCCTAGAGTGACGAAAAGTTGTTTTGCATGTCTTGTAAGGCTATGGAGACACCCATTAGCCTGGAAACGTTCCCTAACGGGACGGTGTGTTACCGGAGTTGGTTCACGGGCTCGAGGCCCAAGTATTTCAGTTAATCAAGCGAGGCTTGGGTTAACTGGGGTTAACCTGTGGTTAGAAAATCTAACCAGGGTTCAGTATAGTCCGTGGTTCTTCTTTGACTAGGTCAGGAGAGACGGTGTCCAGTAAGGCCCGGGGTTCCTCCGTGACTGATAGTCGGGAGATGTCGGTCTGTTTGTCTAGGTCGTCTGTGGTACCTCTTGGACTAGGTCAGGAGTGGCGGTGTCCTGCATGGCCCGTGGTTCCTCCGTGACTGGTAGTCAAGAGATGTCGGAGTCCTAGGGAGTTTAAAGTGGCTAAACATCAGATAGTGTATAGTCTGGGGTTCCTCTCTGGGTGGGTTAGAAGATGTCGGCACCGTGTCTATCGTGGTCCCTTCTTGGTGGAACGTCAGGAGATGTCGACATTGGTATAGATGTCGGGGTTCCTCTGTAGACTAGCCAGAAGATGACGGTAGGCAGGTTGGTCGGGGTTCCTTCATAACTGATACCCAGGGCGATGGCGGCGAATACACGGTAGATGTGGCCAGTCAATTGAATGGAAAAATGTTCTTATTGGGTGAATGCCCATGTTGTGTGAGTAAGTTTCGGATACGAAGTGGTCTGAGTTGGTATACTCAGAGTTGGTGTATTTGTTTGAGTTGGTGGACTCATAGTTCGGTATGGAATCATCGGATTCCAGGTGAGTTGGGTTGGTATACCCAAGGTTTTGTTATGTTCGGATGAAAGTCGGAACAGCGTGTGTGAGTCTAAATGACTCAATGTATTATTGTAATGATTTAGAGACTTTAAGCTAAACATTTGTGGGCTGTGGCCAATTAATAGAGTCTTAGGACTCGAAATGAAACATGATTGATGATCGGAACGATAATTTGGTAATATAATACATTCATTACTGAACCTCATAATTGGAAAGTAATGTGAGGTCGGGAACCTCTGTTAGGGTGACGTAACCCTAAGTGACCTTGGGTCACAATTTATTATATACTGTTCTATTTTACTGTAACATGCAAATTGAACTGCTTATTATATCATTATTGATGTGTGTTATTATGTGGAAAATAGTTTAGAAGGATTGTAGTTTTATTGGGCTTCATAGCTCACTGACTTTTTGTGTCAGTAGATCTTGGAGCTGCTGACCAGTAAGTGAAAAGTCTATCTGGATATTTTGGAAGCTTGTACAAGTTGTACCCGGCGTGATAGAAGCGCCTACTTTTGTAAAACAAACTTGATGTAAATAATACAGGTATATGGTTTGTATGATGGCTATTGTGATGACAGGTATTATTTGCTTTTTGGGAGCATCTGATAAATGTTTAAATTTCCCGTATTTTTGCGGGTAAAGTCTTCCGCTTGCATGATTTGACGAACGGACGCGTGTCTCGGAACTTGATTCCCTAGGCACGGGTTCGGGGCGTCACAATATCGGAAACTCGAAATTCTGGAAGAGAGAAAAACCCATGCCACCTAGATGGATTTTAATAGTTTTGCTTAAGATGGAATCTGGCGTCTCCTCCAGGCGGACTGACTCTGTACTTCTTCCATTATCCGTATGATTTTTGGGCGCACTTGGTCATCAATTGAAACTATTTAGGTGCTATGCTACACCTTGATGGGTTTCATGTTGGATTTGGTTGGGGTTTACCTTTTAAACTAGTTTTTGAAGGGGAATGGGTTCAAGTTGAGGGTATGCTCATTGCATTGGGGCAGACAGTTTTACTTTTCCTTATGTTCATGTTTGCAAACTTTTGAGAGTAAGTTTTTCCTATTGATTCTTAGAATTATCTTTGAGAGTTGGGCCTAATGATTTAGGTGTTTGCAAACTTTTGAGAGTAACAGAAAACACACTCATTTGAGGATCATATTTTTTTTACAGCAATATACTTTTGTAGAGAGCCTTTAGACTGAACTTGAGTATAGAAATTAGAATCTTGACAATTCTACTGCTTACTTTTGTAGAGAGCCTTTAGACTGAACTTGAGTACAGAAATTAGAATCTTGACAATTCTACTGCTAAAAAGATTTCCGATGCCATTACTGAGGGAGATCCAATTGAGGCCTTCCATATTGCTAACTCTTCATAGAGAGTAGTTTGGATTTAAACAGATGCCTTGGTTCTGGTTGAGTTAATCCATAGTATTTGGGCCGAGTAGCAACCTAAGAAAGAGCTGTTATGGGTGATGTGCTGCATTTCATTGCTTGCTTCAGACATATCCAGGTTCCAGGCATCTCTTATGCTCTTAACAGCAGCGCTTGCGTCCTTGCTCAGCAGGCCTAGGTCAGTAGTCGTGGTCATGCTTTGAATGGTTCTCTTCTAGGGTTTCCCTTTGATTTGGGTATTTGAAATGCTGTGTGTTTGTTGGTCCTTGGGGCTGTTTTTCGTTTAGGATCCGTTCTTTTGTTGAGACTTATAAAAATTGGAACTTTGCACAGAAAATTTGAGTATAGTTGCCGAGGTTTCTAACAAAATTAATTCTTATCATCATGAGATTTCAGTTCTTATAATTTCTTATGAGATTTGAAATCATTCATTTTGCTTCATTTGAAGTGTCACGGGAATTGAAATTCATGAGATAAAAGGCACGATACATATAGTTCTCAAAACAAAATGTATATTGTCAGCATTCCTAGCAGCCTCACCAAATTTCACTCACCAAAATAGCCAAAACCCACAAAAAGTGGTTTTGGTGAGCCACTTTTTTAAAACACTCCCAACAGCCTCACCATGTCAACCAAAAAAAAGAAGAGAGAGAAGCAATATTTTATCATTTGTGTGGGAAAACGAAAAAGGAAGAGAGAAAAATATTATTTTATTGTTTGCGTGGGACCACAAAAAGAAAGGGAGAGAGAGAAACCTTATTTTACTATTTGTGTGGGCCCAAGGGTGAGAAAGATTTAACTTTGGTAAGTCTGCAGTACTCATCAAGTATTGTAAACTCATCAAACAGATTTCTTCATTCTGTTGAGGCTGCTGAGACTCATTTTAACATCTTTTTACTCTTTTGGCTCACCAAAATAACCAAAAAGTTATTTTGGTGAGGCTGCTAAGAATGCTCTTAAAGTGTCGGGTTTTATAAGTCTTTAGCAAAAGGATGGACTCTTAGTTTAAACATCTCAATGACCAAAAGGAAAAAAATGATGGATCTTTTATTTTTTGGTAAAAAAAAATGATGGATCTTTAA
Source organism: Tetracentron sinense (assembly GCA_015143295.1). Classification (NCBI taxonomy): domain Eukaryota; kingdom Viridiplantae; phylum Streptophyta; class Magnoliopsida; order Trochodendrales; family Trochodendraceae; genus Tetracentron; species Tetracentron sinense. Next base: position 9,068,851 of record CM026573.1, read on the forward strand.
GAAACTGCAATTGGTGATTTCAAGTCTCGTCGAGGTTTTAATTCTGAGGAGTTGCGTCAAACAAAGAAAAATATGAATAGTGCTAACTGCTAACCAGACACATTAAAACACTTCTTTTTTTTCCACATACGCAATGTGGGTGTAACACGTGGTGTTACTACCCTATAACAGGAAAATGAGATAACATTTGTTGTCACCATCTTGCGTCTGTAAACGGATGCGGATATTATCCGTATCTAAATTGTATTCAAATTCGTTTAGTCAGATAATTATCTGAATAGGTATCCGGTGAAGCGAATTCAAATAGTAAAATTACTATCCGTATATATAATATATTTTAAATTTATAAAATTACTATAACATTTAAAATATAAATTTAAATAAAAAATTATATATATTTTTAAATATTAATTTACATTTTTTTTATAGTAATCGGATAATTTGGATACTATCCGAGTTTAGATATTTTAATCGGAGTTGGATTCGAATATCATATTTCACTATTCGTCGGATATTCATTCGGATTTGGATATCCGAATATATAATTGGATACGAATTCAAATATATCACTATCCGTTCTGAATCCGCTCCGTATACAGCCCTAATATGGGGAAGGCTGCCACTGGTGCTAGCATATCATTTCTAAACATGAATTATAAGTTATTCACAATCCTATGGGCAATCGAACACATGATTGGAGAGCTCGCGGTTCAATAGTCTCGTTGAACACTCATTATTAATATTCTTTCTACTTCCTCGGTATCATTTTCCTACTTTTTTTTTTTTGGGTAGTCGGTATCATTTTCCTACTTAAGAGTAGGGTTAACACGCCTCTTACCTACTATAAGTGAGAGTGAAAGGACCATACAATTGGAGGATGGAGTAGGTGCAGCCATTGGAGTAGGTGGTAGGTGGAGCTCCACTCTCATTGGGTTAGCCATTTTGAAACTTTACCACGTTACTTGAGAAACTCGGCGGAGATCTCAATTGCATTTGTCAACTTGCTTTTATGATTTTCTGTTTTTTTTTAATAAATAAATTTGTAATACTTTTCTCCTCACTACTAGTTTTAAGGTTTTACTAATACGAAGCCAGTGCCATGCAAGAAACGTGTCAAAAGGGAAAAAAATTCTTTTATCATTTTTAACAGGCAATGAGATGGGATTTCCCTCTGGCCCTCACATGGTGAAAACCCTCTGGATCGTCAACATGTGCCCCTTTTAACATTTCTTGATTGTAGTTAAGATTCAACCATGTAATCTTAGTTTTCAAAAAACATATAATTTTTTTTAACCACAAGAGTTAAAATTTTTTTACAAGAGTTAAAATGGCAATTAAAGAGGCTATGTTAGGGACCAGATGGTTTTAGTATAGCAAGGGCTAGGCTAAAACCGATCCGAGGCTATGAATTTCCTTGGCAGCAGATTTACTTTGGCGGACGCCTGAGTAACGTAATTGGACGTCCATTCATCACGGGCTAAAATGGGGAGAGATATCAAGTGGGGAGAAGTCACATAGGAAGTAAATGAAATGACTTCTCCATTTTTATTGCCACATGCCTTGTGATGAATGGACGACCCATTGCGTGCCTCGGGCATGCGATAGAGTAAATCCGACGATTTCTTTTGACACTGCCGCATATACTTGAGTATTACAGTGGCGAAGCCAGAAAGGGCTTATCTCGGGCTTCTATAAAATAGATGACATGTGGTGGAGAAGTCAAAATCATGGGGCCCATGATTTTGACTTCTCCACACACAAATGGACATGTGGCGATAAGTGTGTGAGAATAAGGGGGAGAGATATCAAATGGGGAGAAGTCAAAAATCATGGGAGAAAATAAATGACTTCTCCCATTTTTCTGCCAGCTGCCGCACAATGTATGGAACCGAGAGCCCTTTCTGGCTTCGCCAGAGACAATCCGAGGCCTACAGTGGGATATAGACTTTTCAACCAACACAAAAGGGAAAAATCAAAATATCAAAAGGCCATTTCAATCTCTTCAGCTATCTCTTCAACTATTTTTGATTTCTCCTTTTATTTCTTTCCACTTGTTGATTGAAGAAACAATATCGGAGTGTAATACCTGAGCATACTCTGCCGTTTTAACATGTCTATTCGAAACTAGTACACACTTTTTAAGGCAAGTGACAAATAGAATCCCTTTTAACACTCACCGAAAAATAAAATAAATAAATATCCTCCCAAATAACGCTAGATTTTAGAAAACTAATATATAAAACTAAAAAATAGTGTGTTAAATATTATTATTTGTATTTGCCAAGAGAAATGCTTCCTCATTTGAAAAGGCTTTTTTTTATTGACATACAAGTATTGCACCCATAGTTAGAGTTTGAAAATACGTGTATGATCTAGTACTACTCTTTAATTAAAACAATACATATGGTATTACCTCTAACAAATTTTGGGTAGTGTTATCCGCATCCCACTATTCGATGAATACACCTCAACTTTAAAAAAAAAAAATCCTTAAAAATTTAAACAAAACACTAAAAATAATGCAAAGATAGAAGTATCTCTTCATTTTCTTCCTCCTTCTCGACCTTCTCTTTCTTTCTAATCATCATAACTAGAACCCCTTTCTCATCTTCGTCTCCTTCCGCGTCGTCACAGCCAATGAGAAATAAAATAGAACTCACCCTCAGTCAAATTCCACTATCAGATTTATTATAGTCATACTGTTTTTGTTGAGGGATCTGATGGTGAGGGGTGATCAGATTTGTGCGCTGGAGAATGGCATTGGAATCACAAAGTGTTGGAGAGGAGGTAGGTTTCCGTTATCGGAGGCTGTTGAAGAATTTTTGTCAATTACATCAAGGGTGGGGGTTATTGGCTTTCACTACCAATTCTACCACCATCAATTTCTACACCATCAATGTAAGCGATGAAAAAGTGGGATGGGGCTTTTGCCGTCAGATTGATTGGTTTTTGCCAGAGATGAATCTTTTGTTGTGGACAACATCTTTTTTTTTGGTATTCTCAAGTGGTCTACAGGGTTAGTATCTGTTCTAAAGGGCTAAAGGGTTAGTGCATGCCTAGCATGTGAGCTTGGCTAAGAGGGTGGATATACAACCATCACACCCCCTGGGATCGATCCCCGAACCTCCACCATGAGGGGAGATACACTTACCACTAGGACAAGCTTAGGGTGTTATGTTAAAAAAAAGTATAGTTTTTTTTTTTTTAATAAAAAGATTAGTATGCAACCATCAAATAATGGGGTGCGGGTAACCTGACCCTAAATTTAATGTTTAAGAGGCAAGCTAGTCCTACTTTCGGGCATTCTTCACTCTTAACCAAAAACTAATATGTGTTAAAGCAAGGACATATGTTGGTTTTTGACAAAAATAAACAAGGATAGTTGTATAGCACGACTTTAAGTTTAATATTAATTCTCCTAATTTAAGTGTAATTGTCTATTTTAGTAACCTTGTAATAACTCAAATTTCATAGAATAATGACTAGTATTGAGGGTGTCGAACCACAATGACTACACTGGTTGTATTGCCTAAATTTTAAGATTAGTCTTAATTTAAGTTAGAACAAATGATTTTGATTTGTGATTAAAGGAACTAAAAATATTCTCAGTGCAAGAAATAAGTAAATTAAGGTGTTGTGAAATCAAGAGAGTGATCTAGGGCATTAAATCCACCTCTAACCATGGTATATTGTATTTGGGGTATTATTATTTGCAATTGATTACGATTAATTGTGATTAGAAGTTTCAATTGAAATCATCATGAAAGTCAAGTAATTGAATTTTAGGCATGACCTATTCACACTAAATTAATTAACCTAAGACTGTGGCAACAATTCGTTTTTCCTAGGCATAGATCATCCTAATATTCAATTACTTGTATGATAAATCTCCCTGCATAACATTCATACATAAAATCACATAAATTAAATATGAAATGAATCTCAATTGTAAAGAAGATCATTCATAAGATAAGGAAGAACTTTATTAAGATCGAATGTAAACTTTAGAATCAATTATCAAAACAATCTTCAAGTTATGCAATCATCGTTTACAAATAATGAAACTCTAAAACAGGACAATTAAACCACAATTACTTGGTTAGAATTTCATCGAAACCCTATATAGATGCTTAGAATTTCATCGAAACCCTATGCTCCAAACCTTCGAAAGCTCTTCTCTAAGACTCTTTTTGATAAAAATTGTCTCCTTGAGCTAATAAACCATTTTCTATTTATAGGCAAAAAGTTTAGGGTTTTTCATTAAAATCTGTAGTTTAAATTTGTCGATCACCGTTCGGGTGGAGCTAGTCACCACTCGAGCGCTAGAGGACCACCGCTCGAGCGGTTTGAGGTAGTGTCTTTTCGTTGATGTGTTTTCTTGTTTTTCTTTAGTTCTTTCATGTTATGATCTTTCTAAGTTTTTCAGAACTTGGTCAAGACTTGAGAATTATGGTAGTTTATTTATTTACATTTGAAACTAATAAAAACAACAAATTATAAGTAAAATCTACAAGAATTATATCATTTTGGGTGCCTAAATATGCAACATTCGACATTGGACATTGATCAAAGTGTTCATCAAATAAAATTTTATATATCTAAAAAAACAAATAGAATTTTATATGTTACTAATAAAAAAATAATTAGAATCTTATAAAATGGAAAGTTGACATAAAATGGGGAATATTAAGCATCATAAGCCGCCAGCGCAATTTAGCATAACACAAATTAAGAAGGCACGAGGACAACGTGCGCACCGAACCCTAAAAACAAAAGGCTCTCGCAGACTGCCGGCAGGAGCGTGACAGGAAGGGAAGGTAAAAGAGAAGTAGCTTCTCTCTTTCTCTCTCTCTCTCGTTCGATAAAAACAAGACAATATTTCGTTATTTCTAATAACAAAAGTTTCCAAGAAGCGTTGCTGAGTCAACAATGCAATATAGAACAGTCCAACCAAACAAAGACAGTTCTGAGTTGCAGGTCTAATTTTGATTCTCTTTTCTTCAATGCCCACTCCTATACGTAAATCTCTCACCTAGGAATTTGGAGTCAAAGGAACAAACTCGCTCGCTCCCTCGATCTCCCTGTTCTTCGCGATCAATCGCTAAATGATTTTTTTGATCAACCGAATAGTAGATCTGAGGTATGCTGTTCTACTGATCTTTCTCTGTTTCTAATTGAAATATCCTTTTTAATCTTGTTTGCTTTGCTTAGAGTCGATCTGCTGAGAATTTTGTTATGTAATCTAGTTATTAGTTCGGTTTCTCGCCTTTCCTTCTTTGTATTTGGAGGTTAAGGTCTTGATCGGATCTGTGAACTCGAAAATGTAAAGATGATTGTTTTAAGTGATCCAGGGATGAAGTTCTAGGTGTTTTGTGTCGAAATTATAGTTCCGTTGTTGTTTGTGATTTTGAGAAGTTTGGCAGTTTGAATTTATTTGTTTATATTCATAATATCCCCATCATTTATGACTAGTTCTGTAAATAATGACTAGTTGTAGAAATTTTGATTGAGAGGATTAGAGGAAACAGTTTGGCTTGAGTTTTTGGAATTTTGGAATTTTTATCGTTTGTCACAGCTCGAGCTTTTGCTTGTTTTCTTGTTTCATTGCTTGTTTAGTCATCATGAATGTACTAAGTTGACCTTTTTGCTTGATTTCATGTCTTGAATTTTTGTTGCTAGAAGCCTAGAACTTCAAATTTTTTTCTTGTATTGTTTCTTGCAGGTTTTGTTGATTGTCCCATATTATAGTACTAATTCATTTGGACATTTTGGAAAAATGGCCCTTGTTTCTTCCATCAATGGCATTGGCATTGCCGATCCAAGGCCACATTCTTTGCAGTCAGAGAGAAATCATTCTTTGTTTAGCTTCAATAGTCTAAGATTCATGAGATCTGAAAGGAATGCAAGAAAGAGATGCTCCTACCTGGTTGTTAGAGCTGCTATTACCAATTCAGAGATCGATTTTACTGATCAGGACTGGAAAAAACATTTTGAAGAGGATTTTGAGAAGAGGTTTAATTTGCCACATTTGAGGGATGTCTTTGACATAGAGCCAAGTCCAACTACATTCTCCCTAAAAAGCAGGTGATTTCCTTCATGTTTGTCTCCATAGCTTTCGTTGCTTATTATGATCCAGCCTCCAAGATGCACATTGAAATTTCCTTGTAACCTTATAAAATATATAGACGTTTCAGTTTCTAACCCAACTAAACTAATTGTACTTCTTCCCACTTAATATTAATCCATGCTACTTATATGCATACATAACTTACTACTGCTTATAACATTATAACAATGGCTACCGGCTTTGGTTGTCACAGAGGTCCTCAAATAGTGGATGGAGCCAATGCACTTGGGGAGAGGAAAAATGGCTATGTAAACGAGGATGATAGGGCACTTTTAAAGGTGTGTTATGCTATATCTTAATGTACAAGATGAGCACTTGAGTATGTGTTATAATCATTAGCTACAAATTTCTATTAGACAATGTTGTATTCAATTATTGCTAGTGTTGCTGATCACTATTGCTGCTCCATAATTTTTTCATTTGATTAGCACTACCAATTTTTTTGAATAAATAAAACATTTGTACTTCTTGGTATACCAAATTACAACTTATAATGTCAAAGCAATCACAAATGCTGATTGATTCACCAAGATGGAGTACTGTGAGGTTAGTATTAATAGCTTTGTTTTCCTTTGTTCATGTAAGCGACAGCCAAGGAGTGAAGCTCTGTCTAAATTCAAACGATTCAACGAGGGATCAAGTTCATGCTTGCCTGAAACTTGGTTGATTTATCGATCAAGTTCACTGAACTACCAAGTTTTTCCTTAAAACCCATAAAAAATATATACATAGTAAATAAAAGAAGCAATAGGGAAAACACAACTTACTATGTGCATTAACTAAACATGGTTGTTATACTACATAATATCCAGTTATCCACCATATAGCATGTAGTGTGCCCTGTTGCCTGTTGATACTTACTAATTGTTGATTTGAACAGTTTAATTTGTGATTTTAGGCTATGGCCATCCTTGATAATGCACTACTTCTAGTTTATGAACTGATAAAAGTTACAGAACTATGTCAAGGTGGAATGCAGGCACAAGAGTTATATTAATCTCTCTCTAGAGTTCTATTCATCAAATCTTGTGTTCTGACGTTGGTAAAAAGTCATTTCCAGTTAATTCTGCATGACAATAATGCTGACAAGCCAGAATGAACAGTACATTTGTCCTTTATCCATTACCAAATACTAAAACAATCTCTTTTGTTTCTTCTGGCTTATTGTTTTTTACTGATGGCTATTGGCCTATTGCTATTTTAGGCATCCTTCTATGTTCAGGAAATGGGAGTTATATCTGAAGTAATTGGTGTTTGTTAGGGATGCTGGGTTTATGAATTAACTTTGAGTTGAAAGCTTCAAATATGTCCTGCCGTCGTAGTTTTTCTTTGGTTATATCAAGTCATGTACTTCCTTTGGTAGAAGATAGCTGGAAGTTTGCTAATCGAATTATTCTGTCCCATATTATCAATTTGTGATTTCTACCAGGTTATCAGATTTTCTTCACCGACTTCTGCTGGAGCTGAGTGCATTGATCCTGATTGCAGCTGGGTGGAGCAATGGTATCATTCTCCTTTTTCTTTTCTATTATTTTTTTCCCTTTTGGTTATCTTCTTTTGGAAAATAACTTTATGCTGTTAGTTTTCCTCCTAAAGGTGGTGCTCTCCGTTTAAATAATTGTCTGCCAATTTTCTGTTGATCTTTTTATCTGCATATATTTTCTTTTGTTTGAATTAATTACAATTTAGAAAAATAGATTTTTCTTCTCATAGTTAAAAAGGCTTTTGGAGCATATGCTAAATGTTAAAACCATTTTACAGAAAGCTCTAAACCTACTTCTTTCTTTGCAGTTGGTTTAATCAGCATTATATCTGAGTTAAGCCATGGGAAACTCTAAGCTAATTATATGGCTAGTCTAATTATATGGTTTAATCAGCATATACTCATCATCTAATTATATGGCTAGTTTCGTGTTTGTTTCTTATATTGTCTAATAATTTCCATATTGCTTAGGGTGCATCGTGCGGGACCACGTAAGCAGATATACTTTGAACCTGGTAAAGTAAAAGCTGGAATTGTTACTTGTGGAGGGCTCTGTCCCGGTCTTAATGATGTCATTAGACAGGTTGGTGAGCTTGTAGTTCTGGACAATATCCCTGTACTGTTGTATACTCGTGCATTCAATTTCATATGCTAAGGGTTGGGGACACTCCGAATTCCAAAAAACAAAAACATTTCTTGGTATGACTTCTGTCCATGCTTGATGGTTAAAATTTTAATGTGAACCCATCCTTCTGAGCCATGCTAATTTTTGAAATCTTTGCACATAACAACAAAGTACAACATAGTAAAATATTAGTTTTCAGATTGATATTTTTCATCCCAACCTAGAGAGCAAGGATACACTTAATGAAATTGACTTCGATGGTTGTTAGATATATAATTGGTGTCAAGAGTCAGAATGGTCTTTGCACCTCATCTTTTTCTATTGTGTTGCCAGTATCTTATTCTTGGGCGCCCTTTGGGGTAGAAACCATGTATTCTTGGTTCAAATGGTTATAATGTCTTTGTACATGTGAGCAGTGTTTGAAAATTCCTGTGAATTAATATCAATAACTCGGCCGAATTATTGCTAATTCATAGAACAACAAAGTATCGACTTAGGGTATTAATTATTTTACAACAATTTGTAAAAAAATTGTTAAGGTTTCGTAAAAACCACAACATTTCTCAAATTTCTCTTACAATTTACCAAATATCACAAGAAATTGAATTGAATTGAACTTAGTTATAAATATAATGAAGTATTTGACGGACTGTCGAAACTTCGACAGTTTGCCAAAAGACTTTGTTTTTTGGGTTTCGTTGGATTATTTAATCTATTTCCCTACTCTTCACTCAATTTGAATCTCTTGGATGAAAATCGACCCAATGGAGGTGAAGATCGATGTGGGGGCTCCGTGGAGAGGACTTTTTCTGAGAAAACCCATTGAAATATAAGTTTTTAGTTTTATAGTTTTAACTTAAATTCATTTTTATGTGAAATCATAGTGTGCTCAATGTGTTCAGACGATCTATCAATTAGTTGGAAAATTTGAAAATTTCTACCATTACACCTATTTTCTTAGATTTTCATGAATAAAAAATAATTAAAAATTATCTCAAAACCTTTTTTTATTCTAAAATGATGATACTATACACCGCTATTAGTGCGTGTCTTATCTCCATTCCAAATGCATCTCATATGTACTCTGATATTTTTTAGCATTTTATGATCCCTATGTGTGCATTATGTTTACTTTAGCAATTCTTAAAGTGTCAATGATAAAGTTCACACTTTCCTAAATTATTTTTATTATTTATTTTGTGAATTATCAACGAGAAAATTAGAACTTCGGTGTGAAGCTTTGATAATTGGTCCAAAATCTTGTTTTCCTAGACCTGTGAAACTTTTGCAAATTTGGATTTCAAAAACTTAGCGTGTGAGCTCATACTTCATACTACCTTCAATGTAATATTGTTGTCATCACTTTGCTTCACTGAATAAATGCGTAAAGGCTCCACCTACATCTTCTCCAGCTACATTGAGTCTACCAAGGTGCCATTTCTCTTTAAGGATTTCGGTATAGCAAGCATAAATAGCAACTGAATATGCACTACATATGATGATAAAAATGTAAATAAGTTAGAATCAGGCCTACTTTGCATACTTATTTAATTGAATGTTCAGCCATGTCCATGTTTCCCAGGTGCTGGTAATTTGGTATCTGATGCTTTATCCAGTTTTACCAGTGAAGCAAATATATTGGTTAAATTTTAACTGCAAGCGCAGTGGAAATTCAGATGGAAAGTTCCATGGGTGTTATTTTTTTACATTGGGAGGGAAGAATATAATTTCTTGCCCTTGTGCTTTTTGGCAAAGCAGAATTTCTGGCCTTATATTAGCTGTTTATCAGTCGAAAAACATTTGGTGATTAATATGAAGTACACATGGTCCCGTCACCTGTGATGCTCTTACATCAACCTGTTTGCATGTTATGTCCTAACTCCTAAACACTTCTACTTGTTTTACATGTTAACTCCTATTTTTTTTATATAGAGAGAGTAACTAATGAACTTGATTAAGCCAATCATACTTCGGGAGTGTTTCTAATCCATGGACATTTTTTCCTAGATGTGCTAAACCATCAGGAAAATGATTTATCATACCTTTCATGCTTTTGCAGATAGTTTTTACCCTTGAGCTCTATGGGGTTAACAAGATTGTTGGGATCCCATTTGGTTACCGTGGATTTTTTGATCAGGGATTATCTGAGATACCGGTGAGACCTGCCTTCTTGAGTCCTTGACAAAATATATACTGTTGAGACCTTTATTTTTGTTCATGACATTGAAGTTGCCATTTGAACTTCCAGCTTTCTCGCCAAGTGGTTCAAAATATTAATCTTGCTGGTGGAAGTTTGCTGGGAGTTTCTCGTGGGGGGGCTAGTGTCAGTGATATTGTAGATAGCATACAGGTATAATATGTTTGCTAGTTAGGAGATTTGATTTGATCAGATAAGTATTGTTATCATCTCTGGCTATGTTTGCATTGATAATTAACTGACTATTTTAGGCTAGGGGAATTGATATGCTTTTCATACTCGGCGGAAATGGCACTCATGCTGGAGCAAACGCAATACACAATGAGGTACTTTATCTATTTATTTGCTTTTGGAAATAACATAATCACATTATAAACTTTTTAAATATGGATTCATTATTTCAATGATATTATTTACACCAGTACTTCTTTTATCTACTTTGTCACTTGAAGGCCCTGAACCACTAATGTTATAACCAGTTCGACATATCTAGAGAAATAAGAAAACAAGAAACCAAGCAATCGCACAAAAGAGACAAGATATACGTGGTTCGGCAAGGTGCCTACATCCACGGGAGAAAACGGCAAGAAATCCACTAAGAATACGGGAGAAAAATAGTGTATACAAGCTCTCTTGAAACCCTCGAAAAAACCCCTTATCTCACATCCTCAAAGAAAACCCTTTTATATATCTAGGGTTACAATGAGAAGACAAAACGGGTCGGAAATACAGGTCACTCAAGTTGCACACTGGGTCATCAAGGATCCGGGTAAGATCCATACCAACTTCCCAACAAAACCCTTATACAAAATTTGAACCAAAACTCACAACTAATGCTATTTCTAAAAAGTTCCCCTGTCAAATACGCGTCTTGGACATTCTTTGTTCTTAGCCAAATCTCATACATATATATGGCATTCATGAACTGAGTTATGTAATGATATATTCTCCAAGTTTACCTTATAGCTGTACAGATTTGTCAGCATATTATGTTTTCTCAGGTTATTGTGTCCGACAAGAACTTGCCCATGAACTCTTTAAATTACATAAACATGCATGAAGGTCACTGCTCCAAATTAGAAGGGAATATTTGTTTTGTTTTTTTTTTTTTTTGGGGGGGGGGGGGGGTTAATTTCTCATTTGAAATCGAAATCAAATTTTTTTCATGTGAAAACAGGCAAAGAGTTGACTATAAGATGTAGATCAATAATCATGTTCCACTCTGTGGTGCCACAAGGATACCACACCAGCTTCCTGATAATCTGAATTTAGCCACTGCTACTAATGCAAAAATTTGGTCATTGTTCCAACAGAGAACTCTTTGTGATACCTTTAGCTACCATCTTCTAGGTGTTTTAGAATGATTATATTCAGGCTCGCACTGTTAACATGTGAATCAAGGAAATAAATGAAATAGAAGAGATAAGTAAACTGTGGTTCTGAATTATATTGGTTATCTATGTGGTTAGCTTGTTTTGTCTAAATTATGCTCGCTTGCATGCAGTGCCACAAGAGGAAGATGAAAGTATCTATTGTATGTGTTCCCAAAACAATTGATAACGACATACTTCTGATGGATAAAACTTTTGGATTCGATACTGCTGTAGAAGAAGCACAACGAGCAATCAATTCTGCATATATTGAGGTAAGCAAGGCTTTCCATTTATGATTCCAATGGCTAGTTAGTCATTGAACTTCTGGAATACAGACTGTGAATGAGAAAAATCTGATCTCCTTTTGCATGTAACGTGCTTGCATTGTTTTCAAGAAATTAATTTATTTCTCTATGACACATTCAGGCACACAGTGCATATCATGGCGTTGGCCTGGTAAAATTGATGGGAAGAAGCAGTGGTTTTATAACAATGCATGCATCACTTTCAAGTGGTCAGATTGATGTCTGTTTGATTCCTGAGGTGTGTATATTTGTGATGCTTTCTCTCTCTCTCTCTCTCCATCCATCTATCTATTTTCTTAACGATTGTCTGGGAGATATTTTTTTAAATGGAATACTGCAGGTACCTTTTAATTTAGAGGGACCTTATGGCGTCTTACGGCATTTGGAGCATCTGATACAGACAAAAGGGTCGGCTGTGGTTTGTGTGGCTGAAGGAGCCGGACAAGTAAGAAAATTCTTTGTTGTGTGTTTTCTTGGAGTTGGTTAGTACTGCGACAACAAATTAACTTAATGTTTTCATGGATACTTGTGCTTTGGCATAATTTGGTTGGTAATTATTATATTCCTAAGATTTAGAAACCACATGGTTGAAAAAATTAAAAACTCGATCAGAAATATAGTTCATGCACTCCAACTTTGGCTCGAGTTTTATGTCAAGTTCATAAAAATAAATTAGAAACAAGCAAACAATGATTAATCAAGGAACCAATAAGTAATATTACCCTAAACCTAGGGAGTTTGCTGTTCAACCTTCCTTGGTGGAGAAAGGCAATGGGCTGGATGCTTTGTAGAGCCTGGTGTCTTGTTCTAGAACAAATAAAATACCAACAATTTTGGTTCTGTTGCTAAAAAAAATGTAATAAATGAAATATGTAGGCAACTAAACTGGCTTGGTGGGCTGTTGAAGAGTAAAACTTGCTATCCTCAACCTTTTGGAGGCTGCAGAAGTCGCCGCAACTAGAGTGACCTAGCAATCATTCTACATTTCAAATTCAGCTTCTTCAACTTCATAACATATTTGCAAGAGCAGCATGTATAGTTTCACCGGTCTTCTATTCTGGGTGTCGATCACAAGGTTTAACAACTCATTTCACTCTGGGTCGACTAATGATGTGGTCCAAGATGTGCATTATATTGCCCTGTTAGGATGCAGGCAGTGTCCTGTATGTACTCACTGATTTGGTCCAAAACTAACTATAACAATGTTTTCTTTGCAATTAAATCCTCATCATTCTTAATAGGAACGGGAATTGTTTAAAGAGAAAAAGGAAAGAATACAAATAAATAAAAAGAAAATTAATCTCAATAGACAAGTAAGATCTAGATACCATCATTTTTACTACAAATACCATCAATTGAATACGTAACTCCAATATTTACTCAGCTGTTTAGGCTGCTTGTGTTGTTTTAATTATTTTGTTCAAGTTAGAGATGTCATGTTGCCTTCACACACCGGTTGTTTGTAGACCTTGGCCATAACACCTTGGTTCCTATATAATATAACGCTTGTAGTCATTTTGCTTCTACCGTTTCATATCCAAAGTTCCAAACATCCACCACCTAAAGTAAGGATTAGTTTCTTAGCTTTTGTATTTCAGCATGTTATTCATTGGAAAGTAACAACTGAAGTTGTTTTTCATCTGTATAACAAGAAGATGGTTTAGGCAAAGCACTCATGTTTGGAGACTGGGGATTTTCCTACTCAAAGATTGGTGCCTTTTTTTTTTGGCAAAGTGGGGGATGAGATGAGATGGGATGGGTTGGGAATCATAAGCTTAGAGTTTGACAGACCCCTACCTGACCTTAGAGAATTAATTAGTGGCAGTTTTGTTGTTTCACTCCATTATAATTTTTGATATATTTGGTTGCTATATCTGGTAAAGATTCACGCTTCTCAAACATGACATTAAGAGCCACATTATTCATATTCAACTATCTATATGCTTCTTAAAATTGCCAGGTGAATTTAATGTCAGACCAATTGCATTTACAGTATATGAAAATTTTGAAATCCAGGATTTGCTAGAAAAATCAAATGCAAAAGATGCATCCGGGAATGTGATATTTGGAGATATTGGGGTCCATATCCAACAGCAGGTGAGGTCAACTTCACTGACTATCATTTGTATTCCTGCATTTCTTACTTTATGAAATTAATTTTGTAATGCTAAATTAAAATGCTGTGACTGTGATCCAAGATCACAGCACATTCTGAGAGGATCCACATTCTTTGCTGGTAGTAATGAAATTGGCAATTTTTCAACAGATTAAAAGACATTTCAAGGAGGTAGGTGTTCCAGCTGATGTTAAATACATCGACCCCACATATATGATCCGAGCATGTCGTGCAAATGCCTCTGATGCTATCCTCTGTACTGTTCTCGGCCAAAATGCTGTAAGATTAATCTCACTCGGTTGATATGATTTCAATATGTTAGGAATCGTTTCCCATGATAGAATCTCTATTTACAGCCTATGCAAGGAGTTTCCACTTCTTGGAAAATGTCGGGCCCTTGTCATGTTGTCACGGCTCTCATCTATTACTAAATGTTTAGTACTATTTACATAGAATTGATATACTTATAATGTATTTCCATTTCTTTAACTAATATAAACTGATTTTATTTTCTAAATAGTACAATCTGCTGTATCAGTGAATTGGCATGTCAAGCATTCCGATGTTACCATGCTTGACACCCTGTGTCTGTCTGATAGCGGCACTTTCCATGTCTAAGCTACAATCTACATAGTTCATCCCATTGCCTTTGATGGTGAAGAAAATTGATTTTGTATACCTCCATATCTGAACATCCAGATTCACGAGATATACAACACACATGCTTGTGTACATATTACATAGAAGAGCAATGCTATGTCCACTTTCCGGTTGTCCACCCTCCCCTATGTTTATACAAAAAGACGAAATAGTGTGACACTTTTTTTGGGACTCATCACTTTAAAAAAAAAAGTAAAAACAACCGGAGAGTGGACATCCGGAAAGTGGACGTAGCATTGCTCTACATCATAGAAAGTAATATGCGTAAATGACTAAATGTGAATATGCCATATAACATAAACATGCCTGTTGGCATCACAAGACAGATCTCTCTCTAAATATTTATCCTCATTCTGGGTATTTTGGTATCTGAGCATACTGTTGGTTTTATATATGTACATATCGGCATGATGGGGTGTATGGAGCAACTATTTAAATTCTGGAATCTGTCACATCGCTAAAACCTGGTTACATGTTCAATGGAAATTGTTTATCAAGGCACATGTGTTCTACCAATGTTATATAATTTCGAGATGTTCATGATATACAACAATTGC
This sequence comes from Tetracentron sinense, assembly GCA_015143295.1. Classification (NCBI taxonomy): domain Eukaryota; kingdom Viridiplantae; phylum Streptophyta; class Magnoliopsida; order Trochodendrales; family Trochodendraceae; genus Tetracentron; species Tetracentron sinense. The sequence continues at coordinate 9,084,294 of CM026573.1, forward strand.
ACAATCCTTGCAGGTCCATGGTGCATTCGCAGGGTACAGTGGTATTAGTGTTGGAATATGCAACACCCATTACGTCTACCTACCAATACCAGAAGTGATCACCTCTCCCAGGTGTGTGGACCCCAACAGTCGTATGTGGCATAGGTGCTTGACATCCACTGGCCAACCTGACTTCCTCTGATTGCCCCAAAGAACTTCCCAATTTCCTTATTTTCAACTTCATTGAAGCAATGGTGACAGTCTCCATAGCCCATTTTCCTTCGTCTCTATAGACATCAGTTTATGCTATTCACATTCATCTATTTTTGGCCGTTTTGAGCGCTAGATGATTTGGAGCGACACACGTCAGAGTTCAAGAAGGGTCTTATTGAAGGTCCATTAATTTTGTACAATTATGTTGGATTGGTGAAATCACTAGTCCATTGCTTAGCATATTGGGAGATGGAACAAAGATCTTTGAATTGCTCCTGTGAATGTAAAATTATCATTTGGATTCAGAGTTCTGCACATTCATTTTTACTTAATCTGGGATTAAAGTTAAACTCAGACTACACAGTTATCAGTACAATAAAAATCTCAGATTGATATTCAAATTTTTACATTCAGTTTGACATCGATTATAGAAACAATGTGATATCCTTGAGACCATCTGAAATTTCTTCAAAATCCCAACCCTAGGGCGATTAAGGAGCGGAAATTTAGGCTCATAAATCATCTCAGATCTAACACTTACCGAGCAGCTTGCAATACACTTTTTCTTTTTCTTTTTTGGTCAAAGCTTGTAATACACTAAGATGGTCACCATGAACCGCTTGATTCTCTGTCAACTACCTGTTTAACTGGTAGACCTTATTGATAACCAGATTGGATGTTCTTAACCATCCATGTTTGCAGACGCAAGGACCTACACTGTCCTGAAATCTACTCAAATATTCCTGTTCTTTCCTCCGCAGACCTGTATTCGAGCTGAGCTGAGCCGAGCTCGAGCTTGGTTTAAACATGCTAGAGCTCGAGTTGATTCATGCTTGATTTGAATTTGAGGGTTGTTTTGATGAATTTCTTATGATTTTAATACAATTATTTATTATTAAATTAAAACTCATGAAACTACACAAGATTAATTTAAAAATATATATATAAAAATCAAATTTGAGAATAATCTTTAGTTCAAAAGTAAATACAAAGAATAAAAAACTGTCAACAATGATATTTCTTATAGATTCCTTATAAATTCAAAAAGTAGTAAATTAATATAAGATTGTTATATAAGATAAATACAAAAAGATATAAGAAGAAATTCATTGCCCCCTACATATTTGATTCATTCTCCTACAAAGAAACTTGTAAAGTTAGGATCATAATTTTTTGCTTTTAACTTCTTAACCTTTTTTAAGGGTGCTGCTACAAGCACACCAATATTTTAACTTCTTAACCTTTACTGATTGGACACCATTTAAAAAAACAAATTCTTAAAAAAGAATGTCTTGTCTATGATTACCCATATCCCTAATTCCTATTCTAAAAACTTCTTCTCCTAATAATGAACCACAAAGCTCCTCTTACCCAAGGGCAGAGCTGGAGGCGAGGAGGGGCCATGGCCCCCCAAAATTTTGGAAAAACATCCTTTTAAAGGTAGATTTTTCTTTAAAAAATAGTATTAAATTTTATATATAGTGGCCCCCCAAACTATATGTTAATGGCTTCCCCAAATTTCCACGTGCGCTCTGTCCGTCTTTCTTTAATTGTGGTTAAGTTTAATCAAATTAAGATTGATATTTTTTTGTTCTTGTAAAAACCAAGATTAACCTTAGAGGTGAGTGAATCTTTACCACAGTTAGTGGGTGTTGAAAGGGACACTTGGTAGCTAATAGATCCTCCTTTAACTATGGTTAAGCTTAATCAACTTAAGGTTAATATTTGGTTTTCCAAAACCAAGGTTAGATGGATGAACCTTAGGGGTGAGTGAATCTTTACCAAAGTTAGTGGATGTTAAAAACGGACATGTGGCGGTTGTAGAGGCCCGCACATTTCGTCGAAAAAAATATTTTCCTTATATATAAAATATACAAAAATTAAAAATACAATGAATTTTATTTAAATATTAGCTCTCCCGGATCCGTTGCCCAAAAAAAAAATTTCAGGGTCTACGCTCCCAAACCCCCAAGACCCATACTTGGCCCTCCCAAGGAAAAATTCATGGCTTCGCCCCTGCTCTTACCTTACCTTCAACGAGCCGACAAGTTGTAGAAACACGAATTGTAAGCTTTTCCTTATCTTAATAACTTTAAATCTTAAGTTCTCAATTGTTTTTCAATCGTTGTCTTTCTCCCTACTATATTTTCTTTTTGTCAAATTGAGTTTGTCTTTCATGATCTGTATGATCTTAAGTATGACATGTATGATATTTTTAGGTTCACGTACTAATAGAAGCTTTTCCTCCACACCACTTCTAGCATTTAGTTTTCTATGATCTTTTGTTGCAAGTTCTTTTTCTTTGGTTGCAAGCTCTTCAACCCACGCAAATAAGGGTGTAACATATAAGGAATTGGGTATGAATCATTTGATACCAATTTATTAGAACTTCAGTTGAGTTTGGTTGCACAAAAGAGTAATGAATTATCATGTTTTATAGTTTTAAGTTTAAAATGGTGTATAATTAAAAAAATTATAAGTATTTTTCTACCTCTTAGTGTGCTTGTAGAATTTATTACATTTTAATGGTGTACATATTCGGTAAATATTGGTGTGCTCGTAGCAGCAACCTTATTATATATTATATAATATTTATAGTCCAGCTGATCTTATGCCAAACTGGGCCTTAAATGAGTTTAAGTTTTGAGCCGAGCCGAATCAAACGCTTGGCTCAAGTGCAGCTTATTTAAATATTTCAGCTCAAATAAAAGTTAGGGCATTGCTTAGTAACCCAAACCATCTAATATGTTTCTTGCTCCCGCTCTCAAACCTCCTCTCACGGTTTGAGAGTAGATTCGCCTTGAGAACACGATTTGCTATTTCATAGAACGCGGTTTTAAACGTGAAGATCCGCATGTGGATTGAAAGTGCACATAGCGTTACCTGTTGTGTTAATGGCGGTTGTTTTCGTCACTGTATAACTGTGTAATAAGGAAGAGGAAGACAGTGAAAAACAAAAGGGTTTAGTTTTGTATTTTTTTTTTTTAGAATTTTCCATTTTTTACCCTTAAGTGGGTTGGGAAAACAATTTTTAAGTCTTTCTTCTGTTAGAGCTATATGTCTTTTCAGGTTTCAAGTTACGTATCTTTTAACTCAATATTTTATTTTATTTTTCTTCTAAGCTTTATCTTTTACTTTTTCTAAATCTTTACCGTCTTAAACTCTTACCCCAACTGTCTCCCACCAAAATAAAAAATTTTAAAAAAATAATAATAATAAACTCTTACCCCAAATGTACTTTAACTACTAAAAATACATTGAGTAGACCGTCCTTCCAAATTACTCATTTTTTAAAATTATTTTGTATAATTAAGACAATACAAAGCAATTATGATTCCTAAATACACGCTCCCTAGGCGCTCCCGACTCTATTCTAAATTGAAATTTGACGCTAACCTGCTCCAGCTCCGGGCTTTGGTTACTTAGGGGCATTCGCTTAGTCGTTCAAGCCTGCAGCTTGAACTTGAACAAGCCGAGCTAACGAGCCAGCTTAGCTTAAATGCCTCTCAAGTGAAGTGGTAGTCGAACTTCCATCGAAAACAAGTTCGTTATTTTCTCTTCCAGAACTCAATTCTGGGATTCCTCCCCAGATAAAAATTCTACACCCGGATTTTCACAAACGCATCTCAACCCTCGAAATCAAAGATCTCTTTGTTCCTTGAAATCAAGTCGGCTTTTGAAGCAGTTTCAGATCCCTTTGGAGTCTGTTCTTTCTTCTATCCATGTAAGCTATCTTTCTGTAATTTTTTTCTTTCTTTCTCATTTTCTATATTAAATAGCTCAACTCAGCTCATCCTCTAGGACTTCTCTTATTCTTCTTCTACAAATTTTGATTATAGTTTGCAGATATGAGATGGGGTTTACTATCTGTTTAGATCTCGTACATGGGATTTTCGTTTTCAATGAGATTCTTTACAATGTTATGAGAAATTGAAGTTTCTTGTTATGAATCCAATTGGGGGGGTTTTCTTCTTTTATAATCTTATTGTTATTTTTCATTAATATGTCTTCTTCTAGTGATGCTACTTGATGGATTTTTCTATGGAAATTGGAAATTTATACTTGGTTTAGGTTGCAGTTAATCTGATAGTACTGAAAGACATTTCATTTTGGAAAAATGGGATGGTTTATTAAGTGTAATTTTTTTATTTACAGAGATGTATCAGAGCTATATAATCACACATGAATTTTTTTAAATAAAACTCTGGACGGTGTTGTTCTTTGTACTTGCTAGGGAGGTCTTCTCTGGCAAGTTCCAAAAAAATCCAGACTCTTCGAAGAATTAATGCATTTTCTCTCTATTAAACAAAACCCTAAATTTTGGCTATATTGATTTGGGGAAGAATTTGGTGCTTTGATTGAAACTATTATATTGGGGATTTCTTTCTTGGACTCAGATTGATTATTAGGGTTAAAATTCCGCACTTTAGAAAGCCCTGACATATCAGTTGAGAAGTACCAAAGGCGTATTCGAATTTCCCTAAAAATTTGAATACACCCCCTAACTGCCTTGGGCTACATATCTAGCTTTCTTTAGTTTGCAACCTATATCATTTCTTTAATCTTCACATCAGGAGGTAGACACATAAATCACTTCCTCATTGAAGCCAACCGGTGAAAGAATTAAGTTCTTCAAATACATCTAAGGATATGGTTAGTCTTTTTCCCCTTGCCTTGGAAATATTTGCCATCAACTTATTCTTTTTTGGGTAATCAAAAGTTTTATTCAAAGCACCAACACCAAACAAATACAAGAACAACCATTAACCCCTCAGAAGCAATACCAGGATCAAAAGGAAAGCCATGGCAAGAGGGTTAAGAGGACCTTGAGGGTGTGTTCGGTTGGCGAGAAAGTGGGTGAAAGAAAAGAAAAGAAAAGAAACTTAAATTTTCTTGCAAAACAACTATCAAAAGATGGATGAAGGTTTTGGAAGAAAATTTGTCACTTTTGGGAAAGTGCAAGAAAATGAAAGTGTGTTTCTTGCAAACCAAACGCAAGAAAAGTGCAAGAAAACACACTTTTCTTTTCCTTTCCCTCACTTTCTCGCCAAACGAACGCACCCTGAGAGCAACTAGCTCGGAGTGCCCTACACACATTGCGTGCAGCTGTATTCATAGTTACCAAACACCTGTATTATACCCGTATAGTACTCGTATAATACTTGTAGGGGGGTTGCCATTGAAAACTCCGTATTTTGTCATGTTACGTGTTATACCCGTATCGCTGTTTAATACCCGTTTAATACGCGAATTATGTATTAAACACGTGTAATACGCATATTTTTGTCATTCTTTTACCGTGTTAAATGCATATTCTACATTAAATGATTGTTATTCGTTAATATCATGATTTTTATTTATTTATGATTATTTTTTTATTATCCTGTACTTTTGCCGTGTTTTTGTCGTATAACACCCGTACTTCTCGAACGGATCATTGCCGTATTATTACCCGTACCCATACTTGGTAACCAGTGTTACAAATCTCGGTCTCGGATTTTTATTGGCCGAAGTTTTTCTCGGGAGAATTTCAAATTTGATTTTTTTTTTTCGGGTATTTCTCGCCTAAATCTTGGCAATAATTTAAAAAATATATTAAAATTTCAGAAAATAGTAATAAATATTACACAGTTATAAATTTATAAAATCAACAACATTGTATATTTCTTGTAATATTTTTAAAATCTCGGTTAAATATCGGCTAAATCTCGTGATATTAATGGGATAAAAAGATATAATTATATTTCTCGCTAGATTTTAAAAATATTGAGTTAAAAACGGAGTTTTAAATTTTAGATTTTTTTCTCGGTGTTTCTCGGGAGAAATTGGGTATTTCTCGGGAGATTTGTAACAGTGTTGGTAACTATGGTTGTATTTGCCTGATGGCAAATGGAGACTAGCATTAAGGATTTGACCACAGATTTTGACTATATTCAAATATCATGGCAACTTCCCAATGAATCGAAAAGGTCTCCTTCTGCAACTCCTCAAGTAGAGTCTTGTTGTCTCCTTCAGTAATAAACAAAAATCAGCCCCGCATATGGGCCTAGATCAGACCGTCTCTGAGTCTGAGTCTGTTCTTCCACTCCTCTATTCACATGAGCTACGGATGGCTTTATTACTTAGCACAAAAAAGAATTAGTCTCCTTAGTATTTTGACACTTTGGTTCACCTGTTAATTCTACATCCCATTATGACTTTATGAAATATGAAGGTAATTCAATTTTAAATTTTGTCTAATCTGTTTGATATTTTTTCAGTAGAGTAGCTAAACATATTATTGATTCATCTTTTTTCTTTCACCCTAGTAATAGGATTTTTGCTCCCTCGTGTATGTCAAACGATGAGGAGAATCCCGAAGGTGGTGAGGCACGGAAAGTTCCAGATTCCCTTTTGCCTGTCAGTGAAATCCAAGCAACCTGGTACAGTAGATTACTCCAGCACGCATCAGTATATGGTATAGCCGCTGGATACTGCTTCTCAGCATCTCTGCTATCAATTATCAACAAATGGGCAGTCATGAAATTTCCTTATCCTGGCGCATTGACTGCCTTGCAATACTTCACGAGCGCAGCTGGGGTCCTCCTTTGTGGGCGGCTCAAGTTTGTTGAGCACGACCCACTTGACTTTTTGACCATGTGGCGGTTCCTACCAGCAGCAGTAATATTCTACATTTCCCTCTTCACAAACAGCGAGCTCCTCCTCCATGCCAATGTAGACACCTTCATTGTTTTCCGGTCAGCAGTCCCCATATTTGTTGCGATTGGGGAGGCCCTCTACTTGCAACAAGACTGGCCTTCAATCAGGACGTGGATCTCACTTGCCACCATCTTTGGTGGAAGCGTACTTTATGTCCTAACAGATTATCAGCTCACACTTACAGCTTATAGCTGGGCCCTGGCTTACCTGATCAGCATGTCTGTGGATTTCGTCTACATAAAGCATGTGGTGATGACCATCGGCCTTAACACATGGGGGCTCGTACTCTACAACAATCTTGAGGCCCTCCTTTTGTTCCCATTGGAATTGCTTATAGTAGGGGAGTTGAAGAAGATAAAGCACGAGATCATGGATGAGTCAGATTGGTATTCTTTTGGGGTGGTTTTGCCTGTGGGATTATCATGCTTGTTTGGTTTGGCCATCTCTTTCTTTGGATTCTCTTGCCGGAGGGCCATCTCTGCCACGGGATTTACTGTGCTAGGTATAGTGAACAAGTTATTGACTGTTGTGATCAATCTGGTTATTTGGGACAAGCATTCTACGGTGGTGGGGACGGTGGGGCTGTTGATTTGTATGATCGGTGGGGTTATGTACCAGCAGTCAACAAACAGAAAACCTAAGGCTGTCAGGGAAGCAAAGACACAGGAGAGTGAGGAGGAACAACAAAAGCTACTTGAAATGCAGGCCAACCAACAAAGCGACACCACCGACAAAGAAATATTGAGTTCAGATGAGATGAAATGAGAGTGCCCTTTTTCCTTCAAGACCCCCTCTCCCTCTTCCCCAATTCAAGGTGATCTGTAGGCATTTGTTATTTCATTAATTGTATCCTTGTTAGACATTGATCTGGTCCACAGAAAAGTTGGTGAAATAGAATGTCTTCTTTCTTTTCAAATTTGCGTATTCACATGATATGCAATGCTATATGAAATTAAGGTTAGGGTTTCAACCCTAATCCTAAAACACATTTTCCTGCTCCAACATGTAAGCATTAACCCCTTATGATTAATGCTCTCCTTTCAGGTTTTAGAAAATGCTGGTTTGACACCCAGAAAAGGTATTACAAGTTGAGTTCTAGCCCCAGTTGCATTTACTCCGTATGTTTCCAGACGCAAGAGGTCTAACACGTGGAGAAGTTTGATATTTTAACAGATTAAAAAATAAAAAATCAGGAAACGTTTGACATTTGTAGCCCCAAGTTGCGTCTTTGGAAGATTTGCGACTGGGGCTAGCAAAATTCTTATGCGTTTGGGTTGGCTGCCTTTTGCAGCAGATTATTGTTGGACTTCCAATGACCAATACAACAATTACTACTTTTGATGGATTTAGTGTGCACCCACTCAATACCCTTTATTCTACTTCCTCGCAGAATGGTGCAGCCCAATCAGAAATCTATCTTATTATTATAGAGTGGAAATCTACTTGAATTAACTTGTATTCATTACCAAACATATGCTTACTGGAACAAGTTCTATATATAGACTCTATACCAATTAACTTGGATAGGAAAAACAGAGCTACACAAAGGGAGGATTGGTCCCTAATGAAGGTGGTTAATTCGTCAATCATCTTTCTTATCTCATCTATTTGGGGTGGGTTTCTGGCTTCCCAGCAAAAGGCGAACGGCAGATTTGGGGATCCCAATTAGCCATCTTGACTCGATTAGTACTATCTAGAGTGCTCAAGATCCCTCTCATAATTAGGGGTGTTATTAGGCCGAGCTGAGCCAAGTAATGTGTTCAAGCTTGTTTGTTAATTAAACGAGCTTGAAAATCAAGCTTGAGCTTGACTTGTTTATTAAATAAACAAGCTTGAGCTTTTATAAACATACTTGAGCCGAGTTTGCCGTTCATGAGCAGCTTGGTTCGTTGGATATAGCTATTTATATTAGGTGAAAATTTTACTTTATTATCTTAGGTAAAGAAATTATAATGTTAAACTAAAATTTTAGTATAAGTTTATAATTGTATAAAGGATATTCTTACCATGTAAAGGAGATTATATGCTATAAATCTTAATTAGTATGTAGTAAATATACTTAATTTTAGTATTTAAATGAAACAAGTATATTTTAAATATTTTAGTATGTTAAGTATATATATAATCGAGCCGACTTATGTGCTCAAGCTTGGCTTGTTCATTCAAGGAGCTTGAAAATCTAGTTTGGACTTAGCTTCTTTGTTAAATAAACAAGCTCTTGTGAGCTTTTAACGATCTGAGCTCGAATTGTTCATGAGCAAACATGGTTCATTAACCACCCCTAAACATAATGCTGCCTCTCAACATCAACATTTTGAGCAAAAGCCTCCTTCCCGACTGCCACTGGATCCCTCTGGTTATGGGTAAGACTAAACTTGATTGTAGTGGTGCTTCCATGTTGAGTGGATGAGCTGCCGGAGTTGGGGTGTTGGCCGGAGATCATTAATGGTCTCCTTCACCCTGGAACTGCTTTCCCTCAGATGATTCAAATTATCAAGGAGTTCAATCACCTGAGGCAAGGCTTGGCATGGCTTCATTTTTCACACTTTAAGTAGATCTTGTGAATAGTTTGGGGCATAAATCCATTCTTATCCTCCTGGAGGGCAGTTTCTCTTGACCCAAAATTTTCAATTTATTTCCTTCTAGTTCTTAATTAAGTAAAAGCAGAGCACTGTTATATATGATGATTCAGAATATCAAGTCAGTCAAAATTAGGAAATGTAGATAAGTTCAGAAAACCGAAATAAGTCAAAATTAAGAAATGTAGTAGATACGTGCAAAAATGTTTTTAAAAGTTTAAGAAACGTTAGAAACACATGGAAACTTGTAACAACGTAAAGCCGAACTTATTTTAATGAGCGCTAATATATGGTAGATAGAGTCCAAAACTATCGTTTTAAATATCTATATGAGTTACTATAAACCATTATTTCCTAAAAGCGTAGATTATCTATGTGTATACGTATAATATATATTAAATATATGATATAAATTTAGACGGATAAAACTATAATTCATTTATAAAAACAAGCAGTATTTGATAAACACAACAAAATTTAAGATAGCTATAACAATAACACAAGTGCAAGCACAAATAGAGGCACAATAAAGATATTCATTATATAGGACACTCAGCCTATGAACCAACCTCACCAACTATTACACATGTATAACTGGAAGTTCAATAATATATTTAGTTTTATGGTGAATTGACAATGTAAGATCAAATCTCATTGGACTACCAAAAAAAAAAAAATCTCATTGTTAAAAGTCATTAATCTATGAATTTGATAACAAATCCATAAATCAAATGATCTATTGACTAATTTCAAGAAATTTAACACCTTAAAATATGAAAATAAAGAGTATAAAAAATATCTAAATGAATAGTGAAATATCATCATTTGATTTGATCTTCAAATAAATCAAATATATTTTTCAATGATATGTTGAAGATGAACAAGCGAACAAAACACATGGACCATAGAGGGCATAATCCAACACATCTCACCAAAAGGATTTGACTTAACATCTTATCAAAAGGGTCCGACTTAAGACAAGAGGAATGAGCCAAGAAGTGGCTATATACGAACAATGGAAGTGATTAAGATTACAATATTTATCACTAGTTTCAATATGTGCATGTGCATATCATAACATATCATTACTGATACGAACAAAATGACAATACATACCCACATGTTTTATTTTTAGCATTACATAAGAGTTTCGTTTCCACAACTTTAAAAAAAAAATGATACACATTGACAGTCACAAATATGATAGAAAATTTTGAACCATGCTGCACAATAGCCACTATAAATTATAGATGGGCATAAATATAGAAAACAGAGTTTTGGAAGGACATCAGAACCTGTTTACATATTGTGGAAGGGCATACTAAAAGCCAAAGTCATCAGTAGTAGGATCCTTAAAATGAATAAGGAAAAGAAAACACCCAAAAACCATAAATACCATAGAACCTAGGGCGCTTAGCTTAGTCTATTATGACTACAACAAAAGAACATGGACCCACTAATAATTAATTAAGATTTAAAAAAAAACTGGAAAACCATCTCCTCCCTCAAGTAGCCACTCGCGGAGCAAAAATTGCTGGGTGAATAAATAAATTTGTGCCTGTATCAGAGCACTGCATTGCCTTCCAATAATAATGGTCAAGTTTCCGTCTCTTCAATTTTTCCATTCATTCCAAGGCCGTGGTGTTTTTTTCACCTGCGACCCAGTACTGGTTGACTGCGACCAATATCTTCTCGGGGACAAGAGGGCCATCCTCATGATCCACCATTTTTGTGTCCCACCTCATCCCTCCTATGATCTTCTTCACCTTGATTAGCACATCAACTTCATCACGGATCATGACTGCCCCTTCTGGTCGTAGAATCCGATCCATCTCCAGAAGAATGTCTTCAATATTACATCTGCATTGATTTTGTACAAATATTGGAGCTGAAGGGGCGATAGAAAAACATATGGCAGAAACTCTGTTACTGAAGAAACTGGGACAATCCAAGAATGCCGACTCCAAAAGAAAGTTCCATTGGGTCTACTAATGGCATCAGTACAAATGGAATGGAACACATGTAAGGGAGATGAAACCAATCTACAAGATCTCCTAGGCCCAAGATCAAACCGATCTGATTATCCTGACCATCCAATTTATACCATTTTTCAAAGTAGACAGAATAAAAAAAATTGGCCAAACAGGCAAGCACATACATCTATGATGCTTAGGATAATCCAAGCTCTTCAAATGTACTGCTATGTAGGGCTTCCAAATCTTTTCTAATACATTCAAGGTCAAAACCACATCTAAGGGAGACTTAAACTACACTAATGTAGACTAGGCGGCACAATCAAAAGAGACTTACTTGTCATTGTACAAGCTGAAAACACCATTCGCATGAATAAGGTCATATGTTCTTGGGTATGTAGAGAAGCCTTCACACCTGAACCAGAAAAGGAGAAGTAGAGAGGAGAAAATAAAGGTTAGAGAATGAAAACAATATATAGAGACCAATGAAACCAAAGTTAAGCTTAGACAAAAAAAATTTAAACTTCTTCACACCACACAACTGAACTACTCCCAGTAAAAAAAGTGCACAAACATCGACTATGTTGAAATTCATGAGTAATTCAATAATGAGTATCCCAACTACGAAATGCCAGCTGTCTTCAAATGTTTAAAGTCATCATATATAAAGGTCACTAGCTTTACTTAAAAGGGTAAATCTAAATTGAGGAGATAGTAATAACTGTCTAAATATGGAAATATCAGGCACAAAGCACCATGCCAACTATCCACAAATTAGTGATGTGATCTTCATATTAGGTTCGCCACTTACTAGGAGATTTCAAGGGTAACATGTATACTGAAAACCTCTTTTAAAGATGGTAAATAGGTCAAATAATAAACAATTGCCCATACTTGGAATGATATATCTAGTAGAAAACATTATGAGACAAGTGATAACAAAAAGAAAATCAACGTCACTAAAAAATATGGATAGGAAAACCCTAGCCCCCAGAAGTAGACCAAGACTAAACCCAAACTTAGAAAAAAACACTCCTGACAAACACAAAGCACGTTAAAAGTAACACTTCCAATGTAATGACTAGAACAAGAGCCAAAAATCAAGTTGTACCAGTCATGATATATGCCGATCAACCCACGCTCATATATAACACCCAGAGTGTTTTTCTCAGCTATGGTAGGAACAACATTCATAACCCACAATTTGGGAGATTCAAGTGCTGCGGCAAAACTTCCAAGTCCGGCATTCATATCCATAATGTTGCGATACCTGCCCGAGTCAATAATCTTATTGGTCTTTTTATACGCTTTTACATGCTTCTTCCATAATTTGTTGTCCTCCAGGTATGTCTCAACAGAGACTCCAGGGACAGATCCACTAGCTATTCTTGGAGGAACAGCATTAAGCCTTTCCGGAAATGCCTTCAGTTCCTCACCAGCAACTTCGTCTGGATTATTAACGTCAGGATAAGGAGTTATGCATGCCTCCATCTTCTTGTACCTACACCACAAGAAAGATAAATATTTTTAAATTGCAAAGTGTAAGAAGTAAATTGAGAACATATTTCACTGGAACAAAGGAAGAAAAAGATGAACATTCCATGCCAGTTTGCAACAACTTTGAGTCTGGACAGGACAGTTTAAGATTCGAAGATCATTCAATGAAAAATAGAAACTGCTCAAAACCCTAGCAAAAATGAATTGCACTTTCATGTGCTCAAAATGTTGGGAGCCATCAGATGTACCAGAAAACACAGCCTTTTGATTTATGTCAATTAAATTATTGGATTTTAGTGTTTGGATGGCTTCATTTTTCATCTCGTACTTTGCAGTTTGCACCACTCCAACAACGATGTCACAATAGTGAATGCTCCAACTTGGAAACTTTTTTCCTCACCTTCGTTTTCGGGCATATCTAAGTCCAATTTCAATTATTGTCCCCATCTAAAAGGGCCCTTAAAACAGGGTTATAACCAAGGATTAAAAATACTGTTTCGGGAGATGTATCGCCATCGGTCCCAACCAAAACTTATACGTATTGGTTTTGGTACGATACATAATTTTTTTTCTTTTCTTTAACAAAATTGAATTAAATTTTAAAAATATCAAATGAGTTATAGGAACCAAATTAATTAAATATAAAGTCATGGGAAGCGACTCAAAGACAAAATAGCAAACATAGTTACAATTACACAATGAATTCTCACATAAATAATTAATAAACGATATGTATCATCTGTTTTGTATTGGTACAAATATCGCATAGGGGGTTACCAAAACCTATACGTATTACCCGTTTCGTATCGGTTTTAACAAATTTTATTTTCATGATTATAACAGAACCCCGGAAGCAAAAGCTTACTTTTCTAAAACACTATCTTCTTAACATATGAATGTATCCATCCTGCATTCATCTATAGGCTGAACACAAAAATACCCATGGAAATAATGACGTTAGACGATTACTTATTATTACCGACTTGTATATCTCAGTATTACTGATCAAATGATAGTCATAATAATAATAATAAGGGTAATGCTAGCTCCACTTTCTTCAAGGGGAAAAGACATGTGGCGTTGTCTTCCATTGAGAGAAAGACACATGTTTTGAACCAAATATGTCTATCCCTTGAAGAAAGTGTCTCTTAAAAGAAAGTGGAGCTAGCAATACCCTAATAATGATGATAGAGTGTGAAGTCTGACCCTGTAGATCTGTTAGACATGATAAAATCCCCAACCTTGACCACCAAAAATACACGATAAATAATAATATTATCTCAGAAGTTTTTCACTTGTAAATGAAGTATAAGAAATTGGGAAACAGTTCACATTCAAAGTCAGCACGATTTTTACCACTCCAACCATGGAATTAGCAAGTATTGTTGATGCATGGGTTTGTCAACATATAGTCTCCTTTAAGTTACAACTGAAAGACCGAAAGCTGATATTTAGGTTCAGTCTATTGGAACAATGGTATCAAACACAACAACATGCTCTAATCTACCCATGTCACAATTCTATCATTTTTATATGAGGCATTCCAGATCAGAATATTTAAGAAACTCTTCATCTCTACGAATTCTCCAATCTTTTCAGTTTTTTGGTTTAAAAAAATTCAGCAATTTCCCACATGCATATAGAGAACTCTATAGCACATAGGCCAGCTAACCATGCCAAGAAAGTAGCAAGTAAGGATTATGGAGAGATGTACACATAGAGAACAATCTACTGTAATAAGTTTGTTCTGAAGCATTTGGGTCTCACAGAAGGCAAGAAAACTCGGTTAAAGGTCGAATTATTCCTGGACAAATATTCATTTATCTGGCCAGTTAACATCCAACATGTTGATAGAAACTAGGAGATGCCAGCCAAGTACTGTCACATACCAGACATCGTTTTCATTTGTTGATTCACACATAGAAGCACGAGAATCCTCTTGTCTCCCACGGCATGAATCAGCATTTACTCTCTTTCTCCATATGGCAATTTCACCCTTCTCGTGCTTTTTTTCCCAACAAAGAAGTTTGGCAATCTCTTCAATCTTTCGTTGTTCCTCCTGGAGTTCCTCCTTCGGACGCTGCCATGCTTTGTAGTTATTCTTCCAATTGATGGGAGGACCAGAAAGCACCCAGTAGCCGCCAGGTCTGAGAACTCGATCAACTTCCATCATATACATTCCATCTGGAAAGAGAGAAGTCCAAGGATGTTGTCATAAGTAGTTGCTACCACCTAAATGCAGTAATGCCAATGCTCCCAAAAAAGGCAATAAAACTCTGTTTAAAAAATTCAAAATTTCACCATAAGGATAGAAAGTCATTTGTAATGAAACTGTCCATGCTTTTGACAAAAGATGTAGATTAGTACTTAATCCTCACCATTTGCTCCCCACGGAATTAAGCAACGAGAGCAGTGAGCCATGTCAAAAGCTCTAGATGGGTAAGGCAATTTTATTGTTCCAAGAACGCCAATGACTGCAGGAACACCTCTTTCCAGAGCAAATTGAACCTGTGCTTCGTGTGAGTCTCTTGGTGCGAATGACATGGCTATAACATTTCTTTTCAGAAGGTATGCACCCCAACTCGCGACCTAAGCAAAATCAACCATAGTTAATTAAGCAACTAAAAAAATTCAATATAACAAGGTGAACAATTAAAAACAAGCTTCACAGATTGGTGCAACCAACATGAAAACATGGACCATAACAGAACTGAACGGATCACACAGATAAGGTGAAAATTTGAAGTCCCATCCCTCAAACGGAGGTGCAAGTGTGTGAGAAAGGTCGAAGGGTTGAAACAGATTAAACAAGCACTCCATAGATCAGGTAACCTGCAGTGAATGGGTCAAGTTCCAGATATGGGAAGGATCATATTGTGAATAATTGAAGAAATATCCCTCGAAAGAAGTTCTGGGGAGAATATATATGCATGTGTGTTTGGGGGGGGGGGGCTATAACAAAATAATGAGTAACATACCCCACAACCAGTGTCCAGCGCCGTTCTAACTGTCCCATTTTTAATTGGGATCACAGAAGCAAGTTGATTAATATATGCATCTGCTCCTTGAGGAAACTGTGTTCCTCCCCCTGGGAATCTGAACACGTTGCCCTCATATTGAATCCAGTTCTGAACAGCCTTCTCAACCGTCAAGCTCTTATATGGTGCATTTGCATAAGGAACATAGTCACGACTCTTGGGCCAGGGAAATGGGGTCACATATCCTCTGGGTGCAGGGATGAGGCAATGGAGCTTCTCTTCCTCTGGAGGACAATGTCTTTCTCTGTAATTCATATTTTCTCTAGGAAAAGTCATCGCTCGCATTTGATCTTGGCAAGGCGTGTAATCTGTGTAGCGAGCATCACAAGGCTCGAATACTTTGGCTTTTGATTCGGAACCATCAATTGTTCCAGCTTCACCACCATGATGGGTTTCGAAATTCAGATTGGAGAGGATACTGCAGTCAGTCTGCTGGGTCACCTCCACAGCTATGCTATCTCCCTTCCCAAAACCACTTTTCTGCCACGCACCCAATATATAGAAGAAACAGCACATACCAACTATGATAAATATAGACACAGAGCACCTAGTCCTACTGTCTCCTGAGTTCATTTTTGGTGCCATGATGGACCTGAAATAGTTCCCAAATTATTTTAGTATGGCTACCGAAGATGGTAGAAGATTTGAGTTTATAGAGTATAATCAGAAGTTCAGTACTATGAATGTTCAGTTTGAATATGCTCTTAAGGCACCGAGATACAATAAAAATTCAATTCAAGTAATTTTTCACATACAAGCATATCCAAAAATAGTCAATTCAAACCCGAACTGAAAGGGCAATAGGCTCAATTCCAGAAGGGGAGATCTTTAAACCAATGTCCATGAAACAGGGGATGGATTTACTTCAAGATCAGATCTATAAAACTAAATTAAAACACAGAACAAAGAACAACAAATGAAAACTCAACAGTAATTTCAATCGTACTTCATCACAACTTATCAACTTTTAAAGCTGATAGCAAAATCATGTTTTTTTTTTTTGGTGATCGGTAAATAGCAAGTTATGAACTTGTAATGACGCATCAAGTTTAAACTTGTCGCGGTAGAACTGAAATAGAATTTGTATACATTGAGCATCCAAGCTGAAACAAAAAAAGGGAAAAATAGATTTTTGAAAATAAACAGATCCAATGGCAGGAAAGCAAATCCAGCGCAAACCAGACCGATAAACTAATGTAAGAAAGAGTAAAAATCGAAAAAAGATCAAATATCCACTCCAAATTAACGCCTGGAGATTGAAACATAGGGTCCTACACTTGAAAAGTTGAGTA
Organism: Tetracentron sinense; assembly: GCA_015143295.1. Lineage (NCBI taxonomy): Eukaryota > Viridiplantae > Streptophyta > Magnoliopsida > Trochodendrales > Trochodendraceae > Tetracentron > Tetracentron sinense. Next base: position 9,101,564 of record CM026573.1, read on the forward strand.
AAAACATCGCATTTCGCATCAGATACAGCAAAACGAATAACAAAACATGGCATAATCAAGGAAAGAATCCCAAGAAAAAAGAACAGTGCAGAAGAAATAGATCTGCTGCGAAAGTTGAGATCAGTTAGTAAGTAATTTCAGAAAGAGAAACGAAAACCGATTCAAGATCTTGCACAACATTTGACATTAATGAAGAGAAGATAATCTCTTACACCAAGCTCATAAGCTGAATCGAAGGAGAGAGATCAGAGGATCCACGTAAACCCTAGCTTTCGAGGAGTTTGAACTTTGAATGTTTTGCGTCTTTGGCGATGAGAGATTGAAGAGACGCTTCTTCTCTTCTCTCTTTTCGATTCTTGATTTCTCTTTCTCTTTCTCTTTCTCTTTCTCTTTTCTTAATGAATTGAAAAATGCTTAGTGAGACGAGACCGCAAAGGGGTGCGTACTACTCTCCTATCGCTTTTGCGATCCCGCCAAAACAAAACAACTCGGCGTGGGACCCGCGCATCTTAAGTGCGGGGTCGGATTTGGTCTGGGCCCTCGCCATACCAAACCCATCTGGCCCACTCATTGTCTCACTCATGGTGCTCCTTTAACTGCCCTTCTAACCTTGGTTCGGAAATTTTAACTCTTGCAGTTAATTGTTTTTCAAAAAACTAAGGTTACTCGAGGGGGTGTATTCGAGCCGAGCTTGGCCCTGCTCGGCTCGGCTCGGCTAGAAAGGGATTACTTTAGGCTCGAAGCTCGATTGGTCTATATTGGTGCTTGGAAAATCGACTTGAAGCTCGACTCGAATTCATAAAGCTCGGCTTGAATATTTTTTAAAATATATATATATTAATATTCAAGTCGAGCCAAGCTCGAGCTGAATCAAGCCTCAATCGAGTCGGGGCTGAATAAATAGGTCTTGGCTCGAGCTTGGCTTGAATACATTTCAAGATTGAAAACTCGACTCACTCCACCCGATTGAGCTGCATATTCAAGCTTGAGCTCAGCTTGATTGGGCCGAGCCGAGCAATCGAACTAGCTCACCTTGTATGCACCCCTAGTTACATGGTTGAAGACTAAGGGTTAATGAATTGTCAGACCAAAACCGTCTGGCCCATTACCGTTGATCAGAAATCTGATATGATTCACATACACGGTCTAGCTGTGTGTGTGAGTTTTGTGTGTAGTTAGTTATATGATAACATTTGTTTTTTTGGAAGGTAAGCTGGGTTAGGCAGACACCTACCAAAGAAAAATAGGTTGGATTCGATCCCAGGTCCTTATTACGACGCCAAAGGATTTTACCAACTAAGCTAACATTTCACCAAAATGTAAACGGAACACTGCTACTAGCATAAGAGATCGAATCAAAGCCAATTGTATTTGAATTTGGGGAAAGTTCAATCGCGCACAGAGGCCAACACATGTTCCTTATAATTTTTATTAACTGTGGTTAAGATTCACTAAGTCTTGGGATTCAACAACATAACCATGATTTTTAGGAAACAAATATTTGATTATAATTAAGAATTTTTAACCCTTAGGGTTAATATTTATTTTAAAAAACACTAAAGTTATATTGTTGAATCCATGGTTTAAAAAATCGTTCAAACCGTTACGTAAAGGTTTCGGTGGTCTCTGATACCTGATACCTTATATTTACCTGTTTATCTTGAAACAAAACCGTAACCCTCGAAACCGTTACGTAACGGACGTTACGCTCAATACAGAAAGGTTTCGGTCGTAGGACTGGGTTCTGAAAATCTCTAAACTCATTTTAAAACCTCATCTTTGCTTCATCTCTTTTTCTCTACCTATTCTTAGTACCTTTCTTTTCCTAATTTTTTTTTTTTTGTTGATTAACAACTTGATTTTGGGTTTAATTCATAGATTTGAAGGAATCCAAGATAGGTTCTTTATTTCGGGTATGTTTTAACTCTCGACCATCTAATTTTCTTATTTCTAATTTTTGAATTTCATATTGGCTTTAAAAGTATCTTGTTACTCATTTATTATATGTTTTTTTTTATTTTTTTTTCTATTTATTTGAAATTTTTTAAAGCAAAAAAGATAAAAAAAATAAGTAAAGGTCGAAACCATTACATAACGACATTCCGTAAAGGTTTCGGCCGTGTCCGTTACGATGTCCGAAACCATTTTTTTAAACCTTGGTTGAACCCTAAAGATTGGTGAATCTTAACAATGGTTAATAAGGGTTAAAAGGGTCATGTGTTGGTCTGTGGGTTCGATTGAACTCTACCCGAGTTTAATCACAATTGGCTTTGATTCGATCTTTGCCTTGAAGGGAGGGGTGTGAACATCGCACTTCGTATTCAAATTCGTTTACTCGGATAATTATCTGAATATGTATCTGGAAAGGGAATTCAAATAGTGATTTTACTATCGGTTTATAATTGGATACAAATAAGGATATTTGTATATCCAATTCCATAAATATTCGATTGATTATATAATGTAATATTATGTATATAATTAATATATTATAAAGTTACATAATTAAAATAATTTAATAAATAGCTTTTATATGATTTAAGACATTAATGTTTTTTTAATTAAATAAAAATAAAATATTAATTTATTATTATTTTTAAATAAAATTTATATTTTCTTTCTATTAAATTTTAAAATCAAAATAATTTAAATATTATTCAAATTAAATAAAAATTAATCAGAGTCTCTATAAATATTTATTCCAATTCAAAAAGTCGGATAATGGAAAGCGAGGTGCATATATTTGCCAAGGGTGCATGTTGGAATCACTCAGCTAAATTTTTTTTCTTTTTTAGGTTATCATTTAATAGACTCTAAACAAACACACATGACACACCCAGTTGCTTTTAGTGTTTATTAAAGTTGGGATTGAACTTTGCTTTGAGCGGGATACTATGCTTAGAATCAGTCCATTTGTTGTATGAGTTTGGCAAGTGGGCCCAATATTTAGTCGTCATTGTATTTATGTGTCTTTGATAGTCGGACCCAGCTACGTTGAATTGCAGGACGGCAAGGAGAATTTATCATAGGGCAGTGATTAGCACACCCGCATAGGAAATCTAATGTCATGGCCATGTGTCCCTTTTAACACTCTTTTAATTATGGTTAAATTTTATAAATTAAAGCAAATATTTTGGTTTTTATACTATTTAAAAATCAAACTTAGATTGCTTAACTATGAGTAAGTGATTCTTTAATTACAGTTGTTGAGTGGTAAAAAAGGGATATTGACCAATGAAGATTGTACATTAGAATAGATAATCTACTGCTCAACATCAGGAAGTTAAGTATTTCCGTTTATTATATGTAGGGTTTACTCGCCATAATCATCCCAGCCTTGAATTTGCTTTGGTGGACACCCAAGCCAAGTATTCAGGCATCCACAAATGATGGGACATGTGGAGTTTTAAAGGGAAGAGAGATCAAGTGGGGGAGAAGTCAAAATAATGGGGAAAAAATAAAATGACTTCTTCCCCAAATTATTGCCAAGTGCCCCATCATTTGTGGATGCCCGAGCGCGCTTGGCTTGGGCTTCCACCAGAGCCAAACTTTTGCCTAATCATCCCTCTAGTGTTGTGAAAAGTTAAAAGGATTTTAGTTGGGCTATCTTCAAAAGCATTGACACAATTAGGGCTAGCATTAATGCTAACTTTCAATAAGACCGGTAGATTTTTTTTTGAGGTCGTCTTGAGAGTGTTAATAGCACTTTTCTGTTTCAGTGGCATTTTTATAATTTTGTCTTTATAAATATTTGTAATTCGCTCATAAAGTTGTTTAGTTCTCTATTTAAGGCCTCTTTATGCAAATTTTTTTTTTATCATCAGACTTGAAAAAATCCTCATCTCTAAAGTAAGAGTTGAGATTTTTCTTCTTTCCTTGTTCTCTGTCTTTGATTTTTGCCTTCATTATCAACTTGTTGAATTTGGATGTTGGGTAGTCCACCTTATTGAGTTTAGGTAGTTTTTATACTCACGATTAAGTTTTTCATTGTCAACCTTCAAATTAAATTATTCCTTAATCGCTCCACATTAGTTGGTATCAGACCAAGGTCTTCCCTGACGTGATCCAATTGTTACACAAATAGTTCCATAACGTCTTGATAATTGTAAAAAATTGGATTCAAGATATTGTTCAAAAGCATGTGGTCAAGATAAATGAAATTTTTGGTGAAATTTAGCTCTGACATTTACAGAATTAAAATCTGCATTCCAAGCATGATAATAAAGATGTCTTTGGATGTGAATCTGACGATTTGTTTTCTTTTGAGTCAAGTTAATTACATAAAAATTTGAAGAAGGATAAAGTGTAGAGTGAACAAAATTTCCGATGATTTCTTTGCCAACTTATGAAGAAAAAAATTGATAGCTATGATTAAGCTTCCAAGCTCTCATCGTGATAGAGACAAATATTACTATTTTTTTCTATCACTTTGAAAATCGATATAAACCATAAATTTTCCATTTAAAAATTTTGTTTTCTTAACCTAAAGGGAGAGTAGTGGCTAGTATTACACCACCAATGAGAGTTTTAAAAAAATAATTTAAATTTTGTGTTAAAAGCGGAGGCTATGATGAAAGTTCGGATCGGCTGGGCCTTCCCTAGTCATAATGGGCTGGGCCCTTGTATCCGCATATGAAGCGTCACGTAGCATCTTTAGTTCGTGACGTGAGCTCTTCAGTTCGTGAGTTCTCGAGCTGCTATGCTTTAGCGTATCAACGGGGCAAAGCTGACTAATCGGCTCTGTAGGGTGGATTTGGGGATAAGAAAGAAGATACCCAATTAAAGATATAGATGTCCATACTGCCCTACGGGAACTTGCCCGATGATTTGTGATCTTGGGAGATGTCCTTTACAAAAGGTCCTTTCAAGGGGTACTGGCCTCTAACATGGGTGAGGTAATTAACTACGCCTTACTAGTCCGTAGGTAAAGAGGCTCCCTCCAAGGCTAGCAGAAGGAAGAGCTAACTGATGGCTAGAGATTCCTAGGTCATTTCCTTTATCTACACTTTCTTAGTGCTTGAGTCCGTGTCCTCCTCGATTCGGGATCGGCTTCGGGTCAACAACCGGTTGCGGAAGATTTTGAAGCGAGCGAAGCAAGCTGAAAAACTATAGGCGGCAAGAGACTTTAGGGCTTGTTGGAGCTGCTGAGCATAACGAATCGAAGCCGAAGACGGATCAAGGTAGCTTGCCTGGACGAATTGAATCATTAAAGAAAGGATTTTATTTCATTTTAAGGCTACGCTACTCTTTAAGGTTTCGAGGTGACGGCATGTTGTCAATTGCTTTCACTTTTGCCGGATCCGCCTCAATTCCTCCTTCTTACTAAGCTAAGATTGACATATAAGCAACTCCTAACAGAAAAGGGGGAAGCTAACAGGTGTGGCAATGACCGGTATCCGTACGTACGGAGGCCTTTAGACTCGCTTCGGCGACTTCGCTCGTTGGGTGAGGTAAGGAGTAGTCTAAGAGTGGCTAGTGCTTCTAGTAGCAGCCAGCAAGCAGCCTTGCCAGCTTCTCCTTAGTCTTCCTCTCCTCGCTTTAGTAGTTAGTCTTCGTCCCTCGTCGCTTCTTTCTGCCCGCCTTAGCTGTTTATTATGCCACTCTTTCGGGTTCGGTCTCCTCCGTCCCCAACGGCAGTAAGTTAATACTTTTGGTTAAACGAGGGATCAGTCTCACTCCCTCGAATATGTCCTTTTTGCCCGCCCCCGCCACAGCAGGCGGGTTGGTTCCTCTGTCGTCGCCGGGGAGCTCTTGGCGAGGAGCTTGCCGCAGGGTGGGCTTGGCGAATAGAAGTAGGCGGTTCAAAAGACCGTCGCGATAACTCTCCCCTCATCCAGCTTTGGGAGTATTTCGTACTCTGAATCTCGTCGTCTTACCTCTGGAATGCCGTCGATCGGAGCCTCATTCCTGATCTCCTCGGTAAGTCTCGTTATTATCAAAAATCTTTCTATTTATTGGGCTTCCTTTCTTTCCTCCCTGTCTTTCTGGAAGCTCCAGGTCCAGGATTTTAGCTTTGCTTTGAGAAGATTAACTGTTTCATCCGCAAAATAAGAATAAGAATCCTTTTTATGGGATCCCTAAAGCTGGGCCTCAGACGCTTGGAGCCAATTAACCTAGCGTTGCTGGCGAAAGTTGGGTGGAGGTCCCTGCATGAAGACAACGCGGTGTGGTGGCAAATATGAAAAGCCAAGTCTTTTCCGAACGGTGGCTTCCTGGAAGCGGCGCAGAGGAGGAGTTCGTCGGTTCAAGTGAAAGTTTATTAGACTAGTCCCACTAAGATGGCGGGGAAACTTACTTCCTGTGGGGGAGCCATTCACGAGTACCGAGAACGATGCCGTCGTTATACACACCTTTATCCACTTTACCCCGAATCCCATTCTTCTAAGCAAATATTCCAGAAACCTTCAGTTGACATGTCTCTGCCGCAGGTGGAACTGGATATCGATCCAACGGGTTCGGACGCGAGCGAAGGGAACGTAGAACACAGACATCGCATAAACTTGAATACTTTTTAGAGTCTTTTTAATGAGTTGCACTCTCCCGGATAGAGTGGGGTCAATCACTCAACCTAGTCAGTGTAGATTCCACTCCCAGCCTTAACCCTGTCTCGCGCGTGTTTTTTTGTGTTGTGTTGAGAGCTTCTCATTCTCTTATAGAAGCCCGCGTCCACGCCGCCAACCGATCAATCCATCGAGTTATTTCTGGGCTAAGGTTGCTCATTCGTAATGCGCCATTCCCACATCCCCCCTTGAGCCGAAGGAGCTCTCACAAATAGAATTTGAGTACCACGGAGCCTCAGCTATTTCATTACCGAACCAACCCTAGCTACATATAGCTATCAAAAGAGAAGCGGCTAGTCCTTATTCAACTAACAAGTAACTATCTCAATTGGTCTCGGTATCGGTCCTTTCCCTCATTACGATTGACTTCTTTTAGAATAGTTCTCTTCCCGCATGTCCTTCGGGCTAACATTCTCACTTTCTCTTTATCTCTCACTATATATGCATATTGTGTGTTTATGCATGAAATATAATATATAATTTAGAAATAGCCCTACGAATATAAAAAAAAGAAGTAAAAAACTACTCAATAATAGGAGAAGACAATTAATCTATTTAGACCATCAATGAGATATTTTTGGTACAAGTCACGGGATTATATTGCAACCCCGATTAATAGTAGTGTTAGTATCTCTTCTTGGTTAGTGAGTTAATGCCAAGCATTGGAAAGTTGATTGATAGGGTAGATATTATAACCATCGCACCCTCCTTGGGGCTCAATCCTGGAACCTACCTGTTTAGAGGAGACACACTACCACTGGGACTAGCGTTGTCAACGGGTCGGGTTCAGGCTGACTCGACCCGGTCCTGACTCAGTCCTGACTAGTTCCGATTAATAAATGGCCTGGCCCGAAGCAGCCCACTTATTAATCAAGCCAAATCGGGTCGGATTGGGCCGGGCCGGGCCAGGCCAGCTCATCTAAAAATTCACATGCAATATTTTGCCTAAAAACTAAACAGTCCTATCAGGCTAGGTTAGTCGAGCTAAGCTCGGTTAGAAGCCTACCGAAACGGGCCACAAGCTTGAGGTTCCAAGCCCAAACCCAACCTAATTAATAATAAGGTTGGTATGGGCTGGCCCACCCCATGACACCCCTAACTGTGACATGCCCAAGATGTGTGATATGTGATAATCAATGAGAATGAGGCACCCATTGTCCTCAAGGAGAATGCTAACTTCAGTTTCTCTCTTCATTTTTTTTACGGGATCAATAAGTCTCTTCATTTTTCTAACCACTTATGCAGTTAGAAATAACTAAGAAAGAGAGACGTTCATGTGTTGAAACTTTAATGGTAAAGGTAGATGAAAAAAATGAGGACACTTGTTATTCCCGTAGAAAAAGTGACTAAAAAAGAAATTAGGGCTAGCATTACCCTTATTATCAATAGAGAAAGAAAATGATGTTGTGGTGCTAAGTCACAGACTCTGAATTCAGTCTAATGTTTGCATCTTGTCTTTCGATAGGGTGGTCTTCTAAGTCCGGCACTCGGTTCTCTAATTCACCAACAAATGCTAATTGGGGTTGGGGTGTATTTAACTGCCAAAAAAATATATGGTGGTCTTCTTTCTGTTATTCATATAATCTTGGTTATTGAACATTTGATTTGTATGAGAGGTCATATTTCGATCTTGCTTTAAATCCTCTTATCATATCTACTACAACCACTATGTTATAAAATACCTGTGCGGTGAGTGGTGCGGTGGTTCAAAGGCAATGGGTGCTCCCATTGATCTTCATGTGTTCGAGCCAGCCCCTAGTCTTTCTTAATGTGTGTGGTTTGTGGAATATTACCTGTATGTTCGGAGACTAGTTCGGATCTAAATAGGTGGGAGACATCCCAAGTAAGAAAAAAAAACAATGTAATAAAAAGACTATACAAATTGGCGAACTCGATGAAAAACAAAAGTTGGTATGGGCCTAACCCAATCTATCTACTGTGGACCTGGACCTGAACCTCTGAACCTTGCATAAGCCCCTCGATCCCATAGTTTAGAATTGAGAATTATTATTATTATTGCAAGACATTATTTATCTAAATATTCTTTTTTCAAGGTCTTATCCTCATCCATCCGCGTGCGAGAGGTGCACATTGCCATTTGAACTACAAGTGGTAGAGCATATGTTAGTACAAAGTACGAATCTTATAGATTTTTTTTCTACCAGATTCTGGCCCATTCTTTTTTTTTTTTCTTTTAATTGTAATAAATTGATTGCACCACTGACTTGTACTTGACTTAGGATATGTTAGTTAGATGTCTAAGCATGTTGGGTGTGTTGTGCGAAAACATGTATACCCGGTGAAACGAATCCAAAATATAGTAAAAAAATTAAAGTGAATCAAAATAAAAACAAACCACAAGAGCGACGATTTACGGAGTTTAGCAAGATGTCTATGTTTATGGGCAACGGTAATCAATTACTAATTTATTAAGAAGATTTATAATGCTCTTACAAATCCTCTTCCCCAATACATGCCAAAAACGACCCCTTTTCTTTATATAGAATAAAACCCTAAAACATCAATTTTATATCAGAGTTGTAATAAATGGATAAAATACTCAAAATCAGTTAGACCATTAAACGGGTAAAATGTCCCCTAACCCCACAACAATGGTGGGGAAACCCCAACATTACCCATTAATCGGATCACTCGGGTCGTCAAAGAATCATCATGAATCCGAATTGAATTCATGACAATTTTCCAACCGGGTGGGCCTTAGAAACGGCCACACTTCACTACTATAAATTCATTTAGAGGGTTTATATAGATAATAGATATTACATCATCTCAAGATGAAACTATATCAAATCTATTCATAATGAAATCAAATTAATTCATCCTAATCTATTTCAAATTCAAATGAACTTAAAAAATGAGATACATCATACAATGTATTTCACATCACCTTATTACATCACTTTATTAAATTCTCTAAACTATCTTTAATACATTCCCACAACTACATTACGTAATCCTTTTAAAAAAGATCTTACAATTAGTTAAAAAAAAGTAACACATTAATTATTTTAACTTTATTGATAAATCGGCGGAACATCATGATAGTTACAAATTAATTCATTCTAATCTATTTCAAATTCAAATCAACCTTAGATATGAGATACACTTCTTGTTACACCACCTTATTGTATTATCTAATACTACTATTTAGGGCGGAGTCAGGATTCTCTTACATGGGTTAACAATGAGGTTTTGGGTGGCATATCCCCTGATTTTTTTTTAGGGTCAAGTTGTGGGTCATTGCGTCTGTTTATGTCCGATTGTAAGGAATATATTTTTTCACAGGAGTTTTGGGGGGGCTAGAGCTCCTCGTCCCCCCCGACTCTGCCCCTCTCCCAAGCTACGTCCCTTAGGACTTAGCACTATAGGGAACTTTTTTTTCCCCTAAAATTTCAGGGATGTGGCTCCACCCCTGCTACTATTATGGTTTGACTTGGTTATGGGTGATTAGTGATTGATGCTGCCTTGGGAATACACTCTCCTTCTACCTTTGAGCATCATTCTGCCATTTGTTCTTAGTACATTTTTCAGAACCTTAAACTCTTTCCACCATCCAAGTGGCTATAAATCCACGTTCATCAAGTCAGAACTGATCTTACCAAAATAAAAAAGTTAGGCTGCAGGCACAGCACAATTGCTAGTGGCACCCTTTGGAAAGCGACCGACCACCTAACTTCTCAAGGAACAAGATCTCGTTTTTTTTTGGGGTACTCTATTGTTAGTATCAGTAATTAAATGCTTAGCATTCGAAGCTGTCTGTAGGTGGGCATCTCAGCCCCCTACACCTAACTGGATTGGAACCCGGATTACTCTAATAGGGATACATAATCCAAACTTAGAGATCGAATCATAGCCAATCGCAATTGAGCTCGGGGAGAGTTTAATCACACCCACATGTCAACACATGTTCCCTTTAACCCTAATAACTGTGGTTAAGATTCCTTAACCCATAAGGTTTAATAATCTAACATTATTTTTAAAAAAAAATATTAAACTCTAGTTAAGAATTTTTAACCTTTAAGATTAATATTTTTTAAAAAAAACTAAGATTATATTATTGAACTTTAAGAGCTAATGAATCTTAACCACAATTAATAATGATTAAAGAAGACATATGTTGACGAATGGGTGTGATTGAACTCTCCCGAGTGCAATTGCAATTGGCTGTGATCCAATTTCATAAAAAAAAAACTATAATGTCAAGGTCTCATAATAACTTTGTTCACGAGTCTCGTTAAAATTACTAGGACATTGAAATAAAGAGATGCCAAAAGTGATTAATGAGTGAGTGCGTGACTGAAGGTATTAAAGAATTTTTTTTTTTTGAACAGATGGTCCGCTACCTAAGGGGGTGTTTGGCATCGTTCCAGCGGAACGTTTTTTCATTCCATTTCATTGGAACGCACGGGAACACGTTTGGATTGTCACGATTCTTGTTCCGTTCACGAAAACGGGATGAAAAAGAACGAAACTTCCGGAACAATAAAAAGTCACTTCGCGGATCGGAATGGGCGCAACGCGATCAATTGTTCCCGATAAATTCTAAAAAGGCTCAAAAGAGTCTTCTATGCACAAACAACTCAAGAGACCAAGCTCAGGCTTCCTCAACCCACCGACGATTGTCCAGAATTTTCTGACGCCGGTGAAAACTCCGGACCGCGACGAGGTATTCCCCCCCCCCCCCCCCCCCCCTCTCTCTCTCTCTCTCTCTCTCTCTCGCTCTCTCATTCTAGTTCAACGAAAGGGGTTTCTCTCTCAACGCATGTCAAGATCTGTGATCAAGGTTTTTATTTTAGAGGGTTTTGATTTGGGAGGGAATGAAATTGAGTGCAATGGTTATTGAAAGAAGAATTCTTTGAAGCTATTGGTCGAGCATGGCACAGGTGATACAAGTTGGCACCCACATGGTGATTTTGAGAGGTTCTGGGAGAAAAAGTATCAGCAGCTCATCCACCCTACAATGGAGCCCTCTATCTTTTAATTTGTTTTTATCATAATGAAGTCCTTTATCCAGATTTTAGAATTGGGATCATCCAATCTCAAGTGTATTTAACTTGAATTAGATGTGCAGAGTAATTAATTTCAATGTAGAAAGAAACGAGTAACAGAAGTAGATGTGGCTGCTCCATGGAATGATTGGGCATCAATTGATAGTGGGGATCAAACGGCAAATTGGGTACAATAGTTTACGTTTCTGATCTACTATGGGTTTTTGAGTGTTCTTTAAATGCTGATTTCTGGAAAAAAAAAAAAAAAAAAAAAACCTTGGTTTTGTTACTCCACCAAATTGATACCAAAATTCTATAGAACGAAGGGTAGAAGGATGCCCCCCATTTTGTTCCAACTCACCCAAGGAGATCTAACATGCACCCTTCATCACTCCTCTTGTGAATCTATCTTTGTTAACAAAATTTTTGGGTTCCTCTTCTACGAATTTTTTTCCCAGATCTGTGCATTTTTTTTGTTGCTTCCTTCCATATTTTGAGTGATGTTTGATTCGTTAATGTAATATTTTGTGTAAAGGGCTTCGCCTTTTTACGTGTATATGATAATAACTGATACATGTTCTAAACGTCCAGATTAGAAATCAGAAATTCTAGTTCCAATTCAAAATCAAAGTAGTTGCAATAATTACCATCTCCTCTCCTTAAAGAAAAGTAGTTAGACTGATGTTACTGTGAGTTTTTTTCATCCAAACGCGATTTTGTCGTTTCTGTTCCCCGGAACAGAGTCTGGCTGACTGCATTCAAACGAGTTTTAAGAACAAAACCGTTCCAAAAAAATCAGACTATTCCTGGGATCAGAAACGATTCTAATCCGGAACGATGCCAAACGGGCCCTAACTTACCCATGTCCCCATGTCCCTTTTAACACCCCTTTAATCTTGGTTAAGCTTAACTAAATTAAAGTTAAGATTTTGTTTTTTTTTTAAATTTTAAACAAAGGTTAGATTACTTAACCCTAAGAGTGAGTGAATCCTAACCACAATTAGTGAGCATTTAAAAGTGGGGTGTGAACCATTGAGGGTTGACCATTTCCTCATATAATAGAAATCTCAGGTACAATTAAGTTTTTTCCATTTTTTTTGTGTAAACATCATACAAGACGCTAATTTAGTTGTGAATCAACTGGCTGTTACGAATCATTTCTAAGTATCCCCTGCTTCTTAGGCTTATAGTTGGGGCAAAACAAAAACAAAAAAAATCTCTTGATCAAAGTTAAGCCCAATTGAAAGTGATGTTAGCATTACCCAAAGTTCAAATCCATTTGAAAGTGATGCAAGATGACCACCACGTGGAGATTTGAGAATCGGCCACTTCCATAGATGGATGATCAAGTTGATGAGAAACTTTTTTTTATTGAATTCTTAAGATGATTATAAAGAGACTCAATTAGGGTTTAAAAATATAATAGTATATAAATAAATATAAAAACTAAATCAAATCAGTCCTAATTTATTGTTAATTAAATCTCAATCTCAATCTCAATCTCATTCTAAATCCAAATCCTTCCAATTGTGATGATCGATGGTAATGATATGGTGCTTCTCATGCATATCATAATTATACATGTACACTGCGTTCTATTACTCCCCCTCAAACTTATGTATATTTGAAAAATATATGTGAGGTTGATACTTGATCAGGTAATGTATGCCACTAGCCATTCCAATGTCGTTGCAGATTTCATTATTGTTGTTGATAGAAGTTGCCAACTGTCATCGTTGTTGATATGTTGTATGAAGAGAGAATAATATGAGCCCCAATAGACTAGACCTCGATGGGCAATGAAAAAGGGTGGACTTCAATGGGTGAGGCCTCAATGGACAGAATAACCTCTTGTGCAATGAAATGGGTCTCTTGGGCAAAGTACGAAATGACATCCGTGATCTTACCTATGGTCTCGCCAAAGGGGTTACGGGTCTTTAAAAGGGCCTCAATGGGTTGAATAGCTTCTTGGCCAATGAAATGGGCCTCTTGGTCCAAGTATGAAATGACATCCATGATCCTACCTATGATCTCGCCAAAGAGGTCATGGGTCTTCAGAAGGGCTTCTTTGGGCTTGAAAAATTGCCACCGTCGGTTTAAAATGAGTCTCTATGTTGTGTATGCGAGATACACATTAACAATACTCAAGAAACCAAAAGCTTTAGAAGAGTACGAGAATGAGGAATTTGTGGCCGATTGAGTGATAGGTGAAGAGTGAGATTTTTGACCTTCATATCCAAATCCTTTCAAAGAAAATGAAACAGAAATCCTGCAACACATGAATGATTGATGGCTTGATACAATCCAAAAACACATGTAGCTGGGTTTGTCAATAGTGGGATGCTGTTATTGACAAGCAATAGCAAGGTTGGTGACGATAGCATAGATGGAGGACTTTCAACGTAAGCGAAGCATACACTGATGTGTATGGTGAGATACACAACATCATTTTATTAAAAAAAAAAAAAAAAAAGATACACAACATCATGACCCAAGAATTAAGGATTTACTAGAGAGATAATTGTTAAACAACAATGTTTTTGTTTGAAATAGAACTCACTAACTAAGGTATGAGTATGAGGCAAGTGGTTGTGGAACGATAGTAACCACAAGAAACAAGATGGCGGAGGCAGGCGTTATAAGAATGTGACTGACGGGTGGCTGGCCCACCCGTCGGAAAAGCGTGAATGCTATAGAAAAATCAACGTAGGCAGTGGATCTTCCGCTTTGATACCATGAAGAGAAATTATTTTTATTAAATTCTTAAGATAATTACAAAGAGGCTCAATTAGGGTTTAAATAATAATAGTATATAAACAAATATAGAAACTAAATCAAATCAGTCAATCTAATACTATTCAAATCTCAATCTCAAGTTCATTCTAAATCCAAATCCTTCCAATTGTGATGATCGATGGTAATGATATGATGTTTCTCATGCATATCATAACTATACATGTACTCTGTACTTTATTACAGGTGACCTCACTGGTATCTGGCTTTGTTGCACAGGTTTTTAAACACCACAATGCCACAGTTCAATCATTGCACCAAGAGCAATTAATTTTATAGTGTGCCAAAGTAACCATATCTTCTCAACCCTACCATCTTAATTGTTATGATTGTGTCTTGAATTTTTTTATCATAATTTTCCGTTATACAGGATATATTATACGGGATATATAATGCATTATAATAAGGTTTTATTTATTACATAGAAATTGAGAGAAAAGGAAAGTGGAGAGGTCACCCGTATTTCATAGGTTATCGGTGAAAAGATTTCTTTGCGATAGACATCTTGCCTAACTACCAAAATATATATAAATTTGTGTATGGATCTTTGCTATTTTATTTTGTTTTTTTCATAGTTATAGGGAAGTTGTGTACATGGTGAGCAACTTGTTCCCAGACTCACTTCCTCGGACAAATTCACTTCCTAGGAAGCTTCATTTCTAAGACAAACTCGCTTTTCAGGAAGCTCGCTTTCATCATGTCCTATTTAGTAATCAAAAAGTGTTGTATGTGTAAAGTGATGGAGTCGACTAAAGTCTATAGCCTAGAGTGTAGACTTTAAGGAAGTATCGTCAGTTTAGAAACTAATACACCTATTTTTTCACAAAAATCTCATGTAAGATAAAATCAAAGGTGTAGATACCGATAATAATATAATGGAAATAAAGAGCCTATATTTCATTTCTTACTTCCTATTTTTAAGGTTCTTTTAGTCTCGTTTCTCATTTCTTGCTTTCTCTTTGCTTCTCTTTTTCACTTATCGCTCTGGTAACTATGATTTTTTCATGTTTTTTTTATATCTACATTAGTAAAATGCTATAATTGTAGAATGTTTTGTTGGTATAGAAGTTTTTTCGAGGTGTGATCTATGCTTGAACAAGGTTGTTAAATCGTAATCAAATCGTAAAATCATTTTAGGACCGATTCGATTCAAATCGAGATTTAAGTTGTAAATCGTAAGATTTAATCCATTTAAAAAAAATTGTTTTAAAATACACAAATTTACTTAATAAAAAATAGAATAATCTATTATTCAAAAGATTTCATTCATATCTATTGATAAAATAAGTAATGAAGATTTCATAGCGTACACTATAAAAAACACGAATGAACTTCATGAAATGAAAAAAAAAATCCAATATCATTACAGATAAATCAACAAAAGTAAACTCATATAATCATGTTATAAGAGATCAAATATTAAAAGACTTATAGAATTAAAAAGACTAATAAAATAAACTATCAAGTTTTTCTAAAATCCAATTCTATCTTTCTTCTTTATCTTTTTTTTTTTTTCCTGTTTCATAGCAAGTTAGCAACAGAGAGAAAACTCAAATAAGGGTTTTGGTATGCCCGTAACAGTGGTTTTTCTGTTTCTTACATCTTCTTAAAAACATAAAGTATCTTTAAAAAATCAAAAGAATAAAAAATATTTTTTAAGTATTAGTCCGTAAAAGGGGTTTTGTGATTGAATCGCCTGAATTACGAAATTGTACGATTTGAATCGTAAATCGTAATTTGAATCGTAAATCAAATGAGATTTACCAAATTAAAATTTTCACCTCAAATTTGAATCGTTTTGCTTGAGATTCGAATCAAATTGTAAGATTTGAATCACAAATCACAATGATATAACAACTATGTGCTTGAACGTATCCTGTAATGGATAAAATTCATAAAATGATGAGTGTTGGAGAACGAACAAGTTTTTATTGATATGCTAACGGATGGAAGACATGTGACCTAAAAGAGTATTGATCCGTTGTCTTATCGATAACGTACACGTTGTCTTATTCACAACGTACTAGGGGTGTCAACGAGCCGAGCTGAGCCAAGTTGGGCACTACTTAAGCTCGGCTCGTTGGAATTTTA
This sequence comes from Tetracentron sinense, assembly GCA_015143295.1. Classification (NCBI taxonomy): domain Eukaryota; kingdom Viridiplantae; phylum Streptophyta; class Magnoliopsida; order Trochodendrales; family Trochodendraceae; genus Tetracentron; species Tetracentron sinense. The sequence goes on from CM026573.1 coordinate 9,118,017, forward strand.
CAGAGGCTCGAGCTCGGCTCAGCTCGTTGGAATTTTACAGAGGCTCGAGCTCGGCTCGTCCACAGATCATTGAGCTCGAGCTCGGCTCGGCTCGATAATTTTTTAAAAAAAATACATTGATAAGCACTAAATTCAATTAAAAAAAAATTAAAATGACATTTTTTTCTTTGGGATATCATGTGACTCACGTGAAAGCCTGAGTTAAAACTTAAACAAAAATAATTATGTTAATGCATACTATATAAATTTTACCCAAAAAATGTATATTAAATATATAATATAAATTTAATTTTTAAGGGGTATTATTATAAAATTAATCGAGCCGAGCCGAGCTGAGCCACCTATTGTTCAGGCTCAGCTCGTTTATTTTTCGAGCTCACTTTTAAGGCTCGGCTCGGCTCAACGAGCTCAAAGTAAAAGCTCAAGCTCGTTTTTTTTTCGAGTCGAGCCGAGCTGGCTCGGTTCATTGACACCCCTACAACGTACCCGTTGTCTTGTTTACAACATTTCCATTGTATTCATGACATCGTTCTCGTTGTCTTATGGACAACGTATTTGTTATCTCTAGGATAAGCGTGTCCGACTTCTTTTGACAACGATTATTCTATCTGTTCACATATGCAACGGATCCGAGCTTGAATCAACAACGAGATCGACTTGCAGGAGGAAATGATCAGGAGGCGATCACCTGACTTTGTTGCTAGGTGGAAAACACTGTCTTGATATTTAATGCTAGTCATCTGAGCCGGGTTTTGACCATAAATCGACTCAACTAATAGTAGGCTCACACGTATGACACGTAAGACTCCAAATTTGTCTGACATATTTGGTAATGAGTGTAAAACAAGTGACATGATCATCCATAGTCATTAATGAGCATCCAGAGCTAAACCTATAAATACCCCCAAAGACCTAGTGCATAAGGACCAAGAAATTAGGTATCTTTTATTCTTATTGCTCTTACTATTCATCATCTTCTGCACATACTTACTTTGGTATCAGAGTACAGGTCAGGGAACAAACCCTTCATCTTCAACATTGTACCAGTAAACCGCAGCTGCTAACGTGTGGACTAAAATTCCCGCACATATCCGGTGTTTCTTCTATGTATAAAACACTGGAAACGAAACACACCCAAATAGGGAAGAAACCAAAATGACTATACGACTATGAGCGCAATCCATCTTTGATTGAACTGTTACTACCCAAAACAGTTAAAGCATAACTATAAAGCACTTGTTTTCACCTAAAACACAACTATAAAGCACTATTTGATTTGAGAGCCACCTCTTTGGCGGGCTCTGACAAAAATATAATACCCTTAAAAGATGAAATCACTATAACTGTTCAATCCAGAGCTGCAACTAGCATATATGTAGACTTTCTTTTCGAATGTTCTATGTAGCAATTAATTGGCAGGTTGGAGGATTTAAAGTTAGTGTGTTTTTTTTTCCCTAGTAAGGTTAATTACATTTCAGGACTATATAATCTCAAAATGACAATTCAAGTCCCCTTTAAAAAAATTTCCCTTCTCACATTTTAAAGAATTGAACAAATAGAGACCAATTGTTAAGTGCATCTTACTCTAGTTAAAATTTTGATTGGAAATGGCAATATTACCCTTAATTTAAGTAATGTTTATTCAAAAAAATAAATATTAACTTTCGTAAGAGGCACTTATTATTCGTCTAATTTTTTAAAATGCAGGTCGAAGCAATTTTTTCCTATTTAAAGGGGTACTTTTTTTTTCTGATGAAATGTTATCATGTAACTAACATACACACACATGGGACCCTTAAGGGTAGGGGTGTCAATGGACCGGGCTTGGGCTTCAATTTTGATGATTTTTAACTAAGTCCGGCCCGACGTGACACATTTACAAGACGCTTTGAAGCCCGAATTTGGCCCGATTGGCGCCCCTGGGTCACTTGAATGTCATTATGGGATAACACCATTTTTGACATGGACTTAGAAAGTATCCCATTATTCTCTGGGCACAGGATTCTCTCGAGTTGGAACCCCTAGAGGTCGCCATGTGTTTCCTTTGACACCCCTTAACCATGGGTAAGGTTCACCCACCCCTAGGGTTCACTAACCCATCCTTGGTTTTTTTTTTATATATTAATTATTATTTTTTAAATAAAAAAAACTGTTTTTAGAGTTTTTTAATATTAAAAATATTTTTTTAAATGTAAAAAATAATAATTAATAAAAAAAAAAAAAAACCAAGGATGGGTGTGTGAGTTTTGGCTCAAATTCTATATATGGGTTTTGTTGGGAAGTTGGTGTGGATCTTACTCGGATCCTTGATGACCCGGTGTGCGACTCGATTAATAGGCAATGTGTGGGGTTCACCCCACCATTGTCATAGGGGTCCGGGGGAAAAGCCCCCGGCCGAAATTTTGACCCGTTTTGTCTTCTCGTTGTAACCTTAGATATATAAAGGGTTTTTCGAGGGTTTCGAAAGAGGGGTTTTAGAGAGAGCTACTGTACACTGTTTTCTCCAGTATTCTTAATAGATTTCTTGCCGTTTTCTCCCGTGGACGTAGGCACCTTGCCGAACTACGTATATCTTGTCTCTTTTGTGCGATTGTTTGGTTTCTTGTTTTCTTATTTCTTTAGATTTGTCGAACTGGTTATAACAGGGTGAGTGAACCCTAGGGGTGGGTGAACCTTACCCATGGTTAAGGGGTGTCAAAGGAGACATGTGGCGACCTCTAGGGGTTCCAACTCGAGAGGATCCTGAGCCTGTTTTCTGACACTTTAGGAGTGTTTAGCAGCAAGACCAAAGCTAGTGGGGATGATCTCTAAACTAGTATACCTCTTAACCAGAAATTCATGTTCGCACTAGCGCGTACACGAAAAAAAACAGAGAAGAAAATAACAACTCAGTTCTTAAGGATTTGTGGTTTTCAGGTCAGTTTTTGGGTTGTCTTTTGCTCTTTGCTTCTATGCTGCCTTCAAACACCGTAGGAATCTTAAACTTCACATCGAACTGATATTTCCTTTGTTTCAATTGTCTTACTGTGTGTGGTTGTGGCTTAGGTTGAGACTTTGTCTGTGTGTTTAAAAAAAAAAATCACCAAAAATTTTTTGTCTTGCAACAGAAAAACAAGGCCCTACATCTCTATCATGGATTTGCACCCTTTCACCAATCTCAGCCACATGAAAACAAATAAATTAGTAATATTTTTGTTTAGAAAATGAAACAAAAGTTGTTAATATTGAAATTCAAAGTAGCAATCCAACCATGATTAGTGTTTATAGTATTTATTTGCATAAGATGGCTACTTGGAGTTCTCTTGTGGCCTTAAGGTTTGAATAGTAACTTATCATTTAAGTAATTAAGAGCAAACTTGGATTATAAAAACACAAGATACTAATGAGGGTTGCTTTCAAAGAGATTTCTCCCAACAACAGAGAGACCCAAAAGATGTATGAGTGAATTGAAAGCATGGTGTATTAGGTGATGGCCTTTTGGGGCATTTGGGGACCCTAATAATTCAAGGGGTTGCTAATGTGGACTTCTAAATTGGAAAATTTTAGTGTATTATTATTATTATAAGGGGGTTTGTGGGGGCTTCTTGTTCACATAGAGCTCAAAGTTAAGTCATAGCCTAGTGGGAATGATTTGGGGTGGCTAAAAGAAAAGTGATTGCAAAAATCAATGAGTTCTCAGGTCAAAGGTGGTTTCATGTTCAAATACAATTCAAAATTAAGTCACAGCCAAGTGGGAATGAATTGGGGTGGCTCATAAGAAAAGTGATTCTAAAAATTAATGAGTTCTTAGGTCTGGTGCTAGCATAACAATGCCAATTTGCCATATATACATGTGATTTGGGCACAATGATGATAAAAATGTATATACATCCAATGGTTAGGATCATTCGACAGAGTCGAATTCTGACCAATAGGTGGGGTTCGAGCGACATGCCAACAAACCTTTTAGATATTATGCTATAATTTACGCTTATATAGTTGTTTAATCACTATTATTCACTTATGATACAAGTTGTCAAATGAACACAGTATGAATTTTATGATGGGAAAAATATTTTTTTTCCCTGGTTGGTAAGCTGCTTGTAGTTTGTTTCCATTATGCAAATGGCAATCTTCCAAGTAAAAGCATGAAGGATTAAGTCACAAAGGTTGTGTTTGTTTACATGGAAAATTGGATGAAAATAACTTCCTTCAATTCTGAGGGGAAACGTTTTCCTTATATATGATGGAAAACATTTACTTCAGGAAAAACTTCTTTAGAAAAAAAATTATTTTCCAAGACGCCAAAAACTAGAAAATAAACTTTTTCATTGGAAATCATTTCCATGGTCTGTTTTCCTTTAAAACAAACAAAGCCATAGGGAATATTTTTTAATTCATTAGAAGAAGAGAAAACAGACAAATTCACAAATAGTGAAATTAAAAAGAAAATGAAAAGGGCGCATAATGATAGGAATATTAAGAGACCTAACTCATGCTCCAAAGCTCAAACAACACATCTAGATTAGAGGGGCAATGGGCCGTGCATGGGCTTGAATTTTGATGATTTTTGAATAGGCCTGACATGAAGCTTGACATATTCACAAAAGCTTTGAAGCTCGAACTTGACCTGATTATCACCCCTAATCCAAATATGAGTAAAAGAAACTTGAGAGGCCAACTCCAGGAAGTCATCCTTGATTAAGACCCACTCAATTAACAAGTTGTGCACTTGTAGTTTAACTTTATCTTAGGACAACGAGAACTCTTAAAAAATATGTCTGTTTCTCTCTTTTTAGATGGACCAAGAGATAGCCCTAGGAATGAGAGCCCATAGAAAATCAAACTGAGGTCCTGGAGAGCCCATAGTCACCAAGGAATTTGTGGCGTCATAAAAAAAGTATTTGAAATTTGTAACCAGCTAATTGATGGGGTTTGATTTAAGGGTAGTTAATGACTTAATGTGGACTTTCTACATTGGAAAGATGGTCATTTGGAGTAGGTTAACGTTCAAATAGAAAGTGGTAGGAAAGTTTGGGCTTGAGCCATTTTATTTTTTAATTATTTATAAAACTTAGGTTGCACGCATGGGATGCAAACCCTAGGTCAAGGAACAGACAAGAAGGGTTTGAAACGAGGGCTAGATTTGGGGAAAATTTTCACTTAATTTGGGGTTCCAAGTTGGGGATTTGACTCAAAGATTTTCTCCATTTATTAGAAGGTACATTACTTGTTGTCCATCTAGCAGACATGATTATGGAAATTTGTTTAAACATGATTAGGGTTTTGAAAATGAGGAATCCAATACTAGGGTTTTTTCCAAAGCCCATGAAATCAAGGAAGAGTTGACTCATGCCTTCTCTTTTGACCTAAATACCCTCACCTCTCTTTTACTCTTTACAAGTGGGCTATGCGTGACATCACATATACTACCATGGCTGAAACTAATACCCCGCCTCTTGTGCCAAAGGTGGGGTGTGGCATTTCTCAATAAAGAAGTCTCGGGATCATTCCCTCGGGTGATGAGTAACAAGAACTCCAATCCCCAATGGTTAGTAGGGATCATTCCCTAGGGTAATGAGTAACAAGAACTCCAATCCCCAACGCTAACTACTAACCATGTACTAACATAATAATTTTTAAGTTAAATTTTAATTAAAAATGATATTTACCCAAATATTCCAAAATTTCGATATATTTATCAAAATTTTATGATTATTTTTGAAAATTTAAAATTTGTTTTAAAAAGTAATGATATTTTATAGTAGATTCTAATTTTAATAAGATGATAATCCATCAATATGATAAGATACCTAATAAGTTAGGATACTTAAACCTCTTTACACACTTCTATTAACCTATTAAAACTAAAAAAAAACTTTAAGATAAACATTTTTATTAACCTGTTTAAACTACTAACAAACTAACCTATTTAAATACTTTACTAATTAGATAAGTGATTTGCATCTAATAACAAATGTAAATATATTAGATAAAATTAAAAATTTTGGCCAAAAATCTGAAAATTTTGTGAAATATCAACATATATTGAGAATATTTTAATCCAATAAAATATTCAAAAATAATATTAAATTTTTTGCCGAAATATCCACAATTCTGGTAGGAGGTTCCAAAATTTCCTATACTTTTGGGATTTCAAACCTTGATCTACTCCTAAGCAATGATCTAAGTAGATCAGATGTACTAAAATAAAAGAACAATAGTCCTCTCCTTGGCCGAGGAGGGGACTATTTCCCCTCGTCCTCACAAAGCCCCTTTAAATTATGGGTAACAAGTTTTAACCCTTGTGGTTAAACTTTTTTTTCTTTCTAAAACCTAAGTTCAGATGTTTTAACCTTAAGAATTAGAGAATCTTAATCACAGTTAAAGGAAGTTAAAATGGGACACATGGCATAAAAAAGGGGGGCAAGATGGTAAATCACCTCCTCGTAGATGTGATTATTTCTAAAAAAAATATTTGGAAAAATTCAATCCCTAATCAAAACAATAGGGACAAAGTAGTCATTCTAATTTTTTTGGTTAGCTAAAATAAAAATATTTTGGAAAAATACAATCCCTAATCAAAACAATAGGGACAAAGTAGTCATTCTACTTTTTCTTGGTTAGGAAGTAGTCACAATTTAACCAAAATGTCAAGGTCAATATGGTCATTGTGTCAGAGACGAAAATTAACTTCTCCTAGTCCTAGCCATGTAAATTGTAGACCTAGAAAGTCAAATTCATTTACAGGCAGGGAGGTTTTAGTATCCTTGAAAGAGAGAGGTTGTCTGCTGCTTCAAGGGTGATGTGGTCTTTTCACTGTGCTCTTCTAAGGGTAAAGTGGGCCCCTTATCATTTCATACTCAATCACACGTCTGAGGAATCTCCATGAGATCCAAGTATCCACTGACAGATAAGGGGTACACATCTGTAGAGAATGTGGAATAGAAGCTCTCAGAAGAATAGAATAGAAATGGGATTTTTGGATCCTGAGGTATTAAAAATAAAATCTATCCTAAGTGGTCTCTAATTGAATATTACTTTGAACTTTTGTATTGGAAGTTGGTTCAGTCCACGTTTACAAAATAAATAAATAATAATAATTCAGACAGAGATTATTAAAAACTACTTTTGAAACTTGTTTTGTCTTGAATTGTGGAGGATAAAGGAAAGATTTTCATGAGGAGTGTGAAAACAATTTGACTGAAAATCCATAAAAACTGCTGATTTTGTAGTCTCTCTTGAGATCCCTGGATTTGGATTTAAACAACCCCAGATGGGTTTAAGAAGGGAAGTAAGAAGTAAGAGTCTCCATTGGTTTCTTGGTAGTTGTTCTTAAGAGCTTGACTTAAGCTTCTTTGTGAGTTATAATGATCCTCACAAAAACTCTCCATTACAGCCACCTCGAAAGGGCTGCCAAAGACCCATTTTCAGAAAGCATATAATGAGTTTGAGTTTAATGAATTGGACTGGGAACTGGGTCTCTTAAGTTCATGTTATAGAGTTTCTTACCAGCTTTAGCTGTTCTACACTTCTACTGTTGTTTATTAGTTTCCAAAAGCTTCTTGTCCAGTAGAAAGCTTGGTTTGGTTTTCAGATCTGCAAAAATCATAAGACAAAAACTGTCAGTCTAGTTCAAGAAAGTCAGAGTTCAGTTTATTTCCTATCTTTTCTTCTCTGCCTTTCCTTTTAGTAGCTGAGAATTAGAGGCTTGAAGTTACAGAGAAGAGAAAGGTATGGGTGAGAAGAATGATGTGGATAAGGTTGATGAAGTGATGCTTCCTGGGTTTCGATTTCATCCCACGGATGAGGAGCTGGTTGGGTTTTATCTGAAGAGGAAGATTCAGCAGCGACCTCTCTCTATCGAGCTTATTAAGCAACTGGATATCTATAAATTTGATCCCTGGGATCTTCCAAGTAAGATAATTCAAGTTTGATGCATGACTTATTTTGAGTTAGTTTTGCAGGGAACTCTACTGGTTTTGATCTTCTCTCTTTCTTTGATAACTAGTTCTCATGGTTAGCTACTTTGTGTTAGATAAGGCTTCTTCTATTGTTCATAGTGCCTTCTTTTCTTCTAAGTTTTGAACTTGAAACACTTACTTTCTTATCATTTCTGCTAGAAGAGTTGTCGACTACTGGTGAGAAAGAGTGGTACTTCTACTGCCCAAGGGATCGTAAGTATAGGAACAGTACACGGCCTAACCGAGTCACGGGAGCTGGGTTTTGGAAAGCGACCGGAACCGACCGGCCCATCTACTCTTCCGAAGGTACGAACTGTATAGGCTTGAAGAAGTCCCTTGTGTTCTACAGAGGTAGAGCTGCAAAAGGGATCAAAACTGACTGGATGATGCACGAGTTCCGACTGCCTTCTCTCACCCACTTGGCCCCGCCCAAGAGGCCTATAGATAAAAACCTTCCAGCCAATGTAAGTCTTTCAGATCTCCATTTAGTTATTCCCTGCTACTGTTTGATTATACCATTATAGAGTAACTCATTATTTTCCCCTTGGACCCACAGGATTCTTGGGCTATTTGCAGGATCTTCAAGAAAACAAACTCCATGGCACAGAGAGCTCTCTCTCACTCTTGGGTCTCTCCATTACCTGAAACCAACCCATCAGATATGCTTACTCAAGGTGCACTGTGTACTCAGTTTACTTCAGAGAACATGTCTTGCATAACCGAAGCTGGATCCGCCATCAAATTCTGCTGTAATAATGAATTACAGCAGTCCACTAGTAGTTTCTCTCCTATAGATGTTCCCTCCTATAAACCCATTAATTCAATGGTGTGTAAGTCATCTCTACTTCCCATTTCGAATGGAGACCTTCCTGCTGGATTCTTGTTCTCGCCTCTGGAAATGTCAGGGCCAGCTAGGTGTACAGTTGATGTTGCTTCGATGCTTATGAACCTGTCCCCTGCTGTGCTCGGGGATTCGAGAAAAGCGTCCGAGAGTATAGATTTTGATGGGCCACAACAGCAGTATAACAGCTTCTCAATCACTTCGCCACAGGAGATGCAAGGGAACATGGGAACAGGAGATGATACATGTTTGAGGAAGAATCCAAATATAACGGATGGTAGTAACCAGTGGGGAACCGTCCAATCCATTGGATTTCCCTTCAGTTTGCCTTCGAATTTGTCTGAAGCGTGGAAGCAGAATTTGCTATGGGATTCTTCCCCCTGTCCTAGTGAATTGTCCACTAGTTATTCCACAAACAAGTGCTATACTTAACCATTTTGATATACAGTAGAAGTACTTGTCTTCTAGCTTTGAATGAGCAAGTCGGAGTCTATATCAGAAACATACTCTGTTTACAGTACTACTGTACAGTCTCTCTTTATTCCAACTATACCCATTTGGCTGAATTAAATGTAGTACCTCAACTTTATTTTATGATTGAAATGGAATACAAAATCAAATTTTAAGAAGTTGAAACTTCACTGTGTCTCAATGAGGTGCCAAATCAACGAGTAAAGACAAACTATACATAAAATCACAAACACATGCTAGAAGCAGACTAATGAAGCTGGTAATTTTTTCCTTATTCTCCTATAAAGTCAAAACCAAGGTTTTAGAAGGATCCTTGGAACCTTCTACAAGGAAGATTAACAGCTTGGGGCAACCAAAACAACATAAATAGAAATTGCTGCACAAAAATATACTGTACAGGGCGAGCCACGAAAGTAGTCTATTCGTACAAAGATAACCGCAATTTATCTTAATTGAGTTGGCATTTGACAAAAGATTGTTTATGCATAAGCCCCAGAGTCCATCCGCATAAGCCCCAGAGTCCATCCATGTAGTTTTGGAAATCCCACGAGAACCTTATTTTGGGGATTGAGTATTCCATGAGTACCTCAAATACAGTATAACAGAAGATCAAAAGTGCCGATCATTAGAGATCTATCAATCTAGGCAATTTTCATATCTCACACAAAACTCCATCCTGGTTCCTTCTTCACCCCAGTTCCCTTCATCATACTTCTGATCTTTAGGACTTCTTCCCATTGGCCCACATCTGCCCAGAAATTTGACAGTGAGACATAAGCTCCAGCATCACAGTGCTCCAACTCAAGAACCTTTTTGGCTGCTAGCCTTCCAAGCTCAACATCATGATGTACTCTGCAAGCACCAAGCAGTGTTTCCCATACCAAAGCATCAGGTTTGATAGGCATATTACCAATAAACCTTTCCGCCTCTTTTAATCTCCCAGACCGGCCTAGTAGATCGACCATACAGGCATAGTGATGGGGGCCTGGCTCAATTCCATAGTCTTTCGTCATTGAATTTAGATGGAAATAGCCTTCTTCTACCAAACCATTATGACTACAAGCAGATAAAACCCCAACAAAAGTCACCCAATCAGGTTCCATTCCTTCTTTTCTCATAAGCTCATAGACTCTTAGTGCCTCTTCACCTTTTCCGTGCTGTGCATAACCCACGATCATAGCTGTCCAAGTGATCAAGTCCAGTTTCTCAATCTGATTAAACACTTTACGGGCATCTTCGATGCTTCCACATTTTGAGTACATAGTAACTAGTGAACTCCCAACTGAAAGGTCTGAATCTAAGCCTGTTTTTGTAATGCGTGCATGCAATTGATCACCAAGGCCCGATCCAGTTAAAATCGCGGCCACCCCGAGAATTGATGAGACTGTGAAGCAGTCAATCTCAACACCAGTCATCAGCATTTCATGGAATTGCAAGAGTGCCAATTCATTACACCCATTTTGGGCATAACCTGAAACCAAGGAAGACCATGAGACCTGATCTTTTTGGGGCATCATTTCAAACACTCTTCTCGCAGAATCTACGGTTCTGCATTTTGAGTACATAGTTACAAGTGCACCACCAACAAGTATCTCTCTGCCAACTCCTACACGAATAGCATAACCGTGAACTTCCTTACCTCTCTGTATGGATTGAAGAGCAGAACATGCGGTGAGGATGGCAGTTAAAGTCATTTGATCAGGTCTAATTTTTTCAAACACCATTTCTCTTAACAACTGAAAAGCTCGATCCACACAGCCATGTTCAGCAAAACCTGCAATCATTGAGGTCCATGAAACTTTATCTCTATCATGAATTTTCTCAAAAACCTCATAAGATTCTTCTATACTACCCCACTTTGAGTACATGGTGAAAAGTGAGCTCCCCAACGAAACATCAAAGACCAAGCCAGCTTTATAAGTGTAACAGTGGATCTGTCTCCCAAAATGAAGACAGTCTATGATACTTAGAACACTGGAGCAACAAAAGTTATCAGGTCTCAGACCGTCTAGAAACATCCTCTGAAATAATTCAATTGCCCTTCCTGAACTCTGGTTATGAGCAAAAGCAGATATCATAACTGCCCACGTACCCAGGTTCTTTATATTCCCCATCTCTCCAAACACCATCTCACACAAATCAATCTCTCCTATCTTCGAGTACATATTGATCAAAGAATCCTTCACTGCGGAATCTGAATAGAAACCAGTTTTTAAGATCCATGGATGGAATTGGATTGCCTCTTCCAACATTTCTGGTTTAGCACAAGCAGTGAGTACACTTGTAATGGTGTAATTGTTTATTTCCGCCCTCACCTGTCTCATTTTTTTGAAGAATTGGAGGGCGGAAGTAGAATCCTCTTTTTGAACAAAGCCAGAAATAATGGTAGTCCAAGAAACTACATTGCGTACCGGCATCAGTGAGAATTCCTTTACAGCTTCATCAATATCACCACATTTGGCATATAGATCAACAATAGCAGTCCCCACAAATACATCCTCTCCTGCACCACATTTAATCACCCACCCGTGAACCCCTTTACCCATCTCTAGTTCTCCAAGAGCAGTACAAGCTGTTAAAATGCTCGAAAATGTAAAACCATTCGGTATTGAAAACCCACTTGACATTTGGTGAAAAAGATCTAAAGCAACCCATTGTTTCCTATTTCTAACAGCCCCGGAAATTATAGCATTCCAACAAACCACATTCTCACATTGAACATCTTGAAATACCCTCAAAGCATCATCAAATCTGCAATTTTTTGTAAACAAATCTATCATTCCAGCACGAACATACCCATTCGAAAAGAACCCATCTTTTATTGCAAGAGAGTATACCTGCTTACCAGATAGAATAGCTTCAGAGGCAGTACAAGCTGAAAACACACTCCCGTAGCTGAACTGGTTGGGGTCGAATCCAGATGAATGCATTCGGCAGAAAATTTTCCATGACTCCTCAAATTGGAAATTATGGTTGTAACCCGATAGCATGAGGTTCCAAGAGATAAGAGTCGGATGAGGAATTTCGTCAAACAAACGAAGTGCATCACCCATTGCAGCAGATTTACAGTAGTAGTCAGTGAGAGAATTTGCGGCGAAGATATCCAATTGAAGAAGTGCTGTTTTAAGGATGTGGGCATGAATTGTTCTGGTCTCTCTGATAGTTGGCTTCTGGGTTCTATTCCGGTCATTGAATAGGTTAAAAATGGTGAGATCATGTTCATGTCTGCTTTGAAAATTTAATGGGTTTTCGACGATAACGAGAGAGGATATGAATCTGAGAGAGTAAACTGGGATTTTACTTTGGCAGCTTTGATGAATGAGAGAACTCATTTGGGTTCACAAATAGAGGAGAGAATTACATCTTCTTCTTTTTTTCTAACACAATGGTTTGAACTTTTAAAAATGTATCCGTTACTTTTAGGGTTTCGAATACCGCGGGAATTTGCGGAATGGTGTCAATTGGTCTGGGCCGGGCCAGGCCGGTCCGGGCCGCGTATAATCCTAAACTCTAGCCCGTCCATACCTTTCGTAGTTATTATTATAAAAGGGTAAAGCTAGCATGAACCAGAACCACCATATTATACTGTTTTGGCAAGATCATCAAGACTAATTGTTAGCAACAAAAGTCTATCCATCATATCAGTTTCCTTTGGAACTGTTCTTTGGGGAGAAGGAAAGTTAGGGTGTCAAGCAAACCTATTCTAACTAGATTGGGCCCAGACAGGTCCTATTAAAAAACACAAAAGTGAAGGCTCAATCCCGGCCCATTGACACCTGGGAAGTTGAAGAATACCTGAAGGACTGAGCAGCTGACTCAAGCCCAAGCCCAGCCCAGGTTGGCCTTAGATCCCTTTCTAAGGAAAGGTTAATTTCAACTATTTACAATCCTTGACAGTAAGGTCAAGATGGCCGAGTTGGTCTAAGGCGCCAGTTTCAGGTACTGGTCCGAAAGGGCATGGGTTCGAATCCCATTCTTGACAATCCTTTTTTTTTCTTTCAATTTAGTTTCAACTTCTGCCTCTCTTCCATTGTCCTTCCCATATAGCCTCTTTCAAATTCTTTTAACAATGCTTTTTATGAACCGGACCAGGCATCAAACCAGTAGAGCGGCTGTTTCTCCGGTTCGATCGGGTACTTTTTGCAAAAAAAATCATTTTTTTTTCCTAATTTTTTCTCGGGTTTGACTGGTTCTGACCAGTTCCCAATCGGTTCTACCACAAGTTCTACCGGTTTTGACCGGTTCTAAGTCTCTTTCAAATTCTTTTAACAATGCTTTATATGAACCGAACCAGGCATCGAACCAGTAAAGTGGCTATTTCTTCGGTTCGACCGGGTGCTTTTTGCAAAACAAACCATTTTTTTCTCTAATTTTTTCTCGAGTTTGACCGGTTCTGACCAGTTCCCAATCAGTTCTACCGGTTCTGGTTGGTTTTTAAGAATATCGATTTTGAGGGTTTTGAGAACCGGCGAGGGGGCTGGTTCCACCTGTTCGACCGGCCGGTCCGGTCTAGTTCAGACAACACTGATATGAACTAATCACTGGTATAGGGGACAAAAGGACAGAAACCCCCACCAGGGGTTGGTGTAGTTGGTCAGTGTCCCGAGTTTGCCCCCTATGGTCGTGTGTTCAACTACCACTCCTCAGTTTACCCTGTAAGGAAAATTTCGAGTGGGTTAGCGTAGATATCCAAAGGGACTAGTCCTGGCTAGAAGAAAATGGATGCAACAACAGTAAGTTGCTCCTCCAATACAATCCTGTTTATAAGAACCTATCCGGAGCCGCTTGTCATCCTCCATTACATCGATGAATGCTGGAAGAACACTGCCCGACTTTTGGCGGAGGATCTTTACCAACAGAGAGTGATTTTGGGCCGACTTTTATGATATCCATTCATTTTTATGTGCATGGAGCTTTATGTTAATCTTTCTCTTGCTTTCATATAGAATGAAAGTTATTGATACCCACCAAAAAAATAAAAGATATTAATACTGGTAACACTCACTAGCATTACCAGTCATTTCGTTTTCTTCTTATACATGTCTAAATGGAAGTAAAAATTACTTTCATGTCTGCTCTGATAAGAAATTGATTTATTGAATAATTCTTGGATAATTTACAATGATCCTATAGAGTGTTAATTAAATAGATAATTCAAGACTCCTAACTTAGAATAATAATTCTAACCTACTAAAGATGGTAATCCAAGATTGTGATTGTGATGAATTCACATTTATTCAATACTTATAGATCATGAACTAACTATTATTGATTTATGATTTAACCTTCTCTTACATATAGTTAATATAAATGTCTTTGTAGTTTCACCACAAGAACAACTCTCCTTATTGTAGTATAATTCTAGTATAGGGAATCTTGTCTCTATAATTTAGATTATTACCATTATTTAGAATGATCAATGTTCCGTTAAGACTCGAAAATGACTTCTATTGGGGTGGTAGGTATTGTAACAAAAAACATCATTTTTTTGAAAAAAAAATGTGTTTTATTCGCGAATTTTGCGTTTTATTTGCGAATTTTCTGAATTATTAAAAAAAATTACTTTTTTTAAATATATTTTAATCAAATTGTTCCGTATATTTTTATAATTATTAATTTACTTTTTATTTTTTTCCCGAATTTTTCGGGAATTTTTCCGAATGTTCCGAACTTGATCCCCTACCGAATTATTCCCGAACCCCAACTTTGTCACTATGGTTGTAGGTAGCACTTAACCTCAATTGGTTCTGCTCATGTACACACATTGTCTTCACATAACAAAAACATTCTCAATTTAGTTGTTATTTCCAACAATCTGTAAGCTTTTCTAGCGCCATCATTCATTTGGGGAATCGTAATCTGACTATATAATAAGGTCATGTAATTACCCCTCCACAATACAGTAAACTTGGTTAAAGCTTTCTAGAATATTAAAAAACTGGGTATGTTCATATGTCAATATGACATTGAGTGTTCATCCTTAATAATTCTTAAGATCAGGTTTGTATATAATTATTCTATTTATTATTAAAGTAGGCTAAACAAGCACGCTAATCCTCTCAGCTTCAGCTTAGGCTCCATTTTCTTTTTTAGCCCATCGTCATACAATATGACTTTTCATTAGTGATTTAATGAAATTCAACCAAATATTTTTTATTCTCTAAAAACCATGAGAAATCAGGATTAAGGTCATGGCCGAAACTCTATATAAAGCTTGAGGTTCAAGGGCAAAATCTGAGTGAAACAGAGTCCATGGAGGAGGAAAAGAAAGTGAAGCTATATGGAAGGTGGGGTAGCACTTTTTATAAAAGGGTGGAACTGGCCCTTAAGATTAAGGGCATACCCTACGAGTGTGTCGAAGAAGATTTGAGTAACAAGAGCCAGTTGTTCCTCCAGTATAAACTTGTTCAGAAGAAGGTTCCTGTTCTTGTACATGATGGAAGACCGATCGTTGAGTCGCTCGTCATTCTTGAATACATTGACGAAAATTGGAAGGGCAATCCTCAACTACTGCCGAAGGATCCATTCGAGAGAGCAAAGGTCCGTTTCTGGGGCAAGTTTCTCCACCAACAGGTGAGGATGATGCTGCTATATGTTCTTCCCATAAATATAGGAGGACAGAGCCATAGTTTTAAAGATGAAAAAAATATCTTCTTTAAGTGATCTGTTCTTCAAATTTATCAAACATAACTTCTGACCATCTCAAACAAATTGCTCCGCAAAAACAATTCTATTCCAACATTCTGAGGAGAAAGATTTAACTATATTGCGGGTTTTCGCCCCAGTTAAACCATGTTACTAAGAGTAAGTGCATCACTTATGTCATTAATATGTGTGATCCCACTGATACAGTTGCTCCTGAGTATCGGCTTGGTTATCACAAAGGGTGGGGAAGAACAAGAGAGAGCCATGAAAGTGTTGTTCGAGAATCTGAAGATGGTCGAGGAGGGAATGCAAGACTTGTTTCTGGGTGGCACTCCTTACATAAACGGCGAGAATCTGGGATTTCTTGACATTGTCATGAGTTCTATTTTGAGCCCTCACAGAGCTATTGAAGAAGCCATTGGAGTAAAGATAATAGACCCAGAAAGGAACCCAGTGATCTTCTCATGGGTGACTACTCTCAGTGACCTCCCTGTGGTGAAAGAGACACTGCCACCCCATGACATGTTGGTGGCTCTTGTTCAGTTCATTCGACAGAAGAACCTTCTTCAGTCACCTAAAGTTGAAGCTTGATTTACTAGTTTTCTTGTAAGTGTTATTTCTGGAACTACCTCCTGCAGCTAGCAAATGTGTTTATTCCACAGGCATGTCCCTTTGATTTAATTCTAGAATATGGGATTGTGTGAACTTGCAACACTCAATCAGACCAATAATCACGATCAAAGGGCTCAGTCAGGTGGTCACACTCATGACAGTGAGGAAGACACTGGAGCTAGTGGCATACTAGGATTACACAGAGCTGAGAGCACCGAATAAGATAATACAGAGCACCCTGACATGTCAGAGAATAGTAAACAGGGTATTTAATTTTTTTTAAAATCTGCAAAGGCAATATATATAGGGGAATATATATATATGGGTGAAAT
This sequence comes from Tetracentron sinense, assembly GCA_015143295.1. Lineage (NCBI taxonomy): Eukaryota > Viridiplantae > Streptophyta > Magnoliopsida > Trochodendrales > Trochodendraceae > Tetracentron > Tetracentron sinense. Next base: position 9,134,861 of record CM026573.1, read on the forward strand.
GTAAGAGAGCTAAGAATGGAAAGGCAATCCTGACACACCAATTGTAGGAAGGATATAATAATCCGACAGAACAGAAAAAGTATCAAAAGACAAGTGGTGATGCCTTCTACAAATCAAGAACTGTACTCCCATGTCTCCTTAATCACCCCTTATGGAAGACCACGCGGTAATTAGCAAGCGAATGAAATTTATCCCGGCTTAACCGGTTGTGTGGTATAAAGGGATCTGCATGGCCCAAGGGACTTAGTTGGGTGCTCTAAGAGAGAGGCCTGGATACCCACCTTCCAACCAAAAAAAAAAAACACAACCTCTGAAAACACGTTTGATTCTCTACCTCTAGATTGACCAACTTGTTCCCCCCTAAAAAAAAAATTAAAGTTTCATTCTCTACCTCTAGATTGACCAACTTATTTCCCCCAAAAATATGACCCATAACATCGATAACAAACCATCCAACTTTACCTCAATCCATTAAGGTAAGAAGTCTAGGAAGAAATAATAAGGGTAAGCCCAAAAAACTTAGTCAATAGAGAAAATAACTACAAATATCTCGTAGGGAATGGACAAAACAATAACAAGTGATTCATGAATTTCTCATGTTCAAAGCACATGAAGCAGCGATTACCAAATTACACCCGTGAAAATCTATTTTATTCAAAGATGCCATTTAAGAAAGAGTGATACTTTAAATGGCCCAGTGGATGGTTTGCCTCTTTAGTGATATACTTTCAATCACTAAAATGTGTCATTTGTTGCCTGATACCATCTCACAAAGCCAAACACGTGAACTATAGAAATTTGCCTACAGAAATCCCAAGCTAATTAGATATGCAACTGATCAACTGGGTTGCAATCCAATCAGGTTGAATTTTCTATAAAAATCAAGCCAAGTCATTATATAGAATAATCATATATTAAAACCACTAAACTATATAATAAACAACCAATGCTGAAGAATGTCATTGAAGATAAATTAATCTGAAAACAAAACCCTCGCAATGGATATGTCGTCGAAGTGAAGCACCTGTAGTCAGTCCAAACCTAAGAAAAAAATTCTCATAATCAAACACAGACGACAATATTTCCCACGATTCATCATAAGTTTTCCAAAGTCAAAATTTCTTTCAAGCGGATTAAAATTCAATAGCTTTTTCTTCTTTTAGTTCTTTGAAGCTTGCTTTTCCTTTGCCTTTTGGATCTTCAACACCTTCTTCACTATCTTTTGCTCTTCAACTAAAAAGGCTCGGATTATCCTGCAAAACAAATTTAAAAAAATTTAAAAAACTTGCCTTAAAACACTCCCACATTACAAAATACAAACAAGGAAACAAGAAATGAGCTATCGCTAAAGTTTCACAAGAACACACCTCTCCCTGACAGCGCTTCCAGACAATACACCACCATAAGCACGGTTCACAGTCCTACGGTTCCTAGATAATCTAGACCTCTTGTACTCGGCAGGTCTCAAGTGAGGAATCTGCAGATAAAGCCATCATTTTATTAGGATTAATACCATTCAAGTGGAGATGCTGGTGTGGTGAAATTGTTAACACTCGAAGCAACACATGCTACTCAAATCAGTACCACATGCAAATGATGTTTACAACATCACAACATGCATAAGTACAAGCAGCAAGATGCAAATAACAGTGAACTAGTATATGTACTGAATAGGACACAAGCATTCCAGAAAAACAAGATGTCAAGAAAGATTCAAGAACTATCATAGAACCAGAGATGAAATAAACTTGAAGAGTCAGCCCATGGCATCAGTACTGTTTGAGCTGATAACATACCCATACTATTCTGTTCACTTATTTCACCAAAATTAACAACTGGTGCTTGCTCAGTTGGTAAGCTCTGCCTGTGGAATACCAACAGCTCTGGGTTCAAAACTTAGTAACCCAAACCTCCTAACCTGCTATCCGCTCCCGCTCTCAAACCTTGCTTTCACTTCGGGAGCTCGATTTCAACTTTTGTAAACCTCGCTCTCACCTAAAGGCGTGGTTTTTGTGTAAAGTTTTATTTTATCCTAATTTTTCATGTGAAATGAAGTGTATTTTGTCATTTTTCTTTGTAGGGTCCAAGATTCATATAAGATTTGTTAATTATTAGTGATCTTGTAATTGAATTTAGAATGATACATTTAATAATTCAATAATCATTTTGTTTGGTGTGATGAAAAATTTGAATTATGAATGATTTTATCAATTTTCTCTTAAAGTTTAAAAAACTAAAAAAGATATATTTACATCTATAAGTAATTTTCAAGAACATCAATATATATTTTATGTATATATATCGGCGCACTAGAGGCGCTCCCGACCTTATCCTAAATTGAAATTTGACGCTCTCGCACCCGCTCTCGCTCTATACTCTGGTTACTTAGGTTCAAAATCCTTATCGTCTGATGATTTAGGTGGGGACCCATTCAATTTTTATAGTTTTGACAGAGTACCATAAATTTTGGTCACCTGGGCATCACCTAATAAGAAGGCAACACCTTGCCTAGGAAAGCCCTTATCGCCATAGTTGTCAAGGCGACCAAGCGGCTTGAGGCGACAAACCCCATGGACGCATGAGGCGGTAGCCTAAGGCACCTGAGGCGTCGCCTGATGAACTTTTTGTCGCATAGATTCCTCCTAATATGAGATCTATGTATGATGCATTTTCTTTTATAAGAGGCCCTACATTCATATAATTTATACTATTGTCAACATGCATTTTGATAGCACCATCGTTAGAGATAGTTCTAAGAATAATAAATGGGGATTTCAAGTGTTGGGAAAAAAATTGAATAAAAATTAAGTCTACAATGACTATTGAAAGGGTGAAGAAATAGGAATTGTGAGGAATAAAAATAGAAAGCCCAACAGGGGAGAGAGAAGAAGGAGAGGGGAGATGAAGGAGAATATAAGACTGAATAAAAAGTAAAAAAAATAGTTCGATGGTCTAATGTGACGTTGATAAGGGGAGAAAGAATAAGGAGGAGAGGAAGATGTCGTACCATTTACTCTCGTTTCTTTCTTTTTCTCGATTATAGTCGAGATAAGTAATAAAATTATATTGATAAGTAAAATATATAACTAGAGGGTTTGCACTTATTTAAATTATAAAAGATCCCTTTAAATATGAGTTTATGAGAGTTTTGAGAGTTCTAGAAGGAACTTGGACATTTAAAGGCTCATAATTTGTTATTGGGTCACCTGAGCTAGCTGTAATTTAACAACCATGAAAAAAAAACAAATGGGGACTATATGATCCACCCATAAATAGAGGGAGAGAGACCAATTGGTCCACTCATTGAAAGAGAGATCAAGTTAACATGAGAGAAACATACTTGACACCGTTTGTCTCTTCTTTCTTCTTCTATCTGCAAATTTTTTCTGTTTGATATACAAATCCTAACATATTATATTGTAAAAGACATGAGAAGTATGTAAAAATAACATATTTTTTTGTTTACCGAACAATCATATTCAAATAAAATAAATTTGTATCTCCTTAAACAATAATAATATTACATATATTAGATTTATAATGACCGCTTGATGCGGCCAATCGCTTGAGCCTAGTAGAGCGCCTGGTCGCCTAGGCGACCGCCTAAGGCGATGCCTAACAACCATGTTTATCGCATAGGCACCACCTAGTTACTTTGACTACAATTAGGACAAATAACTCTACAATGTATAGTTTACGAGAATATATATATATATATCTACTACTATGTAACGCAGTTGAGTGTTTCTAAGATGCCATGTAAGTGTTCATTTTGATGCCACATAGGATCCCTTCTCATTTGTGAGGCCACATCAACCGGCCTCGGATTGTCTCTAGCGAAGCCAGAATTCCCTTGTCTCGGGCAACCATAGATTAGGAAACAAGTGGGGGAAAAGTGAAAATCATGGGCCCATGATTTTCACTTCTCCACACACTACATGACACATGGCAATAAGGTGATGAGATAAAGGGGGAGAGATATCAAGTGGGGAGAAGTCAAAATCATGGGGAGAAAGGGAAATGACTTCTCTCTTTTTATCGCCATATGTCCCCTATTCTATGGTAACCCGAGAGGGGTTTCTAGCTTCGCTAGAGACAATCTGAGGCCACATCAACAAGCAAATCTATCATCACTGAGGCCAATAAAAAAAGGAAAATAGTCACATCCTCGGTCGGTGACGCGAGGAGGGGCGTCTCGGCTCCTATTTTCTTGTCATGTGTCCCTCTTCTAACCTCATTTAACTGTGGTTAAGATTCATCCATCCTTAGGGTTCACCTATCTACCCTTGGTTTTTAGAAAAAATATAATAAAAAAATTTAACGAAAGGGTTAAAATAAACTAACTCGAGTTAAAGGGTCGGCTATGTGAGAGCGAGTAGGAATAGTCCCCTCCTCGACCGACGAGGGGACTATTGCTCTTAAAAAATGAAAGTGGGACTGTGGGGTCTTTTCTCTTTTATATAACCAAGTAAGTGGGCATGGGTACTTCTAATAATAAGTGAGAACCACTTTTCTCCTCACGTCTCATCTTCCCCACCCCCCTACCTCTTACACGTGACTTGAGTAATTAATTCTTCTAGCTAATAGACAAAAAATATACATTAATTCTTTTTTAAATATTGCAAATTTAAAAAAAAACCAAGAATGGGTGGGTGAACCCTAAGAGTGGATGAATCTTAACCACAGTTAAGGGGTGTCAAAAGGGACACATGGCAACCTCAGGGGCGATAACCAAATCAGGTTATCACCTTAGAGGATTTGATCTCTTGTGAGTATGTGTCATGGATCATGGGTATGTGGTGAGATTGTAAATGGGTAATGGGTTCAATGTATATGGATTATGGGTTTGTGTGTTATTTTAATGTAGGTGGGTTAAGGGTAATGTGTAAGGTAACGCTTCATGACTTATTGAGGTAATACAATATTATAATTGTGTAATATCATAAATTACAATTTAATATTTTACGATAAAATTCTACAGTTATTTGAAAAGAGAGATTTCAAAAATTACTTTTCCATTTCTTAATCTTTATCTTTTATTTTATAGATAGTCAAGATTGACACATAATAAAGATAATTCCTAGAATGAAGAAGAACAAAAGCAAGATTCGATTGAGCTAATTTAATTTAATATTTATTTTAAACAAAATTATTTAGAATATCTAAAACCAGTAATGTGTTATTACATTTTTTTTTCTCATATAAGTCTAATATTACATAGCTACTAATAAATTTTTATAATTATCAATATTCACATTTACTACAGTGATGAAGAAGCAACTCATGCACCTTTGGAGGACGAGGGTTGATCAAGTATGATTGAATTTATGTTTTTTGCTAAATCATCATTCAAACACATTTTATATATTTGTTTTATTTTTATTTTATTTTTTGCAGTAAATTATTGAAGTTGATATTTTGCCTATATTTATTCACGTTTAATTAATATTTACAGATTTAATTAATATTTCAAATTTTACTAAGTTCTTATTATTCCAATATTTTATGTCTTATCTAAATTCCAGTCTCATGCATTGCACGGGGTGTTTATTAGTATATATATATCAACGTTTTAAAACGTGAAGACGTGAGAGGAGGCATTAGGACCTCAAGAAGGGTGAGGCGTAAGTCTCACAAGAAACCTTCATGCTCTCTAGTCTCTTATTTTAACAAATAAATAAAATATAAGAAAATTTGTTAAAAAACTCAAAACGTTAATGAAATGTTATAGTATATATATACACATATATACATAGAGAGATACATTTATATATATATATATATATATATATATATATATATATATATATATATATATATATATATATACGTGTGTGTGTATTCGTGTACATTGTGTGTGATCGTATGGCGCATGCGTACATATAGGAAATACTACATAAATTAGTTAAAACAAATAACAAAAATGAAATTTAAGTATAAGTTGTGGCTAAATACCTAATTTTAGTTAATGTATTAGATGTACGCCATAGAAATAAAGCAAGCTTCAAGACATGAGGCGTGTGCTTCATGGGGTTTAAGCCTCTTGGTTGAGCCTCAATGTGTTTTCCTTAAGTCTCACCCTGAGGCAAGTCTCAATAAGTAAGCCTCACACGCTTTTTAAAACATTGATATATATATATATACACGTATTAATATAAAAAATCAACACATCATTTACTTTCTGAACTCCCAAGATTTTAGTGCATGTACTTTATAAGCTTTCAAGTTGCATAGAATAGAACGACATTCCTTATAAAAGGGTGACAAGGAAATTCACCAAGGTATTAAACTAATTCCTTAGTAGAAGGGCAAGACGGGAAGATAAAAGAAATTATAATGGTATGTAGAGAGTCATACAGCAAAGCTCTTATTTTTAGGTCCTTAAAAAGACCATGTTTTTAGGAAGCATGCCCATATGTCCCAACATTGAGTCATCCATGAATGCCATCACAGACAAATGTATCAACTTTTCCTCAAAGGTGGTCTCATCCAATTTTCCTCGCCTAACAAATAAAATAAAGCTCATAATAGCGGCAAGGTTATAAATCCAATCAAAACACTGCAACTGAGAAATTTCACAACATCTCACTTCACAGGACAGCAATCTAAAATTCTGTGAGGCTGAGACCCTATGTACCAAACTGGGATCAGATACTAATCAGAATAAGCCCTAAATCTTCATACTCAGAAAAGTCACGATCTTAGATTCAAGTAACAAATTGTTTGCAATAAAAAGATGAGTAAAATCAGACAGCATACCCCTTGAATTCTCTTCCCAGTAACAGGACACTTAGGCCCGCTGGCTCTCTTCTTAGTGGTCTGGTAAACGAGCTTTCCACCTAAATTCCAATAAAATCATCGCAAACAAGCGTTAGAAAAGAATAAAAGATTTTGAATATACATTATTCCTTTAAACTTTAAATGAGATCAAATGCGATAGATGCTTGTAAACATACAAAGAAACAAATAACATAACACACAGATCTGCACCCTTAGGTTAAAATCGAATAAGACTTAGAACAAACATCAAAGATCGATGAAGAACAACACAAGAAAGTATCAGATCACTTCGTATCCACCACAATACATTCGTAGGTTCAGACTAATAAGGAAGGAGATTAACAGGGTTTGTTTGTGAGTAACAAATATGGAGAGAACCTTTAAAATCATTAAAACGATAGGAACAATGAAATCTTCAGCAGCAAACACATTCGATTACCGAAAAAACACAGAGAGATGTAATCAGATCAAGAAATCCATAGACCAAGGCTTGTTCTAACTAGGGTTTTGGAACAAGAAACACAGAGATCGAAGCTGGCTAGGGTTTTAGAAACGGAGAATCGAGCTTTACCAGGGGTTTTGACAACCCTATTCTGGTTGGATTTTGTAGCATAGCTATGGCGTTTGCGATACGTGAGCCGCTGAACCATCTTCGATCAGCTCGAGCTCCTTCTCCCTCTAATGGCTTCTTCAGTGAAGAACGAGGAAAACTGCAAAAGAGGGTTTCTAGGTCTTGAAAGAACAAATAAAAAGGCTTGGACGCCCTAGATCCAACGGATCAAATGAATTCCATCAATGGTTGCGATTTGCCGCGTTTACCTACTGACATTCTCTAAATTGTCGAACAGGTACTCAGTTTAAGCAAATATCTATGAGGTCATTTAAGTATTACAAATTACAAAGAAGAGTCCTCCATTATAAATTTCACATCTAGTAACCCCCTTTTAAAATCATTTTAAGAGCACTGATTGGCCGCCTCGAATCCAGTGACTTTTTTTTTTTTTTTTGGGGTAGAGCTAATCATTTAGTGCAAATTGAATCTTACATTGGATGCTTGTTTTAAGACATTGTGACTTTGTGAGCTTTACCACTCTTAGGTATATTTTTGGCAAATTAACCCTTTCGCTTTTTAGGATTCCAGTCTCAATTACTTTCATTTTCGAGCGAATTGAGAGGAATTTTCTTTAAGCACGTGGAGGTTGATATCAGAAAATATAATTTGGTTGACTAGAAAACCATTTCTCTTCCGAAGAGCGTAGGCAGTCTTAATATTCAGCCTCTCATCAAGGTGAACATGGCACTCTTAGGGAAGTGACTTTGGCATTATGGTGAGGAGGTGGGCAGCTTTTGGAGGGCTGTGATAGAAGCTAGGCATGGGTCGATCAATAGGTGGCGCCCTAAGATTGGTTCGGGTTCAATAGAGATGAGAGTGGTTACCCACTTTAAGGTGGACAATGGGGAGCAAGTCAGCTTTTCGAATGATCGCTGGTGTAGTCAATCCACTCTTAAGCAGAATTTCAGTATCTTTTTCCTCCTTGCATCAAACAATGATGCATTAGTTGTACAATATTTAGAGTGACAAGAAAGGGTTCCGGTTTGGACTCCAAAACTGTATCAAAATCTATTCGATTGGGAGGTCCAAGACCTCTTGGAGCTATTTAACCCATGTTCTGCAAGTCACCCATAGTCCAACCATCAGGGATAGTTGGGTCTAGTCATCGGACAACAATGGGCAGTTCTCAATGGGGTCGTTTTTGCTAGCTTTGCAATCTAGTCCTATGCTTTATTTTCCACTTCAGGCTGTGTGGTTTCCTTTTGTTCTCTCTAAAATATCTTTTCTTGTGGATTACGATTTTAGATAAAATCTTAACTTATGATCACCTTATGCATAGAAGTTGTTGTCTGACTAACAGATGCTATTTGTGCCTTTTAGCATAGGAATCGATGGATCACTTACTGTTACATTGCCTCAGTGACAAAAGAGGTTTGGTCATATTTCATGTCTCATCTTTGCATCTCTTGGGTCTTTCATAGACTCTTTTGAAGCTTATTTTCATGTTGGTTGCCAGTGTCGTTTATGTCACTAATAAGGCAATTTGGCCGTTTCTTCCAGGGGGCATAGCTTGGTCTGATTGGAAGGAGGGTTTTTGAGAAATCCTCGTCCATCACCCGTCTCTAGGCTCGGATTCGATTCCTAGTTTCAACCTGGGCTTTAGTTGGGCGTGATGACAGGTGGTGATCCATGAAGAATGGGGGACATTTTTGCTTAGTCTAATTTGCCAGTGGGTATCTAGCTTTTGATGTTATTTTTGCTTTAGCTTTCTTCCTTGGTTTACTATTGATGAACCTTCCATTGTATGCTATTTTTTAATTTTATCTTTATATATATAACTCTCTTATTTACTGATTAAAAAACAATTTCTTGAATCTTTTGGATTAGAAGAAATTGGGTGGCCAAAGAAAAAAAATTATCCTGTCTCAATGCGACCTAGTTTTTTAACAAGAATAACATACAACAATGGGTAATGTTTCACATTTTTCTCCGTAGTTAATGAAGCATGTGTTTTAAGAGGTCGAGGTCAATCAGATGACTAATAATTTGGAAACAATGGGTAATCTTTAATAGAGAATGAAGTAGCATAATAGCATAAGGTTTTATGCTCCCCCCCTTTTTTTCCATTAATAATCTGGTAGGGGTTTCCCCTAACCCCCCTCTTCTTCTAAAGGGTTTTCTTTATTAAAAAAAAGTAACATAATAGTGTGGGTGAGATACATTGTATCACAATTAGTGTATCTCAATCATAGTCCTTGATTAATATCAATCACAATCATTGATTCATCATTGATTCGCATCAATTAAAGATTTAGATTTGATTTGATTGACTCTGGTTTCTATCTTTAGATAGATTTCACCTTTATGTAAATCTTATGTGTCAATGTAAGAGAAAAGGGAACTAAGGGGTCACCAAAACTCTGATACCATATAGAAGAAACTATTTATTGAATAACTTTGATAAACTTTAGAATGGTCCAGAGGGGTTATATAAATTAAGATGAAAATAACTAAAGATAGGAATAAATCTCAATCAAACCTAATCCAATTAATTCAATTTCAAACTCACTTTATTACACCACCCGATTGTATTCTCTAAGGCCATCTCTAATAATGTTGTGGGGTGATAGCAGGTAGTCCATCTGATCTGGGACCTATCTGTGGGAGATCAGTAGGCTTACACGGGAGGAAGACCTCCTGAGAAATACCAACAGACCAGGGTTCAAAACCATTGAGCAACCCACTTTCAAGCACTTGCTCTCCAAAAGAATACATCCCTTGATGAATGATAAAAACACATGTTATTGCATACATAGTGCAGAATTCTTGTGAAACCGCCCTCCTTACCTCCCTCCCTCTCCATCGCTCCAACAATGTCTAGAGATCATACAGATCATACCATACTCGTTTACGACACATCTACAAGGGCTCACAAACACGGAATGTGCTGTCGTTTTGATCCAATTCATGCATGTGGGGGCACAAAAAAGCACATGTAGTAAAATAATCAGTTGCAAACAAGTTGGTGATTCCCATATAGCTATATTTTCTATAATTTTATCTTTTTTAGAACATGGATCTAGACATGAAATCTATGGTACAATGACAGAGCTAATGATCTCAACATGGAAATAGCAAAAATGACGATTCCACGTGAACCTTTCTGCCAACAAAATTAATCTTGTTTAATTTCTTATGACACCAAACCAGTTGATCAGTTCTTATTCTCGACATGTTTAGCACCCTCGACACTAGTTTCATGTCAACTTGGCAGAAAAGGTGAAGGACTTGTTCTGATCTATATTCTTGATGCTTTTGAAACCTCCTTACTATGCAGTTTCCACTCCTCAAAATGTCTTTCAGCCTTTTCTCCTTCTGCATAACAAGAGAATTCCAAGAAGATTATCTTAGATTTTAGTTCAAAAAATATACATTTATATGCATAAGATTAAGATATAAAAGAACCAACCTTCTGAAGATTTGCTCGAATGTCCATTAAAAGCTTTGAGTCTGCAGGGTCTTGGAGTTCAACCTGAGTTCCCCAGAGACCCTTTAGAATCACATTAGCTTCATCTTTATCATTTCGAAGAAATGTCCAAAATATACGCATTGATTCCTCAATGATCGCTACTAGCTCTGCAATTGAAATCCCATATTCCTCTCTTCCTCTTCTTCCCTTCTTTTTATTCCTCGAACAATCATCTGCAATGAAATTAAGCTTTTGGTTTCAGTTGTTTTTGTATTTTTTGCTACTACAATAAGAGATATACACAAAGAAATTTGAACTGGTATTTGAAAAGGATTATCTAAATTGAGGTTAAGTGGACCATCAAATAAAGGGTCCTATTTCCTGCATGTTCATATGTATTGCTGTGTAGTATATATTTTGGTACTATGATTTATAAACACATGGTGCTTAGATTTTTCTTCTTCATATTTTTTATTAAATAAAAATCAAGTTCTTTACCCTTCACGACTGGAACTTGAAGAAGATTACGAAGAACACATCGATTCTTGACGTAGTTTTGGACCCTGGGTTCTTGAAAAGGTTCATTCTCTAAGAATCTTTGCATGAGAACTTGAAACTGTTGAAATTCTCCGGCAACTTGGTTATATTGACGGAATCCATTTGGGTCAGATACCTGCAACTCTTGGGCCTTTCTATATTGCCAGTTGAGGAATTCCCAGGAAAGGCAGACCTGTCCGACATACACCATTTCCAAATCGCTCTGTAATTCTTTAATGAGCTTCATCGTTGGGTCAGCTTCTGGCTTTCGACATTTGTATAGCCGGAAATTTTGTGAGAGAAGGGACGTGATCCCCGGAGTTGACGATTTTCGGCTTGAAATTGATTGAAGTGGGTCCTTCAGCTGGAGAAAGCCTGAAGATAGTCACAAAACACATGAGGGATGGGGTCCTTCAGATTTAATGAAAATTAATTGTATAATTATATAAAGAGAGAAAAAGAAGATAACTTTAAAATTCATTTTTGATTGTAAGATAATAGCTCTTTAATGTACCTAAAGCTTTTCTCTTTCTGTCATCTACTAAACTTAGAAAATTGGGTCAGGAAAATCATTTTTATCCTTGAAAATCAGTGCTAGATTGTTTTAGACAGAGAAAAAGAAATGGAACTTAGGTAAAGCCATTCCTTATTAATCTACTGCTTTAAATGTAATGGTGGAAGCTTAGTTAGATTATATTAAAGACTAAGGACATAGACTTCTAACTAACTGACATATTGAATTTGAGGTATAAAGAAAGAATAAACTGGTGGGTCTATATGCAAATTGTTAGTGATACATTGATGGTTGGAGACCCACCATGATATAAGGCCCTCTTTAAAAGATCTGTTACTAACATCAACATGAACAGATTGATGCAAGAGTTTCCCAAAAAAAAACAAAAAGAAAGAAAGAAAGATGGGTGCAACCAGAGGTGGCGTTTGGAAGCACAAATTGACCTACTTCTGTTATCATATCTACCTAGGGAGAGATAGAGGAGGAAGAGGAGAGAAAGTCGCCATAGGAGAGGAGGAAAGAACCCCATATTGCTAACCAAACACCCTAAAACGATTCAATTCCCCAAGGCCTTCATACAAAATGAAATCATTCAAGAATTTTGGTACACCCAAACAACCCCTACATGACAATAAAGAAAAAAAAATTTAAAAACAATCCAGAGTAAGATGGTAGTCCTAACACAAGAACCATTTGCTCTATAAGTTAGAAGTGCAAACTGAAAATAAAAAATGATATCATGTGCCACTGTTCACCTAAATTATATGCAAAACACCCCAATTGATTAAGTGAAAGTAAGCCACACTGACAAAGCCATTCTAACGATAGAATCGGTGGGTCCCTGTCCTATATTTTTTTCCCAAACAAGTTAAAAAATAGAATGTTTTTTCGATCACTTGGAAGGTTTGCTGCTAATTATGGACAAAGTTTATACACCTAACAAAATTTTGCTGGCCACCACAATGACCACCTAAAACTCGGATCTTTTCTGCTTTTGCGTAGAAAATAATATAAGATAATACATTAAAATATTCACTTGTCTTATTTTACAAGTTCTTGGAAATCTTCCTTACATGGGTTCTTCAATTCTCTTCCCCTCCTCTTGGTGGATGGGAAGCCTTTTTCTTTCTTGGAAAAATCAGAATTCAGAGAGAGAGTTGAGACTACCCTTATTTATAGGGTATGAGAATCCTACCCATCAAATGGTCTAGGTCCCACAAATATATTGTGATTATGCCATTAAATATGACACGTCTAGGATATACCGAGTCCAATGTACCTTAATAATCACCATTACATGATCGGACTCTTACTGTTGTACTTCAACTAGACGGAAAAATTATTTCAGATTTATAACAAATAAAACTCATGATTATTATGAAACCACATAAACTAACAAATTTCGCATAGAAACAACTACTTCTCAAGAAATCAAAATTAAAGAAGAGGAGAGGTGACTTTTAACTGACCTATTGTATACATCTTTTGGTAATTCAAGATATCAAGTTTTCGCATTCTCTCTGTGTAGCTCTTGTAGAACTTGTCCAGCTCGTCTATTCGATCTTTGTGCTGGAACTTCTCGTCGGTCTTCCATGGTTTCAGATCTTCCATCATCTTTGGAGATTCAGATTCTTCTAAGATAGTGGGAAGTCCTGAACCTCTGACCTTTCTCAGGTCCATTTTCAGCTGTTCTATCAAGTCTTGATGTTCCCATAGTGTTTCCAATTCATTTGAATCCTTAGAATCCGACAGAGATGAATTCTGCAAATTGGGTTCTTCAGATTTTCCGGCACCATCCATCGGTTTGTCTTTGAGGAAATCATTCTCAGACAAAATTTCTGTGTCCAAAATACTTGAATTCTGTAAATGGGGTTCTGAATTTTCAAGCTCCTCCTTTAATTCTTCGTATTCTTCATCAAAATCGATTGCTTCTGCATTCAAAGTATTTGAATTCTGAAAATGAGTTTCTTCATAACCTGAAAATTCTTCAATTAACTCTACCTTTGCCTCATCAATGTCCACAACAGTATCAATTTCAGTCCCTTCTCCAAAACCTCTCTCGGACAGAAACTCTTCACTGTTAGAATCAATAGAATTGTTTCTATCTGAGAAATCCTCGCTTAAACTAATGGATTCCGGGTCAGAATCTAAAGCAAAGAAACCTGTTTCAAAAAGAAACTGAACTTCATCAGATATATCTTGCTTACCCGGCAAATTTCTTTCCAACCCAACTAGCTGTTCCTTCTCAGAAAACTGATCTTCAGTGAATTTTACTGCTTCTGGTTTCTCCAATTCCACTTCTCTACTGAGATTACATATGGAGTTCTCTGGTATTTGTTCATGAACTTTTGTTTCTGAGGACAAGAATCCTTCATCAAGAATCTCTTTATTGCTTAAAGAACCATCATTTGAATTCACATATAATTCTTCAACAGTGAAGTTCATAATCTCTGGTTCTTCCATGAAGCCACTGAAATCCTTCCCAGACATGAACTGGTACTTACTAGTGCTAGCCATTTCTGGGCTAATAGAATTTTCAGATTCTCCATTGTTTTCACTGGTAGTTTGATACTGAAACTTGAAGCAGAACTTTGGCTTCTCTTTATCATCAAATCCATCACACCCCAAAACATTAAAATCTCTAATTTTAGATTCAGGTTCTTTCTCGAGACAATTCGAAACAGTTCGATTGTCTTCTTGGCCAACAACAGCACAATTCGAATTCTCTTTTCCAGAACACCCATCTACCTGAAATCTGAGAAAAATGAAACCAAATCAATCAGATGAAAAAACCCATTAAATTTTAAACAGATAAGAACTTGAAACACCAAAATTTGAATACCTGAATAGATATCTGTTGATGAATCCAAAGAAATGAAACATGTAGGCATAGACAGAAAACCAAAAAGAATCCTCAAACAGAACCATCTTCTTGGACAGAAATTCATTTACAGAACCTTTATTCTCCAAATCAGAATCTCACAATTCAATCCACCTCTCCGTTTATTCAGTTTTAAGCAAAGATCTCATTTTTCATTGAATTGTTTTTCCCAGAGAAATGGACTTTCCAGCCGTTGTAAAAGAAATTCAGAGGAAAAATCCATGGATTTGTGGAGAAATCGGGATCGAAGAGGTTGAAATTTGACCTACCTAGCGAGATTAAGGGGGAGATACAGCAAGATTCAAGGGGATATAAAGTAACCAGAGAGAGCGACTTGGCTCTTGGCTCTTGGTGGTGTTCTGAAAGTTCTTTTTCAGGTAAGAGTCCGGTTCCTCTATTGAAGAATCCAGAGAGAACGTCTCTGGCTTTCATAAGAAAATGACACTTATTAAACTAGAGTTAAAAGGACATGTGTCAAAACTAAATTTACTTTATAGTTTTTCTTTAAAAGACCTATTTATTTATTTATTGGATACCAGGCTCTTGTTCGTGTTTGGATCCGTATAGGAACCGATCTTCAATGGTTTTCAAAATCCCCCAAAACCGGACCAAATTAAAAACCATGCGTTTTTTTTTTCTTAGAGCAATAGTCCCATCGTGGCGAAGGAGGGGACTATTCATTCTCGCTTTCACATAGCAGATCCTTCAACTCCCATTAACTCGAGTTATTTGTTTTTAATCATTTAGTTAATTTAATTTTGTTTATTTTTCTAAAAGCTAAGATCAGATGGATGATCCCTAAGGATGGATGAATTTTAATCACAGTTAAATAGGGTTAGAAGAGGTACATATGACAAGAAAATGATAGCCGAGACACCCCTTCTCATCTCCTAGTGTCACTGACGGAGGAGGTGAATATTTTCCCATTTTTTTAAGAACCGAAAGACCTTGTCGTTGAACCGGGCCCGGTGATAGAACCAGTCAAAACCGAGTAAAAATGAGAAAAAAAAAATTTAATTTTAAAAAAAGACATTGTCAATCTGGAGAGTCGAACGGGTTGAACTGGTCAAACCAGAACCGGGCACCCAACCGGTCCAATTATGAAAACAGTGGTTTGGATGCTTGGAATTTTTTTTTGTTTTTTTTGTTTTTTTTTTTAATCTGAGATATCATTTAACTAACAACCAAAATACAAAAAGCCCTACAGAGGTCTGGCCCCCGCTCCGCAATAAAACGACGACATTCCATAGCAGACAGATGTCTAACAAGAAAACAGCCCTGAGAGCTCTGCACCAAGGCCCTTGCAGCCAAGTTATGAGCAAACCCATTTTTAAGCCTAGGGATAAAGTTCACCGTACTACGCTCAAAGAGCGCTAAATTCTGGCGAATGTCAAAGACAATAGATCCTATCTCCGCACGCACAGTGCGACAGGTGGAGGATAGCTGATCCACCAATATCCTCGCATTAGTGAGGAAACAAACCAAAGACCACTCCCGGGCCAGAGCCAACTCTGTGGCTGCCCGCAAGGCCAATGCTTCAGCAACTAAAGGGGAACCCCCCATCAACCCCTGTATTTGGCCGCAAAGAATCGCACCACTACTCGACTGAGCCACCACACTCACTCCAGCAACCGAACCCCGAAAATTCGAAGCTCCATCAGAAGCAATGGTAATCCAAGGAGAGGAAAAATCAAAAGACTCAGGGCTTGCAGCCCTCCCTTCAATAATCCTACTAGCAGTATGTAAATTCTGCCGCGAAGAATCCCGACTTTCTTCCACTAAGCTAACTGCTTGAGCAACTAGAAAAGAGGGAGAAGGAACCTTACAGTCAAATTTAAGGGCATTGCGAGCCTTCCATATGTGCCAGACCATACTAGCAATCAAAGAAAGAAACCGAATCTTAGCCTGTTTGGCAAGGGGAGCTGCAATCCAGAAAGCCCACCACTCCTGAAATGAGAAAACTGCCTTGAAATCAGATCTGATTGTTAAAGGAGAAGTCCACCAAACCATCCGAGCAAACTCGCACTGGACCATCAAATGCATTACCAATTCCTCATGCTGCCCACAAAAAGACAGCAAGGATCTACTGGAATCCGCCGCCAAACTATATTTGCATTTACCGGCACAGCATTGTGTAAACAACGCCACAAAAACCAACAAAGCTTTGGGGGGATAGGAAGCCTCCACAACAATCTCCAACAATCAGCAGACAACACCGAAGAAGAAGAACTTGGGCATCTCGCTCTACCCATGGGATGTAAATTAATTAGGTGATGGTACGCCGAACGAACCGAAAAAGTACCTGAAGGGGAATGATGTCATAGCACCTGATCCTCTTGCAGGTAACGAGGAAGGGGAATAAGACAGATAGCTTTAACCTCATCAGCTGAGAGCACTTGGTTGAGCTGAGCAAGATCCCACTGCTTTAAAATCGGATCAATAAAGTCCTGCACCTTAACCCAAGGGCAATCAATAGGCTGAGGCGAATAAAGCTTAAAACCAAATAAAGAAGGTATCCATCCATCTTTCCACACTTGGATGAGCTGCCCCGAACCAATTCCCCATCTCAATCCCGGAATAAGTGCTTTCCTACCCGCCAAAATACTCCTCCACGCCCATGATGGTCTGGTGCCCACCTTAGCATTTAAAAAATCAGTGTGAGGGAAATAGATGCTCTTCACCAAACGAGCCCAAACCGAGTCGCTATTCTGAATCAAATTCCATCCTTGCTTTGCAAGAAGAGCGAGATTAAACGAAGAGAGATTCCGAAAACCCGCGCCGCCCACATCCTTACCAAGACACATCGTTTGCCAACTCACCCAATGAGCACGCTTCCTATGGTCATCTTGGGCCCACCAAAAATCTGCTGCCCTAGCCTCAATCTCGTCACAGAGTGCATGGGGTAACTTAAAGCAACTCATCGCGTAAGATGGAATAGCCTGCACCACTGCTTTGATTAGGATACCTCGCCTAGCTTTGTTTAGAAACCGACCCCGCCAACTACTAAGCTTAGCAAGCACTCTGTCTCGGATATGCGCAAAAAGATGAGCTTTTGACCGACCAAATACGGAAGGCAAACCAAGATATATACCTGGGGTGCTGAGAATACACATGTGCAAAGACCGAGAGAGCAACCGCTGAAATCTCCAAGGCGTATTGCGACTGAAAATTAAACCAGATTTTGAATAGTTGATCACTTGCCCGGAAAGCTTTGAATAAGTAACAAGAACCCCATGGATAGCCCGAACTTCCTCCAAATTTGCCTTAGAAAAAATCATACAATCATCCGCAAAAAGAACATGAGAAATAGAAGGGCATCGCCTCTTTATCCGAATCCCCGAAATCAGTCCTGACCTTCTGCCTCATTGAGAAGATAAGACAAACAATTAGAAGCAAGAATAAATAGGAAAGGGGAGAGAGGATCACCCTGCCGAAGACCCCTAGAGGGAGTAATATAACCTTTTGCTGCCCCGTTAATTAAAACGGCATATCTCACAGTACGAATACATTGCATGAGTAACCCAACCCATCGATCACTAAAGTCCATTCTCCGCAACATTCGCTCAATAAAAGACCACTCAAGACGATCATAAGACTTATTCATATCTATTTTCATCCCCATTAAATAAGCTGCCTTCCTTTTGACTCCTTTCATATGATGAAGAATCTCATGGGAGATGAAAATACTTTCTGTTATACTCCGGTTTGGAATAAAGACATATTGATTAGGGTGAACAAGATCCTCGATAATAGGTTTCATGCGATTGACAATAACCCGGGAAAAAATCTTATAAATCACATTGCATAAACCAATGGGACGGTAGTCCCCCACATGCTCTGGCATAGCTTTCTTGGGAATAAGAGAGATGTGAGTAAAATTTACCTCATGGAGGAGGAATCCACTATAAAAAAAGCTTTTTGTTGCCGCGATAACATCATTGCCCACCACATCCCAACAATGTTGATAAAATAAACCAGGCATACCATCCGGCCCAGGAGCCTTCCTCGCACCTATTTCAAAAGCTGCCCTTTTAACTTCATCATCATCTAAAGGCTGAAGCAGGTCCAAGTTCATCTCTGCCGTAACCAATTGAGGAATAGAGGCAAAATCAGCGTCAACAAAAGTAGGATTCGAAGATGAGTACAGCTTACGAAAATGCTCAATAAGACCATGCTCAACAGTAGCTGGATCGTGAAAAAGAACCCCCTCTTCCGAACACATACTTTCAATCCGATTTTGAGCACGCCTTTGAAGAGTAGATAAGTGGAAAAACCTGGTATTACGATCTCCATCCCTAAGCCAACTCACCCGGGATCGCTGAGCCCACATCATCTCCTCCTGTTTGAGCACATTGTCTAACTCCTGTTGAATTCCCACCTCGCCACCCAAGTGCTTTGATGAAGGCGCCAAGCTTTGCAAATGCTCGAGCTTCGAGAAGCTCAGCCTTCCTTCTGTGAACAAACCCAAAAGAAGAAAAATTCCACTGCCGCAAAGCACATCGAGCTTTGCTAATATTTTTACACAAAGTAAACATGATAGACCACTGAAGCCGAGATTCCCAAACCTTTTTCACAGTTTCCAGGCATCCCGGGTGAGTAGTCCACATGGATTCAAAGCGGAAAGGCTTTCTCCCTTTCTCCTGTATTGGAAAAAGAGTCACAATTAACGGACTATGATCCGAGCCAAAAATGGGGTTCTGAGTCACAGAAACTGTATCAAAACGAAAACGCCAATCTACTGAACAGAGAGCCCGATCTAATCTTTCCCGAATATTGTCCTTGCCAGCCCTTTTGTTAGTCCAAGAGTAGAGATTACCTTTGAAGCCCAGATCAAGTAAACCATGAGCCCGCACAAAATTGGCAAACACCTCCAATTGAGCTGGCGGCTTCGGAGTCCCCCCAACCTTCTCATAATTAAATAAAATCTCATTGAAATCACCAATCCAAAGCTGAAAACTCCCCTGTGGCTGAGTCTGGGCCAAGCTTTCCCAAAAACTGCGGCGGTCTGACACCTCCGGAGGCCCATACACGAGAGAAAGAAACCAGGCCTGAACCTCAACTCTTTCTTTAACTCGCAAGTGAATTAAATTACCAGAGCAATAGAGAACCTCGATACACCAAGGGTTCTTCCACAAAACACAAAGCCCACCCGCCCTGCCAAGAGGATTAACGACCACCATATCATCAAATTTCAAACGAACCCGCCACCCATTCATAACAGATTCTTGAGCTTTTGTCTCCATAAGGAAAATCAAATCAGGCTTATTCCGTCGAACCAGCTCGTGAAGAGCTCGAACTGTCGGGGGAGGCCCAATTCCCCGACAGTTCCAACTTAGGAGTGTCATAATTCTCGGAGGGGCTGAAACACATCAGCCACCTCCGTTAAAGGAAAGGACAATCCTGAGGTATAATCAGCATGAAAATTACCTTCAGGTTCAATGGGGGGTTTGTAGAGGAGAAATCTGTTGAAGAAGCTTTGCCTTCTTCCGACGGATCGGGTATGGTTGAATAACTCGGCCATGCAATCTCCTCTTTCGCAACAGAGCATTGTGAATCCGTCTGTTGGCATATGGCTGACTAGAATATCCTGAACTGAGTGAGTGAGGCAGCTTACGAAGACCCAACCGGACATTCAATTCTACGCTTTGTTGGGCCGGGCCAATAGAATTCTCCATCGGGCTGGTGTTGGGCTCCTCCAAAATTGCTACAGGCGTGTCGGGTTCACGTAAGCCCTTGAAAGGGTTGTCTGCAGTTGGATCATTATCCGACCTAGCAGGCACATAACAATGCGAATCCATAGGCCCACTATCCAAATCCGTAGTATCCTGCATCAAACCCATGGGAGAGGATGGGACTAGACCAAGAGCCAAAATCTCAGAATTTGGGGATTTCCTCATGTCCTTTCCACTGTTTGGATACAAAGAGGAGTCCAGAGAAGGACACAAGCCAAGATGAGTTGTGCCAAACTGATTTGAAGTCTCCTTCCTTCGAACCTGAAGAAAAGAAAGGTGCTGACTGCCTCCAATCAAATCCCCTCCACTTGGCAAAACCGGATTGGTGGGGGGAGAAACTTGAGGCAGAAAACCTGACACAGCAGTCAAAGTCGGCAGTTCGGCACAGTGTACCTTGGCAAGTGTGGCCTCATACCGCTGCCGCCGAGAGGAGAAGCTACCGGAAATGTCTTCGATGGGAGAACTCCGGAGCCTGAACGAGCTATCCCTGCCACAACCCTTGCTGGGATTATGATGAAACCGGAAGTAATTGGCTCTTAGCCAAGGACCATATGGTGGGTCTAAATCCTCTGCCAACACCAAAGGCTTTGCAAGACAATACCTTGCCTCATGACCCATAATCCCACAGTTGAAACAAAAGGAGGGCAATCGCTCATACCGAGTCTCAATTCTTCTTGGAGTTGAAAAGCTACGCTTCACTAAAATTTGATACCTGAGAGGGAGTTGTATGTCTATACGAACTCGAACCCTAAGGAATTTACCTTTTGATCCATCTCCCGGGTGGGCATCAACTTCCAGAACATGGCCAAGTTCACTCCCAAGCTCACTGCCCACCTGGTAAGTATGTTTTTCAGGAGGGAGGCCGTGCAGCTGCACCCAAAACGGAGTGGAATCAAAAGTGATCTCCGAAGGAGAAAGATCAGGCACCCAATCCCTTAACTGAAGTAAATGGTTGTTAAAAGCCCAAGGCTCAAAACACTTAACCCGTAAAACATCCTCCGATTTCTGAAACTTAAATAATAACAACTCCTCATTGAGTTCGATAATCTGCACATCCCCTTTCGGCTTCCATGACTGTAACATAGTGAGCTTTGCAGCAGAGAGATTAAAAGGATGATCCGAAAGAAAACGCCCCACCAAACTATTTTCATATTCATCCAACACAGCCTGGATGCCCCGCTCCTCGAGTTCGATAATAGAGTTGTTTTCTTCAAGGGAAAGGTGAAAGATGGCTTCAGCTAAATCACCCATTAATCCGACCCAAGACTCGCTAGAGCAACGAAATGACAGAAAAGAAAATAAGAAGGAAATACTAGGAGGAGCAAGAAGAGCAAGATAACAAAACTACTAGCCCGAAGCAGCTAGAGGGAAGTTCCAACCATCCCTGCCGGCGATGAAGGAGAGGATTTTCACGTGCATCACGTGCATCACCCGAAGCAGCTTGGGGATGCTTGGAATTCCAAGGACCTTTATTCTCATTCTTGTATCAATACTTAAACGGTCGGTCGGAAGATTTGTGAGTTGAGTATTTCAACGGTATGATTACTTGTGAGAATCTCAACTAGACTTAAGATCGTGTGTGGCTATAGTCGGAGACGTTATCTATAGCTGAATTGTCATGGTGCAAGGTTGTTAATTTCAAAATTCTCGATGATTTCAAAAAAGCCAACTCAAACCGAAATCTCAAAAAATGATGGGATTTTGACGAAATTTCAAAATCCGAAAAATTATTATTTTATTAATTATATATATATATATATATATATATTTATTTATTAATACTAATAGGTGGCATGTGCGATGCACGTAAGAGCGAGGGGTAGGAGTTAACCATAGTTAATAGGAGTTAAAAGGGACATGTGTTAACCTGTAGGTACGATTGAACTCTCCTGAGTTCAATCGTGATTGGCTGTGATTCTATTATTTAAATAGATAGATGAACAATGGGTAGTTTGGTAATTAAAGTAAACATTAAATCAATTTTTTTTAATTTATAAGGGTAGTTTGGGAATTTGGAAAAATCAGGCTACGCCTACCTCTCACATTATAATAGTAATAATATATATATTAAAAAAATAATATTTTATAAAAAGTTTATATAAGTATTATTAATTTATTTTTAAAACTAATATATAAATTTTGAAAAATTTCAGAATCTTTCGAAATATTTCAGAATTTTAATAAAAAAACAAAAAAAAACTATTAAAAAATAAAAAAATCAAATTTCGACAGAAATTCCAAAATTTTCGAAATTCGAAATTTCTGAAATTTCGGCTGAAATCAGATTTTCGAAATAAATCCAGTTTCGATGTCGTTGGGGTTGTCCGAAACCGAAATTTCAACGAAATTTTAAACCATGTCATGGTATCATGCGTTCAAATTACACAAAATTATTTTTAATAATCATAACCGTTTTCCCTCTTGCATTCACTCCACTGATGAAAATTATTTGAATAAGTGACATGAGGAAAATTATTTGAACGACATGAAAATTATGTGAACATGTGGCATCACGGTAATGCAGCCATAGATAGTTATATGATCTTAAGTTGGCATCGTACCTCTGGTGCATGCCCGAGGTTGGGCGTTGGGCATCCACTCATCATCCAGCGTGTGGTGCTAAATAGGAGAGAAGTCATTTCAATTTCTCAATCCCCTATTTTTTGACTTCTCCCTAGTTGATATCTCTCCCCCTTTTTCTCCCCTTTTTAGTGCCACATGCGGGATGATGAGTGGACACTTGAGGCCCAGCCTCGGGCTTGCACTAGAGGTATTCCGTTGCCTCTCAAGTCATCTCAACCACAATAACCCATCTTCTTCCCTCCATCCACCTCTAGCTCATACGTCGATGAGGAGTGCTAGCCCTACTCTCAAGGCATTCCTACTTTTAGTGTGAGCCAACCATTTGTCTATTTTCATTGTTAAAGTCTTATAATTACTAAAAAAAATATGTTCTTTAATACTGAAAATGGATTAAATGGTTGGCTCACACTAAAAGTAGGAATACTCTGAGCGTATGGCTAGCATTCCTCTATGCGAGTTCCCCGTAAGGAGGTGATGATACTTATAAAGCCCTTTTATAAGAAGTTTTAACCCTCAAAGTGTGTTCGTTTGATGAGAAAGTGAGTAAAAGTATAAGAAAAGTAAGTATTTTTTGCATTTCTTGTGTGGTTTTGCAAGAAAACATACTTTTATTTTGTTGCACTTTCTTATTAGTGACAAACTTTCTCAAAAAAACTTTTTTCATTTTTTATTATGCTTATTTTGAAATAAAATTTAAGTTTTTTTTTTGTCTTTTCTTTTCCTTTCATTTCTTTCCTGACTTTCTTTTCAAACTCGAACACACCTTTAAGATTAATATCCTTTTCTTGTTTAACCATAAAGGTTAATAAATCTTAACCATAATTAATAATAATAATGATTAAAAGGAACATAAAGGTTAAAAGGAACATGTACGTGTTGACGTGTGGGTGCGGTTGAACTCAGGAGTATTCAATCGAGATTAAAACATGATCCCAACTCTAGTCTCCAAGTCCTGGGGATGGAGAACATCTCTAAAGGTGTGTTTGTTTGGTGAGAAAGTGGATGAAAGAAAAGAAAATAAAAGAAAACAATGAAAAATAAAATAAAGGAAAAAGAAACTTGAATTTTCTTTCAAAACAACAATCAAAAGATGAAGAAAGTTTTTGGGAGAAAATTTGTTACTATTGAAAAGATGCAAGAAAATGAAAGTATATTTCTTGCACACCAAACACAAGAAAAGTAGAAAAAAAACACTTTTTTTTTTACTTTCCCTCACTTTCTCGCCAAACGAACGAACCCAAAGTGCTCCAGTGATGTGGCAAACAAGACATCACTTATCATTACAAATGATGATCAGACTTAATATGACGAAACATATATGTACTAAATCTGAAGTTTAAGATAAGAGTCATGCTAGCCCTAATCTCAGACACAAGGGCGGAGCCAAATGGGGCCGGGAGGCTGAGGCTCCTCCTGGAATTTTGAAAAACAAATCCTATAGTATTAATAGGGGCATAGCTTGAGAGAGGTGAGAGCTGGAAGGATAGGGACTTTAACCCCTCAAAAATTCTGAGAAAAAAATTTATTCTTTACAAATTGACATAAATAGATGCGATGGACCATGAACTTAGCCTTAAAAAAAAGGGAGGGAGGGGGGGGGGGGGGGGGGGGGGGGGGGGGGGGGGGCGGGCGGGCTACACCCTCAAACCCCCATTGTTCGTCCCCCCGCAAGGGAATCCTGGCTCTGCCCCTACTCAAGCATCACCTACTCTTTGCCAAAAACTAATACCTGTCCTTGTTTTTTTTTTAAATAAGTCAAAAACTAAAACCTAAGTGTTGTTTTTTAGATGAGTAGGGAACATTGAGAGTAAGACTAGAAGGCCTCTTAAGATAGACGTAGTCTGATTTTTTGAAATTTCCAATCTACCCTCATATAAAATAAAACTTTGAGTTAATGTTTTACTTTAATTCCTAGACTACCCCTTGCTCATCCATCTGTTTAAAAAATAGAATCACAGCCAATCGTGATTGAACTCGGAGAGAGTTCAATCGCACTTGCGGATTAACATGTGTCCCTTTTAACTCCTATTAACTATGGTTAACTCCTTCCCCTCGCTCTCACATGCCACCCGCTAGTGTCTTATAAAAAGAAAAGAAAAAAAAGTTTTTGTAGTACTCTCATTCATGTGAAATAAATGTATATGAACATATCAACACTTAAGAACAGCTAGGATGGCCCAATGTGTGGAATTTTCCCACGACGAGGTAGATTTTGACTAGCCCACCAAGGATGATGATAAATCGATCTTGACCATTTGATCGGTGGATTAGAGATTTTAATTATCATGAATAATGCTAATATTTGACTATCTATCGAGGACGGACATTAAAGCTCTCAAACAACATGCCAAGAGTTGCAAAGGTTCAATGTGGTGCTGTCAAGTCAGATTTTATAAATTATTTTTATATTTTAGTAATAAAAAAATAAAATATACAATGAGTGATTGATAATATCTACATTGGAATGAATATCGACAAATTAAGTCTACTTGACAGCAAGACATTGGACCTTTGCAACCCTAGGTTGTAACGTTGGTTGCTCCCAAGTCTGTTCCTCTCTGTCCCTCCATCCTTTCCATCTACAAGGCATCATTTATATAAGAGCAGTGATTTACCAGCCCCTACCTAGGTGAAGGCCTTCTCATTTTATCCCTTTTAATTGTGGTTAAGTTTAACTAATTTAAGGTTATTTATTTTACTTCTTTTAAAAACAAGGTTAAATGGATGGATTTTAGGGGTAAATGAATCTTAATTATATTTAGTAGGTGTTAAAAAAGGGATGCGGATTAATGAAGACGGGCATTCGACTATTTAACTGAATGCGCGTTCCACCAAACATTATCCTTATATAATGTTAGTAAGTGGTAAGTGGACTTTTGCTTACCACGTTACCTAAGGAAAGCTTCTCTCAACCCCTCCTTGAGAGAAGCACGCCTTACCATATGAGCTATGCGAGAGGAACCTCTCTTCATCTCATGAGGTAGAAAAATGTCATTTTCTCAAATGTCTAAGAATGTTGGGAAGCAAGCTTTCTCTTTCTCCCCTCTAAGTTGCAAATATAATTTACTGATTAAATAGAATTAATTGCTTTCATGTCCACAGGGTGATAGTGATTTATAGAGTCATTAGGTGGTAATATGCTCTTTGGTGATGTTGAAAGGGTGTTCACTTAATGCCACAATTAGGTGATGCCAAAGGGTGTTCAGTTAGGTCTGACTGTGTGTGCGTATGTTTAGAGTGTGTGTTACTTGATACCCTTCCAACAAAAAGAAAAGAAAAGAGAGATACACAAGGGTTGAAATGGAAAAAAAAAAAAAACATTTGTAGCCGTGAAATAAACCATTTGTTGATTTCAGGTACTCAAATTTAAACTTGAAAAAGAAAAATAAATTAAAAGATCAAGATTAAGATCAAGAATGTATAATAGTTATCCACTTTACTATTCTACATCAAATATGAAATATGCATGAGACAAAAAAACATTCCTTAATGATGCTTGAGACATTGGCAACCTTATCCATGTGTCACACATTTAAGCAATATGTGATATTCTTTTGAGAAAAGAAAAATTAATAATGTGCAGGTCCCTCTTAGCATGTGACATGTGACAAAAAATCAATCTTTCAAAAAGTTTATACCATTTGATTGGATGATGCAAATTATAATCTAGGTTAGGTCTAGGGTTAATGTTGACAAACTAAGATTAATGACAAACTTTTCTGACGTCCAATCGGATGGTTATGATAAAAATTTTTTTTGCTACCTATAAGGAAATAGGGATCCACATATTGATTTTTTTTAAGCTTAAAAATATCTCAAACTCGTGGCGCATAAACAAAGTTGCTTATGCATCACGCATATATATATATATATATATAGCCAAGCATGCGATCCATTAGAATAATACTTGCTCTCTCATAAGAAGTAGAAGTGTAATTCGGCCAAAATATTATAAGGATGGCAAACTCGACTTCTTGTATAATTCTAGACTAACTCCATATATAAAATAGAGTAAAGCTTGTGTTACAACCAAACAAATAATTTGACCAAAACAGCATATTCCATGCCGGCTTTATTCTATCGAAAATGGAAGTGTTGGCCGGTCGAATGGGTCATTTTCAGGCGGATCGACTTCAAAATTTTCTTAATGGTTTTGCATGAATTAGAAGAAAGAGTCAACTTTACAAGAGTATATACACTTCAAGTTAATACCTTGAGAAAATAAGATCCATACCATGAAACCAATGTTGTATTCAGACAATTCTTTACCAGTAGAATACTTGATTAATTCTTTATAACGGTCCCACATTTCAGCCTCAAAGGCAATTTTCACGAGGAAGAAGTTAAGGTAAAGATACATCCATCATAGCCAGGTAGCTGAGCAGACGTGTGTAGAGGTTTGTCCATCCCTACAACCTTTGTTAAGGAGAAGTTAGAAGTAATGTCATCATATAGCCCCGCTCCAAGGCAATTGGAAGGGACTTGATGAACAGTGTTATTGTTAGAAGTAATGTCATCATATAACACCACTCCTAAGGCTATTGGGAGGACGTGATGAGCAATGTTATTAAAACCGGACTGGACCGGCTGGTTGAACCGAGAACGGGCTAGATTGCCGATTCCGAAAACCTTTAAAATCAGACTAAATTAAAAACCGGTAGAATCAACCAGATCAGACCAGTTCAACCAGAAAACTGGGGTTAAAAATCCGTAGAACTAGCCAAGAGGAAAAAATAGAGAAAAAAGATTATTTTACAAAAAGGACATGGTCAAATTGGAACCGGCCACTTTGCTGGTTCGATGCCCAGTCCAGTTTTGAATACACCGGTAAATGAGTAATAACACATGCTTTTGCCCAAAGGTGGATGTACAAGGGATCGGATTTGGTCTTTGCTCTAGCAAGACCAAAACAGTCTTGCTTGTGGGAGAAAACCGACATGTGGCGATAAGTCATTCTATTTTCTCTCCTATTTTTTTTGACTTCCCCTCATTTGATTTTTTTCCATTTTTTATCATCGCAAGTTCAAAGCTGAACCTTGGCAAGACCGTTTTGGTCTGGCGAGACCAAGACCAAATCCGATCCCATAAATGAGCATCTAATGTAACATCAAGACAATAAGATGTACATTGATTGATGTGATGTGATGTACTCAACATTTGGACAGCAGCGCAAAAGCGGGCCGTTACTTATCCTTGTTCCTAGATGGACGATTATACCAGAGGAGCCCAAGCAAGAGCCTAGATATTAGCTATACATTGGTGAGTATAAAAAATTAAAGCAATACAGCATAGTATACCAAATTTACATGATTTGGCGATATGCTTACATCCACAGCCGACTAGAGTCTAGAGATCCTTTCATCTATTCTTTTTGTGTGAAAAATGGGGTTATAATCTTCTCACTTTTCTATTTTACCAGGGGCGGGGCGGGGCTGAAGCTCCTTCCATCATCAACTTTTTGAAAAAGAAAAAGAATATTTATATTGTATCATTTGGGGAATAGATTGGAGTAGGGGTGGAGCTGCTAAAGCTTCCTGAACTTTTGAGGAAAAAAAAACTAAATTTATTCTTATATTATTTAATTTATTAGGGCATAGACAGATACAAATAAATGAGATGACCCATAAACTTGACCCTCAAAAATCAAAATTTCGGGGGCTATGCCCCCAAACCCCACAAACACCCCCCGCAAGAAAATCCCAACTCTCCCTCTGATTTTACCTCAATGGAAACCCTAGCGTAAATGTATCAGTGGCTGACTAGAGTCTAGAGATCCTTTTTCACTGTTGATTTCAGGTACTCAAATTTAAACTCGAAAAAGAAAAATAAATTAAAAGATGAAGATGAAGATCAAGAATGTATAATAGTTATCCATTTTACTATTCTACATCAAATATGAAATATGCATGAGACAAAAAACATTCCTTAATGATGCATGAGACATTGGCAATCTTACCTATGTGTCACACATTTAAGCAATATGTGATATTCATTTGAGAAAAAAAATTTAATAATGTGCAGGTCCCTCTTAGCATGTGGCATGAGACACGTGACAAAAAATCAATCTTTCAAAAAGTTTATACCATTTGATTGGATGATGCAAATTATAATCTAGATTAGGTCCAGGGTTAATGTTGACAAACTAAGATTAATGACAAACTTTTCTGACGTCCAATCGGATGGTTATGATAATTTTTTTTTTTTGCTACCTATAAGGAAATAGGGATCCACATATTGATTTTTTTTAAGCTTAAAAATATCTCAAACTCGTATGCATCACATATAAACTATATATATATATATATATATATATAGCCAAGCATGCGGTCCATTAGAATAATACTTGCTCTCATAAGAAGTAGAAGTGTAATTCGGCCAAAATATTATAAGGATGGCAAACTCGACTTCTTGTATAAATCCAGACTAACTCCATATATAAAATAGAGTAAAGCTTGTGTTACAACCAAACAAATAATTTGACCAAAACAGCATATTCCATGCCGGCTTTATTCTACCGAATATGGAGGTGTTGGCCGGTCGAATGGGTCATTTTCAGGCGGATCGACTTCAAAATTTTCTTAATGGTTTTGCATAAATTAGAAGAAAGAGTTAACTTTACAAGAGTATATACACTTCAAGTTAATACCTTGAGAAAATAAGATCCATACCATGAAACCAATGTTGTATTGAGACAATTCTTTACCAGTAGAATACTTGATTAATTCTTTAAAAGGGTCCCACATTTCAGCCTCAAAGGCAATTTTCACGAGGAAGAAGTTAAGGTAAAAATACATCCATCATAGCCAGGTAGCTGAGCAGACGTGTGTAGAGGTTTGTCCATCCCTACAACCTTTGTTAAGGAGAAGTTAGAAGTAATGTCATCATATAACCCCGCTCCTAGGCAATTGGAAGGGACTTGATGAACAGTGTTATTGTTAGAAGTAATGTCATCATATAACCCCACTCCTAGGCTATTGGGAGGACGTGATGAGCAATGTTATTAAACCGGACTGGACTGGCGACTGGACTGGCTGGTTGAACGGAGAACGGGCTAGATTGCTGATTCCGAAAACCTTTAAAACCAGACTAAATTAAAAACTAGTAGAATCAACCAGATCAGACCAGTTCAACCAGAAAACCGGGGTTAAAAATCCGTAGAACTGGCCAAGAGGAAAAAATAGAGAAAAAAGATTATTTTACAAAAAGGACATGGTCAAACCGGAATCGGCCACTTTGCCGGTTCGATGCCCAGTCCAATTTTGAAAACACCGGTAAATGAGTAATAACACATACTTTTGCCTAAAAGATGGATGTACAAGGGATCGGATTTGGTCTTTGCTCTAGCAAGACCAAAACTATCTTGCTTGTGAGAGAAAACCGACATGTGGCGATAAGTCATTCAATTTTTTCTCCTTTTTTTTTTTTTTGACTTCTCTTCATTTGATTTTTTTCCATTTTTTATCATCACAAGTTCAAAGCTGAACCTAGGCAAGATCGTTTTGGTCTGGAGAGACCAAGACCAAATCCGATCCCATAAATGAGCATCCAATGTAACATCAAGACAATAAGATGTACATTGATTGATGTGATGTGATATACTCAACATTTGGACAGCAGCGCAAAAGCGGGGCCGTTACTTATCCTTGTTCCTAGATGGACGATGATACCAGAGGAGCCCAAGCAAGAGCCTAGATATTAGCTATACATTGGTGAGTATAAAAAATTAAAGCAATACAACATAATATACCAAATTTACATGATTCGGTGATATGCCTACATCCACAGCCGACTAGAGTCTAGAGATCCTTTCATCTTTTCTTTTTTGTGTGAAAAATGGGATTATAATCTTCTCACTTTTCTATTTTACCAGGGGCGGGGCGGGGCTGAAGCTCCTTCCATCATCAACTTTTTAAAAAGAAACAAAATATTTGTATTATATCATTTGGGGAATAGACTGGAGTAGGGGTGGAGCTGCTAAAGCCCCCTAAACTTTTGAGGAAAAAAAAACTAAATTTATTCTGATATTATTTAATTTATTAGGGCATAGACATATACAAATAAACGAGATGACCCATAAACTTGACCCTCAAAAAACAAAATTTCGCACAAACACCCCTGCAAGAAAATCCCAGCTCTGCCTCTGATTTTACCTCAATGGAAACCCTAGCGTAAATGTATCAATGGCTGACTAGAGTCTAGAGATCCTTTCACCGTTTTTTTTTTTTTTGGTGAAAATGGGTTTATAAATCTTTCTCATGTTTTTTAATTCAAAATTTTCCGTCAATAAAAACCTAGCGTAAACGTAGTTATATATCCTACACAAAAATATTAAATTACGAAATTATCTTTCGAGAGAGTCTAAAGTCTAAATGCATGGCCCATCAGTGAGTACCCCAAGCGTTTTGTGGGAAAAATGCAACATTTGGTGATGGTCTTAGTGATGATGAACGTGGAAGTTCCGTATGCGTCTCGTCTTTCTTTTCCTTGCTTCATTGACCCTATGAGAAGGAGACTAAAAGGCCCAAGCAGCCGCTTAGAAAGAAAGATGAGGACCGAGCAACCACAAAGGAATGTAGACAAGAAAAGCATCCCCTCTTAAGTCAATCATCTCTTCGAGATTTCCAAGTAGAAAGTGGACTGACTTGTGGTCTATGTCGGTCATTATGATTAGAAGGGAAAAGACCTTTTAGCGTGTGAAGAGGGCTCGAGTCCTAGAGCCTTCACTAGGGTAACGACTAAGGGTTTATTATACACTAGAGTTAAGGGTCATGCACCAACTTTTACGGTTTTATGATGCAACTAATTCTATCAATAGAGATTTGATTACAGATTACCTATTTAGGACTTTTAGGATCGCCTCTTGTTATAGCCATAGACACTCTCTCCTGCTGTATTTTCGTGATACCATGTGTCCCATAATTTTCATCTCCTTTTAAATGGGAAACAAAGAAATCCACGGAAAGAGGGGGAAACAGTTAAAACTGTTAAAATTAAATGTTACGCTATTTCTGGGACGTGGCATCACGTGAACACACAAGAGCCTACAGCGAGAGACGATCCTAGGTCCATACGTAGATGCTAGAATCTATTGGGAAGCAATGCTTGCCCCAAAACCATGGTTGTGCATGGTACATTATAACTTTGATCCGTGATCAAGTTTGAGAGACCTTAGATCGGTGACTTTTTGTTGGAGATATTGCTAAAAATTACTATATCTTATAACGAATAGATGCAAATTACATAATACAAAAAAATTACAGAACACATAAATATAGTGTATTTTACTGACTGAGACTTGAGGATTCAATGTCCTTAAGATAATATTGTCTCACATAGGTGGTCACGGCCTACAGCAACTTGTCTCCCAAGATACAACAGTCTCGTTCTGGATACTACCACTAAGAAGCCCAGAACACAATGAACCAATGATGATTTTATACTCTCCTTGATATGCAAACTAAATTGGATGTAGAATGAATTGGAAACTAGGGAGTAGAAGATCTGATTTTCCTACTCCAGAAAATGCAATAGAAAAACCATAAATAATAGGCTAAGGAGACTGTCCAGAATGATAATTTTTTTGGGTTTCCAGAAAATAAAATATAGGGGTCAAACTTAAGGCCCACAAGTAACCAAACCAAACCAACTGGTCGGGACCGAACTTGAGCACGGGCCGGGGGCGGCGCGTGTGTGGTTGGTTCCACCATGGAGCATGGGCTCACTCTTTCGCAAAATTTAGGTACCCCAAGGGCCCACACTTTACTCCAAGGTAATGATATATAAACCATACTATGGTTTCAATAATTTTCCGATGTGAGACTATTATTCTATACCATTCTCCAACTTACAACACATGTTCAAGTGACCCACTTTGAAATTAATTTCTCATTCACCACTTCATTATTTTGGACAAGTATATATACCACGTTAATCTCCTCATGGAGGAGAACACAGATCCACTTGGACCCGCCTCAAAACCCTTGTGGGTCTCACTTATATTTTGGGTCAAAGTTTATAAACACTGGTTTTCCAAAACATCCAGATTTTTTTTCTAAAAACAGATTTTTCCCAACACTTTTGATCCTAAAAGCATTTTTTTAACGCTCTTTTAACTTTGGATAATTCTTTTTAACCCTTAGAATTAATATTTCTTGTTTTTTTTATATAAAAAAAATAAAGATTAGATGGTTGAGCCTTCAGAGTTAGCGAATCTTAACTACAACTAAGGTGTGTCAAAAGGGACACACGTTGACTTATGGGACGGGATCAGACTAAATCCCATTCAAGTTTGAGAGGTTGTAATGGTTGAAATATCCACCTGTTTTATTAGGCTTAGCCAGATTACTAATCTTCTAATTGGTGTTGCGGCCTACCCGTATGTTTTGAACAAAAAAAAAAAAAATGCTAAATCTGCATGACAGCGACAATTGGGGTTCTTGCGTGGTAAGTAGTACCTTGGTCACAAGAGGGGTTCCACACTTATCATGATGTTGTAACTGGTAATAAACTTCGAATGAGATGGCCGATGTTTGTTTATATCTCGCCCGCGATGAGCAATGCAATGGTTTACCAGTTCTCTGTTTGCATTCAAATTTTTACAATGCAGAAAATGTGAAGTTAAGAGACAAAAACTACTTTTATATGTAATTGAATGTGAAATTAACCATTGATTCAATCCTTAAATTTCATGAAGCATGCATGGGTACCAGCTTCTACTTTCAGTTGAATGATCGACTCAAGTAATTTTTTTATTATAAAAAGCTTCATTTATTTACTTGGCGGTTAGAATTATTGGGTTAGTAACTAGTGAGCGGACCTCGGGAGGCTCCCGAAGATTTAATCCTAAGACCATCCTTATGAAGGGGCATACCTAGTGGGTAGCATGTGCGATGCACGTGAGAGAGAGGAAGGGGAGAGAGATTGAGAAGATGGACCCTAATGATGACATCTCAACAAAAAAAATTAAGGAATATTTTGGATATAAAAACTTAAGAGACATTTTGGATTAAAAAAAATTGTGAGAGACGTTTATTGAAATATGATGTTTGGACATTTTAAGAACCAAAAAACTTTAAAGACATGTTGGGTATAACAAAGAAAGAAGGCGGGCGGGACCTTGGTGAGATGTTATTTCAGACCATTTTTCCAAGAGAGCGAGGAGTCCGGTTATCCCATTGAGGTCGCCATGTGTCCCTTTTAACACTACTTAACTGTGATTAAGATTCACCCACCTTATAGTTCACCCACTCTTCCTTGGTTTTTAGAAAAAAAAAGGAAAAAAAAAAATTAACCTTAGGAGTTAGTGAATTTTAATTAAGGTTTAAAAGAAATAATATTTTTTCTAAAAACCAAGAATAAGTGGTTGAATCCAAGGGGTCGGTGAATTTGAATCATGGTTGGAGTCCTGTTACGCCCTTGAGGTTGTTATTTGTCTCTTTTGACACACCTTAACTGTGGTTAAGATTCATCTAACCCTAGAGTTCACCCACCTATTCTTGGTTTTTAGAAAAAATATTACTTTTCTAAAAACCTTAGTTAAAATTTACTAATTCCTAAGATTTTTTTCTTCTAAAATCCAATGATAAGTGGGTGAACCTTAGGAGTGGGTGAATCTTAACAACAATTAAAGAGTGTTAAAAGAGACACATGACGACTTTAGTGGTATAATCAGACTCCAAGAAGTCTGGTTATAACCATAGAGAATTTCAAGCCAAATAGATAGATGAGTAAGGGGTAATATGAAAATCAAGGAAACATTTAATTAAGTGTTTGACTTATATAATGATTATAATTATGATAAGGGTAGTTTGAGAATTTTACAAAATTTTATCCACGTTTTCAAGGGCCATTATGCAAAGGATAATTTTGAAATTATACAAAATTTCATCACGTTTTCTAAGGGCTCAGTATGTAAAGGATAGTTTTGAAAAATTTTCAAATTTTTATCAAATTTTCAAAGGGTCAATATGCAAATGGCAGTTTTGGAATTACAAAAGATTCAATCAAGGTTTTTAAACATGAGGAATTCTCTTTACATATAGTAAAAACAAATGATAGTTTAAGAATTACAAAAAATAGTAACAACAAATGATAATTTAAGAATTACAAAAAATTCAAGCAACGTTGAAAATGAGGAATTCTCTTAATATATAGTAAAGATAAAGATAAAAATAAAAATAAAAATAAGAGAAGGAGAATGCCTGCATCAAAGACTTCAGATTCCAAACCTAAATCTTTTATCTTTACTTTATAACTTACTAGTTGCAAGTATATTTCCTCTTCAACATCTCCATTTAACAATTCAGTTTATACATTAAATTGATTAGTAACTCTTAACTCTAAATAAGTATAGTTTATTTTGAAATTTTAGCTTATTTGGACTTTAGAGTATTAAGTTATGGTTTAATTGAATAACTAAATTTTTTTGAAGTAGAAGTTTAATCTTTAAAAAGGAGATAAGTAACCATTTAATCACCCTAAGCAAAAAAATATCACCTAAAAGGACATGCTTTTACCAAATAAGGTATGTACTCCAGTATTACCCTTATCTGTGTTTGGGTTTTATATGCATAGCTAAAGGGTAAATATGTCAAAAGCATACCCTTTTAGGTAATAAAAAATGCAAAGCATGAGTTTTTTTTTTTTGTTTGATAAATTTGTCAAAAGCATGCCCTTTTAGGATATAAAAATGAAAAGCATGCCCTTTTAGGTGAAGCACTCTATTTTTAATTTTGGTGTTTAAAAAAAATACAAGAAAAAATATTCTTCTTCGCTAAAGTAATAAAGAGGTAGGAGCTCCTTTTATTTTTTAAGGGATAAGTACCGTTTAGTCACCCTAAGTAAACAAATATCACCTAAAAGGGTATGATTTGAAAAGTTTTATCAAAAAGAGTATATATCCCAATCCCAATCTTACCCTTACTAGTGTTTGGTTTTTATATGTATAGCTAAGTGATAAATATGTCAAAAGCATACCCTTTTAGGTAATAAAAATGCAAAGTATGCCTTTTTTTAAAATTAAATTTGTCGAAAGCATGCCCTTTTAGGTGAAGTGCCCTTAAAAATATTAATCTTAAGGGTTAGTCAATTTTAACCACAATTTAAAAGGGTTAAAATGGGCACGTGTTAGCCTTGTGGGTGCGAGTTCAATCGTTGGATATAATCCCAACTCGTTTTGATAGGGCCAGACGGCCCAGACCGTTAGGATCACAAATAAAAATTCTTTCTTATGCCGTGGGCTCGAATTACACCTGATAGGCCCAATAATACTGGGTAAATTCCTTTACTTGCTTCACATGGCACGTTCCAAACGCCTTAAATGTACTGCCACATGGAATGATGATGTCTCTCTTGCAATGTACATTGGTTACTCGAAAAATGATAGGCTCATATGAGAGCAAATCGTACAAATATTAACCAATAAAAAAATGACATCTGTATTAAAAAATGTTAGTTACACACCTTTAGAAATCTTAATTAGATTAACATTAATTTTTATGATTAATGTTTACTTAAGGCTTTAGAATTAATTGAGAACAAGTGTTTTTTTTAGAGTAGTGCGGACATGGTAAGCATTAAGAGGAGGGGCATCCACCTATTGGTGGATGCCTTAGGTTACGAAATGGAATCCATAGGTCCTTTAACGTAGTGATAGGTAGACCCATGGATTCCATTTCCTAACCTAAGGCATCCACTTAACCCCCCCCCCCCCCTCTCTTAAATGCTCACCCAATAGGTGGATGCCTTAGGTTAGGAAATGGAATCCATGGGTCCATTAACTATTTCCCTTCTTGAGTAGTGATAGGCGGGCCCATGGATTCCATTTCGTAACCTAAGGCATCCACCTATTGGTGTATGCCCTCCTTTTAAATGCTCACCACATTTGTGGGCCCACTCACACAAAATAATAGAGGGATCCTTCCAGATGATTTGTTCTCGGCCCATACATACAAAATGGTGGAGGGATCCTTTCCAATGATTTGTTCTCGGCCCATACATACAAAATGGTGGAGGGATCCTTTCCAATGATTTGTTCTCGGCCCATACACATAATGGGCTTTCATAAGATGGACCAGTGGTTATCCAATTCACTACCTACTATGCCGAACCGTGATTTGCAGGACGATTTATTTTGGTTCATGAAAATTAACTAATCCCATAATCGTTCCCAATAGCTCTAGTTCAACAATTTTTTTTCTTAAGGTTTGGTGAATTCTGAACTTTGGATTTGACAAAATTTTCTTTTGGGCATGTGAACCGTTCATAAAAAATATATTTGCTTGTAATTTTTGAAAATAAGTATATATATATATATATATATATATATATATATATATATATATATATTACATGTATAAGTAAACAAATCTAAGTATGATGATGGTAAATGATAAACTAAATAACCTAAGTAAAACAAAAAACTAATTATCTCATCGTATCCCAAGCGAACCGGGTTCACTAGAATGGTGACTTGTGAACCCAAATTCAAACCGAGCAAAACGAACCAACCAAGTGACATTGTGATGGACAGCTAGACTGGATGACTAATTTACAATTTAAGTTTAAAATAGTCAAAATGACCATGAAAGAGTCCTACATAGTCTTCTCTCTTACTTTTCTTTCTTGATCTCCATAATGACATAAACTCTTGTCCCACACACCTCAAGAGAATAACCTTGAGAATTACCCCTCTCCTACATAGTCTTCTCTCTTACTTTTCTTTCTTGATCTCCATAATGACATAAACTCTTGTCCCACACACCTCAAGAGAATAACCTTGAGAATTACCCCTCTCTAGCTCCACCCACCCAAACAAAATTAAAGAATAAATCTGAGAATCTTAATCTCAAGACTACGTCAACCTCTACTAACCACCTAAACAAGTAATGCTAGTAAAAAAAGAACATTTTACCTTAATTTGAAGATACAAGTGACGTACTTATTATAACAAAGTTTTATATAATTAAATGATTGATGAAACTATCATAATATCAAACATGGTGACCGTAACCCCCTGGGTGTAGCCTATTGGCCGAAGGACGAACTGTAAACCCGGAGGTCTCACGTGGTCGATTCTTAGGCTCCCTTCAATATTTGGTTGTATGGGTGAGAGTATTCCCTATGCAGCATGTGAAACTAGTACGAGTCTTTAAGATTCAGGATATCTACGTTTATTAAAAAAAAAAAAAAAAAAAAAGCATGTGAGACTAGTA
The DNA here is from genome assembly GCA_015143295.1 of Tetracentron sinense. Lineage (NCBI taxonomy): Eukaryota > Viridiplantae > Streptophyta > Magnoliopsida > Trochodendrales > Trochodendraceae > Tetracentron > Tetracentron sinense. The sequence continues at coordinate 9,173,122 of CM026573.1, forward strand.
GGAGTCTTTAAGGGTGAGGATATCTACCTTTATAAAAAAGAAAAATATCTCAACCGTACTAGGATATTTTTCAGGTTAGTGTTTATACATGGAGTTTAGGAAATTAGGTCAACAAATATTTGAATACTTAGGGCTATATTCCTAACAAATCGATCGAGCCAAATGAAACATGGGCTGACTCGTTTAAGAATTCAAGCTTAATTCTAAAAAGATGACGATTTTCAGTCAGCAACTTCTAAGAGAAATAAGAAGAATAAAATAACTAACAATACATCAACTATTTTTTCCAAGGAAGACCAAAGAGGGAGGTTAAAAAACTTGCTCGATTTAAGGAATAGTTTTATAGTGTCTCATCACTTCCTGATTTAGGGGTAAGGTTTCATGTTCTTCAATTGATGTAATTTAGCGTCTTAATACCTAGGTTGAGATATTGCCTAGTGGGTTAAGAAAAATAAAATGAACGTAAAAATCCAAGTTTACTCATAAGCTTGAGTCATTTTGTTTAAGCCTGAAATGCCTGTCTAAACTCAGCTCCAATGAGCCGAGATCCAGCTTTACTTGAATGCACCACCAATTTTCATATAAATCAAAGGGTCTACACATGAACTAGAAGTCATTTATGAAGATAGGAAAACACCTTAGATGGATAGAAATATCTTTTTCTATTTGAGATCTTGACATAGAGTCAAATAATTTGGGTTGGTTTGTTCAGGTCGGTTTTTAAATACCCGTGTTAATTCGAGGCAAAGTTGACTTTTCACCTTCATAGGCATTATTTACTTATTTAATTTAATTTTGTGGAACCATCTTAGCTATTTTAGATGGATAACAAAAGGTATTGATGGGTCAGGTGGCTTTTAAATACCCGGATTCATTTTGAGAGGCCAGGGCTCGAGTATACTATTTTGTAGTGAAGACTAACTCCTAAGTACTAACCCTCTAATTGATGTTGTCTTCAATAATGAGCCTAATGCAGCCCTTCTTAATGGTCCAAAGAAATCTCTCTCTTTCACATGGCCCATTTATACTATTCATGGCCATGCATGATGCTCCTTCAACAGTCTTTTTTGGTTAAGGTAACAACACCACAAGGCGAAGCTACATAATGGAGTATGAGTTGCACATCACACATAAATAGCCGACCTCTTTTTGACAACTTATCTTTTTATCCGTCACTTCCAAATAACCCCCCCCCCCCCTCTCTCGGGTGAGTGGTAGGGGTGTGGCATTCAATGGAGGAAGTCTAGGGATCTAATCCCACCCAAGTATGATTAAGCAAGAGCTCCACTGCCCAAGCTAATTACCTACTGACAATCTTGACTCTACTAAGAATTTCCATTAACAAAAAATAAAATAAAAAATCTGTCGCTTCCAAATATACCTCTTGTTTCTCCTTCACCATAGACCTCTTGTTTCTCCTTCGCCCTAGATTTGTTTCTCACTCAACACACTCTACTGCCTTCTCCAATGGTAAGGTATGCCACTGTCATGAGGGTGATTTGAGATCAAGTCCCTGAGAGCACAAATCCTCACCTTTTCTAAAGCTTAATTACACACGTTGCATTTTTATTGTTATTTGTGGACCCGAATACCAAAATTGGTATGCTTAGAATATTTGGGAGGGATGCTTTCCCTGGATGCAGGATGTCCACTCACCATCACTAACCCACCCCTCCTAATGATTAGTTATACAAAAAAAAAATGTAGGATTTTTATATGAACCCAGTAAAAGAAAACCAAAAGAACCATATTTTAATAGGTTACCATCAGTAAAATTATAAGGGTAGCTTTTTTTAAGAAAACTAAAGTTTGTAGGTTTATGGGTTTTGTGTGGTTGTATTTGTTATTGTTTTTGTGTCTTTAAACAGTAATTAAAAACAGATTTTAAGGGTTACTTGTTTTATTATGTTTGATTTAGTATTTGCTAATGAGATTTATTAATTAAGAGAATACTTTTTTTTTAAAGAAAGAAATATTGACACTACAAGAAATAAGATTTTTAGGGGCAGCTACCGCTAAAACAAGAAAAATCCACTGCTAAAAGATTTAGCAGCGTTTGGGGCGACCATCGTAAGCCGACGCTAAAAATATCATCGCTAATACATTTAGCGGCGGCCAATACGAATGCCGCTAAAACTATAGAACTTCTAGTGGCAGTCAATAGCTGCACCTAGTTCTATTTTTGTCTCGGCATATTACTTTTAACCCCCCATTGATTTTTTACTATTTGAGATTCCTTACCTTTTTGAGGTCTAGAGGACTTCATTGTGGTGATAAATTTTTCTATATAGATTATGAGAGTTTCCTCTTCTTGACACAAACAAATACAAATCTCCTTCTAAGATTTCTTCTCCTCTTATGATGCTATTTTATACCTAAAATTTTCAACCATTGCTGTCAAGTTCATTAGAGGCCAAGGGATTGAGTGTTTTTCTTCTTTTAATTTGGCGTTGATTGTTGAATTAATCCTGAGGATGTCTGCCATTTAACCTAAGAGCAACATAGTTGTTAAGGACAACGTGTTCAACATGCGCCTTGGTCTGGTTATAGTACAATTTTTTTTTCAAATTTTCACATACTATTGTCTTGGTCCTTTGTTGAAGCTCTACATTTTTTTTAGAATATTTTTAGAATTTAATTTGCATACAATATTTTCAACAATCTTAAGGTAAAAATTCCATCTCTTTTATCTTCATTGGAAATTAATTTGTACGCAATTTAATTATTATGAACAACTTTGAGAAGCTTGCTTTGTTCGATGGACTTAATTTTGAAAGAGAACAAAAAATGATGTTTTACTTAAACACGCTGCATTCGGCACATGTACTTTCGAATTCCAAATAATGTGAGAATGATGTGTGATATGTTGTTTTAATTCTTGAATATAAGGGTTGGTTCAAGACATAGTTCAATCCATTCAATTAATTTTCTTCACAATGTCAAAAGACACGTTGGCCCATTCACAGTAGCTCTGGTTTTATGATTGGTTTAATTGTATTGATATTTTCAAACTTTGGTTTATGTGGGGGATTGTTATTGTGAGGATTAGCTAGTGTTGGAAGAAATCGAGGGGGGCCGATCGATCGGTGGTGTGATGTCAAAATCCGAAAAAGCTTGGAATGCCGATCGATCGGCCAGGGAGGTGCCGATCAATAGACCAAAGTGTGTTTTGGAGCCCATGTTGTTTTGGAAACTCTTAATTTGAGTAGGAGTGTTTCTATTGTCTAGGATTCCGAGTTTAAGTTTATAAATAAGTGCTTATGGGTCTATGGTTTGTATGGAATTATGAGAGGTTGAATATTAGGGCTCCCAAAGATAGTGGGTTTTGCTCTCAGGGAGAGCTCTACTTGTTCTCATAGGAAGTGGGAGATAATAGAAATGTTTTAAGCATATCAGAGCTTTAGGAAAAGATTGAAGGGATGATAGGTAGGGATTGTTCTTGAGGTTCATTGAGGATGTGACTTGAGTGGGTTATATAAGGGGCTCTGGACTTGTGTTGGGATTAATCTGAGAGGAGAGCAATATTGTACAATGTTTATCAAGGTTTCTCTGAATAAAGAAGAAGCAATCGGATCTTGACCCGTGGATTAGGCAGATTATTACCGAACTACATATATCTCTTGTGTTTTTCCTTGTGTGTGTGTGTTTAGCTTATTCTTTTCCATCAGGTGTTATTTTATTATTTCCCCAATAGGTTATTGTATCTTTAAACAGTGTATTCAGAACAAACTTTGAAGGTCATCATTTTATTATGTTGATTTAGTATTCACACTAATGAGATTTATTAGGAGATAGATTTTCTTTACGAGAGAAATTGTGGGTTTTCACCGTTTGGGTTTCCTTACCTTTTAAGGTCTAGAGGACTTTATTGTGATACAGAAGAACACAATACTCCTAAGATTTCTTCTTTTCTTATAAGACTGTTTTATACTTAAGTTTTTCCTATCATTGTTTTTTTATTTCATTAGTGGTCAAGAGATTCTTCTTCCTTTATATTGATTTTTGAAACTTGGAAGTTTTAGCCATTGATCTTGAGAGAGCAACACGGTTACTGGGGATCTACAGAGCTCGATTTTCACCCAAAGGATAAGGTGTTCAACATACGCATTAGTCTACTTATACGGATAAGTTTCTACTACTACAATTTTATTTTTTCAGATGTTCACATACTGTTGTCTAGGTCCTTTTCCGATCTACATTTTTGTGTACAATATTTTCATAATTTAATTTACATACAGTAATTCCAACAGTATTAGCATTAGAACTTGGTTGACAATGTGAGCGGACTTAATTTGGATGGATTAAAACGTGAAAGGGAATGAATTGAAAACTATTGTTAACTACATAGACATATTTTTGGATAACATCAGCAAAAAGAATGAGATGATGTCCACAATTGTAAATTCCCTCCTCATTTTAGACAATCTAAATAGTTGAGAGAAAATAATTTTTTAACCTATGTGTTTGGGATGTTGAAACTTGAAAGTGCTATTGAATTGTATCTATTTTGAATTAATGCTCCTCCACTCCAAAATCTCCATCCATGAGGCAGTCTTGCATGGGAGGTGGACCATTTAGTTTTAGTGCTACGTCCACCTCTTGATTAGCCATATTTCTCATCTCTAGGTAGCTTTGGATTTAGATTTGATTAGTCATGTATCTCACCTCTTGATTAACCACATTCTTAGTTCTTTTTTTGTATGGGATACTACAAAAAAATTAAGATAATGATCAGAATGTCAGTTATGTTTAATACATAAAATTTCTGAAACAACAATAAAATGACTAATTAATGTTGAACGCACTTTAATATTAATAAATTTTGCTCTTGTGGGTGTAATCCTACCTTCAAAAGACTCGAGTTGTATGCAATTGTCCTTTAAGATAGTAATTTAATCTATTATATAAAGTTAGTACAAAACATAAACATAGATGTAAATTAATATGTGAAGGCCATGGAAGAACCCATTGAGGACCTTTGTAACTTTTGGGCGTGCGTATATGCCTAATTGCAATGGATTCGACCAGTACACTGAAGCTTTTCCTTGATGGATTAAATACAAACACCAATGTTCCCTACAATTGAATAATGAATTTCAAAATTATAATTTCAAATGAATGCTAAACTTTAAGAATTAATAATCATAAGTAACAAATAACATGAGAGCTAGATTAGATGTAGGTAGAAACTTACGAAACATTATAATGTATGACAAGTACGTGATCATTCTTGGCTGAGAGCAATTTGTTTATTATCGATAATTCAGCACTAGTAGTATTTACTGTACATGTTTGTTCAGGGTTAAGAAACATATAACTACTTTTCTCCTTTCTATCCCTCAATAATTCATTTATTTTTTGAAATAAATAACAATTCAAATTAAAAGTGATAAAGTTATAATAATAGGAAAGCAAAGTAAAATAACCTTAATTAAATCTTGAATTGTTTCACTTTATCTTTAACAAAATCAAATTTGCACCAATATCAATTTTTACAAATCCATGACATCTTGTCGTAAGATATAAGTTGAAGTAGCTCTTCGACTAAAGATTGTCGCATCAAATGTTATTAGTAAAAGTTCAAAACTGCTTATTTTCTCATCAAACCAATGATTAAATTCCTCAAAGAATTCTTCAATTGGTTGTGCAGGTTCAACCTAGGATAGGTGAATTTATTAACTCAATATAAACATTAATGTTATCAAAAAATTTTATACAACAAATAACAAATAATTAAAGCAACATATTGTAAAAATATATCTTGCTAGTGAACCAAACCATGCATTTACGTACTATGTGACATGAGTTAGTAGAAGATACTTGTGACTCAAGAGTAGTTATCTTAGTCATTAATTATGTTAACTCTTGCTTCATATGTTATAATTGAAGGAGAACATCTCCCCCTTTGTCCATTTTTAGTACTTTTGATTTGAGTTGTTGAATTTCGTTCACATTTCGTTTTCTAATTGTTTATGAGTAAGATGCTGAAGATTTTAGGTTAAATATTCTAATTATTTTTTTCCAAAGTAAATATATCAATTTAAATTTTAAATCACTATTAAGACTCATAATTTTTCTTTTCAAAGTAGAAGAGTCATTGGTATTTGTCTCTGCGTCAATACGTTGTGTTTCTGATATGACTGTGTAATGAAGAAATGCATAACAATGAATTTATTACAATATTTTTAGTATATGTATGCAATATTAATAGTATGAGGCTTTGAAATAAAATATTTATTTTTATATAAGAATAAATATTAATTTGTTTAATCATTTGGGTGAAACCTATTATAAAAAAAATAAAAAAATTCCTCATACCTAAAAATGAGTTGATGCCGGAGGTTGAATGAAATAGATGTCGGAGAGTAATAATTACAGGAAGACTCCGCGAGGGTTAGTGATTATGTTCAAAATCTGGGTGCGAAGAGAGAGCAAGTGAAAATTTGAGGTTTTATAATGCTAATCTATCATCACGGTGGATTAGATCACAGTTACAATATCTTCTAGAAAATTTGAGGTTTTATAATGCGCAAAGAGAGAGCAAGTGAAAACTCGATTAGATTTACTAGAAGATATTGTCGTCAATAGAGATTAAAATACTGTGGCTAATCAATCAAATCGATTAATCAATCACATCATGTATTAATTTGGATTACTTTAGTTACAATCACCGATTATTTATAACCATGATTATTTCTTACATAAACGAGCACAATTAATTAAATATTTGTAATTGCTTCTCAGTGTGATCGGTGCTAAATGTTACATATTTAAGTACCTTAAACTATACTTGTTAGTTCCTTAGAGTTGATTGAAGTACTGTTTCATGACACTTGGATGCTTGCATTTATTTCAGGTTCAATTAAAGAAAAGACTTTAATTCTCAAGCTTTGGTGCGTTTGGAAGACTTAGAAGAACCCCAACCATGTCAGGAACCAAAAAAAGAAGATGAAAAAGACCAAACTAAGAAAACCTATAAGCTCTGATCGATCGCCGACTAGTTCCGACTGATTGCAAGTCAACATAGATTGCAGAAGAGATTCGATCGATTGGATTGCATGAAAAATTCCTGATAAAAAGAATCACGATCCAATTGATCGGTGGTGCATAGTCTAACCGATCGAAGCTCCACAAAGGAATTCACATAGAATTATAGTAGTTCTGCTTAATCGGAACTAAGTCTCTGATCGATCGTAGATCGGCGTTTTTGCCTTGAAATTTATGCATAAAAATTGGAAGTTTGAACCTAATGAGAAGTTCCCTGTATATAAGAAACCTTGGGTTGTTCCTAGGGTTCCAAATTCTAGGATTTTGAGATTAAGGAAGAAAAAGAGACTCAAAAGAGATATGTAAAGGTTGGAGAATGGTGAATCCACCATCAAGTTTGAGATCTTTGTTGTTCTTCATGAAGAACTAATTCCTTTTCTAGGGTTTAGATGAAACCCTAGCAAAGTAAATTGCTCTTTTGTATTTTATTTAGAGATTTTTATATTTATAAACATTGATCGCACAATGTGAAGGTTGTTCATCAATCAGATTTGTTTGATTTTATATTCAATCTCACTGAGTTTTATCCTTGTGTAGGTTTTGTATTGTTGTGATTGAAATTATTCATATTGATTTTCTGTGATTTTCTTTATGAATATTGTGCAATGGTTTTTAATGTTCAAATGATTGAACAATAGGATGATTTATGCTTATAGAAGACAAGTAGTTTTACAACCCTAGTTTAGTATAGACTCTTTGTGCTAATCGAAGATAGATCATTCTAAGGTTTGATTACTTGTTTTATTATGTTGAATTGAGTTGAGACTTGTAGTCACACTCAATCTAGTTGTTTACAGATTATAATTCCCCAGATGAATGTATTAGATCTTTGTTTTGAGGTTAGTGGTGGATTTGAATCCCAAGATCTTTCTTTTAATTTTACCAAATTCACTTGATTGTTTTGTAATAATTAGAATCATCAAATTAATTTCAATTTTTTTAATCAATCCAAAACACTTTTGTTTACTCATTAAGTTACAATTAATCTTAAGAATAAGGCAATAAGAACAGCACAATCCTCGTCGTTCGACACCCTCGATATGACCCCTATCCTACCAAATTCGTGTTATTGTGAGGTTTAATTTTAAAATGATCAATATACGATCACGATTTCTTACATAACCATGCTCGTTGATTGCAAAGACCACAAATATCTATAACCGTGATAATTTGTAATTATCACAATCTTTGATATATTTACATTACTCAAGCAGTAAAGAAAGTGAAATGTTTTACTAGCTTGATTGTAGTACAACTATAAAGAAAAAAAAAGGAATCCATGTTGTCAAATGTTTACATAGAAATTTCAATTTACATACTTTTTCAAAAAGAAATGAAATAAAATATTATCAAATAAAAAATAAATAAACTTTTTATCGGATATTTACATAAACAAATTATACATAAAATGAAAATTTTTTTGCCTCATCTTCTCTTTCTCCCATCATAGTTTGGTGTCGATGAATGCAATTGTGTTCTCTCTCAACATTATCCAATACAAGTTATTGAATGTTTACATAAATTACGATACCATATAGAACTATCCTGATCTTCATACCATCATAGGTTGGTGTGAATATGTTGGTGAAATACACAATCACCATTTGGGGAGAACTTTTTTGCCTTCCAGGATGGATAAGTCTATATCAAACTCTTCTACCTTCTTCTATATTCAAACCAAATTGATCTCTTTCGTCATTCAAAAAAATAACTATGACAAGCAAGAAAGAGATCCTATGAGTCGCTTCCTGTAGAAATGCAACTGCATATCTTCAACTTCTTCCATATTCCCCAATCTTTCTCTTGCATGAGTTAAGACAAAAGACGGAGATGAGAGAATTGAAGTTGAAAATTTCCATCTAACAGTCGCTTGCAGAAGAAGAGACTTTTCTAAGACTTCCCCAAAAAGAGATCCCTGCTATAACGAGGAAATAAATACATTCAATAACTAAGAAAAAAAATAAAATTATATAAGAAAAACGAAGAACCGCATCAAGAAAAGTGATGAAATTTTCTTAATGATCTATGAAGCTCATGTAGAATTGAATTACAATCACGGTTATCAGAAAACCGTCATAACATATTGGTCATTATCAATTTAATATACCTCTTAATAGTACAAATTTCATAGAATAGTAACTAATAGGGGTGTCGAACCACCAAGGATTGCGCTGGTTTCGTTGCCTTTTTTTTCAAGATTATTTCTAAATTAATGGGTGACAAAAGTTGATTTAAATTAAACTAAAATACAATTTAACTAATGACTTCTAATTATAGAATCAACTAATGAGTTTTTGGTGATTTTATGGAGAGAAGATCTAGGATGTTTGAATTTACCACTATCTTCATAACTGATCTCGAATGCATCTATTCAAATTTCTTGAAGTGTAAAAAATTATAGTAAGAGTGACTACAAGTCTCTACTCAACATATTGAGAAGGATATAAGGGTTTAAATCCTAAGTATGTCTTATCTACGATTAGCATGAGTGATACACATTAAACTATGATAGTAAAATCACTCATCTTTTCTAAGCATAAAACATCCCAGTATTTAATCTCTTGAACAGTTATTACCATTACATAAAATTCAAAATTAATAATCACAAAAATTTACCGTGAATGCTTTCAATCTCAATTTCATAACACCTACGACAATGATTAAAATTCATTGAAATCAAACATAATCAATAAACCGATTGTTTCACAACCTTCTTATTATGAAATCAATGCTTACAATTTTAAAAATCTAAATTAAAACAAAAAAAAAAGATACAGTTACTTGGTTAGTGTTTCATCTAATATCTAGAACGAGAGATTAATTCATGACGAGGGAGGAGAATATCGTCTTCAACAACAAACATGAAGAACACATCGCTTCACTTTCACAGATCTCTAGAGTTCTTCTCTTTAATTTTCCAAAATTCAGAACCCTTTTTAGGGCCAATAGCTTTCTAATTTATAGAAAGAGTTTCCTTCGAATTAGGGTTTTAGGAACCCCGATTGGAACCAAACTTCTCACTTTTGTATGCACATCTTGAGGCAAAAACACCGATGGACGATCGATCGCCAGTTGGCTTCGACGATTGCAACTACTGAGAATTTATTAGGCAGCTACTGGTTTATGGGCAATCGATTGCTAGTTGCTTGTCATTGATCGCCGCTGTTCTGACTGGCGATCAATCGCCCTGTAAGTCACGATCGATCACATCTTACTCTTTTATTTGGTTTTCTTCTTTCTTTTGTTCATCACATGGTTGAGGTTTTTCGGAGTCTTTGAAGCTTGTAAATCTTCAATTTTATCTTCTTTTTCTCTCGCATGAAATTGAAAGGGACAAAAACAACCAAATATCGTAAAACAGTTTAAAAGAAAACTCTAAGGAACTAACAAGTTTAGTTTAAGGTACATAAATGTGTAAAAATTAGCATCAATCACATATCAATATACAATTACGGCTATTTTTAAACCATTATTGGAACTCTAAAAAATTTAATTTCTATTTTGTTTGGATTTCGTGACGTCACAATTATAGTTTTTGTAACATTTACAGTTCTTCTCTAGACGTGATTGAAATTCTAAACAAATTTCTGTTCATACATTGGAATATGAAAAGTTTAGTACTTTAATTAGACTTACGACTACATTTCAATATATACCGTGATCAAAACTAAATTGACAAGTTATCTATGATCACCGTTTAGTTTTATAATCACGATTCTATATAAAAATTGTGATCGTAAGTTTTTTTTTAAACTCATATTTTATAATAACCATAATTACAAGAATATAGGAGTTCTTATGTGCTACTTCAAGTAGAAGATACATCTTTTTTTTTGGTTAATTAGAAGAGATATCTCATTCTCATACTATGTTATCTTCTCCTTCATTGTCAAAATATAATCTTTGCATGATTCCTTGTATCTATTTCATTCCTCATCTTGTTTTGAAGTTTAGGATACAACAGAAGATCCATTCTTCCTTGGTGAGAAGAAACAATGACTCTCGAAGACATGCTGATTCTTGAAGGGTTTTCTGTTTTAGGATAAAAAATAGAGACCAAACGATCTGGAAGAAAATGAAGATGTTCTGTTTCTAGTGAAAGATGCATAAATCTCATTTTGTGTTTCTTCTTCTTCTCTGTCATGTAAACGTAAAAAGTGGTTCTTGATGACAGAGAGGAGGAGATTCAGACTAACACACTGAAAACACTCTTCTTTCCCTTGTTGAATTTTTTGCTGCAAAACACGTTTTTTCTTCTCCCAGGAAGTTTACTTCCACTCCACAATAAGGATTCTTCACTTAAACTTCCGCAAGAGAAAGAAAAATTTATTTAGAAAAGAGGTAAGAACTCTTGTTTTATTAAGGGTAGGGTGGTCATTTTATTAAGGGTAAGAACAACTGTTGAACTCCTGTTTTGACCCAACTGAGCAAATTGGGCTTTACAGTAAGGTTTTTGGCCTGATCGGTCGACTGCCCCTCTAGCCAGTCGACCAGGACCCCGAGATTTTGCTCAGTTGGGTCATTTTCACTGTTTTATTAAGGGTAGGGTGGTCATTTGACCTCCCCTTACTCTATAAAACCCCCAAATTCGTGGGTGAGGATTTCATAAACCCTCAAGGCAGAATTGAGAGAAATTGGGAGAGTTAGAAAGGGAGAAAGGGAAAGCTTGTCCAAAGGATTTGGTTAGGATCAAGGTGGGGCTTGGATCATTTCTTCAAGCTTGGATCTTATCTTCCCAATCCTCCTCCATCTTTTCTCCAATCCAAGAGGTAAGAACTCCTACTAACTAACTATGTTATGATGCAAATAATGAATGTATGAAATATTTCATTAATATAATAGAAATTGCAAATCATTCTACTATCTAGCTTGTTATGAAACCAATATTGAAAGAAATGATTGTATGTATGATTTGGATAACCTAGATCCTAAACTTAGGTTTCCAAACTTGAAATGGTTAGATCGTTTTCATGTGTTTCAAATTCCTATATCTACAATGATTTTTCCTTAATTCTATGAACTATGAAGTGTGATATGAATGTAATAGGCTAAGTAACCATGAGCTATGCAATGTATGTAAATTGTATGATGCATATTGCCATGATCCCTATGTTTTCCATGAATACTAAGATGCTTTTAAGGTTTTTCTATAAATGTCAAGTTGCTGGAATACCTATATATGTTTCCTTCAAGATTCTCCATTGTCCATAAAAATATTCAAATGTCACATGTTATTTCTTTAAGTATCACCACGACATTATGAGATTCACGAATCATTATGCACAAGTATGTATGCATGAACTAAGTTTTCTAAGTATGAGTAGATGAATACAAACCAAGACAAGACAAGTGATTTACGAAACGAATGATAAAGTTGAACGTTGGGTCGGTCAACGATAAGACATATCCTAGGATATGCCATATCCGGTTTCAAGAAATCAAGACAAGCAAAAATGATAATGCCGAACTTTGGGTCAGTCAAGGATAAGGCATATCCAAGGATATGCCATATCTAACTTTAAGAAAACAAGACGAGAAATCAAGGATATTGGTGTGTCTTTTTTATTTCGTTGAAAGGTATTTACATACCCGGTTCAACAGTTGCTTTCAAAAATTTTGATGAAGGGTATTTACATACCCGGCTCACAAGTCTCTATAAGGGCACTAACATCTGGCTCATAAGACAAGCATGACAAAACAAGTGTGATTCTAAACAAGAACAAGACAAGATAAGCATGATTTACAAGAGATAAGGATAAGACAAGAATAAGTTTTAAGCACGACAAACAAGTTTTGGAAAATCACGAAAAGATAATTTCAAGTATAAACTATGAATTATGCATACATGATTTACATGAGGTTTTACACTTGCGTTTTATGCATGCTCATGAATACATTGTTTAAATTCCAGTATGCTATAAATTGTATTATATCATTGTTAGCTAGTAGTTTGTATTCGCTGAGTGTTTCAATACTCAATCGTACATTTTGATGTCGGAAGGTACACCATTAGATATCTGTGCTTCGGGGTCCTTGGGTCGAGGAGGACTATGGTGAGGAGGAGCCATATGTAGAGCTTGCAGTAACGCCTCAGGTGGAGGCAAGAGACTTAGATAGTTTGATCTATCAGGGTGACTACTGAGAGAGACAGAGATATTATATTTTGTATTTTGATGGGTAGACATGTCCGCTCTTACATTTGTCATGTTGATGTATAAAAACTTGGAATACTGTTCATGTATGGAAAAAAAAAATTATTTCATGTTTCCGCACTTTGATTACGCTTTCGTTATATATGTGCCTTGTATATTTTCAGGATGGTTTGCCAAGTTAAGATAGTCACGTCTAATCTCCTAACTCGTAGGAGGGATTTTGGGGCGCGACAGTATATACAGAGAGTGTTAAAGCAATCACGGTTCTAGAATAACGATGAGCGGAAATCAAATATATTCTAATTATAGTTTCTTTGTCAATATAAGATCACAATCATAATAATAATAATAATAATAATAATAATAATAATAATAATAATAATAATAATAATAATATATAGAAGTTGCGGAAAAATATTTATACTCACAGTAACTTTAAAAACCCTGATTTAATAAATATTATACTAACAATTATTTAATAACCTCGATTCAATAGAACCATAATCTAAAATTCCGTCAAAACCTAGAAGCGCGATTTATAATGGATTTCATCACCGTTTCAATGTAAACACTGATTATATTTGAAAATACTTTTGTGACTAATAATCAGTTTTGTAGTAGTGTATAAGACTATTTTATACTTAAGTTTTTCCTATCATTACTTTTGAGTTCATTAGAAATCAAGGGATTGAGTGCTCTTCTTCCTTTGTATTGATTGTTGAATCTTGGGAGTGTCTGCCATTGATCCGAAGAGAGCAACACGGTTGTTGGTGACCTGCAAGTACGCTTTTCACCTTAAGGATAGCATGTTCAACATGTGCCTTGGTCTACTTATTTTGATAAGTTTTTGCTACTACAATTTTATTTTTCCAAATTTTCACATACTGTTGTCTGAGGTTTTTTGTTGTTCTACATTTTCTTATACAATATTTCCATAATTTAATTTGCATATAGTATTTTCAACAATATTAGCATTTGGAACTTGGTTGACAATGTAAGCAAACTTAATTAGTTGGATTGAAACTTGAAAGGGAATGAATTAAAAACTACTGCTTAAATACACAGACAATTTTTTGGATAACATCTGCAAAAAGAATGAGGTGATGTCCACATTTGAAAATTCCCTCCTCAGTTCAGCCAATCTAATCTTAATAGTCGAGAGAAAATGATTTTTTAACCTATCTATTTGGGATGCTGAAACTTGAAATTGTTATTAAATTATATCTATTTTGAGTTGATGCTCCTTCGCTTCACAATTTCCATCCATGAGGCAGTCTTGCATGAGGGGTGAACCATTTTGTTTTAGTGCTACGTCCACCTCTTGATTAGTCATGTATCTCATCTCTAGATAGATTTGGATTTAAATTAGACTATGTAAAATTTGACAAAGTTTCTATCTTGAGATGATATAATATCTATATAAACCCTTTTATGGGTCATTGTAAATCCTCTAAGAATTATTAATAATGATCGATTTATTTAACATGATATTAGAGCATGTCGATTGGACCTTAGTTTGAGTTTTTTTCTTTCAATATTGTTTTCCGGTGAGTGGCAGTGCCACTTGTCCGGCCTAAATTTCTTTTTTTTACTTCGAAAACTATAGTCATTACCAAACTCTAGTTTAAATATCTCTATACATTGATACCTCTGAGTTCTTTCTTTTATTTGAACGACCAACTACTGTTTATGTGCTATTGGCAGAGATTATGACAGTCTAATCTAATGGGTCACAGGCCTCGATAGACTCTAAGATAAGCGGGATGCGACATTGATGAATTTCACAAATAGGCAGTATTGACCACCCCAACATGCATGAGTGGATGTCTTGGCGACTGATCAACAAAGATAAAACGATTATGCAAGAGCTTCTTTTTGTAAACAATTCCACAGTCTATCAAATGACCATGCAATTGCGGGAGGATATTAGATATAATCTTAGAGAATCAATAGAGGCTATACATTTAATATATAGGTATAGGGTGCTGCTACGAGCACATCATTATTTACTGACTGGACACCATTTAAAAAATAACTTACATTTTTTTTATAGTTTGTATTTCTATGCGCACCCACACTCCAAATCCCTAAAACCTTACTAAAAACTCTCCTAAAAAACAGTCTTCTCCTTTTATATCCATTCTCATTTCCTTCTATATGCTGTCTCTTTCTATATGCTTTGTGCTTATTTTTCATATTGATAATCCTACATGTGAGCATGGATTTCGTCCTACCCACCATTGATGATTTGAGATTAGGAGTCGCCACTTATTCATTCAGGAGGGATAAGTCCCCAGATAATGGATAAGGTCTTAGGCTACTTTAGAGTTCTAGATAAGAGGTTCAGTTAAGTCCTAGGGAAGGTGTTAGGCACCCTGGTCCCCCCATTTTGCAATGTGTAAGCTAAATTAATGTCAATTATTGTTCAAATGCCTTAGTTTTTAAGTCATACTAATCCAAGAAGGGAAAAACTAACTAAGATTGAACCCGAGTAGGGTTGCTTACATACTCACACGGGGTGAGATCAGACCGGGCGTAGTTCTAGCACATGAGCCCGTGCCGAGGCTGAGGGAGTGTGTGTGTGTGTGCACCAAGGGTGACTAATGGTCTAGTCCGGTACACTAGGGTTTTGGTTGACTGGGTTGATCAAGTGCATGGTTTAGTTGAGATGAGCTCAATAGGCCAAGAGGTAAGCTCGGAGGCCAAGGTTTGGGCCCAAAGGTCAAAGGTGAAGCCCGTAGGCTAAGGTTTGGATCCGGAGGTCAAGGGTAAGCCCGGTAGGCTTAAGATTGGGCTCGGTATGCCAAGAATGAGCCCGGAGGTCAAAAGGGGTTTAACCGGAGTTAAGGGGTAGTGCCACCATGGTTAGGGTTGCCGACCATAGTTGGGAAGGTCTAAGGTATGTTTATGACCCTTATAAATTTTTTGACAATTCAGGGATTTTTCAGATTTTTCCAAGGCTAAATGGGCTTAACCATGGTCAAGAAAGAAGTTAACCATGGTTAAGCTCATTTTACCCTAGTTAGGAATGCCACGGGATATGGTTTGTTCATTCCCTGCTTTTTTAGATTATTTAGGATTTTTAGGGAATTTTCAAGATTTTTCCCTTGAAGTTAGATCAGCTAATGGTAGTTACAACTTAACTAGGGTTGGGTTAACCCATGGTTAAGGTTGGGACATGTCTGAGATGGGCCCAGTGAGGCTAGGCAGAGCCTAGAATGGCCTCCTACCAGGTCTGGGCCTTTGCAAAGCCCACTGTTTTTAAAGAACAAGGAATGACGGTGATTATTCTACCACCATTCTCTATTCTGTACAAAATGAGAATGGCGGTAGAATGTCTACCGCCATTCTAGCAAGTTTTCTCTTTTTTGGTTTTAACCACGGTTAGGCAAAGTGGGTTACCCTGGAATGACCAGGGTGAGCCAAGGGAGGTCTCAGGGATCCAGTCCAGGCCCTGGAATGGACCAGGGCTTGATCAAGAGGGGAGTCACAGAGGCTGCAATGAGGAGTACTAAGAATGGTGGTACTGTGTGTACCACAATTCTTGGATTTATCTAGAAAATGAGTTGTGCCTTACGGGGCTGCATTGGGATGATTCCATGGGTTCCCTCATAGACTGAGGGACCTCCAAAAGCCCTGAGGCTGGCCTGGTTGCGAGAGGGGAGGTCTATACCTGTGAGGGGTTCCCTACACTTATGAAGAAGGTGAGGGAGACCCCCTACTCTGGGTTTACAGTAAACAATAAAAATAAAGTCCCCTGGAATGACCAGGGCCTCACATTGATGCATGACAGAAAGAGAAAGGAGTAGGGGGAGGCTCTACCCTGATGCTGCTGTGGTGGAAGCACTAGTGGCCTGCGGTGGTGGTAGTGCACGATGGTGGTGTTGCTCAGTGGCTGAGGGAGGAGCTGGGGGTTGTTCCTGAGGTCTCCTAGTGCTTCTGGGTGTTTTTAAGGAAGCTTGGAAGAGGCTGTGCTTAGGGAATCCAATAGGGTTTCAGATTGGGGGGTTTTGCCTGTTGAGGAAGAAGGCTGTCGGGGTTGGACTTTATAGGGGAGGAGCTTGGGACTCAAAGGGGAATAATACTGGGATTGGCGGAGCTACAGGAGAGGAGTGGGGGTGTCAAGGTGGCGTGCCTGAGCACTGGGGAGAGCAGGTGGTTGCTGAAAACATGAAACAGGAAATGTCGGTAGAATAACTACCGCCATTCCCCTTCTGAGCTAATCTAAGAATGGCGGTAAATATATTACCGCAATTTCTGGTTTTTACCTAGAAAGCGCCTGGCCCATGCAAGCACGCGGTACGGGGGTTTTGGATTCAAATTTTTGGGCCCCATGGGCCCAAACCAAGGGTTTAGGCCCTAGGGGCCTTGGATTTAGGTTTAAGCCCTAAGGGCTTGGCTAGGTTTAGGTTAGGGTTAGGTCCTAGGGTTGACTAGGGGCATACCTAGGGTTAGGGTTTAACTAAGGTTGGATCTAGAGTTGACTAGGGTTTGGACTTAGGGCTTACCTAGGGTTTGTCCTGGGGTTTACCTAGGGTTAACTAGGGGTTTATCTAGGGTTAACTAGGGTTTGACCTATGGTTAAGGGGCTTGGCAGGGGATAACCATGGTTAATGGTCTTAACCACAGTTAGGGCGGGGTGTAAAAATTGGGTACTTACACTACAGAAATAGTTGTTTCACGGTGGTCGCAGGGCTACCAAGGTACTCTT
Organism: Tetracentron sinense; assembly: GCA_015143295.1. Taxonomy (NCBI): domain Eukaryota; kingdom Viridiplantae; phylum Streptophyta; class Magnoliopsida; order Trochodendrales; family Trochodendraceae; genus Tetracentron; species Tetracentron sinense. The sequence goes on from CM026573.1 coordinate 9,191,032, forward strand.
TCAATAAAATTAACACGTGGTGACTTATATGGGTGAACCCTAAGGGTGAGTGAATTTAACCACAATTAATGAGTGTTAAAATTGACACGTGGTAGCTTATATAGCCCCTTTAACTATGGTTAAGCTCAATCTACTTAAGGTTAGTATTTTTAAGGTTAATATATTTCCTATTTTATTTCTTCTTCTAAAAACCAAAGTTATATGAAAGAACTCTAGAGGTGAGTGAATCTTAACCACTATTAGTGAAGGTTAAAAAGGGACACGTGGGAGAGTGTCGAGGCGAGCGGGAAAAAAACATTTCCCTTAAAATGGTGCATAAGTAGAAAATTTATAAGTATTTTTTACCTTTTGTGTGCTCGTAGAATTTGTTATATTTTAATGGTGTCCAATTAGTAAGTAATATAAATGATGTCCAGTTAGTAAATAGTGGTATGGTCGTAGCGCCACCCATAGGTATATTTGGATTTAACTTTGATTTAATTAAATTAGGTAAAATTTGATTAAGTTTAGATTTGATCTTGAGATGATGTAATATCTATATAAACCATTTAAGATCATCGATAAATCATCCAAAAAAATCAATAGAGGCTATATTTCTATACATTTGATAGAGTTTTATCTTGAGATGATGTAACAACTTTAAATTTTAGAGTTATTATTATTTGAATATTTTTTTTCTTAAAATCAAGGTTAAATGATTAAACCCTAAAAATTAATAAATCTTAACCCTTTAAGGGATATTAAAAGGGAACGTGTTCACCTTGAGGACGTAAGGGGACTCCAAGGATCCAGTTACAACCGTAGAGAATTTCAATTCTATCTCTAATAGGATGAACAGATTTTTTCTGGATACCTTCTCAGTAACGGATCAAGAACTATATATGTGAGAAAGCATACATTGTGTGAAAATTTAACACCCCACATGAGAACTGAGTTTGAATTTCTGTAGGACAACTTCACTGTGACTAATGAAATTTAGTAAACTTGATAAATATATATAGGTTTTAGATGTTTAAAACTTTAATTCAGATAAGGATTTGGCGGTGCAACCACATTGAGTGTGCCACGCGGTTTTGTGAGGCAGAAGGCCATGGTACAGCTGACTTTTGCAATCCCATGAGTAAATGCTATTGATGTACTCTTTGACTATTGGGTCAGCCGCCAGCCTACACAGCCCCTTACTCTATTCCTTCCTCTATAAAGATAATAGAGACAGAGACCAAGAAACCATTGTCTTGGACGCTTGTCTCAGCTTTTCTAAGAAGAAAACCTGAAGAAGAAAGATAGGAAGAAGACCTCTTTTGAGAATTTGAAGAACTTAAATAAGAGAGACACCCACAAGGTGAGATGGGTAGATCACCTAGCTGTGACAAATTTGGTGTGAAAAAAGGGCCTTGGACTCCAGAAGAAGATATCATCTTAGTCTCTTATGTTCAAGAACATGGCCCAGGGAACTGGAGAGCTGTTCCTACCACTACAGGTATGAAAAAAAAAATAATAATAATTTTGTTATATATTTGAAATTTTCATATTTTGGCTTGCTGGGTCTGTTGAAATGAAGCTATAGAGTTGGATTTACTGTCTATATGACCTAAGTTTTGTTCACACTGTATTTTTTCTATTTGGGATTTGTCAGGGTTGCTTAGATGCAGCAAGAGTTGCAGGCTTAGATGGTCTAATTATCTCAGGCCAGGGATCAAACGTGGTAACTTCACTGATCATGAGGAGAAGATGATAATCCACCTTCAGGCTCTTCTGGGTAATAGGTAACCCCACCTCTCTCTCTTTCTCTCGCTCTCTCTCAGTTAACATTTCATTTTAATATGAAATGTTTCATTTTCAATATGATCGAAATGTTAATTAATGGAAATTAATGTGATGTTACAGATGGGCTGCCATTGCTTCCTACCTTCCTCACAGAACCGACAACGATATCAAGAATTATTGGAATACCCATTTGAAAAAGAAGCTTAAGAAGCTTCAAACAGGTCTTGATGGCCATAATAGAGATGGGTTCTCAAGTTCTTCAGAGTCTATCTCCAAAGGACAGTGGGAGAGAAGGCTTCAAACAGATATCCACAAGGCTAAGCAAGCTTTAATTGATGCCTTATCTTTAGAGAAACCAAATTATTCATCTGATTTGAAGGTCTCTAATGGCTGCAACTCTTACACAAGGCCAAACCAAGCATCATCTACTTATGCATCTAGCACCGAGAACATCGCACGATTGCTCGCAGGATGGGCGAGAAATTCACCGAAGCCCGGTCCAACAGTTTCGGAGATCACTCAGCATTCCTTGAACAACACTGCTGGGACTGATTCGCCTTGTAGCCAAGGTACTCCAAGCCAGATTGTGTCGTCTAACAGTACCTTCGAATCGTTGTTTGGTTTTGAGTCTTTTATTTCTGATGTCTCTGAATCTGTTTCACTCGACGAGACTCTGAATTTTGAATCCCAGACTAGTTTCTGCCAAGAAGAAAGAAAGCTTTATGTGGAGACCCATGTTCCTCTCTCGTTGCTTGAGAAATGGCTGTTTGATGAAGGTGCAGCTCAAGAGCAAGAAGATCTGATTAAAATGTCATTTGATGATTCTGCAGAATTGTTTTAAAGGAATTTTTCTTCTTTGGGGCATTTGGGGTTCTTTGGATTTTGTTCTAGGCATTGAAACTGATGGAAAGAGATCATCCTTTCAATGCAAGAACAGGAGTAAATTAATTACAAAAAGCTAGATAGGTGAATAATAAGAAATCTATCTTTTGTATGATTATAATGCTTTATTACATATCTATGAGTACTGGGTTTGTGGATCTTTGTAGTCTGTGCATTTTCTGGTGAGAAATAGGGGTTTGGAATGATAAGAGGAAGAGAAGTTGAGCCATTTACTTTTCTCTGTTTAGCCATTTGAATGAAAATTAAATTTGAAACTATATAAGCTCCATCTATGGATCATGAATCTACTGTTGTCTATTAATATTTCCTTATGCGTGTTAAAGGGTTGGTGACCTCAGTAAATTAGAGATGACACGTGGCTTATATAGAGAGGAGGTGATGGAGAATTATTGTTTTACTTAAATCTTCTGTAAACACAATTGCATGTGGCAAGAAGTGACAAAGTCAACTAGATCCATTACTTTTTAGCTGAGTTGGGAACTAAATTCAAGCAAACCATGTCAAGCTCAAACTAAGTTCGGGGCTGTTTAGTATTATTGATCGGAACGATTTTCAGGAGCAAAATTGAGTAAACGTGTTTGACAACTCAATTTCTAGGAACAATTAAATTTTAAGAAATATTTTAATTTTGTCAAAATTTTAAAGAAATATAAAAAGTTTTTGAGGAGTGCCATCCCGAGTCGCATTCACTCCAAAAGTTTCATAGACTCAAGGTAAAAAATTAAAAAACAGAAATTTTGTGACATTTGTAACCACCAAGTTGTGCCTCTAGAAGACTTGTGACTGGGGCTAGCAAAATCCAAAGTTTTTTCTAAGAATTAAATTTGAGAAACATGCTTGAAACAAACGAGAGAAGTCTGAAAATGGACATGATAATTGAAACATAATAAAATATTTTTAGGTATTTTATTACATTTATAAATGTATTGATTGATATATAACTATGTTTATTGCCGACAATAAACTTTTTTTTTTCATCCACTGTAATTCTATTGTTTTTTCTTCATGTCTAATTCCAACTGACAATTGCCAAACTTGTTCTCTGCACATAATTAATTATTATCAAAATTTATAACAATTAATTCTTTTCCAAATTGATTTTCTTACCAAGCCCTTTTTGGCCAAGGGATTTGATTCCCACATCTGTTTGTTGGTTTCTTGCAAGCAAGTTGTACCAAGTGAACAAGAATCAGTTTAATGATAAGAGCAATGCTATGTCCATTTTTCAGCCATCTACTCTCCCTTACTTTTGTACAAGAAAACAAAATAGTGTGATATTTTTGTGTAAGTCCCATGACTTTTGTTTCGTCTTTTTGTTTTAAATTAGTAAAAACGTTGGAGAGTGGATGGCCGGAAAGTGGAAGTAGCATTGCTCTAATGGATAAAGCAATCCCTAGTTTAGGACCGTGGATATGTAACACAAGGGGCTATAGTAGACATACTATTGGTCCATCTTAATTTTTTTAAAAAAATTAATATTTTTTCCCCTACAAAACTTTCTTTAAATAAAAATAGAAATAAAATATTCTAATTTTAAAATTTTAGTTTCTTTTTTTTAAAAGGTAATTCAAGATATCATTCAAAAAATGATGAATTACAAAGAAGTCAGCAAGTTCACCCATAGTGAACTAACAAGGATCCTACCTAGAAACTGACACAATATATAAAGATCATACCATGTAATCGGAAAATAAAGTAGGAATATCAATCCCATGAAATCTCTTCTTCTAGAGCACCAAAAAAGAATAAGGTTCCTTGCATACAAGAGGGGCAAAGAAAAAAACAAAAAGATAGGTCGGCTCCTTAAAAAAGCGTCCATTTCTTTCCTTCTAGATTGATCAATATTTTTGGGTATATACACACAATAACTCACACACACATTATACACACTCACACGCACTCACACCTCACACAACCCTCTCCGAAAAGAGAGGGATGTGGGGCTTTATATAGCACACACAAGAACACTTCGAGATTGATCATGCAATGACACCTCGTAATAATGCTTATATATCTAAGCTACTAATGGAAAGCCCAATGAAAGTGCTGACCACCATAATAAGAATTCCTGAAACGATCTAGGATCTAGGGTATGACCCGAACCACTCCTAACTGAAAAAATAAGTTGCTCCAAATACCCTTATGCTATGTTTGGTTGCCGAGAAAATATGTGAAAACATGAAAAAGAAAAGAAAATTTTGGATTTCTAATATAACTTTTAGTTGTGTTTTATCTCATTTTCTTTTCTTTTCCATGTTTTAACTTATTTTCTCAACAACCAAACATAGGGTTAGGGGGTGTTCGTTTGGGGTGAAAGTGAAAGAAAGTAGGTGAAAGTGGTGGAAAGTGGATGTTCGGTTTGAGGGAAAGTGAGAGAAAGTAAAACCTCAACTTTCTCAATAGTGTTTCACTTTCTCTCACTTTCACCCAAAATGTATTCCATCATTTTGAAGAAATTGTGAGAGAAAGTGAAGTAAAAACCTCACAATTCACATTTTACCCTTTGGCATAATTATATTCTTTAAAAGAGCAAGGGGTAATTTTGAAAAAAAATTATACTTTCCCCCAATACTTTTCTCTCAAACCAAACAAACAAAAGAAACTAAACTTTTCTTTTACTTTACTTCACTTCATTTCACTTTACTTTACTTTCTCCCACCCATTTACCCTCCAAACGAACACACTCTTACCCTATGTTTGGTTGTCGAGAAAATAAGTAAAAATATGGAAAAGAAAAGAAAATTAGACAAAACACAACTAAAAATTGTATTAAAAATCTAAAATTTTCTTTTCTTTTCCATGTTTTCATTAATTTTCTCGGCAACCAAACATAGCAGTGTAAGAGTAAATGGTCCACAAACTCTTCATTAATTGTATATGTGGCACTTGCCTATTTTTAGAGAAAAGAAATTTAAAATTTTATTTTCTCACTTTTTTTCCCTTCTTCCAATAAGAAAGCACCATCTTAAGTTCAATTGCAATTTACTATGATCGAATTCGGATGGGTAACAATGCTCATTGTTGCGTTGTTACGCGGTTGTGTTTGCAAACACGTGGGGCCCATCGGCTATTGTTATGGGGCCTATCCTGTTGAATGTTAGGCCCCATTTTTACAGACACAATCAGACAACAAGGCAACAGTGCTGGCGACAGGGCAACAGTGAGCACTGTTGCTCATCCGAACTCGCTATGATCTGATCTCTACTAATCCATACTCTTAGTTTAGAAGACTTGTTATGGCTTCTCTCAATTTTACGATAAAGAAGAAAAAAAGTTGGTATGTGGAAGCCCTTTTAGATATGTAAGCCTTTATTGGGTCTGTTTAGTTGCTGAGTGTCAGGCGCACAGATTTTGTATTTTCCCACCACTGTATATTAGTAAGTATAAGTTATGAAGAAAGAATCTGTCTCATTGCATGCTTTTACTGATATAGTCACAATCGGTGTACATGGCGCACTGTCATCACACAAGATTTATGTGCGGACCTTTATTTATTATTTTTTATTATTATTATTATTATTTTTTTTGGAAACAAGGGTATCTAGGCCTCTTAGAGCACCTGATTATTCCCTCAGGGCACGTTCAACACCCTCAAGCCACACGCACCAAGTTAGACGGGCTTACTCCCTGAACGTGGCCAACAGAGGAAGGTGATTCGAACTAAAGACCTTCGCTTACACAAACAGGGGACTCACCTTCATTGAAGGGGTCGAGGTCCACAACCCTAGCCATGCCGACCCAAGGCCGGCCAAGGCAGGATTCATTTCTCATCTCAACCCATTTGAGGGAAAACTGCATCAGTTATAACTAAGATCACAGGATACTGTTGATGCACTAAAGGATTTGTCAACTCTCTCCGAGTCTCTTTCTCTCTCATGATCCATGACTTGTTTTACGGTTGACAGAGAAAACCCTAGGGGCAGGTGGAATTTGCCTTGGGAATATGCAGATGGGGTCTTTATCATAAATGCACTACATGTGAAACGTGTTGACTTTTATTTTTTCAAGCTGGACTTGCTTGATACTCCCTGACCATACATGTAATTCGAACTTGAAAAGCATGAAAGGAACTAAGCCCCTCCCTCATGAATCAAAAACAGCCCTCCCCCGTTACAGCAATGTTGGCAGGCAGCCAAAGTACAAAAAATAAAAAATAAAAAATTGCTAAAACATGATATATCCGGCCTGCCTGGCCCTGGCCCTGGCCCTTGAGAGTAGGCTTAGGAATGCCACTCCAGGCCCTCTTAGAGGACTAGGGCCAGGATAGTGCCTCACTCCGATGAATGAGGCCCTACCTTGGCTCGGTCCTTTAGCAATGTTTATTAAAAATAGCTTAGAAGTTGGGCTTTAGAAGGAAGCTTCCTCTCAGAGACATCCTTTTAAGTACAAATTTAGGGTGAAGTGATGGGCTGAGAAGGTGGCCTAGTGCAGAGAGGCATTGAAGGTCCATTTTCATTCCTAGCATGAAAACCAGCTGCCCGTTTCTAAACATTTTTTTTTTTTCGAATTTATATTGGTGGCCGTAGTAGTCCCGGTTGGTAAGAGCAGCTTTAGAGAAATTGGGGCTCATAGGGTGTTTCTCTTGGGGTGTTCGTCTGCCGAGAAAATGAAAAAAAGTAAAAGAAAATAGGAGAGAGAAATGTTTGGTTAAGAGGAAAAAAAATTGAAAGAATCTGTGGGGTCCATAATTTCTTGTCTTTTAGTACATAATTTTCTTTTACTTTTTTTCAAAATTTTCAATCAAAAAGATAAATTCTTTTGCAAGAAAATAATGTTAAAAGTTTTGAATTCATCTTTTATCATTAACTAATGTCACATTATTTATTATATTTCATGTAAAAATAAATTATTAGGAAGTGTAATTTAGAAATATCAACTTACTCTTTTTCACTTTCTTTTCTTTGATATCAAACACCCAAAAGAAAATTCATTTTCTTTTCTTTTACTTTATCTCATTTTCTTTTCTTTCACCCATTTCTTGCAAAACAAACGGACCCTTGGGATGAAATGCAGTCCTTCTCTAGTTAGGGGAATCCCCTAGTAGAGGCCAGGTCTTAGGTTCAAAGTCCAAGTCTAGGAACGTTTTGTATGGAGTCTTGCCCACCATAACTAACCTCTTAGAATCATGTGCACCTCAGATAATTGGGATTGACTTACTAATAATTTTTTTTTTTCAAAGTTCAAGAGGGCAGCTGCCCCATGCTCCGTGACTGTCTTATTAAATTATATTTTTTTTCAAAAGTTCAGCCCATGCCCCATGCTATCTCTATAAATAAAAGTTTGTGTTTCTTTTTCAACAGTTCAGGGCATGTGTCTTCTATTACCTGTAGCTTTGCCTTGTGGTATTGTTACCTTGACCAAAAAAAAAAAAAGGGCATGTGCTCCTAACTCTACTCCTATGCGCAGCTCGGCTTAGCGTATAATATAGTTACCGTGAACAGGGATGATAATATCCATACTTCTTTACTGGACGAAACAAGCTTGTATTGGTCCCACGAATTATACTCTAGTTTCTTGTACTAGAATATATATACTCGGAAGTCTGGAAATGCCCCATTCATATAAGGCTGCCAACGGATTGGATTAGGGTCGGATTTGCTTAGATTCAAATCCAATTAAAAATCCGATAGATCCGGATCCGATCCGATTACTAATTCAAGATCCGAATGCGATTAGCATTAATATATCTAAAAATAATATTTAGATTAAAAAAATTATGATTACTATTATAATTTATTTGTAAAATTATATAAATATTATTATTATATATAATCTAATCGGATTGGATCGGATTGGATCACTATAGATCCAAACCCGATCCGATTTTAATCGGATTCAAGATCTTGGATCCGTATAGGATTAGGATCCCGTCTAATAGGATCGGATCCGAATCAAAAACCGATCCATTGACAGCCCTACATTCATAGGACTGTACCATTTGGCCGCACTGGCTCGAGACCTGCCTGGTCCGGCCTGAGTTAAGAGCCACCTAGGCTCGAACTGACTCGGCCAACCCAGCCTGGCCGAATGTGCAGTCGATAGCTTTTGAATAATCCATGAGATGGCTCAAGTCGTCCCTAAAGTGCTTAACAACTAGTACGGCAACCATCAGATTTCATACCATGCAAAATGCAATTGGTTCGATTTGACTATGCCATATATGAGGTAAATGGACCCAACCCTCACACCCCATTGGCAAGAAAATCCTGACTCCAGCCCTGCGTCCCAGGGCAGGTTGATAAGCAAAAGCTAATTCTTCGTCAAGATACGGTGATTGATTTTTGACTCATTTTCATATAAATGAATGCTACAAATTGATTGAACAGTCATGGAGATTCTGCTTTTGAGGTGCATTGGGTCTAGATGCATGGATTGTTAAAGAAAGAACAAAACCTGGAATTTGACGGATTGGCCATGACGCGTAAGGATTTAAGAGAAGGATGTTGAGAACTTTGATGATTTAGTTTAAGGTGGCCTTTGGATTGGATTTTTTGGTCAAAAATCAATTCTGATACAATTGATTGTGTAGAAATTCATGATCAAATAATCATTTTTTCAAATAATAGTGTTCGGAGAATACGAATTTGAGAGACTCATCTATGTATTCTCCGAACATTATCATTTGAAAAAATGATTATTTGACCATTAATTTCTACACAATCAATTTTATCAGATTTGATTTTTGGCCAAAAAAATCCAATCCAAACGCCCCTTAAGGGTCCACTAATTGAGAATTAAGGTATACATTGGTTATGCATAATGTATGATGCAGGCATGGTTGTATCTCATGATCATGGACAAAAAGAAACATTTCTCAAGGAGTTTCTAACTTATAAGGCAGTTATAATTTAGGGACTGGATATGAATCTGGACTTGAGAAAGTATTTGGTTGATCCTTAGGTGGAAACAAGGCTTATTGTCTGATACAGTGATCCAAAAAGGGGTAAAAACCAGGAGAACTATGGGCCTGAGCTAAGGGCCTAAGGCTCATTATAGGGATTTCCAACACCAGCAAGGCAGGATGAGCTATCTCTGTAAAGTAGTTCACTATCCAATTGTCCTACTTCTGTATCTAAAACTCTCTAATAACAAAGATAATGTATGTTATTTTTTAATATCAATTACCTATGGTTAGTGGTTAGGTTAGCACATATGATGGGCCTTTCAACCGCCATCAGAGTCTACTATGAGAATAAACGAATGAACTACCACTGGAGCAACCAGGCAAGTATGGGTTCAAGAAGCTAAGAGTACATTTGGTTCCCTGGTACTTACTTGATGGCCCTATTGGTAGATCCCTTTTTGATCATCAGTTATACTTGGTAATAAGGCTTAGTAAAAAGCCCTTTATAATTTAGCAAAAGGGAAGTGCTAGACACTTTCCTCCTTATGCACTCCCCTTTTTTTAGGGCAACAAGACTAGAGTTTTGTGTCAAATCCCTTTGAGTCCTACCACAAAATCCTTATTTTCTTGCCCCTAAAGATGTGTGTGCAACAGGTAAAAATGTGTACCGTCCCCTTTTAGTTCCATATATTGGTTGGGTACTTGATTTCGTAGAGATTTATAAAGGATCACAACTCTTCCATTAGTCAGGCCCTTTTGGAGTGAGTGTGTAGGTTTGCACTTATGACTAGAAATTATAATTATACTTTTTTTCTAAGGGATCAGGCTTTCGCTCTTGCTTCTATTGTTCGGAATTAGTGGTTAGATTTAGCCCCCTTTTTGCATCTAATGTTCTCTCAATCGAGAATGCTAGCCTTACTTCCAAATTCAAAAAAATTCATACTCTATTAGAAAAACAGTGACTCATGTTTTTTCTTAAAACAAGTTGCAAAAGTAACGATAAAAGTAATTTACATGTGTCAATTTTTTTATATGGTGAATGTAATATTTTTATTGAATTTGGAGAGTAAGGCTGACATTCCTCATCTCATTTTATATTTAATCTGACAAGGGTTTCTAGAGAAGTTTTTTTTTTCATTTTTTTCTATCTCCTTCCAAAAGCCAGGAGCTCAAGCCAACAGGAAGAGAATCATACACCCTCAAACCCGGTTCATGAGACCCACTACAATAGGCAAGCCAATTAGCACTAACCTGAGATCAAGGTGAAATTCAGACACTCCCTCATTAACGACACTCCCTCATTAACTTCCCCAGTCTCTGCTCTTTTCATACTGCCCCTTTTTTATCTTTTCAACTCCCTTGATGAATGATAAGCAAGGTTAGAGTCGTCATCGACGATGGTAGTCTTCCTCTACCTAACTTTAAAATCACCCCAAAATAGGTAGGCCAAACTTTTGGACAGCTTGGTCGAGTCAACCTAGTTGTCAAATCCAAAGATGATTTTGGTTGGATAGGCAAAAGCTAATTCTCCATCTAAATACTCCCTTAAAGTGATTTTTTTTTTTTGGTAGCTATTAACCAATCATGGCAGGCAAGTACACCCACCCACACAAACACAGGACAACAGTAGGCATCACGCCACGCACCACCTAGAATGGGTAGCAACCGTTTAAGGAGTGATAGAACCTTAATTTGACCCACTACACACAACGATACCCATTCGTTATGGAACAAAGGTTTTGTTGGTAGATACTAGCAAATCACAACAAGCAACCTTACACAATATAGTGTGTGTTTATTGCGTTAACAATTTTGTTTTTTGAATATTTGTCCCACATCAGTGGGGGTACCTCTTAGCTTGTTAGCCCTTAAAGGCCCACATCCCTCTTGTTATTTGAGAGGGTTTGTGGGTGAAATCATAGTTGCCAAGTCAGGGTTCGAGAATTATTAGGGAAAAGTTTGGAAAAAAATCAACAAAATTTGAAAATAAAAAAAAAAATATCGTAAAGATATGAAAAATATAAAATAAGATTTTTAATTATGAAAATTATAAACAGATATATTTCATATATTAGATATTTATTTGCGATTTTTTCAAAACAGTCGTGAATAATTTGTGTTTAATATGTGAAATTTGTAACTTTTTCAAAAAGTCACTATCTTTTACAAGTCGTGGATTAATCGTTCGATGAAATAGTTGAGTATTATTCGGGACTTTTTGAAAAAATTAGATAAGTTGATAACTATGGGTGCAATGGCTTTGTGGGATGGGGGTACCTCTTAACTTAAACCCTCCAAAAGAACAGTCACAACATCATTTCGGCGCCGTTTAATTTTCAATCAAATTTCAGTGCGGATTCAGATAGTTCAACGTTATGTGCTACTGAGCTCATTCAAGTGACATGGGATTGTCTCTGGAAGATGCCAAAAAATGGTCTCTGGGTTCCCACACATTATCCGACGTGTAGTGATAAAAAGGGGGAGAACTCATTTCATTTTCTCCCCATGTTTTTTGACTTCTCTACTTGATATCTCACCCCTTTTTATGGCCACATTTCCGATGATGTGTGGGACCAGAGACCATTTTTTTGGAATCTGCTAGAGACAATCCAGTGCCCATTCAAGCACTTCCCTAGATAGGCCATGGAGCAATGAGCTCCTCGATAGTGCCGAAGAGTTCCTCAATGGTGCCTGCTTCTGACACATTACATTTGAGGTGACAGTCAAAAGTAGTACATATGTTCAGGGGCAGAGCACAAGGGGCTCAGGGGACTTCAGCCCCCTTAAAATTTTGGGAAAAATTTCCTCTATTATTAATAGGGGTGTAGCCTGGGAAAGAGGTGGAGCCTAGGGATGAGGAGCTCTAGCACCCCTTGAATTTTTGAGAAAAAAATATTCTTCGCAAACGAACACAAACGAGGAGCCTAGGGACGAAGAGCTCTAGCCCTCCCAGTTGAATAGCTTTAGCTTCCACCACTCTACTAGATCCTCCTCGTAAGGGATGAAGCAAAGTCCTGATAAACAAACTATGATGATCCCGGATCACAGCCCCTACTCCGGCAGTGAGATTATTTGGTAGTGCCGCTCCATCTACATTAATTTTGAGCCATCCATTCGCAGGTGGAATCTATTGAGAAATGTTTGAATTTGGAGGTCGATTAAGATGAGGTAGACACCCCATAGAGCAAAATTCCTTCACAAAGGTCTCATCTTTTTGGATAACTTTCACCGGATTTGGTAATACCTCCTGAAAGACCACCTCATTCCGGTGATACCAGATGCACCACAACATCATCCCAATGTGGGCTCCTAGGAGGCCGTTGAAGAATTCTGGGTGAGAAGTCCAGCGAGTCCACCAGTGCACAAAGGGTTGAGGGTCGGGCTACTGAGGGAAGATATAACGACAAGGGGGAGCCAAACCACATGCTTCTAGCACATGGGCATTCGAGGAATAGATGGGTTACATTCTCCTTTTCCTCATGGCATAGGGGGCAAGTATCATCCACTGGCAAATGTTTTCTTTGGAGATTTCCCCAACCGCTAGAGCGTTATAACATAATCGCCATAAGAAAATCTGAACTTTTGGAGGGACCTTTAGTTTCCAAAATTTAGCCCAAAACTTACGATCAAGAGAGCTTGGAGTTTGGCTGGTAGAAGGCCTTTGAGCATCTCCCAGGCTCTTTGCTACATGAGTCATTGAACTGACTTTAAACGTGCCCGTAGATACATAGTGCCATACAAGCTTATCCGGGGCTTGAAGATGGGAGATAAGAATTTTTTGAATTTCTGCTACCTTCTCTCGTGGCCAAAAGTCAAGTAAGTGATTTATATTTCAGCAAGGTTGGTTCAGGTAAATGAAATTCACAACTGTTGTATCTCCCAAATCCACTCCCGGTTTGGGGGTAGGAATAAAGGATGGAATAGTGGGAACCCATGGGTCCATTCCAGCCCGCACTTGAGACCCGAACCAATTTTCCATCGGAGGCCTTCTCAAGGATGTTGCGACCCGCCAGGATGCTCCGCCACGCCCAAGAGGGGCCACCGCCCCATAGAAGCCTCTAGGTACTGGACGACAGGGAAATAGAGGGCTTTATAGGTCTTTGCTCACAGGGACTCAGGTTGGTTCAGTAGCCTCCATCCTTGTTTTGCCAGGAGTCCCAAATTGAATGCCTTGAGGTCACGAAAGCCCATAGCCCCTACTGACTTGGGATTGCTTAAGTTATTCCATTGGACCCAATGTATTTTTGAGCCTTGGGAATGACTCCACCAAAACTGAGTTGTAGTAGAGTTAAGAACAATAATCCATTTTTTTGGGAGCTTGAAACAGTGCATTGCATAAGCTGGGAGAGCTTGAATAACTGAACGAATCATCACTCCACAACCTACCTGTGATAATAGATTCCCCTTCCACCCTTGCAACCTGTGTATGATCTGTGAGCATGAGATCTTCCTACCCACTTTCACAATTATATGTTTTGACTTGAGTCGCCACCTATTCATTCTTAGGGATAGGTCCCGGGTATTTGTTTGTTTGGATAAGACAAATGGTCTAATCAGAGTTAGGGTAAGTGGTTCGATTAAGCCCTGAGGAAGGTGTTAGGCACCCCAAGACTCCCGTCTTATAACGGTTACCTACTCCCTAAACTTAAGCCAATTATAATCTCAAAGTTTAATTAAAATGTCCAAAGTTTTTAAGTGAGTGCTAATCCAAGAAAAATAGAAAGCTAGATGGCTAGGGTCGAACCCGAGTTGAGTTGCCTACGTACTCACATGGTGAGATCAGACCGAGCGTAGTTCTGGCACATGAGCCCGTGCCGAGGCTAGGGGGAGTGTGTATGTGCATAGGATGGTCAAAGGGTCTAGCCTAGAAGGCTATGGTTTAGTTGACCGGGGAGGTCAAGTGCATAAGTGTTAAGTCTAACCGCGGTTAGAGGGTATTTATCCATGGTTAGATGAGCTAACCAAAGCTAAAGAGGTCCTACAAGTCTCTTTTTGGTCTTTTTGTATTTTTTTATATTTTTTGAGATTTTTGGGGATATTTGAATGTTTTTTATATTTTGGTTATATTTGAATGTTTTTGGTGTTTTGAGATTTTATCATGTTTTTGGTATTTTGAGATTTTATCATGTTTTTGAATTTTCATATAGGTAAGGTTTTGACAAACTTAACTAAAGTCAAATTTAGTCCAAGAGTTTGGCTAAAAGATTATAGTTTAAGACATAAAGAGGGATGTGCCTTATGAATAGTAAATGGTCTATTACCAACACCTATTTTGTTGGATTGATGTTGATAATAGATCAAATACCATTGTCTTTAGTATGAAACATTTTTAAGAATGTCCTCTTTAAGTCCTTACACCATCATTTATCTTAAGTCCTTAAACCATCACCTACCCATTCAACATAGAACATGAAGGAAAAATAAAGAAATGAAAGAAAATGAAAACTCATCCTCTCCCTTTTAAGGTGGTTCATTTACACCATTATTAATGATGTAATGTTGCTCTAAAGAATGTTAGGGAGGGGATGAGCTTTCACAAAAAATTCTAGAAAGAGGACTAGAATCTAAAAAAAAAACAAAATGAAAAAGAGAGGTATAGCTTTAGCTTCCACTCTCTATGGGCCTACCCATGTCCACACTTGTGGGTACATAAAAAAGAAGAAAATATGTACATGGAAAGAAAAAGAAAAAAGGAGCATCTCCTTGCCTTTGATATGGGGTCCCTCTACACCATTAGATTGGTGTAGAGAGGCCCAACTATGCTTGAGAAATGAGAGATCAAGAAGAGAGAACCAAATAAAAAAAAGATAAAAAAGAAGAGAAAATGAAAGAAGGAGTGTCTACTCCTCCAAGAATTCTCCTTCAATGCTCCAAGGAGTAGGGTTTTAGAATCCACAAAGGAAGAGAGTTAGCAAAGAACTCTAAGCTGCCCCTTCAATGCTCCAAGGAGTCGGGTGTAAGAGAGGTGTAAGAGAGTTGGTGAGTTGAGTGAACTATGAGTTATATAGGTATGAGTTGATGTAAGAGAGGTGTAAGAGAGTTGGTGGGTTGAGTGAACTATGGGTTATATGGGTATGGGTTGTAGGATATAGGGTAGGTGGATATGGATATGTGGATTAGGTCTTCTGGATCATGGGTTATTAGTAGATGGGTCATGGGTTATGATTATTGGACTTTGACTATGACAGTTGGGCTTGGGCTATGGAAATAGGCTTTGGCTTAGGCAATTGGGTGATTGGGTATTTGGGCTTGACTACTTGGGTTGGGTAATAAAATTAGGTAATTGGGTTTGATTGAGTTGTCTTGGTCAAATGGGCTTGGGCCTTGGGTATACCTAGGGCTTACTAAGGTTAGGCTAGGGCTACCTAGGGTTTGGGTTTAGGACTACCTAGGGTTAAGCTTAGGGTTAACTAGGGTCTTAACTAGGGTTTAGTCCTATGGTTAAGGGTTTACCTAGGGTTTGGAACTAGGGTTGATCTAGGGTTTGGACCATAGCTAAATTAATTAACCACGGTTAAGGGGATGTAAAAATAGGGTGCTGACAGCTGCCCCTCTTTGTCGGAGAATGCCAGGTTGGAAATTGAACGACAAAGACTAGAATCACCGTATTTTTACACCAGAGCACGCAAGGTAGAGTGAGGTGATGGTCGATCTCACAACCGCTTCACCGAAGATAGATGAGATGAAGGTCGATCACATAACCGTTTCACCGAGGATAGATGAGGTGAGGGTCGATCACACAACCGTTCACCGAAGATAGATGAGGTGAAGGTCGATCACACAACCGTTTCACCGAGGATAGAGTGAGGTGAGGGTCAATCACACAACCGTTTCACCGATGATAGATGAGGTGAAGGTCGGTCACACAACCATTCACCGAAGATAGATGAGGTGAAGGTCGATCACACAACCGTTTCACCGAGGATAGAGTGAGGTGAGGGTTGATCACGCGACCATTTCATCAGAAATGAGGTGAAGGTTGATCACACAACCATCTACCGGAGATAAAGCAAAACAATGATGGGTGCAGGATTAGCGTCACTGGAGGTTGTAAACGTCACCCGGTCACACGACCGCATCAGCATACCCCTTGATTAGTGAGCTAGTAGAGCAAGAAGAACTTCACTGGAGGCCACAACTGACACCCGGTCACACAACCGTGATAGTATACTCCTTGATTAGTGAAGGGGAAGCGAACCTGTAGACAACCGCCCGATTGTCTGACAAGGATAAATAAGGATAAAGATAGCTGCCCGACTGCTTCACCTGGTAGCAAGCCAAGATAGTGTAGACAATCACCGGATTGTCTCACTGAAGGGGAATGCGACACAGTGCAGACAACGGCCCCATTGCCTGACTGGGTAGCAAGATGAGGAGGGTAAAGATAGCCGCCCGACTGCTTCGCCTGGTAGCAAGCCAAGATTGTGTAGACAACCGCCCGATTGTCTCACTGAAGAGGAATGCAACACAGTGCAGACAACGGCCCCATTGTCTGACTGGATAGCAAGATAAAGAGGGTAAAGACAGCCGCCCGAATGCTTCACCTGGTAGCAAGCCAAGATTGTATAAACAACCGCCTGATTGTCTCACTGAAGGGAAATGCAACACAACACAGACAACGGCCCCATTATCTGACTGGGTTGCAAGATAAAAAGGGTAAAGACAGTCGCCCGACTGCTTCACCTGGTAGCAAGCCAACATAGTGTAGACAACCGTTTGATTGTCTCACTGAAGGGGAACGCAACACAGCACAAACAACGGCCCCATTGTCTGACTGGATAGCGGACTAAGGAGGGTGAAGATAGCCATCCGACTGCTTCACCTGGAGAGATTTGAATAGGTTGCTGATAAGAATAAGCAAGAGTTATAGAGAGTATGACAATGAGTTTGAAAATTCGAATGAATTGGATATGAGGGAGCAAGAGTTGTGACCCTGAGCCATTGCATGTATCTTTGCCTCTCTGTATATATCTGACCTGCCGAACTGGATTGCCCCCGGCTCAGATGGTCCAATTGTTGGTACTTGCCCCCCAGGGTGTACTGATCTTTTTTAAACATCTGTGACATCCAGGATAGTCTACTGACTTTGCCTTGCCATGGTTCCAGTGTTTTCCTTGCACTAGCGAGAGTGAACAGTCGACTTTGAGCTGACTCTACTGGGGAATGGACTTTGACTGATTATGAATTCACACGACTTGATAAAAGACTGATGGATTGACTGACAGGTGATGCGAACAACTTAAAAAGATTGATGGACTGACTAACTAGTGGTTTGACGGTAGACTGACGGTTGACCAGCAGACTGTTTATAATGAAATTGACCACTTGTATGTGTGTCTGAGATTGCCTGCAGTGGGAGACCTAGCTAGGTTCCTTTGCCTTCAGGTAACATTGATGAAGCTGTGGTTGATCATCTTTAGAATAGATCTGCATCTGTTCCTGATTGATTGATACTCGCACTTGTATTAATTATGCTTCCCTATTTTGCTCCTGAGTTTCTCAGCTTCTCGCCCCGACTAGGTTGCACCTTTTGATTTTTATCCCTTTTTTACCCCTGGGCATTTTTAGGTTTTTACCAGGACTGGGTTCACGTAATTTTTGCGTAATAGTAGGATTGATGATTCCTTACTATGCCCGTGAAATTTGATTTATCCCTTTTTTGCCCCTGGACCCTTTCGGGTTTTCACCAGGACTGGGTACAAAAGTTTTGCATCTTCTCATCTGTTCTTGAATCTTTCTCCAATAATTCTCCAGTCTTCTCTCATCATCGCCTGTCGAACAATGAGGACGAATGCTTTTGAAAGTTTATGCTCAATTCATTTCAAAGATCAATGAGGGCTTAATGTTTCGGACGAAACGTGGTTTGGCTAGAAACGAGATATGACTCAAATTTACTGTTTCAGCAAGGGTAGGGCACCCTATGATACTTGTTCAGTGTCGGGGTGGAACCAGCTTCTGTATGCCTTGTCCTTTGGTGAAGCTTTGTTTCTTTGTTGGCCAAGTACTTTTTTTTTTGTTTTGTTTTTGTTTTTGTTTTGTGCATGATTGTCTTGTATTGTTGGCATTTGCTGTATTATGACCGAACCTGATTTCAGGCTGCCTACGTACCCAAATAGGGATCAGGTCATGACGTAGTTCGGCTAAAAAGCCACTATGTTGTTGTTTTTTGCTGGTTGTTCTTATTGTTCTTTTGACTTTCACGGGGTGCCCATGTGTGGATTTTGAAAGAAAGGCTATTAGGCTCAAAGGTCTAACTAGCGGATATATATAGCATGGGTAAGCGAGGTATAGTGAGGTTTATCAAAAGATGGCCTTTTATCATTTCCTTAATTGGTCAAGAGCATGTACGTTCATTGCATCATTCTCCTTTCAGTTGGTTGAGATTTGACGGCTCAAAGAGGTCCTCGTTGCCCCTATATTGTTCTTGTCTTAATTCATTCAATGTTGGAGGAGTATTTGTTGATTTGAGCACTACGCCTTTCCCTGAAAGATCACTTTCCGTTATCAAATTGTCCCTTATGGGCATTAGAAACTAGTTCAGTTCTCAATTAAGCATCTTAGAGCACAATAGAAATTTGATTTAAAAGTGTCTTTTCATTAAATTGCATAAAAGGGTGAACAGACTCGATGTAAAGCAAAATGACGCAAAAGGCCACAGGCCACTTGACTGACTTGGACTGGACGACGGGACTAACATTGGCCGACAGGCCGACTGCAAGACATTGATAACAAAATGAAGCAAAGACACGACAAACATAGAGTTTGCTCAAAATTCGACTGTAAGGGCTTCCGGCTGATGCGCCTTAATTCCCAGGAGTAGCATGATTAGGCAGAGGGACTTGGGTGATGTCGGTGTTCCCTGGTGCAAAGCAAATTGCTTCTGTCTCCAATATGTCCTGGACAGCATGCCTTAGGTCATAGCACCGATCTGTAGGATGCCCCGGTGATTGATGATATCCACAGTGCTGCTCCGGCCTGTATCCCTTTGGAAGGTTAACTGGTGGAGGCTGAGGCTCCTTCAGTGTAATAAGCTTCTTGCCCAACAGAAATGGGAGGAGTGCCGACAAAGAATACGGGGTCGGTGTGAACGCCCGATTTTTACTTTGTTCAAATGTCATCTGGTGGGAGAGGAGTTTTTCCTGGTTCTGTTGAGCTTGCTGAGGCTGTCGAGCCTGCTGGGGTTGCCGAGGTTGTTGGGGCAAGTTAGGGACCCGTATGGCCGCGACCATTTGTCCATCATTTTCTTTCCTTCTATTATCTTTTCTTGGAGGCAGGGGAGCACGGGAAGAGGATGCACATTTCAAACCCTGGAACATATCGAATGCCCCTATGTCATCCATTGTTGCTTCAATTCGGGCACCACATTTGGCCATAGTACTGAAGTCAGAGATCGGTTGTGCGGCCAGGAGTGTCTTAAGTGGATGCTTAAGAGTACGGAGGAAAGTGGTCACTTGCTCCTCCTCGGGTAAAGGGGTGCTCATTTTTCCGGCTATTTCTCTCCACCGAACAGAGTATTCAATGAAGGTCTCGTTATCCCTCTGGGACATCTTTTCCAAATCTATCCTCTGCGGGACTAGATTGACGTTATAGGAGTACTTAGCCAAAAATGTCTCACAGAGACCCTCCCAAGTTCTGACTTTGTTTGGATCCACCTTAGTGAACCATTGTAGGGCTGCCCCTTTCAAGCTTTTCTGAAACAGTTGCACCAATAACTTGTCATCATGTTCCAACTGGAACAGTTCTCCACGGTAAACCCTTAAATGCATTTCGGGACAACCCTTCCCATTATACTTCTCAAAGTCAGGTATCTTAAAATCGCGGGGCAGTTGAATCCCTGGGTGCATGCACATGTCCTTGAAATCATTTGATTTACGGGTTCCCTGAGATGTCTTGAATAGCTCTTCTAACTTCTCAATTCTTTCTCTGTAGGCATCAGGGATCTGGGCTGAATTGGAAGATATATGAGCGGACACGGTATGGGGTTCAGCACCAGCTCTGGTTTCCTCCTCCTCAAACTGGTCAATGATGGGTGGTGTGATGTGGGGTATAGGTTGTGGTTGAACAGGTGGAGGTGGTATGCCGAAAGTGAAGTCGGGTTATGGTTGGACGGGTGGTGGAGGGATATTGAGGGTATGCAGTTGTAGAGGTTGAACAGGTAGTGGGGTGTTGATAACAGGCGGTGGGATATGGTTGGTGACATGTGGTGGATTAGCTTGTGATGGGCCTGGGACATCGGCCGGTTGAGAATTTGAGGAGGAGAGAGCATGTGTTATGGCCCGCATAAAATCATGCACAATGTTTTTCAGTTCTTCTATATTTTGGGCATTCTCAGCTATTTTTGCCTCAAGATTTAGGGCTTGTGCTTGTTGTGATGTTGGTGTGTCAGGGTCAGTCTCTTGGCCATCCCGAGGGTCCATGCTGCAATCGGTTGATCAAGTATCAACTGGTTTTGCTTTTCAAATACGTGCTTGACTCGGGGTCTGCTCCTGAAATGATTGAAATGTACGGAGTAAGAATCGGAATAAGTAAGATTGGGGGAAGACTAGAAAGCATGTAGATGACCTAATAGGGTCTAATTGACATAGGGACAATGCCCCTAGTTTGGAAGTTTGGAATGACATGCAAGAGAGAGGATTTTTTTTTTTGATTTATTTTTTGTTTTTTATTTTTTTTTATTGGGTGTGACAAGGCATATGTGATCCGATAGGGCACACGGACAGAAGTCCGACATGCATTAACCTGAGTTGTTGGGAACCGTGGACCTATCAGGTCAAAGGTATAGGTGGGTCCGGTGAAGACCTATTTACCTGGGATTTGAACCCCATATGCTATGTCAAGAGGTAGAGTATGGTGTATTTTATTACAAGCACAACAAAAGGCTCAGTACATGCCCCTTGGATGGGTGTTTATTTGGACAGAGTGCCCTGATAAGCAACCATGATTGATGGGACAGGTATAGGTTATAAGCAGGTTAGGGTTTACAGTATCCCTCCAGGTGGGCTGCTTATAGACTATACCATAACCTAGTCTATATGTATGCATGCAGGAGTAATGCAAGGGTGTTCCTAAAAGGATAGGGGTCACTTAACATCGTATATACAACTCCCTAAAAAGAGACGATTGGTGTAAGCGGGAGCGTTCAGAACCGTTTCCTGAGGATAGTCACCCAACAGGCAAAGTTCCGCGGACCTCCAAGACTGTTAAGGCCCTGTCACTGAGGATAGTCATCCAGCAGCCGTGAGCGTAATAAGCCTGTCTAATGGGTATTAGGTTGTTACACTAGTATGCTATGCATGAAATGCACTGTACAAGGAACATCCCAAAAAGTATAAAGAATCGGCACTTAATTAAATACTTAGGTATTTTAATTAATTTTGAGATCATTTGGCTTAAATTTAAGTTTCGGCTTGAACCTCATCCCCAGCAGAGTCGCCAGAGCTGTGAGCATGGGATCTTCCTACCCACTTTCACAATTATATGTTTTGACTTGAGTCGCCACCTATTCATTCTTAGGGATAGGTCCCGGGTATTTGTTTGTTTGGATAAGGCAAATGGTCTAATCAGAGTTAGGGTAAGTGGTTCGATTAAGCCCTGAGGAAGGTGTTAGGCACCCCAAGATCCCCGTCTTATAACGGTTACCTACTCCCTAAACTTAAGCCAATTATAATCTCAAAGTTTAATTAAAATGTCCAAAGTTTTTAAGTGAGTGCTAATCCAAGAAAAATAGAAAGCTAGATGGCTAGGGTCGAACCCAAGTTGAGTTGCCTACGTACTCACATGGTGAGATCAGACCGAGCGTAGTTCTGGCACATGAGCCCGTGCCGAGGCTAGGGGGGAGTGTGTATGTGCATAGGATGGTCAAAGGGTCTAGCCTAGAAGGCTATGGTTTAGTTGACCGGGGAGGTCAAGTGCACAAGTGTTAAGTCTAACCGCGGTTAGAGGGTATTTATCCATGGTTAGATGAGCTAACCAAAGCTAAGGAGGTCCTACAAGTCTCTTTTTGGTCTTTTTGTATTTTTTATATTTTTTGAGATTTTTGGGGATATTTGAATGTTTTTGGTGTTTTGAGATTTTATCATGTTTTTGGTATTTTGAGATTTTATCATGTTTTTGAATTTTCATATAGGTAAGGTTTTGACAAACTTAACTAAAGTCAAATTTAGTCCAAGAGTTTGGCTAAAAGATTATAGTTTAAGACATAAAGAGGGATGTGCCTTATGAATAATAAATGGTCTATTACCAACACCTATTTTGTTGGATTGATATTGATAATAGATCAAATACCATTGTCTTTAGTATGAAACATTTTTAAGAATGTCCTCTTTAAGTCCTTACACCATCATTTATCTTAAGTCCTTAAACCATCACTTACCCATTCAACATAGAACATGAAGGAAAAATAAAGAAATGAAAGAAAATGAAAACTCATCCTCTCCCTCTTAAGGTGGTTCATTTACACCATTATTAATGATGTAATGTTGCTCTAAAGAATGTTAGGGAGGGGATGAGCTTTCACAAAAAATTCTAGAAAGAGGACTAGAATCTCAAAAGAAAACAAAATGAAAAAGAGAGGTATAGCTTTAGCTTCTACTCTCTATGGGCCTACCCATATCCACACTTGTGGGTACATAAAAAAGAAGAAAATATGTACATGGAAAGGAAAAGAAAAAAGGAGCATCTCCTTGCCTTTGATATGGGGTCCCTCTACACCATTAGATTGGTGTAGAGAGGCCCAACTATGCTTGAGAAATGAGAGATCAAGAAGAGAGAACCAAATAAAAAAAGGATAAAAAAGAAGAGAAAATGAAAGAAGGAGTGTCTACTCCTCCAAGAATTCTCCTTCAATGCTCCAAGGGGTAGGGTTTTAGAATCCACAAAGGAAGAGAGTTAACAAAGAACTCTAAGCTTTTAATCTTACAATTCTTTCCAAACTCTAAACCTTAGTTTCTTCTCCCTTCTTCAAACTCAAGAGAAATACAAGTGGGTGAGAACCTTCTAGGGGTCTTGAGGGATGAATTTAAGAGGCTAAGGGATTGGTATTTATAGAAAAACTAAGAGGTTGGGTTGTGTCTTTTACATGGTGGATAAAAGGAGCTAGTGGATAAAGACTTGAGTGTTGTAAGGTGAGTTGATAGATTGAGTGTTGTAAGGAGTGTAAGAGAGTTGGTGGGTTGAGTGAACTATGAGTTATATGAGTATGGGTTGTAGGATATAGGGTGTAAGAGAGGTGTAAGAGAGTTGGTGAGTTGAGTGAACTATGAGTTATATAGGTATGGGTTGATGTAAGAGAGGTGTAAGAGAGTTGGTGGGTTGAGTGAACTATGGGTTATATGGGTATGGGTTGTAGGATATAAGGTAGGTGTATATGGATATATGGATTAGGTCTTATGGATCATTGGTTATTAGTAGATGGGTCATGGGTTATGATTATTGGACTTTGACTATGACATTTGGGCTTGGGTTATGGAAATAGGCTTTGGCTTAGGCAATTGGGTGATTGGGTATTTGGGCTTGACTACTTGGGTTGGGTAATAAAATTAGGTAATTGGGTTTGATTGAGTTGTCTTGGTCAAATAGGCTTGAGCCTTGGGTATACCTAGGGCTTACTAAGGTTATGCTAGGGCTACCTAGGGTTTGGGTTTAGGACTACCTAGGGTTAAGCTTAGGGTTAAATAGAGTCTTAACTAGGGTTTAGTCCTATGGTTAAGGGTTTACCTAGGGTTTGGAACTAGGGTTGATCTAGGGTTTGGACCATAGCTTAATTAATTAACCACGGTTAAGGGGGTGTAAAAATAGGGTGCTGACATGATCCTTTGCTTTATACTATCAAAGCTCTTGGTTTTT
Source organism: Tetracentron sinense (assembly GCA_015143295.1). Lineage (NCBI taxonomy): Eukaryota > Viridiplantae > Streptophyta > Magnoliopsida > Trochodendrales > Trochodendraceae > Tetracentron > Tetracentron sinense. The sequence continues at coordinate 9,215,390 of CM026573.1, forward strand.
GATATGCCAAAATCAGCCGGTAAGCCAAGGTATTTATCTGGGGTAGAGAGATTCCAGATATGAAGAGCCCCCGCTAGTAGCCTCCAAAACTGTCTAGGGGTCTTTGAACTGAAGGATATAGTAGACTTTGAATAGTTTATTCCCTGCCCCGATGCCGCTCCATAACAATTGATAATCTCCATCAAGTGATCCGCCTCCGCCATAGACGCCTTTAGGAAAATGGAGCAATCGTCCACAAAAATAGGTGTGATATAGTAGGAGCATCCCTCGCCATTGAAATGCCACTCAAACGACCATTAGCAGTACATCCCCTATTGCTACATTAAGCAAACTTGACAGGGACTCCATACAAAGCAAGAACGGGTAAGGGGATATAGGATCCCCTTGCCGAAGTCCCCTTGAAGGGGTGATAAACCCGTTGGGTTTCCATTGAGAAAGACTGAGTATGTAACAGTGGTCACGCATTGTTCGACTAGGTGAATCCAGTGATCGCAGAACCCCAACTTCGCCATCATTTCGAAAAGGAATTTCCATTCAACTCTATCATATGCTTTGCTCATGTCTAGCTTGACGGCCATATGATGCATCTGCTATCTGCTCAATCCTTTTAAGAAGTGGCCTTTTTTGTGAGCCAAAAGAATGTTATTAGATATAAGACGCCTTAGAATGAAAGCTGATTGTGCCGGGTCATTAAGCTCCTATAAGCACTCGCGAAGTTGGTTAGCCAAGATTTTTTATATCACTTTGTATATAACATTACAAATCAGCTCATCCGGATTCCCTAAATCAATACCCTCACAAGGTTCATATGGGTTTACCCGGTCTTCCTTAAGGGTGGGCTTCGGGTTGTTACCCAAAAATAAAATAAAAAAATAAAACCAAGCTTGTTACTTTTATAGGTTGCTTTTGCAAATGTTCGAAGCAAATTGTTTTCATCGGTTGAAAAAGTTTACAGTAACAACAGGTGTCACTTTACCCTGAGACTTTGGAACTTTGGTGTCTCGGCTAGCATTGCTCAGCAAGGACCAATAGCCTCTCTAACACAGAAAAACGACCCATATAACCAAACGGGCACGACTAGAAACCATTTTAACACTCTTATGAGTAGTTACATGTACACATAATAATGGCTGTCAACGACTCAACAAGCTATTGGAACCTGTTATTAGAGGGCTGTAACGATTCATAATCACAATAATAAACAAAGCAATTGAAAAACAATGGTATATGATTTTCAAGATACTTCTTTTTAAAATTAAAGTATCCTATTGGATTTTGCCAAATGTATTGAGATATCTTAGATGGAGTGAAATTTCGCAATGGCATTTGTACCCAAGGCTAAGAAAAACTAATAAAATGCTGACATATCTTTTTTTTTTTTAACACATCTTATGCACACTTTTAAAGAGTTTGGATCTTTGTCCAATTCCGATTGAAATCGGCCGCACTCACAAAGTTCCTTTTATCTAAAGTTAAGAAACTTTATCAATTTTTAAATGTTTTTCTAAAACTAAGGTTAGATTGTTTAAATCAATTACCCAAGGGGTTAGTGAATCTTAACCATAATTCATAGAGGTTAAAAGTAACATGTGTCGACCTATGGATGCAATAATTGAACTCTCTCAAGTTCAATCGCGATTGGATATGATCCCAACTCTTCTATAAAACGTCACATTTACGTTTCGTTATTTAAAAACATTAGCATCTAAAATCTTTTTTTTAATGTGTCAGCATCTTTTATTGATTCTTTGTAGCATTAGATTACAAAAAATTATTGTTGCCAAGTTCACTCATAGCTCAAAAGACTAAGTCACATACCCATGTTTTAAATAAAAACCAAAAATATATGTGATGTTTTAAAAGTCCGCTTAGCTGGTTATTCTATAACAAACCAATCAGTGTCTATGCAGAAAGAAATGTTTTCTATCAGTTTTGGATTGCCTTAATCACATGGGAATCTTTTTATTCTGCCCAGAGGAGTTGGAAGGCAGTTGGCCGATCAATTCCCAACGACCATTCTAGGGTTTTTTCAGTAACCCTAGTGATAAGTGTGTACAATAAAATAAGGGTGGTCCTTGGCTCTTCTTGCATGTGGAAAAAGTCACTTATGAAATTATTTAATTACAAGCTTTAGGTACACATGCTAGGGTTAGGGTTAGGAATGAACCAACTCAAAGCTAGCTAGCTTATGTTCCTGGCTCTTTCTTCTCCATGCCAGCTTCTGGGTTTCTCTCAATAAACCCATAAACCCATTGGAGGAGTTACAGAATACCGCGAAAATTAGGGTTTTGTAACATGAAGAATCGTCAAGTAGTCGAAAAAGGAGCTGAAGAGCCTTGCAGAAACAGAAGTTCTTCATCTTCCAGTACTATTAGGGATGTGAGATATGGAGAATGCCAAAAGAATCATGCAGCTAAAACAGGAGGATATGCTGTAGATGGTTGCAGAGAGTTCATGGCAAGCGGGGAGGAGGGGACGAGTGGTGCGCTTCAATGTGCTGCCTGCAGCTGCCACAGGAACTTCCACAGAAGGGAAGTGGTGACCGAGGTTGCATCTGAGTGTTCTTCGCCTTCTTCGAAGGCGAAATAGAAAATTAAGTAATATAAATACATTCAAGTGGTTCATGTAATGAAATTAAGTTCTCCTTTTCGCTTTGTGTTTGAGATTGTTGTAGTTATATGAAGATTTTTTTTTTTAATGATTCTTCAAAATCTCTCTTTCTGATGATAAAATATAAAATAAAAAAATAAAAGTATTGTAAATAAGTGATTAGGATCTTTTCTCGGATCGATGCCGAATTCCTCCATAAACTAGAAGACAACCCAAGAAAGTATTCTGTTTATGAGAATACTTAAGCTCCGGTTCGATTTTCTTGGATTCCAAACGAAAGACTTTCGAGGCTTTGATTAGTTATAAAAATATTTTTCATGTCAAGTGTATGAGTTTGTGTTAAAGGGTTAAGTAGTACTGGCATGGACGGAACAAAGAGAAAACCTTAAGGTATTAAATGAATTGGGAAGATGTCACTTCCAAAACATCAATAGTCCATGCACATGATTTCAGTATATGAATCCATATTGAATCAAAGAAGAATATCATCTTGTCGGCTCATAAGTGGAGGTAAATACTGCATAAGGTAATATATAAAGTATCCAGGGTAGAGGAGTAGGGCTGTCAATCCGGTCCTCCGATGAGGGGGCCGTCCTCCTTCCGATGCCGCCTGCAAAATGGAGAGCTTTTTCACCTTAGGACCCGAGGGCAGGGTCGGGCCTGGTAATACCTAGCCACCCTACCGTCCCCGACCCTAATCAAGCCACCTAATATATATATATATAATGCTAACTTTCACTAGTTTTTTTTACCCCTATGTATTGAATATCATTCTATTAAATATAAGTGTATTTTGGTTTTTTCATAAAGGACAATTCATTAAATGGGCAATGCTAACTATATAGGTGTTTTTTGTCTTCCATTAAGAGGAAGGCATGTGGTTTCCACTAACACTCTCTCTAATAAAAAAAGAGAGTGAGTCTCAAAAGAAAGTGATGCTAGCGTTATCCTTCATTAAACAGATAAGACAAAAAGTATACGAAAAGTCAAACAATATTTATTCTCTCATATATTTAATGACTGGTTTGCTATGAAAAAATTAAATTACCATTTAATTTTAGTGAGTTTGATAATTAATATAAGAGTAAAAATATCTTTATGAAGGTTAACAAACTCATCCACTAAGTGAATGTTAACAGCACCCTATATATAAAGATAAGTATAATGGGCAATACTGTCTATTCATCAAGTCTCCAAGACCTAAGTTCGACAATACAAAAGTAGGGGCATGATGATAGTTTTCACCAATCCCCTCTATAAATATCTTTAAGCTTCCTATTAACCTAACCCATTAATCTCACATACTTAAAACTCTCTCTCTCTCTCTCTCTCAAGTCATAGGTTAAAGCTTTTGGCTCTCCCCTCATCCCTCTAACTTTCAAACAACACCTCTCTCAAGCTCTCTCTACATAATTTGATATATTACTTTGGTAAAAGTTTAATTTAACAAACTATTTAATTTTATCGATGATGGCCTGAGACAATTTAGCGATTTCAATTTTACTAGTTGATTTTGAGCCTACATTTAGCACCAGAGGAAGGGTAATTGATGGAGTTGTTTGAAACCAGACACTACAATTTTTTTTGTTTATTGTCAAGATTAGATTTGTTAAGAGGATAGTCATTCACTAGATATATAAATATATTGAAAGACGATTTAAATAGTTAAACATAAGATAGATCAAGTTTCATTTAGTAGAGTAATTACAAGAATAATAGATACATTATTTATAATTTACTCCATATTTTTTTATACTTGCTTGGTTGCCATTGAGAAAATAATAGACACTACAAAAATTTTTGTTTGTTGTCAAGATTAGATTCGTTAAGAGGACAGTCATTCACTAGATATATAAATATATTGAAAGACGATTTAGATAGTTAAACATAAGATAGATCGAGTTTCATTTAGTAGGGTAATTACAAGAATAATAGATACATTATATATAATTTACTCCATATTTTTTTATACTTGCTTGGTTGCCACTAAGAAAAAAATAAAAAGTCCCATCATATTGCTGTTCGCATTGTATTACCAGCCCCCAAACCCATATGAAGGATGAGGATTACGTTGGTAATTAATGTAGAAAAAATCTACTAAATCCTACAACTTAAACATTTCATTACTCCTCTTTAGGCCCTAGCCCTAGCCCTTGCCCTTGAGGGTAATGCTTAGGCCTAGCTAGGACCAGGCCTATAAGATCCCTATGCCTATAGAGGAGGCTTCAAAAGCTAGTACTTTTTTAGAACTGTGATATGAGGATTTTTATGAGGACTAGTTTGAGGACTTGGCTTCTTATTTTCTCTTCATTTGATTCCCTTAATCGACCAAGCATTTTACTGCTACTAAATCGCCAAACCCAAAAAAATCAAGTTGATGTTGATTGGTGCACTAGGTGCTAACAGCAGTATCATGTCCCAACCCCACTCATACTTCTATGGAGTTGCTAATGGTGCATCTATACTTGTTAATGGAATGAAAAGACCATAGTCCTTCCAAAAAGAAGAAGGAAAAGGAAATGTAAAATACCAGTACATCTAGTTGTCACAGCAATGAGAGATTTGGCCATAGTTGAGATCCAGCGAGTATTAATAGTGAACTATTTCTGAAGAAATCATAATTGAGAGCAGTGATTAGCGTATCCATGGGTATGCTAGGAAATCGAAGGATCTTATTTCTTTAGCCACTTGTTTACTGAAAGTGGGCTACTTATATAACCGGTTAAGCTTTCACTAAGAGCTAAACTTCGTCCTTTCACCTCAACTTTCACCTCAACTATCATCCACGTTAAACCACACAGCTAGTCAAAGCAATGCTGATCAGATGGCTATGATGCTCTGACCATTATGATCACTCATGCAGGCCCCCAATCTATGGAAAAAGATATGTAATAGACATAAGGTCTGGTCTACCAAGGTTAACGGTGGACCACATGGTAAACGGCTAACTCACCAACTATGTACGACGGAGTCCCCATCGAGTGACAGGTTCCTCAAAACCAAGTGCATCGGTTTGGGTTGGATTGATCTCCCTCAATCTAACCCAACATCCTAGAGCTTTACCCCTGTTACAGTCAGAAAAATGTACAAGCTAGGGAGCCCATGATTATCGGATTCTTGATCTAATGGTGATTAAAGAAGACATTAAAAATCACATTTTAACAGTTTTTAACTGTGGTTAAAAATCATTTAGGGTTCACTCACCCATCAAAGAGAAGAATAAAGTCACAATATTGAAACAATTATTAAAAAATATTAATATGTTTTAAAAAATTAATTTTATTTTTCTAAAAATCAAGGATTTATGGGTGAACCCTAAGGGCGGGAATCTTCTCATGTGGCATTTCAAGAGCGAGCCTTAAGTTAAAAAAAAGAATTAAATATTTTGATATTAAAAAAAGAAATTAAATAGAGGCGGGTGAATTTTAACCACAGTTAAGAGTTGGACACGTAACGACCTTAAGGTTTGAACCAGATTTAGTTCATTTTATTAAAATACGGTAATGTGTTTGGAAAAAGTCAATGGATACATATGTAATTATTTTTTACAAGATGTGTAATGTGTTTTGTGATTTTGAAAAGGATAGAGTTGTAATTACGAATTGTATGACAGATATATTTGTCTTTTGGAAAGTGTGTACTAGAGTGTCACGTAAGACTTTGTAATTTACTAAAGAGAGGTATGTTTTCATTCTTTAAAAGTGACTCTTTAAAAGTGACTCTCTTCACATGTGGCGTTTGAAGAGAGATCTTTAAGATAAGTATCATACCTATGGGTCTGCTAACGATTTTCCATCATAATTTGGGTTGTTGTTTTTTTGAATAGTTGTCCCACCTAACCTGGAATGTAGCATGATGTCTAGAAAAGGTCTATAGATTTTCACTGAAAGTGGGAATCATGAATGGTAAGTACTCCTCCATTTTACAGGATTTGGACCTTAGATCATAAGGGATGGAAACGGGTCGGGTTTGGGCTGGAGTGCCTCTAACCCTACCCCGCCCCTAATGGAAAACTCCTACCATATTCCCATCCCAAACCTAAGGTGGGCTGGGCTGGTCATGTCGCGTTTAGATTTTTCAAAATTCTTCTTAAACCCGTCCAGTTAAGAACTAGATGGGGCGATTCGGGACTATATTTCATATTAGAAGTAATATATTAAAGTAATTTTAAAATTAATTAAGGGTAAAATAATAATTTCACATTATAAATGGGGTGGGACGGCTTAAACCCATCCTCGGTTTGAACCCGACTCGGGTTTAACATTGTTTAAGAGCTCCCCAAACCCATCCCAATAGGAACAGAGCGGGGCGGGTTACTCGATTAATCTTTCCTGTTGCCATCCCTATTAGATCATCCTTGTGGCATCTATCACCCTAATAGCTTGATCAACTTGGAGGCAATTGTCACTCATTTCTATCCCTTTACCTTTCCTGGTTCATTCATCACACTATCTTCTAATTGGTCATCTATGTCCATATCAACCCCAACTTTGGTGAGCCAAACTTTTCTTTAACATACGGGTCATTAATTGCTTCGACCACCAATAATCGTCTCATGACGGAAAAAGTCAAAATATAAAATCTCACATTTAAAAGTGTTTGATTTTTGTCAATAATAAGTTTGATTGACTCAATTAAGGTTAGCATTCCCCTTCCCACAAAGTGATGTTATTTAGTGGCCATATCATAACATATGCTTTTTACAAATAAAATTTAGTAACGACATTGGCTGTTGTAAGCTTGGCTCAAATTCAGTAAATGGGTTGTGTTTGGGAAGTTGGTATGGATCTTATCCGAATTCTTACCTAATGTTAACCTGAAGCAACTTGCTTAATGGACAATATGTGGGGTTTTGTATCTTACATTGTAACCCTATTATATAAGGGGTTTTTTTTTAGGTTGTAAATAAGGGTTTTTCTAGGGTTTGCAGAGAGGGTTTTGAGAGAGCTTGTACCAGTGTAATCACTCCTATTTCTTAGTGAATCTTCTTACCGTTTTCTCCCATGGATGTAGCATCTTGCCGAACCACATATATTTTGTTCCATTGTGTGATTTCTTGTTTTCTCATTCTTTTATTTCTTTAGATTTGTCGAATATGTTATAACAATTGTTTGTAGCCCTTGGTTACAACAATCATTATTGCTAAAAGTTTCATTAATTTTGCGTTTTCTAGTTCAGTACTTTCTTTTTCATTATTAAAGCTGACATTGCACCATAGTGGTTGTATGCCATTGGCTCCCATGGCTGCAAGCTGCAACAACCATTGCAGCAAAATAGGACTCCACTTGAAGTGTGTATAGAGCATATTAGCCATGTTAGCTCTTCTTTAATGCATTCTATACTCTCAACAAAAATCAACATTTGTCCTTACTTTCAGTCAAAAACCAACATTTTGTCCTTGTTTTAATAGGTGTTGATTTTAGGCTAAGAGTAGGGAATGCATAAGTAGGGCTAGCGTTATGGTTGTTAATGGCCTGGGCCTGGGCCGAGCTAGGATCTATCCAGGTCCAAACCCTCACTTGTTAGGGTTCGGAACAAGCCCTCGCTGGTCTTGAACTAGCTAGGCCCGCTTGTAAAGAAGATGATGAATTTTTTTTGTCATGATATTTATATATATATATAAAAATCTAAACTACAACCGGTTGCCAACATGAAACCAAATCTCCTCTTTTATTCGATCTTGGACCTGGCAATGCAATACAAAGAACAATATGGCGAAATTAAATTTGTAACTATTTTTCACTGATAGGCCAGTGACGAAATATAAAATTATTCTTAAGTAAAAATCATGAGTTTAGGATTTATTTACCGTATAGAGTGTTAAGGTTTATTCCAAGTTAAATTTTGCTTTATGAAAAGTCCTATAAAACATGGATGTAGGGTTAGGGTTTATTAAGGATTTAGGTTTTAAAAGCCCAATGATTCACTGAGATTAGGGTTAGGGTTTTTGGCGCTTTATTCATCAAGGGTCTTAGGCCTTGCTATTACTAATTGATTATGATTTTTGACTTATGATCAAGAACAAAATTTAGAAATTGATAATCCTATAAGGTTACAACAAAGATTAGGTTACTGTTTAAGGTCTCTAAGGATTAAGCTATTTCTAGCTTAAATGAAAAAACATCATACAATAAATTGACAAGTGATTATTTTACAAAATTAACAAACATATGATTAAATGTGAAAAAAGAAGATAGAGAGTATAGAAAATAAAGGAGGTAGTAGCGAAATTACTACCATACCCCATTATATATTCCGTTAAAGAAAGTTATATATGTAATATTAAGTTAGAATAAATATAATATTATATATATAGATAATAAGGGTTGGACTGGGCTTTAAAGGGTATAGCCCAACCTCAACCGTCATTTTAGTAGGCCTAGTTTTTTGAGCCCACCTATGCTTGTGGGCTTTATGGATAAAAAAAAAAGTCCTCAACTTTGTGGGCTTTTGAAGGTACCCTCACATGAGGTCCATATTGACACCCCTTAGCTAGCATGCGGCGAGATGTTTATTAAATTATTATTTTTTTTACTAATAAAGGAGTTCATTTTGTGTGTGCAAGCCGACACAGTTCTTTTGTGCCCCCACCAATATATACTTAGTAATAACACAAGTTGCCAATGATGAATTTGTCTTATTGCATAATGAGCGTTTTTGCCAATATACCCACAATTTGTGTATGTGGAATTGCACTATCATCGACGGCACACAATATCCGTGTGCCGGCTAGCACACACAAAATAGACTAAACAAAACACTATATATGGTCGATCCGAAACATATAGCATGGGCTACATTTTTTGTTTCTACTTATCAAATCATCTCCATTGTCTCCAAGACTTGCCAAACCGTGAACTACGACCTAGATTATACTTTCCCTTAGACTTTGGATGATTGGGTTTCCAACTTAGTCCCACATCGGCTAGATATTCCTAGTCTTGTGACTATTTAAGATTCTTCTCCCTTACCAAAAATCAGACCTTTTCGGTAAGACGTGTTTTGGGCCCAATCTTTTGTTGGTCCATGTGTATGAGTGTGTTGGCCTGCGTGTGAAAGTGTTGTGTTTACCTTTAAACCCCGAAAAATAATAACTATGGCAACCTGTTTCTTTCTAGAATAGACAGAAGAGGATCTCTAGTTGCGTTTCCATGTAAGAGTAGGTATCGGGGCTAGCAAAATCCATAGACAGAATTAGGGTTTCACAGAGGATGAAATGTCAATGGGCCACACTAGTCGTTTGCTCTGCCCAGCTCAATTAAGTAGGTTAATGGGCTTGGGTTTAGAACCTAAGGCTCGGGCCCATTTACTATACTTGGCCTTATTATTATTATTATTATTACTATTATTATTAGGAAGCGGTAATTGGGCTTGGCTCATCTATTCCAGTTATTAATCAAGCAAAAGTGGGCCTTCTCAAACCCGGCCATTGACATCCCTACATAAATGCACAAATAATAGAACTTGGGGTCGAGCCTAGGGCCCAATTAGACAGTGCAACTTGCCTTTCGGGCTTTATTCAAAGTCCGAATAATTGATATAAAGGCCTTAATCCCATTACTCGCCCACAGCTCATAATCAAGCACATTGGACTGTTGTTTGCGGAGAAACCGTTCCCTTTAAAGCAGAAACGATTACTGGGAAGATTCACTATATTAATAGTATAGAACTGGCCATTGGGTACCGAGCATGTTGTCCCATATAAGTTCCTTGGCGCCTCAAACAGTTGGTACCCGTTTTGAGGAGCTCTAGGGTGAAGCTTACATGGGCTGCATGTGTGTGTGAGTTTGCATGTGGTGTGTGTGTGTGTGTGTTTGCTTGGGTGGTGTGAGTATTCCCTTGTCTTTGCCTTCAGTCATTGCCTTGTGGTATGATTGAGTTTACCAAAAAAAACTGGCCATTGGGTAAATTCCCTTGGGAAAAAAGAAATCCCAATACTTTTAGCCGACACTACCTATTCCTTAGGCCATTTGAATGGCAATTACCACATGCACTTTTCAATAGGGCTGTACAGTGGGCCGGGACAGCCCCGAGGCCTGCATGACCCAACCTACGTTTAGGATGGCCTGGGTTGGGGTTCTTATTGGAAGTTGTCATGAATTCAACCCGGATTCATGATGACTCGTTTGGCGACTCGGATGACCCGAAATTTTGACCCGATTTAAGGTCCGACCCGTCTTGGGTATTTTTACCTCTTTTCTCTTTAATGTAACCTTAATATAAAAGAGAGTTTTAAGAGTTTTGTTCATAAGGAAAAAGTAGAGTACATGGAGCCGTTTGTTGGGAGTGTTGTGAAGAGGGTTTCCGAGTGATTGTTTGAGAGAAATCTTACTGTTGAATAAAGGAAATCATTGCTATCCGTAGACGTAGGCATCTTGCCGAACCACGTAAATCGTCTCTCATTTCTTTAGTTTGTTTTTCTCTATTTAGTTTGTTTTGATTTGTTGTTTTTTGGATTCGTTTCACTTTGATTTGCACGCTTTCACACAACAGTTCTAACAGGCTAGATTGGATTCAGACTAAAGTCTAGGCTAAAATTTGAGTTTGGGCTGGGTTTGGTCCAATCCTAACCGACCCGATGACTCGAATCCAGCTCGAACAATGGTTAAAACTCATCTTAGTTGTGTCACTAGTAAACAAATACATCCTTTATAGATGGAATGGTGAGTGACTTAACAACATTCAATCAAATCAAACTCTGACCTTTAATATTTCATAGGTGATACCATTGAAGGGCAGATTAGTCAATTTTTACATAATTACCATGTATAACTTTTAAGATTTGTAGAGCACCTGTGGATGGAGCTGAGTACTCTGGAACAGAGTCGGAGCCACATGGGGCCCAGCCCGGCAGCCCCCTGAAATTTTGAATTTTTTTTTCTATTATCTATTAATAGCCGGGAGAGGGGCAGAGCCAGGGACGGGGCCCTAGCACCCCTAAACTTTTAGAAAAAATAAATTTTATACAAACGGACGCAAATAGACACAAGGACCCATGAACTTGGCCCTCAAAATTTTTTCCCCAGCCCTTGAATGCCCATTTTTAGGCCCCCTGCAAGAGAATCCTGGCTGCCCCTGCTCTGGAATGAGATTTTGGCAGAATCAATACTGAGTTTTGATTGGGCCTGAACAGAGTATGGGGCTGGGCCTGTACGGGCTAAATGGGCTAGGCCTGAACTCATATTTTTGTACATGGGTTGGATTTTGGCCGTATCTCATGGGCTGAGTTTGGGCTGGCTCAGCTTGGATTTACAATAAACAAGATGGGCTAGACCCAAATGGGCTTTGGCCCAACCTAACCCGCCAGATTTATAGCCCTACTTTCCACGCAAGAAATTGAAGATTCAAAGGATAGATGGTTGAACATAAGGCTTAGTTTAACAAAATAAAAATAAAAACCTAAGGCTTAGTAAATCTTAATCACAATTAATGAGTATTAAAAGGGCACGTGTTGACCTATAACTGGACTCTTGGAGTTCAGTTACAACTTAAAAGAATGTGTCTTTTAGAAAATAAAACAAATGACCTTATTTCATCGACTTGGATTTTTAGGGAAAAAAAAAGATTAGATTAATATTAACTCTAAAGGTTAACGTTGCTTACTAAAATTAAATTAAAAGAGCCCTTAAAAAGAGCCTTTGTGATGTTACCGGACTTCCGGTTATAACACTAGAGAATTTCAAGTCATGTCATCCCACTTAGCCCTAAACATAGTGGCTGTTTTATTATATCAAGGAGTAAAATCCTCTACGGTTATAACCGGGCTCGGGGGTTCAAGTTGCCCCTTTTAACACCCTTTAATTGAGGTTAAGATTCAGTCACCCCTAGGGTTCACCCACCTATCCTTAATTATTAGAAAAAAAATATTAATTTCTTTTTACCCTAGTCAAAATTCTCTAACTCTTACGGTTAATTTTTGAAATAAACCAAGGATAGATGAGTGAACCCTAGGGATGGGTAAATCTTAACCACAATTAATGATATTTTAAAAAGGGATACGTGGTGACCTCATGGGCATAACGGTACTCCCCCAGTCCGGTTATAACCATAAAGGATTTCATTCCTTATATGAAAAAGGGTGAAAGTAGGGATTGTGAGAGCATACTTAACCTTCTTAGAGCACCAACAGGATAGGTTTTTTTTCTTCTTCTCTCTACCCTCCTCCTCCCAGCTAAGTGATCAGTAATCAATAAAAGAAAACAAAACAAAAAAGATAAGAAAAGAAATTGCATTAACTGGTACCAGTCTTTTCCACTCTAATACTTCTATCTTCAGATCAAGATGAAGAAGAAGAGCCATTAGTGGCAACATGAGCACTACTATCATCCTGTTGAGTGTGGTTGTCGTCGATATCGTGGTTGTTGCTCTCAAACCTACTTCCACCACCATTAAAATCTCCTTTCCCAAAAGTATACTTGTTGTTATGCATCCATACCTTAAACACACCTTTCCCCACCCCTACTTCATTACAGAACTCCTCCACCAATCCTTCATCCCTCTTCTGCATCTTCCATCCCACTCTTTCTGCAAACATATACATCTTATCCTTCTGCTCCTTACTGAATTTCGTCCTCAACCTCTTTCTCCCATTTGGGCTCGCCGCCATTATAGCTTCTGTCGTCTTCATGGTGGTGGTGGTGGTAGTGGTGTTCATCGTCGTTGCGCGATTATCGGATAATCCAGCACTGAGGGAAAGCAACATATGAGGTGCAGATGAGTAGTGCAAAGACGACAGTGGTGGTGGTGGTGGTGGTGATGGTGAATTCGGGCTCCGGCCGAGAGGATAAGGCGGTTGGGGTTGGGTACCTTGTTCGGGATCACGGCGGTGGAAGTTGCGGTGACAACCGCAGGCGGCGCATTTTAGTGAGGTGGGGTCAGTGGGAGTGGCGGAGGGGGAGGGCATGAACTCTCCACACCCATCCAAGGCGTGCCCACCTAAGCGAGCCGCATGGTTCTTGAGACATTCTTTGTAAGAAACCACCACAGCTGAGATGGTTGAGTGGTGGTGGGGCTTGAGTGCGCCGTTGGTGAAGGATAAGGACTTGATGGGTTGGGCTTGTGGGAATGTTTCAGTTTCTGGTTCTGGGATTTTGATAGTGGTGGAAGTTAAGTCCATGGCTCAAATATCTATGGTTAGTGTTTAAGAGGCTGTTAGGGTTTGGGTTTTGGTGGGTTTTAAGCTTTCTTTCTCCGTGGAAACAGTCGGAAGGTGAAGAACAAATGAGGAGAGAGAGAGAGAGAGATGATGGATATTGTGATGAGTGATAATAAATTTCTGGGGCCTATGGATTACAGGGAATAAGGAATTCAACCAAACAAAATACTTATTAACCACTCGTTTTTAACTCGGGTTCTGTTTCCTGGTTAAGTTTCTAAAACCCACTTGGGTTAAATGTTCTGTTTTTTTTTTTTTTTTGTTGAAGAGGTAAAGTAATACACACAATGAGACTTAAGGTTATCGTTAAGGTGTGATAAGGATAAATCTCAATCACTCTAAAAGGGCCTAACTTAATAGAGGATTGTTGGATCCTTATATACCCATGTCAAGTCTAGTACATAACCGATGTGGGTTTACTATTATGGCACATTCGTGTAACCTTAGGTCTGATTGTGTGTTTAGGTGTTACTTTATCTCCTTAACAAAAATAAATAAATTTGCATCCTTTAACACAAAATTTTTTCTTAGCAACTAGGTGTTTAGTACTTTCCCCTTTAGTTCCACATTGGTTTACCTCGGTGTATTATGTATAAGGATCCAACAATCCTCCATTAATTGGACCCTTTTGGAGTGATTAAGTGGGTTTATCGTTATGATAACCGTAAGTCTGACTGTTGTGTTTATGTGTTACTTACCATTAACCCAAAAAATCTCGGTTGACATATGATATTAATAAAATAATAGAAAAATGGGGATAAGACAGAAAACGGGGCCCAGCTCGATAATATTGATCATAACGGATCTTGATATGCAAGTGGTAAATGAAAAGGGCAACTTCTTTTTTTCTTTTTCTTTTTTCTTTTTTTGTCGTTTTATGGAGCTTTTTGAGGTGGCTGTTTATCTTAGCTCAGATTCCATAATTGTGGTCAAATCCTAGAGAGGGAAATTACTAAGCTAAACTCTATTTTAATGAAAAATTCCCAAAATCTTATCTATATAAGTTTCATAGGCTTCCATATTCTTTTAGTAAACACATATGGTATGGGTAAGGGTTGCCTATAATCAAAGGTGTGCATGATACCTAGCTAGCTACTTAAAACTAGGATATGGTTTTGTGATGAAGATAATGACTTGACTACACTAAAGCCTTTTGATTTGGCATCAAATCATAGCCAAACTCCTTAAAGATAAAATGAAATATTTTGTCAATCCTCTCATTTTGAGTTAATCACATCAATTGATGGCTTATTATACCTTAATTAAACTCATAAACCCAACATCATCTGAAAAAAAAATATAATAAAAGAGTACCCAATATCGGCTTGCTTCTAGAGTCTCAGAGAGGCCCTATATTGTCTGATAGTAATGGGCTTGCTTTATTGTCCTTGACTCATGCTTGCGATTTCCATTTCCAATCAAGATTAGCTCCATGAAATAGTTTAGTTAATTAGAACTTATTCTAGAACATATCATGGGCTTGTCCTAATGAAAGTGTGTCTCCTACACTTTCTGATACGTCTTGAAAAGTGGGATGGTTGTAATATCTACCCTGGCCAAGTTTCAAGTGCTAGGCATTAGCTCACTAACTTAGAACATATACTAACACTACTAACCTAACCAGGCTTGCGACTTAATTCTATGGCTTGTACCAAAAAAATTGTAAATGCAACAAAGTATATTGTAAGTACCCTTAAACACCCCCCACCAAAACAAAAAGGAAAAAAATAAAAGAGAAAAGCAAGGCCGATAATATCATGTCAAATCATGCATGGATAGTAATGAGGACGTCAATGAAAGAGCAGCCAGTGGGAGATCAAATAGGTAATTTTTTTATTATTCCGGCCATTATAATTATAGATGACGATGCAGAAGAATACTCCTACACTATACACGGGCGAGGGACATGGTTTAACTCCAAGACTTTAATGCTATGTTTGGTTGTCGTGAAAATAGGTGAAAACATGAAAAAGATAAGAAAATTGGAAAAAATAGCTAAAAATTGTATTAGACATCTAAAATTTTCTTTTCTTTTCCATGTTTTTACTTATTTTCCGGCAACCAAACATAGGGTAAAGTTCTTTGATGAGAAAGATATTGTTTCTAGGCTTTTCTACAAATGAGACTGGACCGTTTGTTTAATACTACTATATATTGGGTACTAAATCATTTGAAATTGTTAATTTATAGTAGACTGTGACATTGAAGCACCTTTAAAAACTAAATCTGAAAAAGGCAAAAAAAAAACAACAAACTTCAATTGAAATTTTCCTGCAAATGGTTTGTTTGAGATAATTACCTAAGAAAAATGATTACCTTATTTTATTTTATTTTGGATCTCATTATCATGCCCTAATAAATTATCCTTGACTTTCTTTTTTGAGCAGTTGATCCAAAAAGAATGATAGTGAGAGAAATTAAATGACATAAAGCTTTACTAGAAGATATGGCTCTCATGTCTTAATTAGACCAAATGGCAGAACAAGATTCCTGTTATATATCAAGGGAAATGTATGTAACCTCCCTAGGAATTGAACTGCAGACCTCCTCCTCCTAATAAGATCATAGCTTCACCATCTTAGCTAGAGGGGCGGTTTGTCTCTATGTATAAAGGTACCCATCACTTAAATGGGTATCTCTATGTTTATAATGCAATAACCACCACAGCCTTTTTGAGCAATAATTGAGATTTTCTATAATGTATGAGCATTATCTACAACAAAAGGATGATTTGGGGCTCAAATTGGCCAAATGGGATGGTTGAGAAGGAAGGTTGTTTTAGTGGGGGGGCTAGGTGCTTTTAATCTTCTGCAGCAGCTCCCTTTTTCTTCACTTAGAAGGGAGAGGTCTCTGATTAACAGAACCATATTCCATGGGCCCCACCCTCTTTTGATGTAATGAATTATAGGCTTCTAAAACAAAACCACATTTTACTCTGACATGAGATAATACTAGCAATTTGAATGGATGAGAGTTATCCCTTTATGCAAGAAAATTAGGTTAAAGGAGTGATGGAAACATCTCAAAATAAGGCTTCTTTTGAGATTTGTTTTGTTGTTTACTTTTTAATTTTGGACTAGTTGATTGTTTGCAACACGTAAATGGTTTTACGAGATAAATCATCTACGGTGTAAAAGTTTTTGTGATAAAAGATGAATTTTTCATATATTCTGTTTCTATTTGGTTGCATTCTTGAAATAAAATGACATTTTTATGTTACTTACTTGTGCTTGAATTGAATGAACAATATTGAAAATCACATATAAGAATGATGTTTTTGTCATTTGAATAAAAAGATGTAAAAATTATAATTTTGTAAAATTTTTAGTTGAACAATTGTCGTTTATTGTCATTTTGAAAATAAATTTGAAGTGTGACATTTTGTCTTCAGAAAATACACGTAAATAAATGAGTATTTTTATCATTTTAAATGTGACTGACAAAAATACTTTTATCATTTTTAAAATGCGTTTAAAGATAAAATAGTTTTATAGAAAAAGGCATATGAAAATTTAAAATATAAGTCATTTTTTGCAAAAAAATAATTATTATTTTTCGTAAAATGTTTTACTTATGAAAGATTTACGTACAAATAAACACATGAAAAATGACTCCATGAATTTGGTTTGTTATTCCTCTTTTACATCAATGTAAGCAAATGGAGAATTAGTGAAAATAAAATACACTAAAATTGTGTTCCTTACAACATATTATTTCCATGATCAATTGGAGCCGGGCCGTGTAATTTCATCGGTCGGCGCTGAGGTGGGTCATGGCAGTTGAGCAAAATTTGGAGACCAAGTGGCTAAATGGTTTGGAAGATCTCAATAAATTAAACATTTTGCAATGCAAAATGTTATAAAATGATGACGAGCCATGAACCTTTGTTTTTTTATAACCATGGATATCCTGAGCCTTTAAAGCTCAGACTAATCTCATAGGCTACATAGGGAATACCCCCACCCCATACAACCGTTAGTGAGGGGAGTCAGGAATGGAACTCAAGACCTCCGGGTTTACGGTTCGTCCAAGTGACCACTAGGCTGCACCCGAATCAAAGAGGTTCAAATTTCATAGAACCTAGTGAAAAATGAGGATTTATGTTGGTTTTGCAGAGAGAACCACGAGTTCAATCTAAGACTATCAAATCCTCTCTCTTGAAAAAAAAAAAAACTACCCACCTAAGATTACATGCATCCCCCTCTTGCACAAAGTAGGCGTAGATCAAGATCGGCTAAAATCTCAACTGCAGGGTCTAGCTGTTTGCAACAGTGCTCATTCTGTTGGAAATGGAATGGACAATGAGTTATATAATTTCATCCATCTCTATGTTGAATTTCAATTTATGGTCAATGGCTCAATTCAAGTAGTGTATCACAAGCTATGAAATTCATAGTGTTGAAGTTTATACATTTTATTGGGCTGTCTTGGGCCTGGACCAGGTCATTGCAATTCCAGGCTCTTACACGGGCCTAAATAACCTAACTCAAGCCCAATCAAAGTTTAAGAGTTTGTGTTGGACTTGGCTTTTTTTAAACCGTTTAAAGGTGGACCTGAATTATTAGGCTTTAAGATTAAGACTAAGCGAACTTAACAATCCAAACGAGTGCAGCCAAAGCCTAAGCAATAGTGGGCTGGGTTCCTATTGATCATGAGACCAGACCAAAACAATAGGTGGGCACAAGCCCAAATATTGTCACATTTGCTAATTTTAGTCAATTATTTAGAACCAACCCTAATTGAGGTTATACCCGGATTACCAAGTTCCCTACATGCTATAGCGAACCTAGCGAACTAGTTCATTGTTCGGTTTGGATTGGTTCGTGAAATTGGGCGAACCATATAGTGGTTTCAAAACAATTTTAGTTTGTCAAATTTTTCATTCAAATTCACTTATATTTTTCTTTAGGTTCGGCAAATTTATACTTTGAGTTCACAAACTGTTCATAAAAAATATATTTATTTTAATTTTTCAAATAAGTATTTGTAATATATTGTTTACATACTTAATATATATATATTTTTGTTTTAGATGCTTAAGTAGTGAACCAAATTAGCGAACCAAACTAAAGAACCTGAGCGAACCAAAAAACGAATTATCTCATCCTACCCCTAGCGAACCGGGTTCACTCTAGAGTGGCGAACTGCGAACCTAAATTCGAATCGAGTAAACCGACGAGCCAGGTAACATTGAGTCATACCTTCTTTTATAGCCCAAACGGTAGAAGTATTGTATCATGTACATTGAAGAGGACATAGTTCGAGTCCCAATCGGTTTTTTTTTTTTTTTATAAATGAGGGTATCTTGAGTCTTTGACTCAGACTACATCCCACGTGCTGCACAGGCCACCCTCGACCCATGCAACTGATTAGTGAGGGGAACCTAGGTATCGACCTCGAGACCTCCAGGTTTACAGTTCGTCCATTCGGCCACTAGGCTACACCCCAGGGGTAGTCTCAATCGGTTTTAGTGAATGGATTTTTATCGCTCATGTGATGCTTAAACATTCTCAAATGCAACATCTCGAGTACGTCGCTTAATTATCGACTAATTATATATTCTTGAACTATATACACCCAATAATTTTCCTTATTTTCTCATTGCTCTTTTTTTTTTGTCAAATGGATTGTTCTACAAAGATACTCTCATTAATTCTGATCAGATGACTAGTGCTAGATGACTAGTGCTGATGACTTTGTTGGCTCATTGCTAGAGGTTGGAACAAAGTTATAAGGATAGTTAATATTGATTTTATTACCATCATACCCTTTACACATGGAAATGTATGGGGATTTGAAAATCATTAACCCGATGTTTGGTTGTCGAGAAAATAAGTAAAAAACATGGAAAAAAAAAAGGGACAAAACACAACTAAAAATTGTATCAGAAAACCAAAATTTTCTTTTTTTTTCCATGTTTTCACCTATTTTCTCGACAATCAAACATAACATAAAGTTCAGTCAAATAGTCTAAATGCGGTCTTACAATGAATAACAGATCATCAATTGAAATACATTGTTAGTGAAGAGGATCTCCTACATGAAGGACCCATCAGTGGACGGGTGGTGGGCCTTTTATGTGCCCCACTTCTATAGTTGTTGATTATTTAACCCTAAATTAGTAGTGTTAAAATTATTGCTTATAAAAAAAAAGTTCTTGGAATAACAATTTCTAACTTGACTAGGGATGGCAGCGCCGGGCTAATCGGATAACCTGCCCCGCCCCTATTGGGACAAGTTTGGAGAGCTTATAAACAGGGTAGGGGCGGGTTTGGGAAAGTGATGTTAAACCTGAGTCGGGATCGGGGCGGGGACCCACCCTGCCCCACCCCGTTTATAATGTCAATACCAATATTACCCTTAATTTAATACTAAAACTATCTCATTATAGTACTTATAGTGTGGAAATAAAGCCCCGACCCGCCCCATCTAGTGCTTGATGAGACGGGGCAGGGCTAAGGTTAAGAACTATTTTGAAAAACTGGAAGCACCCCCACCCCGCCCCGGGTTTGGCACTGGTTTGGGGTAAGAGTTTTCCACTAGGGGCGGGGCACCGGGGTCGGGATAGGGCACCCCGGCCCAAACCCGCCCTATTGCCATCCCTAAACCTGACCTGTCAACCCACATATTATGGCCAACTTTTCAAATTTTCGGACAAGTCCTTAGTAGGGTTGTCAGTGAGCTGGCCAAACTAGGCTCGGGCCGGATCGATTCTAAATAGACTTGATATATATAGGCCCAAGCCCTACCCATTTTTTAGTTGGGCTTGAATGGGCCAAGCTTAATTTATTATAAATAGGGCGAGACCGGCTGACTTATCTCTACGCTATACATATATAATAGTTTTTATTCACAAAATATAAATCTTATATAATATATCAATGTATACAATATAATAATAGTTTGTGCATTGTTATAGTGAAAAATAATAATAGAATATATAAAGAATTAAAAAATAATACAAGAACCCACTGTTATAACAATGGGTACACTATTACGTACAACACTGTTATGCATAGTGAGTTCCTCATAAAGAAATTATTATTTAAATATTATAATATAGATTTAAAATATATTATTATTATTATAATATGAGGGAATGAATTGAAATATTGCTAAAATATTGATATATTATAGTGGTATACGAATGTAAGATTCTTTGTATTATATATTATAATATAAATAGAAGATATTATACATATATAAGTTAATAATGGTAAGTATTTAGCTTAATAAACTATATTATATATATATATATATACCAAGTCGGGATGGGCCGGGCTTTAAATAGTCAAGCCCTACCCCAACCCACATTAGTATGAGCTCAACCCTAGGGGCTGGCCTAAAATATGGGTAGTCAATTGAGCTTTTTTCGGGGCAGGCCTGTCCATTGACACCCCTAGGGGCTGGCCTGGCCCGATTACATAGTTGGGTAGACTTGGGCTTAGAGGTTTAGTTATGATGGTCTGTTAGACTAGGGCTTCTAATTGGGTTTGGCTCCGTGTAAAATGGCCCATTATTAAACCTCCAAGACGGTTCATTTTTTTGTCTCCTTCATTAAGCGGGTTGGCCCCATCCCATTTATTAATTGGGCTTAGTTGGACCGGGCAGGCCCAGCCTGAACCCAATCGATTGACACCCCTATGGCTATAGGCCACCTTATGTTGACTTGTGGACCTTATGTTGTCAAGTCTCCCAGTCTGAGTCGTTTTTCACCCGTTCGTGGAAAAATACAGTGGTTCTAGTTTTCTTTTTCCCTAGTTTTACATACATGTTCGTGGTGCAGTGTATCATAAGCATAAGCAGTACAAGTAGTAGAGCAAACATCACCTGTGAAATAACCCCAAGGACTCTCAGCGAGACCTTAGTTACATCCATTTTCGGATTCCTATATATTATCAGGAGACCGACCTTAGCATATCTTTCAGGCCTTGTCAGGCCACGCCAGGCCCAGGCCCAGGCCCAATCCCAGGCCCAGCAATTTGAAGTTCGCATATCTCTCAGCAATATGAAGTTCCAAGAAAAGAGATGAACCGAAGAGGAAGGGTTTCTGAGAAGTTACGGAAAGTGAACCGAATAGGGTGTCTTATGAATATAGAAGAGTGAAGACGTTTTCTACGGTTGTGTTGTGAATTGTAATAGGTGTCTGCAGTAGATTTAAAGACCTCCACGGTCAGAGGTAGGGGCGGAGCAAGGTGGGGGCCTGTGGGAGCACGCCCCCCCGGTGGCCCGGCCCACTCAACATTTGAAAAAATTTTAAAAAAATTTTATTTTAAGGCATGGGATGGCAATGGGGCAGGTGTCGTTAAACTTAGGAAAAATAGTATTTTGGGTCAATAATCTAGCTTTTGCTTTTATCTTAAGGATTAAAAATTCTTAGCTAGAGTTAAAGGAGGGCTATAACTGGGGCCCTCGCCCTCTTATGTAATATTTTCCCAAAGTTATTGGACATAATTCATTGGACAAGAGAGCAATTGTCCCTTAAGAAAATTATACTATATTATTTAATATGATATAACTATGGGGCAAGAGGGCAACTGTCTCCTGTAAATAAGAAGAAGCAACACTCATAATATGTACAAATTGTATATATGGATGAAACGATCGAGAATTTAGTTCAAAAAATTTCAGGGCTATGCCCCTGAACCCCCATCTCCCATGAACCCTTATATTCCATATTCACGTAATATTTCTCCATAAAATCTATCAACAATTACTACTATCTTCAATCAACCATGGGTGTCCCCTCTACTAGAAAATCCTGGCTTTGCCCATGGTCCGAGGAGGTGTGATTTACCACTTTTTAAAATCATGTGTTCATTTTTTTTTACTGTTTTTAACTGTGATTAAGATTCACTACCCTTTAAATGAAAGTATTTAACCTTAAAATTTACTATAGGGTTAAAACTTACTAACTATAATTTAAAAGAGCTTTGTGACTTGTGAGAGCGAAAGCAGTAGTATCCTCTTCCGGCCAAGGAGGGGAATATTGCTACTACTACAAAATTCTTGTCTTTTGCATGGAAAAATTGGAGAATTCTTATCTTTTGGATGAAAAAATTGGGAGAGGGGATGGGCAGCAGCCCCTGCTGTAGTCCATTGGGCTACAGCAGGGAGCTTATTGGTCCATTTAATGAAAAAACAAGTTCTCTCTGATTTCAAAAAAATGATTAAAAAATTATTTATTGTTTCTTTGCTTGAAACAAATCAATAATCTAGGCCCATGGGCTACAACAAGGGCTGCTCCCAACTGCTCTCAAAAATTGGAAAGTATGATAATTTTAAATGATAAAATAATTAGTGAGTGAATCTTAACAATAGTTTTGGGTGTTAAAAAAAGACACATGTTAACATGTAGACCGCGCATTTAGATACTAGTCGAATAAGCAGTCCATTGTTTATTTTGCTAAAATAATGATTGAGCAGTGAGTAGGGGACTTGCATTCCATTAGGTAGCAGTAGAATGCGTGTCCGCATATCCTTTTGGAGAAAATATATTTACACCCATAAGGTTTGACAAAAATACACATAGACCCCTCAAGTTCAGAAAATACATTAGGTACCCTTATATTTCAAAATATTGACACTTATAACTATTCCATCAGTTGACCGTTAGTCAACTGAAAGAGGATGTCATGTGATAAAATGGTATAAACTATCAAAAATGTCGTCTACTAAAATTGTTATTTTTCACTTTTTTCATATTCGAAATTGCCCCTCATTTTTAAATGTAGTCAAATCCTCTATGAGTGGCCATGTGTCCTTTTTGACACCCCTTGAGGTGGTCACTTGTCTTTTTTGACACATCTTAAATGGGATTAGATTTACCCACCCCTAAGGTTCACCTGTCCATCCTTAGTTTTTTTTTCCTAAATATTAAATCTTTTTTTAAAATTAAATAACTGTTTTTAAAGCTTTTTTAATATTAAATATTTTTAAAAAAGAATTAATATTTTTTAAAAAAACAAGGATAGGTGGGTGAACTCTAGGGTTGGGTGAATCTAAACCCATTTAAGGGATGTCAAAAAGGACACGTGGCCAGGGTTCTCTTCCAAACGGACCACCCACTTGCAAATCTAAACATGGCACTGATACTGTTAGGTTTTTCAAAACTTTTTTTTTCTCTCCGTGTTAAAATTTGATTGGTGTGGGCACCTTTTTTTTTTTGGTTGGCCTAATTTCTTAATTAACTAGGTCAGGGGGTTAATCGGATAGCAGGGTTAGTACTCATTCATTGGTGGGCGTCAACAGCCACACCAAGGACTCGAACACGAGTCTCCACTCCCCAAAGGTACACTACCACTGGGACAAACCCATGGTGTGTTGGTGTGGTCACCTGCAAGAGGACCTTGGCGTCCTCTTATCAGAACTCAATTAAGTTTTTTTTTTTTCCTTTTTGGTGCAGACTCAATAAAGTTTAGTTAAATTATTTTTTTTTCTTTTTTACTAAAAACTAAATTCGGATGAATGAACCTTAAAGTGGGTGAACCCAGCTAGAGTTAGTCATTGTTAAAAAGGAGGGGAGGCGTGGACCAATGAGGAACGTAATTCATTGCATACGGGAAATGCGTGGTCCACCAAGCATTTCGTATAGGAAAATGCTAACATATGGATGGTTTCCATTATGCAAGGAAATAACCGGTTCTGATTGGTCCACGCACTACTTTTTATCACTCACCAACTAGGGGTGGAGCCCAAAATTTCTAGTAGTGGGGGCATGCGATGGTTCATAAAAAAAAATGATAGTAATTATCGGTAGATTTGTAAAAATTTATTAAATTGGTACAAAATCATCTGAATCTAAGGACGATGACCCCGAATTTTTTTTTATGACTATAAGTTTTTGAGGGCATTTCGCTCATATATTTTGGTACAAATCTTATTGTTATTGTTTCTCCATATTTACACCCTTGCTTCATGGTTATGTCCGGTCAAATAATTAAATAATATGTTATAGAAGTTATATTTGTTTTAAATAGTTCAAAGAGCGTTACCCACTTGCCTCATAGCTATACCTATTAAATAGTTGAATAATATAGTATGATTGGTTAACTCTAGTTATAAAATTTAAATCTTAGGGTTGATATATATTATTATTATTTTTTAAAAATAATGTTATATTATTCAAACCCTAAGGTTAGTGAAGCTTAATCCCAATTAATAAAGGTTAAAAGGGTCATGTGTTGTGAGAGCGATTGAACTCTCCCTTAGTTTATGTCCCCATTCCCAAGGCGGGATCGAATCACAGCCAATCGCGATTAGACTTGGAAACAATTCAATCGCACCCACAGGTCAACACTTGTCATTTTAAACCTCTATTAACAATGATTTAGATTATTAACCCTTAAGGTTCATCAATCTAACCTTGATGTTTTATAGAAAAATTTAAACCCTAGGGTTAAAATTTCTTAACCCTAAGGTTAATTTTTTTTTAATAGCTTATATAAAAACCAAGATTAGAATGTTGAACCTAAGAGTTAACAAATATTAACTATGATTAATGGGGGGGTTAAAAGAGACATATGTTGACTTATGGGTGCGATTGAACTCTCCCCAAGTTCAATTGCCATTGGTTGTGAATAGATCTCTCTGGCTATACATGCTTTAAAAAGAAAAAAAAAGAGTAGTGAAAGGCGTACGTGCCCCCACCTGGCTCCGCCCCTGTCACCAACTGTGGTTATGATTCACTTACTCCTAAGGTTAAGCAGTCCAACCTTAGTTAAAAGGGACACGATGACACGGCGGTGAATTAAGCAGCGAAATCCAGTGTCAGCTAATCACTGCTATTTTCCATAATGATTCAATCTTATAAGGTTCACTGGTGTTGCTATTCAGTTTGCGTAAATCTATGATTACTTTCGAGTAATAAAATTTCTATCTTTTATCGAAAAAAAAAAAAAAAAAAACCCCTCCCACTTTACGGTCTGAAAAAGGTGAGCACGCCATGGAATCTCAAACCCCAAGCTCATCAGGTACCCTTCTTGATATTTCTCATCGACCCAAGTGATCAAACTACAAAATATAAAAACCCAGATGGGAAAGTTTTGATTTTCTAAATTTTAAGCTTAATTTTGAATTTCTTTTTGATGAATCTGAGCAGCTCAAAAACCAAAAATAATGCTTTTATTAGCTGAAAATCCTTGTCTATGTTTATCCTTTTTGCTGTAGATTGATTCTTGCCGTTGATGACGAATGTAAATAGAGATTTTTCCAATTTGCGAGAGAATCAGGTGCATATATATAGCAAGCTTTCAATACCATATCCAGAGTAGGACCTAAACCCACCTCCTTCCTTTGAATGGGTTTGTTCCTTTCCATGTTTTCTCACTTGGGTAGGAGTTGAAACCTCTGTTTTTAGTGATAACCCATCGAATCGATTCATCAAGAAGCTCAACTCCATGGCTTTTGGTGCGTAGAATTTGTACCTATACTCACTATGACAGAATATATCCTTATCTTAGTGTAATTATTGTTATAAATTTGTTAGAATTTTCAAAGCTATATGGTCCTGGGTACCCAAAGATTTCTTCATGTCAGAAAAAAACATGCAACCCTCAAGGTTCCTTTTCTGCCTAATAAGCATCTCCATGTTTATTTTGATCCTTTCTTCTGTGTTCCTGCTTCAATCCAGTAATAGTTCATTCATACCTGGATCAGTTTTTAGGCTAATTCTTGCTAATAACACCTTAGCGTACTTCCAAACAAATAGCATCAGTAACAGTGATAGACTTCCTTATCTCTCTTCTCCCACTTCTCTAATTGATACTAGAAGACCCAAGTCGAGAACCCGAGAAAGGGCTTGTCTAGGTTCATATTCCAACAAGATGGGGGCTTTAGGAGAAGGGAGTGGAAAGGTCTGTGACTCGAATCAGGCTCTCCTCAAGGTATTTATGTATGACTTGCCTCCTGAATTTCACTTTGGGCTAGTAGGTTGGAAGGGGGAAAGGGGTCAAATATGGCCAAATGTCAGTAATGCCAGTCGCATTCCATTATACCCTGGTGGTTTGAATTTACAACACAGTATGGAATATTGGCTCACTCTGGACCTTCTCACGTCAAACACTCCAGGCATGGTTAGGCCTTGCATTGCAATTAGAGTGATGAATTCAAGTCAGGCAGATGTAATCTTCGTGCCGTTCTTCTCATCGTTAAGCTACAACAGGCATTCTAAGCTACAAGGAAGAGAGAAGGTTAGTGTGAACAAGATGTTGCAGAATAAATTGGTGGACTTTTTGATGAGTCAAGATGAATGGAAGAGAAAGGGTGGGAAGGATCATCTAATTGTGGCCCACCATCCAAATAGCATGTTGGATGTGAGGAGGAAGCTGGGTTCTGCCATATATGTGCTTGCGGATTTTGGGAGATACCCAGTTGAAATAGCGAACATAAAGAAGGATGTAATTGCTCCATACAGGCATGTTGTAAGGACCGTCCGTGGTGACTCAGCCCCATTCGAGAGACGTCCTACATTGGTCTATTTCCAAGGAGCAATATATAGGAAGGATGTAAGTAGTTCTCTTCTTTTCCCTATAATTTTGGATTATATGTATGCTTGTTTTATACTCTGTGATTTGTTCTTGCTTTGCAACAAAAACTAGCTTCCTGCTACATGGATGTTTTGCTGTTACCAGTGCTGAACTAAATCATTAGAAATCCTTGCCGGATACCCTGTGGGAATTTTCTTAGTAGGAATTCAAATAACATATTGACTTAAATGCTGAGCAGCTCAAAGCAGCCCTGATTTGATGCTAGGAGAAATGTTAAGGTGATTCAAACTCTTGACTTGCAATGGCTGAACGCATGGAGCTAATTCTCTTTTCTTTGTTTCTTAAGAATGTCATTGAACAACCTCAAGGGATAGCTTAGTTGGCAAGGTACCACGCCTTAGGAAGTGGAGGTCCTGGGTTCAACTCTTGCCATCCCCTTGGGGCCACCTGCACAAGGTTTCATGGTTCTCATGGGCCTTGGGCTTATTGGTTCATGTGGGTTTTGGGGTCTTGCATGCGCTCGGGGTTTCCTTAGTCTACCCGAAGGGTGGGCTTGGGGTTCCTCATTACAAAAAAGAAGAAGTCATTGAACCAAAAGTATAATTGGACAGAGGAAAACTTCATAGAGAAATAAGCGTGTTGAGATTTGCCTAAAATTCTATTTGATGTACAACTCAATTCTTGTAGAGTCATCTTTTGAGATTAGTAGAGTCATCTTTTGGGATTAGAATTTGGGGAAATCCTAGTTGGTTTAGGATTTAAATTTACATTCTAAAATCCAAGAAATAGGCTTAAGATGTAGGCTTATGGTAATAGTTGAGGTTATGGATAAGTGAATAGGGCTCCCGGGGAGAGCTTTGGGTAATTCCCAAGAAGAACGGAGACTCTTGGGAAGAAGAGTGGTGGCTCTTGGAAGAACGGGTAACTCTATGAAAGAAGAGTGGGTTCACTGTTACTCTCTGTAATTGAGAATGAAAATTCTTGTACAACGTAATCTACGCATTTAAAAGTTTTTTATTGTCTTCGCCCAGACCATTGCATCCTTTCATCACAGGCTCTTAGCTTTCAAACTTGGTTTAAAGAAAGTTTCTAGCTGAAGTGTCGCTACTACTCTGAGTTTGAATTTCCCTCCCTTCCACCACCACCAACTGTTACTACTGACTGTCAAATCCATTTTTAAAGCTACTAGTATTTTGTTTCTCTTATTGGGGGTTAATAACTGCTATTAAATAAAAAATTTCTCTATACATGCCCTCTCCATGTGGGGCACATGAAAGGAGTCAGGCCCGCCATTAAGTGGATCCAACCTAGCAGATGCCTGAGGCCTAAATGTTTACCTCCTTAATAGATGCCTAAGGCCTAATGTTTACCTCCTTAATGATTCCATCAATGGATTATTTCTTCGGACCAGATCAAATAATTTGGATCATCCAGTCTGGTAGGTTGGTATCCTTGGACATTTCTCATTACTCCCAAATCTACTTTCATCTGTCCCATGTGTACAGCGCAGATAGGTGAAAAGTTCGACGAGTCTTCCATTCTGAGACAGGTGCTCCTCTTCTTAACCTTCTGGGGACAGTTACAGGAATAGTAAATAAGTTAACTTTCTGTATTTTATGAAGTAAAAGTGTAAAATCACATGTTTTAAATCTTAATATAATATTATGTAGAAGCTTTCAGCTAATCCAACCTTTTTGCTAACAAACATTTACACCATAACCTCCCACTTTTAACAAATAAGCTTCAGAGTCGGACATTTTTGTAGTATTTAATTTGCTAAAGATGTAAACTTTATCACATTCTATCATTCTTATTCCAACAGTTATGCAAGCTTTGTATGCTCTAACTAGATATATGTTTCAGGGAGGAGCCATTCGGCAAGAACTCTATTATCTTCTCAAAGATGAAAAGGATGTACACTTTACATTCGGAAGCATCCGTGGAAATGGTACCAGTAGGACGGGCCAAGGGATGGCTTCATCCAAATTTTGTCTGAATATTGCTGGAGACACCCCCTCCTCAAATCGCCTCTTTGATGCCATTGCAAGCCACTGTGTCCCTGTGGTCATTAGCGATGAGATCGAGCTCCCATTCGAGGATGTCTTGGACTACTCAAAATTCTGTATATTTGTACAAGCATCTGATGCCGTAAAGGAGGGATTTCTATTAAATCTACTCAGGGGGATTAAGCGTGAAAAGTGGAATGAAATGTGGGAAAGACTAAAGGAGATTGTACATCATTTTGAGTATCAGTATCCATCCCAACCAGGTGATTCGATTGGGATGATCTGGGAGGCAGTTTCCCGGAAGATATCCTCCATACGATTTAGGCTTCACAGGCAGAATAGATTCCGCCGATCTCAGCTCATGGGAAGGACTAAATAGGATGAAGACACTCACTTGAAGGATTAAGTTGTTTCTCACCCTTAATCATCATGGGTATCCTTGTGAGAATATATCTGGGCTTCAGAGAGATACAACTTACAAGCTTAGTTTTTGAAGGATCTGTAAGAGCTTTTCTATGTTTCAGTCCTGTATTATCACCACCTGTTATATAAATGTAGATTTCAAAAGTAGTTCTCCATAGTGGATTATGATTTTGAAACATTTCCACTTTCAATTGTCTTGTGAATATTCATATAAGCCATATATATGTATATATATATATATAATCCAGTTTTCGAAGCCATCAAAACGTAACTATAGGTTCTCTACATGAAAGAGAAATGGAAAGACAGTTGTAAGAGCTGGTAGAATGCCAAAGAATTTCACTATAATCTGCAAGAACTAGAGCTGCTAAAGCATGCAGATATAAATCTGTCTTTGGAGAAAGTAGAAAACAATTTACTGTAATTTGTTTTTGAGTGCCAGCATGATCATCCTTACAGTATCATCTCCTCAATCATAGATTAGGATCTCAGTTTATAGTGCAGAGATGATTCTGGATCTCTGAAGAGCTTTAAGGGCAATCCTTCCAACAGCTGTGACTATACACCTTTCTATAATAAAACCTGAACATATCAACTCCTGTTATGAATGGGGTCTGATCCTTTTCGAACTTTTCTTTTGCTTGTTCGATTCAGATCAAACGTTGGCGACTGAGGGGGCGATTTCTTCGCAGTGTTCACGTCATCATTGCTGACAGCCTCAAGGATGCGCCTGTTATCTTCGTTCTCCCATCTGAGGACAAGGTCTATGCTTCCGAGGCTAGAAACCTTTTCTGGTTGAACAGCTAGGAACCCAAGACAGACAAGAAGGATAACCACCCTATGAACACAGAAAACCATGATTTTAACTCTGAAACAAGAGGAATAGAAGTATCTCTTGTTTAGAGTTATTAGAGAACAAATCAGTCTAAGATTGTAATCCTTCTATTCTTATGTGCCATTTCTGTCGATATATGCTTGTGGTTCATCTCTAATGGAAATTTGGAGGGTTTTTAAAAGCAGAAAAGCACAGAGGGACCCAAAACACCCAGAGAAATTCTAGATTCACCTCAATCATAAGCCTGCAATCCAAGAAAATTAAGGCTGTTTTAGAAGAGTCTTTGACAGGTATGAATAAAGGGCTTGGAACACTACGCTTTGAGAAGCTAAGCATCTATTCATTGGCTCCCTTCCCTACATATCTTTCATTTGCTTTGCTTTTTGGTCTACTAAGCAAATACCAGCCCAGTCCCTTGGACCACTAGCCATCTGCCACATCACCCGACCATGCTTGCGTGTGTATGATCTATGCGTTGGTGCCCGACGTATACTCACTTGGCTAAGCCAATCTTTGCATCTTACTCCATGTTTATCTTCAGCTTAATTGGCTAGGCTTGGGTCACATGGACTTCATCAGTGGGGGTTTTTTCTTTTTTTTTTCTTTATTTGATTAATTACTAAAATAAACTGCTTAATAATAGCTTGACACAGAATTCATAAACAAAAAAAAATTCATAAAAGATATGATATTTTTTTTAATCATATAAGAAGAAATATGAGTAGAGAATATGTAATATAAAGAAGGAAAAATATATTTGGGAAAATGACCAAATTACCCATCCTTTTGACCCTGTTCCCCCCAATGCTTGAACTGAAAAGAAGGATTATTTTTAATACATCTTAGAGCTTTATCGGTTTGGGGATTTAGGGGTTTATTCTAAGAATATGAAGATTTCACCTCTGGGCATACAGGGGCAATTTTGGTATTATATGTTTCTCTTTGAGTAAGAAAATGAATATCCTAAGAATGGCTGGAAAGCAGAAACAAACCATGAGCCAGCCAAAACTACTAGCTTGCAACAGTAGCAAGCAAGCCAAATAAAGGAGAGATGGGAGGGAAAGGGTGGGGAATAGAAATCCCCAAATCCAAACTCTTGCTTTATGCCATTCTAAGATCTTCTCCTCACTTTAGAATTCCAAGCTCTCCTCTCCATGCAACAAAATAACAGTACTTGGTTTCTTGTGCTAATTGGCCTTCTTTTATGCTTTTCTTTGCTCTTTCTTTCGATTGCTAAGCCCTAAGCTTCCATTCAAAGTTTACTAACCCTTAGGTTTAAAGCCTCTAAACTTGATTTTTAAAGGGGGGTGTTATGTGCATCCCAATATTTGAATACTACACCCCATTAAAAATATTTTATTTTTTATTTTTTAAGGTTCTCTATAATTTTTATATGTGGACCTCATTCATAATTTTTTTATTCTTCAACCGACTTTTTTTCCATTCATCATCGCCTCTCAACGGTCTCAATTCATCGTCACTTCTCCAATAACCAACATTATCTCAAGTTCTCAGTTTTTAGTTTGAAAAAATTATTTATTTAAGATTTTTATTTATTTAAGATTTTATTTATCATATAGAAAATTAATTATATCATTTATCGTAAACCTTTGATTCTCTTTGTTTGATCGAGCTGTTATAAATTTAATTATTTGTTCGGCAATTTTGATTATTTAAAGTTTTCTTTATTCTAAAAATAGGAGTAAAATAGATTAATGGTATTGAAATTTTTGCACATTATCGCAGTGTGCTTGAATTATACATCAATGGTTCACCTCTTAAATAGTATATTATACATAAATATTGGATGAGAAATCTCATCTTCTTAATTAAATTGGTGGTGATTGCATTATTTTTTATTGGATAAAGTGTCTCTTAAAATAAAATAGAGCTAGCATTACCCTCTATTCTTATAGTTAATAAATTTAAAATTTGGAGTGTAATTATAAATTTTATAAATACTTTTTTTGATTTTGGTATGCATTTAATATTTTAAGAAATTAATGGCGTGTAGTCATCAAATATCGGTGTGCACCTAACACCACCTTTTTAAAAGAATTTAACCACATGAGTTAAAAGTTATTAACCATAGTTTAAAGGGGATTTGTGAAGGGGAGGATTAATGGGGGGGGGGGGGTTAGCTGTCAATTAAAAAAGTAAAAGAGCTATTTGAGTTGTTGCTTTCTCATCATAATCCTTCACCACAAGCTTTAAACCTCTTCTAGAGGGTTTGCTGCACCACACGTGACACATGAGCAGAACATGCATACCTCACACCGGAACCAAATCGTCAGTGCTCTTCCCTATGCATACGTGTTTGGTGGCCAAGATCTCTTGTACAACTGTTAAATCCATACATACAGTGGATTTCATCTTAGTCTTTAAAATTAGGGGTGTATTCGAGTCGAGCTGAATTGAGCTTGGCTTGAACATGTTCGAGCTCGGCTTGAGCTTGGCTTGAAGTTGATTCGAGCTCGAATTATTGGGCTTGAGCTTGGCTTAAACAAGCTTAATTGAGCTTGAGCTCAAACTTTATTCAAGCCGAACCGAGCTTGCGTCGGCTCAAACTTAATCACGAAATTATTTTATTTAATTTTACATGATATTAATTAAAGTATTTATTAATAAATTATAATACATGAAACAACAAAAAAATTAATACATTCATATACAAAAATAAGATTTCAACTTTTTTTGTTATTATTATTTCTTAATCTTATTTATTATAAATTAAAAATTATTATAATTTATAGTAAAAAGAAGTTAAAAAAATTATTTTGTATTAATAAAATAACATTATTAAAAATATTGTGTATATATATATATATATCGAGCCAAGTCAAGCCCAAGTCAAATCGAGCACTAAGAGCTTGGCTTGTTTATGCATTCGAGATCAAATAAAAACTTGGTTTGATTCGTTTGAGCCTGAAAAGCAAGCTTGAGCTTGACTCAAATGAGGTGAGTTGCGTCGAGCCATCGAGCTAGCTTGGCTCGTGTGTAGCCCTACTTCAAACACTTATGGCCACATGGAAGAACCCAAGGAAGAACATAGAGAGATTGCCCAATTACTAGATAAAGAAATGGGGTTTTTGCATATGCCCAAGTACTAGATAAAGAAATGGGGTTTTTGCATATCAATTGTTAGGTTTGGCCTAGTTTGCAAATTCACAGTTATGAATAACAGTTTTGCAAATTAACTCAGCATTATACAACAATTAGCCAAATGAGGTAATCACCTCATTCTTCTACTTCCGTTAAATTTCATTCAAAATTGTTTAAAGTGTGAGTAGAATACCCTTGTGACATTTAATAGACTATAATACACTTGTAACACGTGTCTTCTTTTAACTTTTTTTAACTGTGGTTAATGTATAAGGTTAAAAGCATCTAACGGTTTTATAAAAAAGAAATCAATAGGATTAAAACTTGTTAACCATAGTTTCGAGAGCAGTTAAAAGAGTGCCCCCTTTTAACTCCCGTTAAATGTGGTTTAGATTCAAGAACTTAGGTTAACGCATCTTACCTTGGTGTTTAGAAAAAAAAATAACCATGAGGGTTAAAACTTGTTAACCATAATTCAAGGAGTGTTCCTTTAACTATAGTTACGATTCACTAACCCTTAAGGTTAAAGCATCTAACCTTGATTTCTTAAAAAGAAATTAAATTACTCACAAGGATTAAAGCGTTAACCATAGTTCAAGGATTGTTAAAGGGGTGTCATCTTTTAACACCCTTTAACTATCGTTAAGATTCACCAACTCTTAGGGTTAAAGCATTTAACCTTAATTATTAGATTAAAAAAAATCATAGGGTTAAAACTTGTTAACCATAGTTTAAGGGTAGTTAGAGGGGCTTTGTGAGGTTACAAATATCATAAGGGCATAACAGTTATTTTATTAAGAGTTATAATTGAATGTCTAACGGAAGTAAGGATTGAGATCCTTTGTTAAACGGTTGAAAAATTATGAGTTAATTTACAAATCTATTTTTCATTACGGTGTATTTGCAAACTAGGCTAAACCTAGCAACTGATTTGCAAAACTTTTAAAGAAATTGAGAAGTAAGTATTGAGGTCCTTTGTCAAACTGTTGAAAAATTATGAATTAATTTACGAATCTATTTTTCATAACAGTGTATTTGCAAACTAAGGCTAAACCTAACAGTTGATTTGCAAAAACTCCTAAAGAAATTGATTAAGTATAAGGTGGGACCCTCTGCTTGTTGAGTACGGGTATGTGCTTTCCAAGGTTTTTGTACTTGATAGATCCTCTTCCCTCTCTTTAAGTTTGTACTTGATAGATCCTCTTCCCTCTTCCCTCTTCCCTCTTCCCTCTCTTTAAGTTGGAGCCCACAACTCCTGTGAAATTCTATAGAGAAGAGAAAACAAAACACTTCAAATTTGGAGAAAAATTAAACAAAATGAAGGGTCTCTCGAGGTTGGTCTCAAACAACGCTACTTCGGGATCCAGCATCAGCCTTTCCTGTCTGTGCAATTCCCAAACTTAGCCCACAAAGGGAAATGGAAAAATAATGAAAGAGTGGAAAGTGATTGGGTGCGCTCCATAGTACCTGCTATCGAGTGCTGAGCCGTCCGATGGAGAATCCAAGAGCACCAAAGTTGATGGCATGGGGGCCTACAGTTTAATGCATAGCCAGACCATAATTTTGGCGCCGTTGGATTCTCCATCGAAAGGCCCAGCGATCAATAGCACCCAAGCACTTCCCTCAAAGAATAAGAAAATAAAGCAAAGTTGAACTTGTGTTTTTACAGATCATAACCACAGCGTTCTTCTTTTTATTTTTTCTTTTTATTCACCTAAACAGATAAAAATTGTAATAAGTGAGCAGTTTGGACGAGGAGCAACTTCTAGGCTTCAATTCTAGGATTGCAAGGTGTGTCCCTCTCATGAGGATGGTCTTGGGATCAAGTCAAGGGAAAGAAGCTCTCACTATTATGACAAGTTGTAGGTACATTATCCCGTTAGAGCATCTCCAACACTAAAAGCTAAAATTTTCCAATTTTTTCTCCAAAATGGAGAGCTCCCTCAAATAGGGAACCGCTTTTTGAAGGTTGAACTTCAACACCACTTCTCCCTATTTCAAGCTTTCCAATGACCATTTAAAAAAAATAGTATAAAATAAATTGGCGAGTTGAAAACGTCCCTTTCCCTAAAATGACAAGCAGCTTTGGCGAGTCCATTGGAGATTCAATTTTGCCATCAGGCTCCCTAAACTGGCGAAGGTAGCCTGTTTAGGACAGTATTGAAGATGCTCTTTCTAACTCACTAACCCTACATACTGACCAAGATCTTGTACCAATGATGTCTTGTACCAAAAAAAAAAAAAATTAAGAACCTTTTTTGTTGGTTCAAACCAGCAACCTTTCAGGTCAAAAATTAAAAACCAGCAACCTTTACCTTTACCAGCTTTGCCATGAAAAAAGTGTTAAAGAGCTACATCATATATCAACAGATGATCTACATATATTGCCCTCTAAATGGATATTTACATGACAAACCAAGTGCTACAAACAGAATGTCCCCATACAGCATAAGGCATGATTAAAGGATTCTTCCTTTGGCTTTTAGGGTCATTCTTATAGACCTTTAATTATAAATTAAATTAATAATAAAAAGAAAGAAACAACTTAGTGCATATGTGAGAATATATGCTTGCTGCTTTATTAGCAGTTACATATCATCACCATTACCATCTATCATCATCATAATTATTAATAGCAGCCATTATCTAGAAAATAACTCTTATCTGTGCGATCATGAAGAATCTACTTTATCTTGAAAACTATAGTTTTTAAGTATGAAGATGAAGATACTCTTTACTACATACCTCAATATGGCCTACCAGCTTATGAATCATGATGAATATCAGTGAGCAGCTCTCTAATACATGGACAGAACCTAACCAGCAGATATATGAATGTTCCTCCCAATCACTAGAAATGCCTAGGGCTGTCAATGAATCGGATCTGGATCCAGATCTGATCCGGACCCGATTAGCCGGACTTTGGACCCTATATGTGATCCATCGGATCGGATCGGTGGAATCCGATTATAATCAGATCGGATCTGAATGTAGGGTGATCTGATCCAATTATAATAACTTTTTTTTTTAATGATTTTAAGTATATTAAATAAATTTTTTATGTATAAAATATTAATTTAAAACAAATTAACATTAATTAGAGTTAATTAAGGTATTATTAGAATTTTTTTTAAAATTAAAATAGAGTTTTTAAAAAAATTAACCTTAATCGGATCGGATCTTACAAATATAATTAGATTCAAATCGATTAATTCATGATCTGACGGATCTCGGATCGGATTTGGACCTGTCGGATTCTTAATCGGATCGGATTCGGATCTAGGTAGATCCAAACTGAATCCAACCCATTGACAGCCCTAGAAATGCCCTCAGTTCTGAATAATATGCGAACGACTTAATTCTGGAAGTGACATACCCCTGAGCACTTGGGTGGCATTTGGTAACACTAATCTAAATAAGTAAAGCTTATATCAAAATTGGGCTTAGTTGAACTTTAAAATGTTAAGTTTTGAAGGTTAATTGCATGTCTAAATCTTTTTGAAGTAGGGGTTCAATCTCTAAAGTAAAAAAATAGCTATGAGCCACTTTTTAAAGTAGAGGTTTTTACCTCTAAAATCTCTACTTCAAAAAGATATAGACATGCAATTAACCTTCAACTTAACAATCTAAAGTCCAACTAAGCACAATTTTCAAATAAGCTCTATCTATTTAGATTAGTGTTACCAAATGCCACCTTGATATCAAACTAAAATGGAACAAAAAATAATGGAGATTTTTCTTTCACCATTACAGACCAAGGATCTTAAATGGCAGAGAACCCAAGACAGCCTCTCATCAATCAGAGATGCGGATAGAAGACTCATCTAACTCAAACAAAGCATTTGTAATATAACTAGAGACAATGTGCATATGGCAAGATATAATTTCCTGCTAATCACGGAGTTTTATGCCAGATCTGAAGCTTATGTACAAATAAAAAGGAAAGAAAAACACTCTGAGCTTCTTGGCTCTTATAACAAGTCAACCACAAATACATGTAGATAAAGCCTTTCCATTTGCTCCACTACTAGTTGTATGGGTAAGCAAATGTACTCAAATTATGAATGTCTAGTAATGCCCTCTGTAACACAGCTTATGAAATTGACAATTAGCAGACATGTCATTGAAGCGGTATTACTGCAGGACCCTGTGTTACTGCAGGCCCCGGTGTTACTGCAGACCCCGGTGTTATTTCAGGCCCCAGTGTTATTGCAGGCCCTGGTGTTACTGCAGCAGTCGGTGTTCTTGCAGGCCCCGATATTGTGAACTGCAAACCTCTGCTCTGCCCTGACTGGAGTACAAATGCAACTTCAGTTGCTGTCAATGCTTCCTGATTCATCAAAAAAGCTAGCAGTATGACAAATGTGTGGATTGTACATCTTGGCCAAATGAATCTTGTAACCTAAATCTTTGTGTACAACAGTTTCCACAAGTGCATACAAGGCTACATCATTATTGTACAGAATGATCAAGTACTGGTCTCAAAAACATGCCACATAAAAAAATCTCCACTGAATGAAATACCACGGCAAAAAAGAATTTATGGATATTTTATCCACATAGTAGGTGAAATTAAAAAAATATTAAAAATAGAAATCTCATAGAAAGGGGGGAAAAGAAAGAATTATATAGAATAGTTGGACTAAAAGTGTCACTAACCTCTCTTTGCCTTCGACGCTGCAAGATACTAATGGCCCAGGCCATTACATAACAAGGCAAAAGAAAACCAGCGATCCGAAGCAAGAAAAGCTGTTGAGCATCAAACCGGTTAATCAAGTGGTTCTACCATAAACAAGAGAAAATGTGAAAATATAGAAGCACACATTATGGATTAGTATGTATGTCCAAATCACACTTACAGAGAAAAAAGTGGAAGTATCATCATCATTCCCATCAGCATCTGTTATGTTCAATGCATGCCGCAAGAGCAAAAGAGCAATCAACTGCGAAACAACAAAGCCAGTAAGCTTGAAAACAAATTCTGAGGACATGGGCGTGAGTAGAAAATACAAATGAATATAGAAAGGTCAATGGTATGACAATTTTCTGATCAAAATGAGTGATATCCTTCTAATCACACAGGTGTAGCCAAAATGTGGCCTAGGAAACAAAGCCAGTAAGCTTGAAAGTTGAAACCATTCTGAAGAAATGGGCATGAAATTAGAAATAAATATAGAAAGGTTAACAATATGACAAAAATTTCTGATCAATGAGCAATGTTTTTTATAATACAGGTGTAAAGTGTCGCCTGAGCGAGACACCTAAGCTCCCAGGCAAAGTGACCAGGATCTAACACCTGCACTACTTATTGAACACTTACAAAAATTTTAATAAGAGAAAAAAAATGAAAAAGTAGAAGAGAAGATCTGTCATATGAATAGAGATGGCCAGATGGGTATTAGTCTATTAGAACTCCATAACCCCCCCCACCCCAAAAAAAAAGGGAAATTAATATACTTAAGGGTTTGAAGCTTTGGGAGGAACACTCTCCTAGTGTTTTCTTAGTCATTTTTCTTCTTCTCTCTTCCATTTTATATTATATTATATTATAGGTACAATGTCATAGAGAAAATCAAAGGAGCTGTTATACTATTTGAACATCTATATTCACCTACTTTTAATCTGTAGTTGCCACAATATTTGAGCTATGAACTTTATGAATTTAGTAAGTAGAAAAAAATCATCGCCAAATAGGCATTACTAATGTGTTGCTCACCGAGGGTAACCCTCTCACCAAGGTTTTGCTGGGCATCTTTGACTACAATGATCATATAATATGTAGATAACACATCTACAAAATTTTCAAAAGAATGCAAAAGAGTAATACATTGCCAAATGAGTGGTGGATATTTTACTTTATTTTAAGAACCAGACTGCTTAAAAAATTTGTTACAGAGTACATTTGTAACCACTGCACACACATCACAGTGAGATGGTTCTCCTCTTGAATGAACAGATCAGCACTGCGCTAGCACAACATATCCATTTCCATTTTCTTTCTTTCTTTTTTTATATGTTTTTGACAGACCAAATAATTCATGATTCCTTGTAATACAAAGATACTTTAGCTAAGTTGTCATCATAAGGGCTTACAATTAAAGCAACAGAGCGGCAAAATGCAGCTCCACTGGCATTTGTGGAGGCATACTCGTCATATTCAGCTTCCAGAATATTGCGTTCTGCTGCTGCCATTGCCAAAAGCCGAGGGTCATGCAAATTCAAAGGATTCCCGGAGATTGTCCAGCCTCCACTGAAAACAAAAGAAATCACAATATAAAAATAAATAAAAATCATCAATAACATGCTTGAAAGAAAGGGCATAGAAGTATACAGAAAAATCAAACTTGCCTGATATCGATGGTGGTGTCTTCAGAGCAAGGTGGAGGCGGTGGGGCAGTATAACCAGATTGGTAAGGCTGTACATCAGAAGGCAAAAAAACAATACATCTTTGAAGAGAAAATTTTATTGCAATGCAACTTAAAGATTAAACTAATAAGTAAGCTGCAGAAAGATATAAATACTAGAGAATATCAGCACCACAATTTGATTTAGCAAACCATCAATCAGTAGTATACGGGAAGTTCATGAAAGGAAAGTTGCTAGGAATGTGACATTAGCCACCAACCACATTGTGCTAAGACTCATCTTCAAATCCTGATTCCAGACGAAACTCCACATCAAAGTGCAAGGTACATCCCATACAATTTTTGAAGT
Organism: Tetracentron sinense; assembly: GCA_015143295.1. Lineage (NCBI taxonomy): Eukaryota > Viridiplantae > Streptophyta > Magnoliopsida > Trochodendrales > Trochodendraceae > Tetracentron > Tetracentron sinense. The sequence continues at coordinate 9,255,723 of CM026573.1, forward strand.
GTTTTAACTATATATATTAGCGAAATAGCAAACATGCCAGTTTTCAATTTACCAAACAATATCCAGTTTATTTTAATATTTGTGCAACAGCTCCGGCAATTGGTCAAGATATTACGATTCGGCTTGTTCAAATATATACATATATAACAAGAAGGCTGAAATTGAGATCAATCTTGTAGCAGGCCAAGTATACATGCCCATGTTAGAAAAATCAAGTTTGAAAAGTCTGTATACACTCTTCTAAGATAAACAACACAGCAATCAAGTAATAAGAAGCAGTGGGTATACCTGATGGCAGATCTCACAAGTTATATCTCCTTTCTCATTGCACCATCGCTGAACGCACTTCCTATGAGCAAACTGGATAAAACGTTTATAGTCAAGTTAGATCTCTAATATCTAATATAAGCAAATAAATAAATAAACAAAGGAGTAAGAGTAATAACAAATTCAAACTTAATCCCAAAGAACCAATGTGGGAGAAGTAAGAGTTGACCAAGAACTTCCAAAAATCAGTTCTTACAACTTCACCAGATCTCAGGAAACATCATAGTAACTAAAGTATTTCAATTGGCCAAGATTGTTAAAACTGTAAAAAGTTACAAGAAGATACAAAACTATACACCATGGAGGGATGAGTTTGTCTAAGTAGTGGGGGTTTTCCATCCTGACATTAAGATGTCCAGCTTATATTCCTAGGATCTATAATAAGGCATCCAACATCCAAACATGGAGAAAAAAAATTACTCCTTATCCCCAAGCTGCTAGTAGGGTAACATGTCATTGGCCTAAAGGCCCTAAACCACTAACTGGAACGACTGATGAAAGAACTAATTGCAAAATGAAAATGGATAGAACAGCACCCACAAGGCAACAAGCACAATTGGCAAGAAAATAAAAAGGGGGAAAGTCCTCATGCATTTGAAAAACACAAGGACATATCCAAAGCCCTCATGCCTTCAACAGCAAAGGAGAACCCCCATCATCCTTCTGTCCATACAAGACATGGAGGCATAAGTACCACTCTATCATCTTAGAAGAGAAGGGGATTTAGATAAAATCCAAAACATGAACCAGAAAGGAAGAGATAAAAAGAAAAGGAAAGGAAAAAAATCTCTTTGAACATAAAACTGGGATAAAAATATGGACTTGACATTGGACATTTTGGGTCCAACCCACTAGGAAGGTCTAATCTCAGCATAATATACTCCAAATGAAAAGAGAACAAAGGTTCCTAGCATGATGGATATTATTAAAAAGAATGTTAATTGGAAACTTTCCCATAACACAATTTAGCAATTCAGTGTCTGCAAGAACCTACCAATTAATACATTTCAGTTTCAATATCAGAAAGGGTTACAAAAGAATACCTTTAAACTGCCACTACAAGCACAAGGGGTCTCAAGATTCGTGATGTCGTCTTCCTCCTGGCAAATGCGGCATTCCACTGTCTGAATAAGAGGTTCTTCTTCCTCAGAAACCTCACGTTCCTTCAATTTCTGATCTTCACCGGCGGAACCCGATGGAACTGGAGTGTGGGTACAAGGGGCTTCCCCAGAAGGTTCCGGAACCTCAGCCCCTTGCGTTGAATGCAAGGCTGCAGGTGTTACGAGACGGTTGACATACAAAACCAGATGATCACCCATTCCTCCCCAAACAGAAACTCCTGATTCACCACAATATCACCATTCCCTTAAAATCCTTAATTTCTGCTAATAATTCTCAACCGAAGTTAAAACCTTTAAGAAAACCTTAGATATTTCCTTCCACTAGCTCCATCATGTCAAGCATTAAAAATGACAAACAAAAACTAGGCTTTCTGTATGCACACACACACACCCAAAAATAAAAAAAACACAAAAAAAATCCTAAATTTCCATTAAAAGAAAGCGACATTCACAAATAAAAATCTTTAAAATCAAGAACAAAAGCCTAGAATATCTTCAACTTGATTATACTTCCCCAAATTCATCGATTTATCCCAACTACACCCAATAAAACAAAATATCTCAACCAGAAACCTAATCTTATGTTCGAATCTTCAAATATCCATACAGGAAAACACAAGAATCAGAAAAAAAAAAGCATGGCATAAAACCCTATACGATTCATTCATTAATTTGAACCCCTAGAAATCCCCGAACTCGATGGAAATTACAGTGAATCGAAGAATTTATTCGGAGGAAACAATCTCAGATCTAGTAAAGGGCAATAAAATTGGGGAAAGAATGGATCGAAAGTACCCGAAATCGCGTTTACGAGCTTAACAAAAGTCAATTCTCCGCTCGGCGTCTCTTCTTTGAAAATATCGGTTGGAATTGGAAATCCTGTTTATAGTTCCCATGCCATCCATTAAGCTCGGTTTTGGGCTTTTGGCCGAACCACCACCGTCAGGCTCGGTAACGTCCGTTCAACGGCTCATATATATATATATATATATATATATATCGTAAAACTTACGGACAGACTTACATGCGATAGAAGACTCGTTTATTAAATAACTAGAGGAGGCCCCGTGCAACGCACGGGTTTAGAAAGACAATGAATTAAATTGAAAATAATATTTATAGAATATAGTAATACAAAATTAGCATGTTACTTTAAATGATAGAATTACTCAAAGGAACATGTATAAGAAGATAGCATGAAATTAACATCTCAAATTTTATTCTAAATAAGAGAAATTAATCAAATGAACATTAAGTATGTCAGTAGTAGTTTCATTGATATCACAAAAAAACATAAGCAAACAAAATTATATATATGAATTCTATGCGTGTCTCGCAATGTCTAATTGAGTAATTCAAATACTAAAATGACATTTCGTTGTGATGAGCTGTTGTTATTTTATAGTCGTCTAAAAGCCATCTTTTCTAATATAAGCATTGTTATGGCATCTAAATCTAATAACCTTGGACAATATTTGTATACACATGATATTAGTTGTATCTACCTATTAACCTTATAAGGCCACAAAAAAAAAAAAAAGTGCTATTAACCATATGGGAGCAAAAAAAAAAAAAAGGTGCATTTTCTGCTATAGGCCACATTGTGTATCAAAGTCTAATTTTAAAATATGCATGAATTTCAAGTATATATACTACATTAAATGAAAAAATCTTATATGATAAAATGCCGTAGGGAAGATAACAGTGTAAAGAAATTAAGAGGTTTAAAAATAATTGCATCACATGTAAGCTAAGATCCTTGTTAACAACTTAATGGAATATGAATAGACCAAAGAGGAGTGCTTGCCCTACTCTCAGCCAAGCCCTATCCTCACCCTCCACCAACCATATGTTCATGTTTGTGGTGAGATAATACATTAATTATCTGGGATAGGGCCTAACCGTATCCAAGTATCGCAAATTCATCATCTATTAAAATGTGTACTTCCTCGTTAAAAAAGACAAATAAAACTGTAATTCATAACATTTAAATTGAATGTGGATTAACATGGGCTAGCAACAATTATTCTCATCAATTAAAAAAATGAAAAAGAATATTTGAACAACCTTGTTTTTTGGTACATAAACACACCCTACAACACACCGAACAAAGCCAATGCACCCCCACGCCCTCATTTAAACTGACTCTTGAGAGGATGTATTCCAGTGTAAAAATAGTCACCACAGTCACTCTCTTCCTTGAATGCAAGACAAATCTATTTTTTTCATGGTTTACAAATAAAATTTTATATTGATTTACTAAGCTTTCATAACATCCTAACAATATATATATATATATATATATATATAAAAGAAAATTTTCTTACATATATAAGAGAGAGAGAGAGAGAGAGAGAGAGAGAGAAATAAAGGGAAAATTTATCCCTATGTAGTGTCTATATAAGGAGATGGAGGTGCTCTATTGAATCAACCGCCTCAACTCCCCACCTTCCTCCACCATCCACCTATACATCATTTAGAATTGGAATAGCAATCTATGCTTTTGAGCTACTGCGTCATTATGTTTTGAGATTGATCTTTATGTAATCTTTTGATTTCATTCCATTATCTCAAGGGGTCCATCATGCACCTTCCCAAAACCACCTTTTTCTGTTTGGTTTATGGGAACTATGACGTGTCTAATAAAAAGCTTTCACCTTCCCAAGCTTGCAATCCTCACATGTATACAAACCCTGTAAACACCAGAGCAAAGCCCAAAAAAATAATAAATAAATAAAAAGAATATGTAGAAGAATTTGAAGCCCCAAAGGAACCCATTAGCAAAAACTCAATTGTAGAAAATAAAAAAGAAGAAAATCTGAAAGCAAGAAAGTGGTGCAAGATGTTACCTTAGTGGATGGATCCTTTCTATCCCGTGAGAAAGAACAACTTTTTCCTCGCTTTGTTTGATTTAGAACATCCGAATCTAACAAAGGCAAACTCCAATAAATTTTCTATTTATAGATTTTCTACTAAAAAAAAAACTAATGAGAACATGTTAAAAACAGCTTCATAAGGGATAAGCCAAAGGCGACTGTCAAAATATAAAAAGCAATAAGTCATTACCCCAGCTAATATAATGTCTTATGGTTTCTGAGTTTTTTGCGGTGTCAATGCTCTTTGTGTCTCTGTTATTTTATCTCTAATAGCGTAATAGAAGAAGCAACATAATAACGGAAGGGATAATGAGAAGTGCAGCAGAATAATAATAGTACCTTTCTACTTGGTAATCTATAGCATACTTTTCTCCACTGATTATGAAAACAAACCCGTGTTGAATAAAAACTATCTCTAACAGGAGAAAAGATGGAGAGAGCAAAGAGAGATAGATAGAATAATGCATAGATAATGAAGTATGCTATCTCTCTTTATGAGAAAAAAGAAAGGGGAACAACCACTTCCCTAGAAGTGGAATAGAATTGTGAAAAACTCTTATTTGGAAGATGAAACGTTTAGGTTGAGAGAGAGTAAGAGAGAGAGAGAGATAATTGGAAACTCCTACTTGGAAGAAACGTTTAGGTTGGAAGGAATAAATGAGAGAGAATTAAGAACTTCTAATTAATAATTAGAAGGTAATGGGCTAGTGGTCATTAATTAATCAAAATAGTGGTTTGATTAGTAATTACATGGCATCATTTGATTGGAGCAATTAAGGAGAGTTTACCATGTTAGCAGACACATGTCATCAACCTGAAGAGAGAATCGAGAGATTTGAGGTATGCCATGTGGCATCAACTAGCATATAGTATTAGTACTAGCAAAAACCCCGTGCGATGCACGGGATGTGAAGAAATTATGATATAGGATTTACATAATTCAGAAAACAAATCTATTTCCAACAAAAATTGGCATATGATTGCTATATGAAGAAACGTTTGAAGTATTGCACTCATAGATATTGCCGTCTTTGTTTGGTGTACTGATACACAAATTGTGTTTCTGCTTCAAGTACTTCTTTGTTGAGAACTTCAATTACCTAAGATGGCGGGGCAAGAGGTCTAAAGGGCCACAAATCAGCCCACGAAATTTAGACCTATAAAGGCTGGATTTTACAGTCCCTAATACTATGTTTGGTTGCCGAGAAAATAGGTGAAAATATAGAAAAGAAAATAAAATTTCATATTTCTAATACAATTCTTAGCTGTGTTTTGTCTAATTTTTTTTTCCATGTTTTCACTAATTTTCTCAGTAACCAAACATAGGGTAAAGGATTTAATAATAGAAGGGCTGAAAATAACCCAAAAATTCAACAACTTGAATGACACAGTTCCTAGAAATGTAGGTTATTCAAAACCATGACTACACCTGAATATAATGATATATTAAATGTATTTGCTTTATACAAAAGCAAGGAAGATTCTCTTGGGCCAGCCCCGCACGGGTTTACCTGGACTGGTGTGGCGGGTTGTGGGCTCACGTCACACCCTCGGGGATTAGTCCTGACCCAAAGCTAGTGTAATTATTGTTTCGAACATTTTCACCCAGGAAATTCATTTTATCTTTCATCCCTTTTGAGCGTAACACTAACATTCTTCTATGTCTTGCTTGTTTTTGTGCTTCCTTGATGTCATTTATTTGTCGAACCTCGCTTAACTTCCTTAACCCTTTCACCCTTTTTGATCGTAAAACTAAAATTCTCCTACTTCTTGCTCGTTTTTCTGCATCTTTGATGTAATTACTTGGAAGAACTTGGTTGTTGTACATTCTAGTAAAAAATGTGAAACAATATAAATTAAATTTCGGAAAGATGTATTTAGAAAAATAGTTATGAAAATTCATCTTCATGGTTATCTCGCTAAAAAAATATATCTTCATGATAATCCTAAAGCAATCTAAAATGAACTATACCAAACATAGAAACGACTGGAAAATTTTTTTTACTCAATTCACCCATGTAATTTCAGCATAAGAGTAATTTGACAATGTGGTGGTTTTTTAGATAATGTTGAAGTGGCCTATATATGATGAGTTTGTGGCCCTAGATCTAGAATTGAGAAACGCGATACAGGGCCTATATATGAGCCAAGGGAATGGTGAATAAGAATAGGAGTAGAGATAAAGAACTCGTATAACCCAGTCAGCATACCTTGGAAATTCTATAAGAAAACTCTCAATAGAAAGAAAGTCCAGCCCTTCATTTGCCTATTCAGCCTATTAGGAGCCCTGCTCAGCTTCTTGGAAATATCTATCCTTGAATCTCTCGCAAAGGGGGTGGTGCAACATGCAAGCGAATGTATTAAACTTAGACACAACAGTGACTCAATTCCCGGTGAAATTTTTTTTGGTCCCGTCTTCGTATGGATTGGCAAATCAGTCCCACTGGTTTTGCCCATAGTTAATCCTTGATGGCCCATGTAAAGACAAACGGGTCCCTAGGCCTTAAAGTCATTTGAGGTCATACTACGTATTTTTTATTTTTCCTCTTTTGATATTTTCCCTTAATAAATGTACATGTTTATTTGGATACAGTGCATAGCTTACTAAGATAACTTTGTAACATGAAGAGATGAGACATTCACAGGAGAAGGTAGAAACCCCATTAATGAATTCTAATTATATTTATCTCTTAACTTCTATAAATACCACATTGCATGAGATTGGTTATAGCCTATAAGAGATAAAAAAATGGCAACATTTTATGGTGACGATCAATATAACTCTGTACAAAAAATAAAGTATACACGAACATGTTCCTGTTGCTTAACTTCAGACATAGAACTAAATTAATGTTTTATGTGTGGTGTTCCATGACAGAATTTGACTATAGTTTGGAAGCATGGGCTTAGTTGGGTCAAGGTCAGGTAAGTATTTCTGTCATGAGGTTGCAAGCCTGAGCTTAGTTGGGTAAAGCTTAGGTAAGTTCAGCTCCTTGACAGCCTTAAGGAATATGGAACAAAAATGCTTTTTTGAACTGTGGGTTCTAACGCTAATCATGGGGAAAAATATATGAACTACTATATGACTAACATTCCTACAAATTTACACAGGTTGCCTTTGTGCATGATAAGCACCCAACCACATCAGCATTGTTTAAAATTTAGGGTAGTTGCATATTTTCAGTGATTAATTTTTTACCCAATAAGCAACCCCAACCACATCAGCATTGTTTAAAATTCAGGGTAGCTGCATTTTTTCAGTGATTAATTTTTCAAACCCAAAATCAAGGTGGGATTGACTCACCTAATGGTGCCGATGAGTATATTTGCTTCACAAAAATTCAGAAACAAAGCCCCTGTTTGCCAAGGTTGGATTTTTGGCTGGAATTTATGTTATTGCCCAAATAATTACAAATCTGCAAACAGAATTGGATGTTATTGAAATAGATCCGTGTGATGCACGGGATAATCAAAATCTGAGAAGATAAATCAAAACCCTATTATCAAGACTATCAAGGTGGGATTGACTCACCTAATGGTCTCAGTGAGGCAAAATAACTGCAAACCTGAGGAAAAAAATTGATGTTATTGATAGTGGGAGAGATGAAATTACTCCGTGTGATACACGGGATAATCCAAAGCTCAGAACAATTTTCAAAGCCCTAATATCAAGAAGATGAAGTTAGGGTTGCTCACCTAATGTTAACGATGAGTTTTTTGCTTCGGAGTAGTGTCAGTGAGTATGTTTGCTTTAGAAAAATTCACAAAATAAAGCTCGTATCCGCCAAGATTGAAGATGGGAAGGAGATAAAGATCTTTTCAAAGCCCTAATATCAAAAAGATGAAGTTAGCTTTGACTCGCCTAATGGTAACGATGAGTTTTTTGCTTCGGAGCAGTGCCGGTGAGTACGTTTGGTTCAGAAAAATTCACAAAATAAAGACCGGATCGGCAAGCTTGCAGATGGAGATGTAGCTGTGAATCGAGAATAAAATCTGAAGCGATTTTTTTGGCTGAAATATAAAGAGGGAGATGGATGTTTGTTTGAGGGATATAGAGGGGAGATTAATTGTAGTCATGCGTAACGGTTGTGCATGATACATTTTTTATTTGATCCGAGAGAATGAGATTTGCTCAGAACGGGAGAGGGAGAAGAAAAACTGGGAGAGAGTGATCATAAAACTGGGAGAGAGTGATCGTGTGTGAGAGGGTATTTCTTTTGTAACGGGCCTAAGGAATCTCAACGGGTGTAACGGGCCTAACAGCTCTCAAGAGGTGGGGGAAAGAGGTTATTGTGACAGGGTGTACGTGAGAGGAAGGGGAAGAATGAATAATTTATGATAGGGTATCTCACATTAAATAGGATTTTTAGAGAGAATGTGGGTCCCACCAATTGAATTTAAATTGATGATGTGGCCTCACAAATGAAAAAGAGTCCTATGTGGCATCAAGAAAAACAATTAGGTGGCATCCATAGGAAAACACTAACTGTGTTTTAGTATAGTAGGTAGATAGATAGGAAAATAGTCACCTTAGTCAGTTACCGTCTCGCCCCCCTTTTTTTGTGTCCACATGTCCCCTTTTTACTTTCATTAACTGTGGTTAAGATTCGGTCACCCCTAGGGTTCACACATCTACCCTTGGTTTTTATAAAAAAATATTTTAAAAAAAAATTAACCACAGGAGGTGGTAAATTTCTTAACCATAGTTCAAAGGGTTTGTGAGAGTGAAGAAAAATAGTCCCCTTGGCACGAGGAGGTGACTATTGCTCTAAATAATAATGGAGCTCGAGCTTTACTAGTTGAACACGAGTAGTTCACAAGCAGCTACGTTTTCAAGGGCTTGTTATATTAAGGGTAATTTTGAAATTTTATAAATTTTCATCACGTTTTTAAGGGTTCATTATGCAAAAGATAATTTTATAATTACAAAATATTCAATCTATGTTTCGAATATTAGTATTCCTCTTTATTTATAGTAAAAAAAAAGATAATCTTATAAATAGATAGAGCAGTGATAGGTGTACCCATGGATTCCATTTCCAAACCTAAGGCATCCACCTATTGGTGGATGCCCACCCTCTTAAATGGTCATCACATGTTAATGTAAGCACCCAATTTTTACACCTTGCTTAACCATAGTTAACCGTCGTTAACCATGGTTATTCTCGACCAAACCCTAGTAGCCCTAGGTAGACCATAATTCAAGCCCTAGTAGCCCTAGGTAGGCCCTAATCCAAGCCTTATTTAAACCCTAAGAAAATTTAGAATTCAAATGGGTTCAAGGCCCATTTCAAGTAAAATCCCTAAGCCATAGGTAATACCCTAGTCTAACCTTAGGCTAACCCTACCTAAACCCTAGGACTAACCCTAGGTAAACCTTAGATCTAACCCTAGGTCTAACCCTAGCCTAGCCCTAGTCCAAACCCTAAGCAAAGCCCTTACGGGATAGAGGCCCGTTTCAATCAAAAATAAAACCAAGTTCAAAAGCTTAAGTCCTAGTTTAACCCTAGGCTAACCTTAGTTAAACCCTAGAACTAACCTTAGGTAGATCCTAAATCTAACCCTAGGCCTAACCCTAGCTTAGCCCTAGCCCAAACCCTAGGCAAGACCCCATGGGCTCAAGGCCCTTTTCAAGTCCAAAGTCCAAAAAAAAAATGGATAAATCCTATTTTTGGGCCCAAGCAAGGGCCAACGATTTGAGTAGGACCCACAATGATTTTTCAAATTTGAATTTGGGAGCCAACTCCAAGTAGGGTAAAACCCTTTTTGCTTTACCCTACATAGGTGAGGGTAAGCCCAAAATGAAAAAAAAAATTCTAAAAAAAAAACAGATTGGGTCCACTACCTGTAACTCACGTTTAACCCTGGTTAGACTCGGCCTTGGTCGAAACCAAGGCCATGGTTAGACTCTCCCCACTTCAGACTACCCCTCTGTAAATTTTCAGCCCCTTAGTGGCACGTTAACCATGGTTAAATCGACCCCAAAGCGGGGTCGACAGTGTGCAGAAATGGCGAAATAGGTGACTTTGGGCCTCTGTGGGGCCCACGTACAGCCTCCCCTTAGGCCCCAAAAGGGCCCAAAGTGTTCCCTACATGGCAGGCTTCGCAACCATGGTCCTGGATCCCCAAGGAGTTGACCCAAACCGCGGCAAACTTGCCGCAAAGTTTTAAAAACAATCTGTTTTCATTTTATGTGGTGTTTTTTGGGGCAACTTTGGGCCTCGGTAGGGCCCACACCCGGCCTCCCCTTGGGCCCCAAACAGGCTCAAAATATTCCTGGCATATCAGGCTACCCACTGGTAGTCTCGGATTCAAGCGATTCCCCCGTTAACCATGGTTAAATTCATGTTAACTAATTTGATGAAAATTTGGATTTTTTTGCAATTTCGGATATTTGTGGGGGCCCAGACCGGGTAGGAGGCCAGTCTAGGCCCTGCCATGAACCTTGGGCCCACTTTTGCTTCAGTCGGCCCCTTTACCATGGTTAAACTCACCCGTGGTTAACATTTAACCATGGTTAAGCAGCCCATGACCTAGCAAAAATTCTGGAAAAATTATCAAAAAATCATAAATATTACATGGAATCCAGAAATGTTTTCAATTGCATTTTTTACTGTGGTTAAGACACTTAATCAGAGTCGACCCCATTTTTGACCCTTAACCACGGGTAAAAAATCCTGAACCGGAAAAAATCTGGAAAAATGCTCAAAAAATCCAAAATATTAGGATAAACCCAAAAATGGTCTCTTTTGACCATTTAACCGTGGGTAAGACCCTTAACCATGGTGTCCTCCACTCCTTAACCGCGGTTACGCACCTTTAACCGCTGGGAAAAATCTGAGAAAATCCCAAAAAAATCAGAAAAATTCAAAAAGACCAAAAAATCTGATATTTGACTTTTTTAACCATGGTTAGCATCCTTGACCAGGGTTAATCACATTTCTTAACCTCGGTTAGCAACCCTAACCCTTGGTTAAGACACCCTGGGCCTACCGGGCCTCACTCCTTGGCCTACCGGGCCTAATCTCGGCCTACCGGGCCAAACCCTAGCCTACCGGGCTCATCCTTGGCCTCTCGGGCCTCATCTCGGCCTACCGGGCCCAACCCTAGTCTATCGGACTTACCTTAGGCCTACCGGGCCCAATACCAAGCACTTGACCAACCCGATCAACCACCCCTAGCCTTCCGGCTAGACCTTAAGCCACCCTTGGTGCACACACACACACCCCTAGCCTTGGCACGGGCTCATGTGCCAGAACTACGCTCGGTCTGATCTCACCCTTATGTGAGTACGTAGGCAGCCCAACCCGGGTTCGACCCTAGTCTAAGATTTTCTCCTTCTTAGATTAGCATTTTCTTAAATACTTAAGGCATTCGATTAAAATTGAGATTAGTTTGGCTTAATCCTAGCAAGTAGGGAACCACTGAAAAGTGGAAGTACCGGGGTGCCTAACCCCTTCCCCGGACTTAACCGAACCTCTTACCCTGACCTCGGATCGCAGACCAAGACCTTATCCAAATCCCGGGGACTTATCCCCTCCGAATGAATAGGTGGCGACTCTATACTACCCCATGAGATGCAAACCAGGGTTTCACCAAAACCCGCGCTCACAGCTCTGGCGACTCTGCTGGGGACAGTAAAGTTCAACCCGGAACCTAGGTTTAAGCCAAACTAAACCTCAAATTAATCAAATGCTTAAGTAATTAACCTAATACTAATCATTTTACATCTCTTTGTTGACTTGTGTACTGTGCATCTCATTCATACCATAGTAGTATAATTAACCCAATACCTATTAGACAGGCTTATTACGCTCACGGTTGTTGGATGACTATCCTCAGTGACAGGGGCTTAACAGTCTTGGAGGTCCGCGGAACTAGCCTGCTGGGTGACTATCCTCAGGAAACGGTTTTCAACACTCCCGCTTACACCAATCGGCCATTTTCAGGGAGTAGCATATACGGTGTAAGTGATCCCCCCAACCTTAGGAACACAATACTGCATACCCTAGCATGCATACATATAGCCTAGGGTAGGGTATAGTCTACAAGCAGCCCCACCTGGAGGGATACCCTAAACCCTAACCTGCTTGCACCCTATACCTATCCCCAATCAGGGTTGATTACCCGGATATATTCTACCCGGATAAGCACCCACCCAGGGGCATGTGATGAGCCAAACTTGTGTTTGTAATAAAACACATCCTACCCCACCTCCGGACATAGCACATGAGGTTCAAATCCTCGGCATATAGGTCTTCACTTAGACCTATCCCCCGCCTTATCCTTATAGGCCCCTGGTTCCCTACAACCAGGGTAAAACATACCGGACCCCTGTCCGATTGCCCTATCAGGATACATGTGCCATGTCACACCCTAATGAAAAAATCAAAAAAATTGCATCATTTGCATTTCATACACAGTACACTTACACAGAGTCTATATATCTGTCCAGGATAGATGGCAGGTCCGTCAGGGATTGTTCTGCCAAATGGTCAGCCTCCTAGGCCCATGCACCTGACCTCTCAGGGGGCATGTGATCCGGCCCTCCGTGAGCAAATTGAGACACTGAGTCGGGATCAGCGTCTCGCTTGGGCCCAGTACTACAGACTGGGTAACACCCTAGACTTGTCCATGATTAAGACAGATTGGCGCCTCATTAATGCCGCCGTCCAGTGTTGGAACCCTACCTATATGGTATTCCGTTTCGGTAAAAACGAGTTGTGTCCAACACTGGAGGAGGTACAACGCATTCTCGATTTAAACATGGAATGTGATGCCATAGTACCGCGCTACAAGGCAAACTTTCAGGCAGATCTCTCACGATTCTTACGAATCAGGCCTGCCTCCTTGCAGTACGATCCTAGCGGCACTTACGACCGGGTGTCCATTGAATTTCTTGAGAAATTGTACCGGCCCAAGTGGGACCCTGACTCCTTAGAAACTGAGGTCCCTGGTCTCAATGCCTTCACACTGATCATCATGTCACAATTGGTGCTCCCGAAAAGTCGCGCCTTCGCCAACTCAGTACTGACAGCGATAATCGACGACATGCGGGAATCAAAGACGGTTGTCCCAGTCATTCTTGCAGAGTTACTCAGGGCTCTCAACCTTGCAGCAGGACGCAGAAAGGGCGTCTTCCACGCCAGTGCACCGCTTTTACATCTGTGGATGGTCTCACACCTGCCCACCATCTTACCGGTACCCGACGTACCTCGAGATGCATACAGCCTGCCCAAGAAGATTTCGCAGAATCAGGACAAGATCGTGACTTCAGATGTTAAGACTCTCTACCGGCTTCTCCAAGACTTGACAGAGGAGCAGATCACATGGGAATGCGTGTGGCTGGTTCGCAGACGACTACCACGCGTCGTTATAGCAGGAAGGCGATGCATGGTCTTAGCAGGACTCACCGGCTCTGCAGCCTATGTACCACTTCGCATCCTCTGCCAGTTTGGACTCCCTCAGCGCATACCAGTAATAGACGACCTGGAGAATGATTTCGTCAATTTCACAGTGCAATTTGAATGCCTCACCCGCCGATTCCAAGCAGATTGGCGAAGCTCCAAAATGGACAAACGACCAGATTTTGTGGTCACAACTGGACCACCAACTGATTCTGCATACCGTATATTGGTAGAAAATCCTGACCTTCCACTCGGCATGCCAGCGCCTAGGGAACTGCCTACACCAGTTGCAGCCCTATCTCAAGGAACCATACCCATAGCTGACATGGCGGTTCCCTGGACAGACTTCTTCTTGGAAAGACAGCTACAGATTCAGGAGAGAGAAAAGCAGCTTAGACGAGCCCAGCGTGCATTCAGGCAGCAGGAAGCAGAGCAGAACCGCGAATTCATAGCCATGCAGAGCAGGTTGACAGCCTCGAGCACACAGTCCGATCCTTACAGAAGAGACACAGGGGTGATATCAGAGAGAACTCCGTCCTTCGGGCCCAGTTGCACTTCCATCAGGAACAGCTTGATAGTGCGAAGGAGGAGATGACCAGTCGGATCCATCAGTACGGATCCCATATGTACAATGCATCGGAGACAATCGAGCTCATGTAGGTCGAAATCATATCCCTCCAACAACAGGTCATGGACCGTGGCGGCGTGCTCCGGCCGCTTGACTTTGCTATCTCCGATGGGCCTGCCTAGGGTTGAGTCCTTTTTCACCTTTATTGAGTCAGTCCTGTATCACACTCACTCAATCACTGCAATCAATGAAAAATCATTTTTTTTTTAGCATCATTTCTCTCCCTCATGCATATTCATGTTTAATCGTTGCATCTTTTCAGTCTGCATGAGCCGACCCATGACTCGTTCTCTGACTGCGATTCTCGCAGAAGTCGCAGAAGCAGTCCTCACAGAAATACCAGTCACGGAGATTGTACCCTACATCGGCCCGATAGAAAGCAGCTCAGAAGCAATGACAGAACCATCAGACCATCAACAGAGGATCGAGGAATTGGTACAGTCGCATGACCGAGATATTGTAGCTATGCAGAACAAGTTGAATCGAGTTCTGGAATCATTGAATGTTCTTATTGGTGCCCGAACCGAAGAACCGTCTAACCGAAACCCTACCAATGAAACCCCCGATCAGCCTCACCCAGAACAGCCTACCCCTATCATTATTCCCAACCCTATACCTGCAATAGGCGGAGGAGGAGAGGAGTATGACCAGTATGACGAGCAGCCTAAGGCATCACATGTCAATCAGGACATGCCATTATCTTCTGACCCTACACCGTCTCTTAGGGACCAACATGAGGAGATAAAACAGATGAAAGAGGAAATGAGAAGAATGAGAGGGGCATCTGTCAATCCCATCCTATCATTAGAGGACCTGACTTTCTCATCTGGAGATGCTATTCCCCCCGGATTCAAGGTACCTGACTTCGATAAATATGACGGCTCGGGCTGTCCCAAGCAACATTTGCAGATGTACCTAGGGGATATGCTCCCATATAACAAGAATCAGCATTTGCTCATACAGTATTTCCAGAAAAGTCTAAAGGGGGCTACCCTTGCCTGGTGGATGTCGATCGATAAACAGAGAATCAAGACATGGCAGGACGCCATGGATGCCTTTATAGAACAATACTCTTTTAATCAGGAGCTTCGGCCTTAGCGAAGCCAACTGGAACAGATGTACCAGCGGAACAATGAGTCGTTCCTGGAATATGCAACCCGGTGGAGAGAAATGGCAGCAAAGGTCATCACCCCTATCCCTAAAGAAGAGCTGGCAGACATATTTTTAGGCACGCTGAAGCAGCCCTACTCTACACTGATGGTCACTCTACCGGTTGTGGACTTTGGCACAATAGTCAAAACAGGTGCCCGTATTGAGGCAGCAATACAGAGTGGAGCCATTCATTCAAGCCTAGGGCTTGCTCTCCCCAAAGCAGTAGCAGCTTCAACCAGCCGAACAACGGTCACAGAGACCAGAAGAGAAAAGAAAATGTTAACTTGGTGGCCCCCGTAGCACTGATCAGATTATCGGCTCCGGCCGCTCAGCAACAACCAGCACCCGAAAGCACCCGGTCGGCTAAAAAGAACCAGGGGCAAACCCATCCCCCCAAAACCTTTACCCCTCTCCCTTACACACTCAGTCAACTTTTGGACTTCCTAACCAAGCAGGGCTTTCTCGAACTAAGAGGCCCTACCTCTCTTTTACCACCAGACAAGAGGAACAAAAATTACGATGTCAACCAACACTGCGCCTTTCATAGAGGTCCGGGCCATGCAACCGATTACTGCATTGGTCTGAAGTGCGCTATGCAGGATCTCCTGGATAAGGGTAAGGTCGAACGCGCTCCCAGCAACACCAGGATCGACCAGGTGCCACTGCCCCCACATAACAACCAAGTTAACTTTATTAAGTGGGAAGAGTCCGGGGCAGGGCAACCTAGACCCAGCGCACCCGCAGTCGATGATGGCATCATCAGGCCCTCATACCGACCCCCAGTTATAATCCCTTTGCCACAATCTAATGTCCAGACCATCCAGACCCCAATACAACTCCCCGCTCTGGAATCGAACAAAGAGCAAATTGTTTACACAATTCCCTGTCCTGCCAGTTAGCCCACCGCTTCAACAAGGTCTCAACATCCTCTAGACCAGTCAAAATCCCTTACATCCCTTCCCAGCCTTTCAATCTTAATCATGTACCTGCCCCTTAATCTCTCATCCTGGAAAGTGAATACATAGCCAACCTCACCCGATCCGGCCGGGTGTATCAACCTCCGGCGATTGAGCCGGTAAAAGAAAAGGCAAAAGAAAAAGCAGGGGTGACAGGCCCAGAAAAGGAAACAGTAGATTCGGCTCTCCTACTCAAAATATTGGAAAAAGCGGAAGAATTCAATATTACCCAGCAGTTGGGCAAAACTCAGGCACAAATTTCTATCTTGGGCCTTCTCTTGACTTCAGAGCATCACAGAAAGCAACTTCTCCGATTATTTAACAACGCCCATGTAACACCAGACATCTCGCCTGAGAAACTGGGGCAGATGGTGGGGCAAGTGCTAGAATCACGAATCATCTCCTTTACTAAAGAGGAAATACCGAATGGAGATAGGGATCACACTCGGACCCTATATATTGCAGTTCAGTGTATGGATAGGACATTATCCTCGGTACTCATTGACAATGGCTCCGGCCTAAATGTCTGCACACTCTCTACACTGCAAAGCCTGGGTATGAACACCAGTCAAGTTAAGAAGAGACCCATGACTATAAGGGCTTTTGACAATACCACCAGGCAAAACTTGGGTGATATTGACCTAACCATCAGGGTTGGACTGGCTCAGTTCTTGACAAATTTCCAAGTTTTGAATGTACCTGCCTCATTCACCTTGCTCCTAGGGAGGCCGTGGATTCATTCGGCCGGTGCCATTCCATCCTATCTGCACCAGAGAATCAAATTTATACAGGACGATCACCTAGTCGTCATTCCATCTGAGGAGTTGGCAACTTCCTTCGGGGACATCCAGGAGCTAGGGCAAGGTACAACTTTCATGACTTATCAGTTTGAGCAGGTCAGCTCCATCGCCCAAGTGGAACAGCAGAACAAGCAAGCAGTACCTCCATTTATTAGGATGATGGCAAAGATGAATTACCAGCCGGGTCTAGGCCTGGGTGTCAGGAACCAGGGCATGAAGAAGAGATATGTGCCTCCACGTTACACACCTCCATTTGGATTGGGATACATGCCCAAATACGAGGACTATCTCAACAAGCTGACAAAGAAGAGTAGACAGTCGATAAAACCTGAACTCCGACCCCACATTTCCATAACTTTTCCCGTCGGAATCTTCGAAACCAATCCAGAAACCCCTCTTGCACTAGCCATCAATATCTCTAACCCTCAACCCGACACCGAATCTTCAGGGATTCCCGAACCGGAAGTATTCAGCGTCGCCCGGATGTTCGAAGAGCTGACTGTTGAAGATGCAAAAGCTGAAGCAGAATATTCAGCGGGAGAACAGGTGTGCACCATCTCCAACAGCGCAGAAGCATCATCCAGTCGCCAGCCACTAATCCGTTGGTGGACTGAGGCTCTCACCATCGAGGCCGCACAGGGCCAGGGAAAGCACAGTGCAGGGAAGGTTGGTCAGAACAAGCAGTGATGCAGTATCATCCCCGTCTCCTCCTTAATCTATCTCTCTTTGCTCCCGTCGGGACTAAAGCTCCTCCATTATCTTTCTTGTTTTCCTTACATCAAAGCCACCATTGATGTTAGCATTATTGGTCTAGTTTTTTTTTTTTTAATCATCTTTGATAGTTGTCGTAATAAGTGTCTCGTTTTATTTAATTGAAGAACTTTCTAACGAGAGTTTTTCTTCACATTACAAATCATTCTTTGGGTGCTTTGGAGAGAAGATCATGACAGCTTGATCTAGTGGGCTACCGGCTCCGACAAACTCATAAATTTAAGCAGGATGCGACAGAGATAGACTTCACAGACTAGCGGTGACTACTAAACATGGTTAGATGTTTTAACTCTTCATGCACAAATGGAATACTCAAATTGCGGCAAACCCGTAAAGATTTTCAATACACATGTATTGGAGGGAGAATATTAGAGAATATCTTATTGTAATAAAGTGAATGAGATACACTGTATCATTATCAGTGTATCTCTTCACAATTAGATAGTATCAATTAAATTTAAATTTAAGATTTGAGATTAGGTATGATTAGATTAGGATTATCTTTGAGAAGTTTTTCTATATTAGGAGTCTTGAAATATTATTTAAACCTAATCTTCCAAGATTATTCTCAATAAATTAATTTATCTTTAAAAAAACTATTAAACAATATTAGTGACTAGCATTTTGCTTTAATATAATCATCCATCATTCTTGTTCTACATTCTCTATCTGTAGAAATATTTATTGAATCAAATACCCACCGAGTTAATCTGCAATGAAATTTCATGTATCTAAATAACACTTTTAATGATTATTAATCCAAAAAAAAGTTTGTGATAGTCATTAACCGAAGAAAAATAGGTATGCACGTACCTTGAACGTCCATGGCCCAACTAGTTATTATTCTATAAAAAAAAAGGATAAACATCTTCGTATAGCAAATCAATCAGCTTGTTGTTAGTATATACTAATTGTATAGATTAATCATAAGGATTGATTGTAGGAGCTAATTTAGGATTTGATTATATTTAGTTTCCTTATTTAATTGTGATTATAATCTATATATTGATACTTCCTTGTGAGAAGAATATACTTTTTAGTTTTTCCTAAATACCATCTCGTCATGGTATTAAAATTCTTTGATTTTTTTTCTCTGCAATCGTTATCTCGCTGATTTTCCGTTGAAGAATGCAACCGTTGATCTGATGTTAAAGTCACACTCAGTTTACTGCAAAGGGCATCTTGTCATCTCGACACCACCATCAGCCTCTCAGCTCCACCAACCAGGCCCTCAATCCACTCGGCTCCATCAACCAGGCTCTCAAGCCACTTGACAGCACCACCCAGGCCCCTAGGCCAATCGGAACCACCACAAGCCCCCCTCTCGGCATCTCTCGTCCAGCCCCCCCTCGGTATCTCGGTTATATCATGAATATTTTTCTCGTTAATCTCTCATATCAGGCGACGCCTCAGGCTAACGCCTCCAGCGTCCATAGGGTCTATCGCCTCAAGTCGCATTGACAACTATGATTGAACCATAGGATGCAAGGAATGTCATGAACACCTATCTTTTCATCTAAGTTTTATTTTTTATTTTTATCTTTTAAAGTTGGGTTAGTAGTTGGTGGGAATTTCAATCACCACATAGTCTACCTTTGATGGAGAGACTATTTCTTATTTTTGTTTCTTTAAAGGCAAACAAAGAAAGTTCAAAGTTCTTATTTTGGTGATAAATAGGTGTTGATGATGATATTTGGCGGATTGTGTATTGCCATCATAGGTATTCAGCGAGGGACATTGCCGCTACGCAACCTAGGCACTCCTATATAGGCTCTTAGGAGGGATTATGAATGAAAAGGTCATTTTATCACTGTTGGAATGACAACATGTGTACCACCATATCCTATCTCGGCGGCATGTGTAACCTCGAACTGAACCTAGGCACTTCGTCAGGGGATTGGTGAGTAGATTGTGGCCACCATCTATCTCATAGGTATGGCAGGGGGAATGCTTCATATCCTATCTCAGCATTATGAGTACGTCGGGTTAATGGTTAGGAGGGTGTTATGAGACGTCATCAAATCTCTATTATCCCTATGAGCAATGACTGCGTATCATCGCTCATCTTTGTGCAATGCATACTGTAGGCCTAAGGGCGGATGGAGATTCCTGCATATCGGATGAATGAATTTCAGCCCTATTGCCTTCACCATGAGAGTCAAAAGATTTAGTAATGTTTTTTATGAGCCGCCTAAGAGTTTTATTTTGAAGGCGTATGACCAGCATTCCATATGTTGAACTCTCTCTGGGGTGTTCTAAGGTTTGTGGTTTGGAGGGCGCCAAGGAACGCATTAAGGATTGTGATAGCGTGATAAGCAAATTATGAGTGATGATCCAAAGCTATCATGGATCCTCTCCTTAACTTATGACTTATTCCATGGTGCTTAAAGAGGTTTTTGATCACTACTCCTTAAGGCAGTTGTAACTGATTTGTTGAGCTGGCGGGAGCGTGTTTTGATAGAGAGGTATGAGTTATCAAGATCGTATAAGCTGTCAAAATCTCTAACATAATTTTGGACCCCACTTGGAAAACCTATAAATTGAGGGTGGTCTTGTGTGTGACCAGAAAGAGACAAAAGCTCTCTTGGCATCTCAGTTTCTTTGCAACACCAATCACCTGGGCTAAAGTTCTTAATTCTCTAACATAATTATAACTACAGTTAATGGGTGTCAAAGAGGACATGTGGAAAACTTGGAGGTGTCCATGTACCACCCAACGATACATGCGCACACATGTTGTCACCTATTTGTTTAAATGCCTCCCCATGCGTAGTGCATATGCTAAAGAAAATTCGTTGGCAGATACCCGAGTATCACACTCGGGCAAGTCTCTTCAGGTGACGCGAGCAATGGTGTTTTACTACGGAGGTAATACCATACATCTCCACATTCTATGGGGCAGTATGCACATAGCTCTCCAACTCACCACGTGTCCTCTTTGACACCCATTAACTGTGGTTAAGATTACTTAGTCATAGGGTTAAATAATATGACCTTAGTTTTCGGGAAAAATATATTAAAAAAATTAACCTTGGTTATGATTCACTCATTCATTTGGTTGGTTTTTTTAAAAAAATTTTCTAAAAGCTAAGGTTAGATTATTTAACCCTAAGGGTGGGTGAATCTTAACTACAATTAATTAGTGTCAAAGAGGATACGTGGCAAGCTGGGAGCTATGCCCATACTACCCACGAAATGTGCGAGATGCATGCTATCGCCTCCTTAGTGAAACACCATTGCACCCGTCAACTGAAGAAATTTGCCTGAGTGTGATACTCGAGCATCTACCAGAGGAAATCCGTTGCCAATGGAAAAACGGATGCACGATCTCATTGGTCCAGACCCTTCTTTTTAACACCTACTAACCGTGGTTAAGATTCACTCACCCCTAGGGTTTATCCATCCAACCTTTGTTAGAAATAATATAAAAAACATTATTTATAATTTAATTAAGCTTAACCATAATTAAAAAGGAGTTAAAAGGGACACGGGACACTGCAGTTAGTTACAAAGAGGAGCGCAAGGTCCCCTTCGTAGGACTCATATGGAAGTATGGCTCACTCACTTCACTCACTAATACTAACAAGCTATCCACACCTCGAATAGGCCACCAAAAAAGAGCATATGTGAGATAATTTTGAAAAGGAATCGAATCCTCTTCGGTTATAACTGGATTCTAGGGAATCCAGGTCTGCTGATCAAGTCATCACGTATCCCTTTTGACACCCCTTAACTGTGGTTATGATTCACCCACCCTAGGGTTCACCCACCCATCTTTGGTTCTTAGAAAAAAATATTTACAAAAAAATTAATATATTTTTTTTGGTATCAAATTCTAGAGAATAAAAAATCATGAGGGGGTATTTTGGTATCAAATTCTTCTTACGGGACATGTTGGAAATAAAAACAAATAATGAGGGGTATTTTGGGTACCAAATTATTGGGAATAAAAAAATCATTAAAGTGTTTTTAGGTAACAAATTCTTCTTACGGGGGACATGTTGAGAATAAAAAATAATGCGGGGTATTTTCGGTATCAAATTCTTGTTAAGGACGAAATTAAAATAATCATGAAAGGTATTTTTTGTATCAAAATCTTGTTAGGGGGCATCTTTGAAATAATAATAATCACGAGGAATCATGAGGGATATATTTGGTATCAAAATCTTGTTAGGGGACATGTTTGAAGTAAAAATAATCATGAGGGACATTTTCGGTATCCAACTCTTTGTGATTAAGATGAAAAATCTGGGTTTTAATGAGTATTTTGGGAAGATGAAGTTTAAACAACTCTTTGTGATTAAGAAGAAAAAATTGAGGTTTAGTGAGGGTATGTTGAGAAGATGAAGTATTTTTCAGTATCAAAATCTTGTTAGGGGACATCTTTGGAATAAAAATAATCATGAGAGATTTTCTACATCCAACTCTTTGTGATTAAGATAAAAAAACTGAATTTAAACGAAGGAAGATGAAGTGTTGGTTGACTTACTTTTATCAAACGGTAATAGAGATTATGAGGGGTATTTACAATATCACATTGAAAAATAATAAATTAATGAGGGGTATTTAGGTATTAAATTCTTGGGAAAAATTCATGGGGTTGTTTTTGATTATCAATTTCTTGTTACGAGACATGTTAAAAATAAAACAAATCATGCGGGGTATTTTCGGTATCAAATTCTTGTTAAGGAAGGAATAAAAAAATCATGAGGGGTATTACTAGTATCAAAAACTTGTTAGTGGATGTGTTTGGAATAAAAATAATCATAGGAATCATGAGGGTATTTCTAGTTTCAAAATCTTATTTGGGGTTGTGTTTGGAATAAAAATAATCATGAGGCATATTTTTGGTATCCAACTCTTATGATTAGATGAATAAAATTGAGTTTTAATGAGGGTATTTTGGAAAGATGAAGTTTATCTAACTCTTTGTGATTAAGATGAAAATTTTGAGTTTTAGTGAGGGTATTTTGAGAAGATAAAATGTTGGTTGACACCACATTTTGTTCCTTTTATCATACGGTAATAGAAACTATGAGGGTATTTACAATATCAAATTGGAAAAATAAAATAATGAAAGTTATTTTGTGTATCAAATTCTTGGGAATAAAAAAAATCATGAATTTTCAAATTCTTGTTAAGGGACATGTTGGGAATAAAAAAAAATCATGCGGGATATTCTCAATATCAAATTCTTGTTAAGGGTGGAGTAAAAAAAAAAAATAGTGAGAATGATTTTTGCTATCAAAATCTGGTTAGGAGATGTGTTTAGAATAAAAATAATCATCAGGAATCATGATGATCTAAATATCAAAATCTGTTAGGACTTAGGGGACATGTTTAGAATAAAAATAATGATGAGCGATATTTTCATATTCAACTCTTTATGATTAAGATGAAAAAACTAAATTTAGTAAGAGTATTTTAGAAGATGAAGTACTGTTTTGACAGGAACTTCTGTTGCTTTTATCATAGCGGAAAGGAGCCAAATCATCTACGGTGATAACTGGATTTGGCAAATCCGGTTATCACCCCTAGAGGTCGCCACGTGTCTCCTTTGACACCCCTTAACTGTGGGTAAGGTTCACCCACCCCTAGGGTTCATCCACCCATCCTTTGTTTTTTTTTTTTTAATATTAATTCTTTTTTAAAAATTAAAAAAATGTTTTTAATATTAAAAAAACTCAAAAAACAGTTTTTTAATTTTAAAAACGAATTAAGTTTCATTGACCAGCATTTGTACGTGCATAGTCCTTAAAGACAGGTTGGCAGAGTCCTTTACTTCCTTAGGCGTCATCTGATATTAATGAAAACACATCCATATAATCTGATTTGAATTCTATTCCATAAGACATTGCCTAGCACATTAGGTACCCAATTTTTTGATGGAAAACTTTCCTATTGGCTCCTAAAATTATCATGAAGAGTTGGGTAAGAACCTAATGAATTCATATTAACTGCATCGTTAAGTCCAATAATATTTACCATACCTTACCTTGCTCCTCATAATTGAAGTGAATAGGGACTTTTAATACAAAACAATAGCAACGACAACATCAACAAACTCTACACCATCTGAAATCATCTCTAGAACAATAACCTCTTCAGGTTATCCAATGAAATAATTTTCCATGTCAACCATAACATAAAATGCATATGGATGATTATTACACTTTAGTTCTCTCCATTTCTCCTTATCTCTTTTCCTGTTTATACAAAATTAGCATATTAACTCGATCAAACATTTATTGAACAACCTAAATCTTATGTTGGTCGTTATCTATTGGCAAGACAAGGAGTATCAATAAGCACACTGTAAGTCCCAACAATGGTGACTGAATAAGTAGAATACTAGGGATACCCCTCAATTCAGATGGTGAAGGTATGCCCCTCATTTGAGGGAGGTCCTGGGATCATGTTCTATATAGGAAATCTCCCAATAAACCATGAGTACAAGGGGGAAAGTAGTTAATTCAAAAATAACTGAAAGATAAAAATACACTTATAATTTGTAGAGGGATATTTCTAAACCTAATGAGCATGGTCTCAAACCTAATGAGGGTGGTCTTCGGATTAAGTCAATGTGTGTGTGAGAGAGAGAGAGAAAGGCTGTCCGTTGATAATGTGGCAAGCAAATGTCCACTCACTAGTTACAAAACAACTAACTTTAACTACTAAGTGATGCCTTGGTACAAAAAAATGCCAAAAATCATTGGTGGCATGAGATACTTCCTGTGTTCTTACAATAGTTTTTCAATTAAAAAATTATAACATTCCTCCATCGAAATGATAAAAAAAGGAGTGGCTAAAATGCTCAACCATAATTTTCTATCCCTTTTGGACAAAAGAAACATGCATATTGGCTACTATCATTATAATTGTTGTTGTTCATAGTAAAGTGATATTAAAGAATGATGTGTCATGATGATAATGATAATATCCACAACTCCCTATCATTGATTGTAAGTACTTTGATGATATGAACAACTGTGATGAATTAGAACTTATGTTTTGTAGAGAACAGCTACAACTGCTGCAAAGACGATAATCTATGAGGGAATTGCCGAGAATCTTGACATCAAACACCTCTCTTTTGCTTCAAACACATGTCGTATTGCAGATTTCGGCTGCTCAGTTGGACCCAATACGTTTATTGCGGTGCAAAACATAATTCAAGCAGTAGAGCAAAAGTATCAATCTGAAGGCCTCAATTCAAGCATCCCCGAATTTCAGGTGTTCTTTAACGATCACAACTCAAATGATTTCAATATGCTCTTTACCTCTCTTCCTCTCAATAGGCGATACTTTGCGGCCAGCGTACCAAGATCTTTTCATGGCCACTTATTTTCCGAAACCTCTCTCCATTTTGTGCACTCTTCATATGCACTTCAATGGCTCTCTAAGGTGCCAAAAGAGATAGTAGACAAAAACTCTCCAGCATGGAACAAAGGAAAGATCCATTGCACAAGTGCTCCAAATGAAGTGGGAGAGGCTTATTCAGCTCAATTCGCTAAGGATGTCGAGTCATTTTTATATGCTAGAGCTCAAGAGCTAGTTTCTAGAGGGCTTCTTGCACTTGTCATGCCAAGTCTCCCAAATGGAACCCCTCTTTCTCAGTCATCTTTTGGTATAAAATTTGACCTTTTGGGATCCTGCCTTATGGATATGGCCAAGATGGTAAGTCATGATCAACTGCATTATTATTATTATTATTATTATTATTATTATTATTATTATTATTATTATTTACTAAAACTCATGTTTATGATCCATTTTATCTAACAATTTCAATCACCTGATTTGTCCAATTTAAGACTTGATATACTGGATTGATCAGAATGTGCCCCAATTTGATGTTAAACATGGTTTATATACAAGTTCCCATACGAGTTTTTCACAATTTTTATTTTCAATATGTGAAGAAGAGCTTACTTTTAATTGATTCCCTTTAAATGTAACTTACACCACATTTTCACCTAACTCCAAAATGGTTAATGTTCTTCCAGGGATTAATCAGTGAAACTAAAGTGGACTCCTTCAACTTGCCTATGTACTTTGCATCTCCCCAGGAGTTAGAAGTGTTGGTAGAAAGAAATGGATGTTTCATCATTAAGAAACTTAATCTAGCGGATCCCTTAATGAAGCAAAATGCACAATCGTGTACGATGCAGATAAAAGCTGGTATGGAGGGAATCATTGGGTAACACTTTGGAACTGAGATCATAGATGAGTTAGTCAACCGATTCTCTGCTAAACTGGTGGGGTCCTTGGTGCCGATCGATTCGGACAATGAGAAAGACAAACAACTATTTGTCATTCTCAAGCACAAATGACATGATTAGAAGTTGCTCTTTCCCTTCTCATCCAGCTTTCATTATCTGTAGTTTTCTATAGGGTAGTTCCTTGAAGTACTAGAATAAATCTATAATCGGAGTATTAAAGACAATAATGAAATCCTTAGTATAGTCAGATTCAACTATTTCATTACTTTCTTTTTCTTTTTTATGATTAGGAATATATCTATTGATGATCAGAAAATAACATTGAAATGATATGTTAAATAGAGTAGATCACATTTGCATTGACAATGGAAAAAAAAAAATCACTTTGTTCCGAACATTTTAGTCGTATTTTAATGTAACAGTACTGACCATGAACTTGGATTGGTTAAGTCAATGTCCGAACAAAGGATCATGTTTGGCAATTAGGGTATGCGTAAACCATATGAAGTTTGGATACTCTCTAATCCATGAGATGGTCTGATATATGACAGTCCATGTCGATGCTCTTGATTAATGCCGTTTGTTTTTGTGATTCACAAAGAATTCGCCAACCATAGTCCCTTTGCAAGCTCTAATTTAAGATGTTTATGGATATATCCTAACTCAAAAAATTTATTTTAGGATAACCCAAATTAATGTTCAACTATACGGCATAACCCAGTGTGACCAGTGGACAAATGGGGTTTATTGAGTCACCCCAGTCAATATATAGTAGTAGAGCTTACAAACAAGGTGCAATCCATTCCAATTCTACTCCAAGTTTCCAGTCTGAAACTGGTTTCAAAGTTATCCAGTCTTTGGTAAGTGACATCTTAGCATCTTCTTACTTTGAGCAAAACCTTGAATCCACAAAGTAGTACTCAAAAAAGGAAAACAAAATTCAATTGATAATACACTAAAGAATTTTATTTTTTTTACAACAATGGCATAAATATGTTGAAGCATGCATCAGGGTTTTGACATAATGGAGGTCTTATGTTAAGTTTCAAAAGCAAAGAGGAGAAAATGAGGTTAGATCTAAATGCTTCTAACTTAAATGAACCATGATATCAATGGTACACATTTTTTTAATCAACTGACTCGGATCAAAACTTAAAACAAATGTCTTATCTTAGATACTTAATTAATAACTCAATATTTATCTTAATATACTTAAATATATATAATAGATACTTGAGTGAATATTTATATATATTATAATATTAAACAAGTCGAGTACATGCATGTTCGAGCTCCCAACGAGCTCAAAAATCAAGCAAGAACTTAATTTTTTTTTTAGATAAACAAGGTTAAACGAGCTCAAGCTATATTCATGAGGAGCTTGATTTGTTTACCAGCGCTAATGTTGTGCCCCAAAATCTCACCTTAGTCTAATTAATGGGAGGCACTGCTTGTACATCCTTAACTTAAGCATATGAGGCATGATAAATTTAGAATCTCAAATTTTCCTTTAATAACACATCAATAATAAGATTCTCAAAAGAATTGAACTATCAATTTTGTAACCAACTTAAAACCTTAACCTATTCGATCATCCAACATGATCTTAACATCAAGTTTATAACCTAAGCAACATCAATCAATATAATAATGGTCTAGTGCTTATTACAATCTTCCAATAAAACAAGAGTCTCATAATAAGGGATACAGTCAAGATCGATCCTTTGCTCCCTCCTCAAGGAGGTCACCTTCTTCCTCTTGATAATCCTCCTTGACCCACGGCTCCAGGGGTGGAGCCAGGAATTTTTCATTGCAGGGGGGGCGCAAAATACATGTGTAAAATTTTTTTTTGATTTGAGGGTTCTTTTTTTTGGGGTAGTTTTAGTTTTTTTATTTTGAGAATTTTTTTCCTGGTAATGCCTTTGAGGTCGCCATGTGTCCCTAGTAATACCCCTTGATTGTGGTTAAGATTCACTCACCTATCCTTGGTTTTTAAAAAAAATATCAAATTTATTTTCGAACCCGAGTTTAATATTCACTAACTCCTAAGGTTAGAATTATTTAAATATTTTTTTCTAAAAACCAAGGATAAGTAGGTGAACCCTGAGATTGGGTGAATTTTAACCATAGTTAAGGGGTGTCAGTAGGCACATGTGGCAAAATAAGGGGACTCCATTGGGGGGCCCACTATATATATGAATTAAAAATTGGGGGGGGGGCAAGTATACTAAAAAAAAAAAATTAGGGGCCCACTATTCATACTACAACAATAAGGATTTACAAAAAAATTTGGGGGGCCATGCCCTGGTTCCGTCCCTACAAGGCTCGATGGTTCGCTTCTACTCTAAACCTATCGACAATAACAGTTAGACTAAGCAACGAAAAAGTTCAGTGGATATAAAATTTAACTAACAAATACGATAACACATGTACATAAGCAGAATTATCATACATAGCATAATTACATGATCAGAGTGTGGAAAACATGTGATCATACCATATCATCACCTTGACTCGTGTACTTGTGAGACTCTTGAACTTGTAGTCATGAATTAGATGCATGCTTGTATCCATGAGGTACATATCAATGCTTTGCAACATGATAATATCCATGACATATTATACAAACTTATAACGTGCTAGTAACCATAAGATAGTACCCAAACTTGTAACGTGCTAGTGTTCATGAGATGTTTGTACTCGTGAGACTTGTAAATTTACCATGGATGTGCCTTTGTGCATAAGTGTCGTGATTAACATTCATTTAGGTTATCTTTTAGATTCCAGTCTCCCACCATGGAAACTCGACCAAAGTATCATATTCCACGCGGTTGGAAAATTCCCGATCTGAAAGACCTTCCTCTAATTAGTGGCCTATCCGAATTTCAATCACCATATATGTTATATACACATAATTTATCATGAAGATCATACCTATCATACATACAAAATTCAACAACATGATTTGTAAGTAAAATCCCATCTTCCTTTGCATACCCATTCACATAGCCTTCATGCATAAATATCCTTCCACTGTCATGCAAAACCCATCATCTATTCATTATTCACATTCAAACCCCAACACTTTACCAATTTCATCTACATAGTTTCCCATCCTCCATTTTGTACACGAAGAGGGTTAAACATCAAGTAATAACACCATGACAACCAAGATCACACTTATTGAAACCACATTTGCATTGAAAACCCTATTTCATGTATAGAACTTGAAAATCCATGTATCATCATGTAAATCAAAATCTTGTATGAACATGCAAAAACCATAATTGAGTTAGGTTTGGTAGTATATCGACATTCGGGATTGTTTCCCAACAATCCTACGCTTGAGAATCAGCGGCTTTTGGGGTGATTTTCAAGTTTTTCCTTCATTCTCCAAGCAAATCCTTAGAAAACACTAGGTTTTCCCTTATAATTTTCTATATTAGGTTACAATCCTTTAAAGGTTCTAAACCCCTCGAAATAGAAGGTCTATTTATAGTAGTAGAGGTTTAAACCCTAAAAATTCGTGGAAAATGACATTTCTGTAATATTTTTGCATTGATTGTTCGAACAAACCTCAAAAATCGTTCGAATGCGCATCGAACGGTTCGAATGGCCTAGGAGTCCGTTGAACAGAATATAGTCCGTTCGAACGCCCTGCCCTATTTTTCCTCATTTTTCACTTTTTTCTTCATTTGATTCGTCATTTATATATTTTAAACACTCCTTAAATATTAGTTAACATCAAACACACAATGCATATTTAATTTAACCATTTACCCTCATTAATTAAGATAATGAGATAAATGTAAATTTGGGTCTCTTCAACTAATGTTAGCTACGTGAAAAGCATGTCAAACAATCTGGTGACACGTGTCCTAAAATATAACAAATTAGAGGGGGCAAGATGCCGCTCCTTGCTCCACCGAGCAAGGTGCGGATTATCCCTCTTTTTCCATATAAATAGCCAGTGTGAAAGGGGGACTGAGACTTACAAAATCGTTATATTTTTTATTTTTTATATTATATATTAATTTTTATTTTAATATTACTATAATTTACTATATAATTAATAAAACAATCAATTTTACAGGTACCTAATTGAATTGTGCTTGGGTTTGCCTTTTTAACCTATATACTGGCTGGCTTCCCATTGAGGGCATGAGCGGAGCAGGGCAGCTACTCCAAACTTTTGAAAAAAATATATATATGTAGCAACTAGAAGGAAACAAAAAGTGGTTGGGCTTAATCCAACACCTGTTGTTCATTAAATGGGTATGTCTACTTTAGGCAACCAATTATAATAGCATTTTGTGCTTTCAACAAGCATAAATTAGTCTGGTTCGCTGAATATTATTCAATCAAATTTCTAATAATAAGTTTCATGATACTCGACTTGAGGCTTGCATTATTGATATGCAATATAATTGTGAATTTTCATAAGTAAAAGAAATTAGCGGCCTTGCCTAAAATATGATCGAGATGAAGAAAACATATTATATCCACCGGTTTACTTACTTGTAACACTCCCAATAATCCTACCAGTTGCCACAACCATTGTTGACAGGGTAATTATGATATATATGAAGATCGTAAAGTATCGATTGTGGGATTGAGTGAGAGATAAATGGATGAATAATTGCTTGGTCATGTACCTCGAGAAAGACATATTTCATAGCATCGACAATCATGTGATCATGCAACGTTTCCAAAATATAAAAATTTGTCGAGAACAATTATAAAAAAAAAAATCTCTATTGTAATTAATAAAAGAATTTTCAGTAGAAGCAATGTTAATCAAAGTATTTAAATTTTAGTATACATTTTTAAATTAAAATTTTCTTTTCTTTTGTTATTTCCTCGCCCCACCCCTAGTTGAGGGTATTCTTAATTACCATTATCACCAGCAAGATTTGATCACTTGGAAGTTTTTATCAATGATCCATCTTTATATGGCATGAAATCAAATAAAATTATGTGTTTTAATGAGGTGAAATATCAAAATCAAATTACTACCATGTATGTGTGTTTTCGAGAGGTGATAGGGAAATATCAAATCTTCCTCGGTTGTTGGTAACGAATTAGGAAGCTGACGAAAAAAAAAGCAAAATTTCTACCTGGTGTGAAAACACTTTTCTTACCAAATGAAGAAAAATGTATGAACCCGGCCACTCATAATTTTCCATATAGGTGGGTCAATTGGTGAATGGTGTGCCTATTTATAGTCATCAAGAACCCACTTATCATCCCCACCACCCAGAATTACAGTTTTTTTCTCTACTTAAACTAGAAAGAGATCCTGTTCATGACATTCCATCAATCTCTTGCAGGCAAGACCAAAACAGGATTAGTGATGGATTGTTATGAACAAGGATCCTTTTCTAGTAAGTGTTTCTTCACGAGACCTGGAATTCCTTCATGGTAATATTGTTCTTGAAACATCACCAATTGCTTCAACTAAGCAATAATCCCTTTATAAAATTGTTTTATTCAATTTATCTTGTCCATTGGATTAGTTGTTTTATACTTTTTTTTTTATTTTGTTGCAGGTTTTGGAGTTTTCTCATCACATCATACCAATTGCCATAAAAAAAAAAACCTCATGTATCAAATAGATTCTAGGCATGAATAATTATATGGCTGAAGATTCAGCTCATTTTGCCCTGGCCTTAATGTTGTATTTCAAATATTTGTGAGTTGGTAGAACGATTCTTGTTTTGCTCCTCTATTAATGTATCAAAAGTGATGTTATTGAAGTTAATATCTTTTTTTTGTCAAATTTAAACAATATTATATTTTCTTTTTCCATTTTTTTCCTCTGTAAGAAATATGATTATATTCAATACTAATCAAACAGTGAATTACAGTTAATTATAAGACTCCAATTAGTCTCTTTTTTTCTTCTTCTAATTACTTCAATTTTTTACTTCTCATAGTTTATGTTGCTATGGGGTCTAATTTCTCGAATTCTAAATCTCAAACCAGAACGATACTGATCGAAGAAGTGAAGATATAACTCCACTTTTCCCATGAAAAAAAAGGGGTCTACAGGGGTACTTGTTTCCAATCCCAGTTAGTAGGACATGGGTCCAAGGCTATGGATACAAAAAATTCAATTTTGGTATTTAATGTCCTTAATTCTTATAAATTCCAGTTCCTAGAGTTGAATAGGGTGAAACTGAGATATATACCTAACTAGTAAATACCCCGTGCAATGCACGGGAAACATGTTCCTGATCACTATCAACCGTTGAATAATTCTAATACGCATGATCTAGTGCATAACCCATCATTATTATCAAATATGTTTAAATTCCTCTATTATGGATCATTTGATCAATATATAATTGATCGAACGGTTGTTGACCTGATACATCTCCATGTACACTCATAAGCAACAAGTAGATGGTGAGTCACCATATCTATATCTATACCTAGGAGATTAAGGAGAATGCCAAGGATAATTTGTTAGTTAATGAGATTAAGAAATCACCATATTCTTCTTTCAAGGCTTGGGGATGGTCCTAACTAAGTAACCAGAGCGGTGTGGTTAAGTATTTTTTTAAAAAAATTTCTAAGATTGTGAGCGCTATATTTTTCCTTGCCACGGTTGTGCTTTGCTTAGTAGGCTTACTTTTGTTTTTGATAACACAACACAATTGGCCTCATTGTGTTGATTTCACAAACACCCACCTTGTTGTCTTAGTGGCCCATTGTATAAATCTTCAGATGGGTAAGCTAGAATTAAATTCACTCACAAAATAAAAGACATATGCATACAATACCCAAGTTTTGGGTTTAAGAAACAAAAACAAAACAAACCCGTCGCATATTTCTTAATTTTATCACGACCCAATGTAAGAGAATTAATCCCACATCGACTAAATAGAGAAATAGTTGTAGCCTTATATACATGTAAGGCCTCTCCACTCATTGCCAATTGGTTTTGAGTTGGACGCTTTCACATGGTATCAGAGCCCAAAAGGCCCAACGGCCAAACTATGCTCACTCACAATGACAGATCCAAACAGAAAGGCTGCATGATTGACGACCCAAAAAAAGGCGCACGTGACAGACTTAGAATTAGGGCTGCACGTGAGGGGGCGTGTAAGAGAATTAATCCCACATCGACTAAATAGAGAAATAGTTGTAGCCTTATATACATGTAAGGCCTCTCCACTCATTGCCAATTGGTTTTGAGTTGGACGCTTTCACACCCAACTCCCTGTGATTATCATATGAAAAAAAACACTCAAAGAAAGATTAGAAGCAAAAACAGAGAACAGAGATGACCTTCTTAACTAGTTCTAGAATTGATAATAGTAAAAATTACCCCAAAAGAAAGAAAATTAGAAATTTACATGGGCGTTAATAGCATAACAACACAAACGTCATCTGTCAAACACCTTTCAAAGCTAGTCTGATCAACTATTTCAAATCAACTTACATTCTCAAACTCGATCGTTTGGGATTGGGTTATAAAGGAAGAGGCCTCTCTCTCTCTCTCACTACATATATGTATATATGCAACGATGACAGAAATGTTTCTATTATGCTTTAACACCACTTTTTAAGGAGAAAGCAAAGAGGATAGAAGGGGAAGGTGATTTGAGGGGGGCTTATAGAGAGGAGATGTGCATGTATTCGAAAGAGATGTCTCGCTTTGGGCTAATTGAGAGAAGCAGCGAACTCGAAACCTCAAATTTAAAGGATAGAGAGATGGGGCGTTTTGAATTTACAGGAGTGAAAGGTATACCCCTACAAATATGCCCACTTTGTCATTAATTGATATAAAAATAATTACTTAATTAAAGAGGCATTTAAAGAAAGAAGCGTTTTGAATTCATTGATCAAACGCACTACTCCTTACTTTGTCATTACAAAAATTAATTAATTATAAAAAGAAATTAATTAATTAAAGAAATAACATAGAAGCTTGGGATGAAAGAATCTAATTAAAGAAATGACAGAAAAGCTTGGGATGAAAGAATCTAATGGCTCAAAATAAGAGCGTAAGAGAGAAAGAGGTGAATCCGTAGATATCCTCTTGATCAACTGAAAGAATTTAATAGCTCAAAATAAATTAAGTTGTTACAAAGGCTTGGTTTAAGAGGAAGATTTACCTTTGAGAGAGAGGGTAGATGGGTAAACCGTAAGAATCGTGCCCCCACCCCTTCACCCTTTTAATAGTTGTAACCATCAATTAATTAATTAATTAATTGACACAAGGCAACGAAAAAATAAAAGATTAAACTAAAGGTGGGTTCCACTATTTTGCATAGGTGGCCTCACAAATGAAGAGGAAGCTTAGGTGGCTTCACAAAAGAATAACATGCTTAGGTGGCATAAGAAGGAGAATTTTCACTCTAGCATATAGTAGTAGTATAGATAAGTGGATATACGATTACCATGTGCATGAAAATAATGAAAAGGTTTTCGAATTTATATCTCTCTCATTATACTAGTTTACTTAATTTATAAATTTTATGTGCACTAGTATAAAATAAATTTTTGTATAACTAAATATTTTTATCTAAATAAATTTTTAATAAAATATTTTGTAAAATAATTTGAAATTTGTATAATAATATATTTAAATTGCAATTTACCATCATTTAAATTAATATTTTATTTACAACTGTTTTGAATGTATTAATATTTTTAATTATTTTCTACAAATTATTATTAAAATAATATTAAATTCTTGTATCAAACCAATTTCTAGGTAACATTAAATCAAATAAATATTTTAAATAATATATAATTAATTGTTGATTCTTTTTAATTAGTTCATTGAAACAATAGTATTTTATCATACTAGCAAACACCCCGTGCTATGCATGGGATAAGAAAATAAAGCAATATGATAATTTTATTTCATATTAAGCAAATTAAGTTTAATGATATAATTTGATTTAGTTATTACAATGCAGGCTTTCTTCCAAAAATAAAAGCAAGATTAAGGGGAAAATTTGAATCCAAAGAAAAATACAAATAAGAGAGTGATTCCAAACATCTGCCTGACAGGCTCATCTCTAAATGGTAAGATATGAACACAAACATGTCCTTGTCTATATAATTATTGGAATTTGGGGATTATCTCAAAACTACCCTTAATATGATCTAAGTTAACAACTTTAGCATAATAAAATGTATGCATAGAAGTTCCAATGGAATGATAAATAACAAATTTCAATTTGTTACAATAAGTGAGGACCAATCTTCCACCATAAGTGTTTGCCTCCATCCAGCCTCTGATCATAAACGAACTTTGTTATGTTAAAACGTCTAGAGAACCGTCTCAGCTTGGAATACAATAGATGCGACCATTCCCATCATGAAAAAGTGTGACTTCTCTTTCCTGAGATATGAAGACACCAGCTGAGTGGGACAATGCACTTCACAGCTCTCGGCAATAGTACCACTAATATAATTATAAGTAGTGCAACACGCCAAGAACACCTGCAAAGCTAACTTATCAAAGTAGAAAACAATGTTTTAATACAATCCAAGTGCAAAACATAGAACATAAACAGCATTGCAGTAGCTTTTATGGTTTCAGGCGATTGTAAGGTTAAATTTCTATATTTTGCAAGAGACTTGATACTTGACACAGCAAAAGAGCTTTACATGATGCAAATGACCACTTCAGATGAATTAGATATGGTAAAACTTGTGCAATCAACTTTTGGTTTTGGACACAACATCCAACCAGGATTAATACTTAAAATTAGATCTGTAAAAATTCTAGGAATCCCTTGATTTCTAGCCATGCATCATGTTCATTGTAATACTAACCAACAGTTTCATAGGAGGATTAGTAACCATGTATCACTAACTTTTAGGAAATTCTCTCAGTGGAATTGGAATCTACTATCGTGTATCACTGATTGAAATTTCAGGAAACCAAGATCAACACGGTTAGAATACATAATTTAGATTTAGATTGCAAACATCATCCAGATCAATACTCTCAAATTCCAATTCAAACAGCCTCTACCTTTAATTATCACCTGATTAGGATTGGATCTACATTGCCATCAACATGTCATTCGAAGGACTAAAACTGCATGTTCCATATGTTAATATGTACAACAGGCTCATCTAGAGGCGTTTTAGTATCAGTATCAGACTGCCAATGAATCTCTTCTAACCTTAGTTTCCATTGTTGCTTACTGTATCCATTTGGAATAACTTCATTGATGCATTTTTAAAAATTCTGATATAAGTTGCTACTGAAAATACTAATGAGCCTGCTAAGCCTACCAAAAATACGGCAATTAGATTTCATTTCAATCTTAAACATAGTACATATTACAATGTGCTATCAGTGCAAATAATGCAGATATAACACAAGGGCAAAGAGGCCTTTTAGCAGATAAGACTTCATTTGCTTTCACTTCACTATCTTGACCAAAACCTTTAGTTATCCCTCTCCTGGATTTCTTGGACCTGATCTCTGTCAATTCTGATATAAGAAAAAGGGTCTTTTAGCAGTAGTGACTGGTTTTGTTGTTCTTGTACCCTTGGTAAATCTTTTAGATGGGTCAGTTTGCCTAACCTTATTAAACTCAGTTGGCAATATTACCTTCTTCTCAAATGAAGAAGGAATCAGACCCTCTTAGCAATCAGCAGGAAATTTCACATGACCCACTTATAATATGAGCGACTGGATGTGTCAGATAATTTTTCAAATGCCATCACAATCAACAAGAAATTTTTCTGGGCAATAACAAAATGGAGAAATAGACTACATAAGTTTTTTTTGGATCAGTAACACGAATATACAACAATATTTTGAAATTACTGAAATTCTTTTGCAGTAGAAAGCCAATATATCTGGAATTGTTATAAAAGAGTATTGTTGATATGTTCTGCCACTAAAAAATTTATTTAAGAAAACATTGGTAGAAGAACCAGATATCCTTTGGCCTCTTATCATATGAAGTTTTCCTTTCCTAATAATGAATTAGTAGAAGAAAGCGCACCAATTGATTACCAATACATTTATATCATCACCATAGATTCCCATAACAGAGGGGTCTGAACCTTTTAACATGTAGAAATTGTCTGTAAATTAACTGTGCACAAACAGAAAGAACGAACAATATCTATAGCCTGTGATTACTAATCTAGAAAAATGAAAAGCACAGATTTGTTTAAAGTTCAAGAATTAAAATGAGATATCTATCTTGAATTAATTGAAAATAAAGTCAAAAATTTAGATTGATTTTGGTGATATTACCATATCTCGTGGACCTTTAGAGGATAGGATTAAGAACTCAAATCTAGGTTTATTCTTATAATTTGTATCTGAATATGCTATAACAGGCTTATAGACCTCTAGAAACTTTGAAAGTAGAGGAAAAACCTCTAAACAAACAAGTAGCACGGGATAACTTATTTTCTGGGTCTAAAACTTTAGAGCATATTCTTTAGAGTTTATTTTTAAGAGCTTATTATATGTGAATAGAGTTTCCAAACACACCCTAAGAAGACGGGTCACTTGCCGTCAATCAAATATATGAAGATGAAAAATAAAATAAGAAGAAGAATGAGCACTTACCATGTTGGAGCAATGGATGCATCACCAAGGATGCAGAGACGGAAGAGAGAGAGTAGGAAGAATGAGTACTTACCATCTCATCTCATATCTCCTTCCCTCCCTATTGTCTCCTTCAGCTCTTTCTTTTCCTCCAATGATTTCCTTTACTATGTTTGGTTGCCGAGAAAATAGGTAAAAACCTGGAAGAGAAGAAAATTTTGAATTTCTAATACAATTCTTAGTTGAGTCTTGTCCAATTTTCTTTTCTTTTCCGTGTTTTCATTTATTTTCTTGGCAACCAAACATAGGGGTAATATCTTTTCTCATCAACTATACCAACCACATCTAATAACAGCATCTGCAGTTTCTCGTAAAATGGTAAGAACCTTAAGTTTTTATTTGCTCAATCTCTCTATTTGATGGTGTATTTTCCTCTTCGACGTGGAATAAATTGTGATTTCTGATAAAGTCTGCACGAAATTGGAATAGTATATATTTGCATTTAGTCTTTTTTTTTTCTTGTTTTATTTAGAAAAGAAGAGAGTGATGGGAAAGAAAGTGACCATGGCATTGCTCTTTTCCCTAGTAATTAACGACCCACAGAAAAAGATGGATCTTAAATTATATTTTCATTTTTTTGGTTGAAATGATATCATGTAACTAACACGCACACTCTCTATTTTATCAAACATGATGTGATACCTTTCATATTTTATCACAGCTTTTTGAATCATAATTGTATTGAACCCCAATAAATGAGCTGTTTCTTGTTTTCCTTTTTTGAAGCAAATATTTGTTTATGAAGTGGTAACTTTTCCCAGTAAAATGGTGCGCCTTCACAAAGAGGTGGTGAATGAATCTACAAACATCCAATGGGGTGCTGCTACAATAGAAATTAAATTTACTCTATTTTTATTGGGTTTGTTAGATATGATAGCATACTTCATCTTAAAATGACATACAATAAAAAACATTTTCCTTTTTTAGACCTAACTTTTAAAAAATTGGACTAAAATGATACCTATTGTCTAGTTCTACTAGAGGTCAAGTTAGGTGATTTCTTTGAAAATTACAATATTACCTTTTCAACCAATAATCCTTTATCTCTATTCAACAGCAATATACCTGAATCCTAACCTTTTAATTCAAGGTTAAGATTAGAATTGGCTTGCTTAATTTGTCATTTTCCAGAGTCTGATTTCTTCAAAAATTACAATATTACCTTTTCAACCAATAATCCTTTATTTCTATTCAACAGCAATATTCCTAAATCCTAACCTTTTAATTCAAGGTTAAGATTAGAATTGACTTGGCTTATTTTGTCATTTTCCAAAGTCTGATTTCTTCAAAAATTACAATATTACCTTTTCAACCAATAATCCTTTATTTCTATTCAACAACAATATACTCCTGAATCCTAACCTTTTAATTCAAGGTTATGGGGCATTTGGATTGGATTTTTTTGGCCAAAAATCAATTTTGGTAAAATTGATTATGTAGAAACTAATGGTCAAATAATCATTTTTTCAAGTAATAGTGTTAGGAGAATACGTAGGAGAGTCTCTCAACTTCGTATTCTCCAAACACTATTATTTGAAAAAATAATTATTTGATCATGAATTTCTACACAATCAATTTTATCAGAATTGATTTTTGGCCAAAAAAAACCAATCCAAACACCACCTTAACATTAGAATTGGCTTGGCTTATTTTATCATTTTCCAAAGTCACATCGGCTCTCATTTTGACCCTTAATTCTTTGAATTAAATGGTTAATATTTGAGAGTACAGAAATGGTAACCTTCCTGGTAAAATGGTGTGCCTTGCAGCCAGCTGAACACTGTAAGGTAATGGACCTTGATAAAGGGCTCTTCTCAAGGAATAAAATCAGCTGTCTAGAAATGCTGTTTATATCAATGAATGCATGTTCAACCATCCATGTAATATAAAACCTATAAGGTCTCAGTCCCACATTGGTTGTGTAACTGAGCTCTCATACCCTTATAAGTTCCATCACACCTCAAACTGTTGATACTCGTTTTGAGGAGTGTTTGGGTGAAGCTTATTTGGGTTGAGGGTTGTTGTGGTGTGTGTGGGGTCTTCCTTCTCATGACTGTAGCTTCGCCTTGTGGTGTTGTTACCTTAACCAAAAAAAAATATGACTTCTTTGAGAAAATAGGACATCATTTTTACCAAAATTTTCACATTTTCCACAACATATAAAGTGATTATGGGTTTTCCATCTGTTTTTGCAAGTATGGTTTTTTCTGCAGCCTCACATTGCCTTCCTGCTCATCCTTACCCTTGTATACTTGATTAATATTATATCTTCAGACCTAATTTTTTCGGCTTGACTGAGAAAACAAGATTGTAATAAGATAAACCAGTGGTTGAGGCTCCCATTAAATACAAAGGGTAACTACATTCTTTACACGACCCAAAAGTATTCTATTCTGTGGGCATCCCAAGAAATACAAAGCTCAGGTGCCCCCATCAACATTATATCTTCTAGGGGTGTAGTGTGTACTCTTCCACCTAAATGAAGAAAAAAAATAGATAATAAATGAAGTGCTGAAATTACAAGCTTTCTCCCCTCCATCCCAAAAGCCCAACAAAGGAGCTTCCCATCTCCTCTAAGAGCAATATCATCTGCTGACACGCGTAACAACATACCGTCCTTTCTCTAGATCGTAGATAGTCTTCAGTTGGGGCTTCCGCCACTTCGATACAAACCATGCTGTACAAATCAATATGGCGGAGATGATGGAGACAGTGAGCAATGTGGATGAGTCATCATTAATGAAGGTAGCAATCCAGTCAGGGTGTTCTACGTCTGAGTCAGCTGTATTCTGCAAGATAAAAGCTCCCAACGCCCAATCAAGTGGGGTATCCCCCACTTGATTTGCAAATTTAATCCTGTTCAACAGTAATTATAATCAGTAGGTTGATCACAATACAAAGAAAGATATGGCAAACAAAAGTTCATGACATTCTTCATGCAAAATTTCAAGGTCTTGTTGATTTAACCAAAGCCCACCTCCTCTATATATAGAAGTTTTGCATATAAAAAATTCTAGCTGATATGGACTTAGATCGATCAGTTGAGAACTACTATGTAACTACCAAATAAGTACACTACTTACAGGTATAATTCAAATCTTGAAGAACTGGTATACATAAAATAGACCACCATATCTATAATTAGCAAAGGAGGATCTTCAACAATGTGGAGGAAACCAAAGTCGTAATACCTTTCATCATCCAAAGCAATTCCAAGACTGTCATGCAATAGGGCCACAATATATGCTGAAGAGAAGCAATACTGCAGCAAATCATCCTCGTCAAGAGAGTGGTATTTCCTTTTTAACTTTGACCAATCTTCTTCACAAAATTGTTGTCCAGCCAACATCAGATCAGAAAGAAATGCCGTGGGGCCCAACCCAAAAAACTAATCAAACATAAGGGAAAAAAAAGGGGGGCCTTAGAAAGCATATAACTAAAGCATCTAAAGCATGCTTCCATATTGTTCCAATAGGAAGTCTGCTATTTAGAAAGCATCAGAGAAAATCAAAAAATTTCCAACTAAGAGAGCATATGGAAATTATGACTAGCAGGGAACTAATAATCCATAGAAACTTTGACCTCTCGAAGAAAAGTAAAAATAAAACCTTCGATGTATAAAAGAAATTTTCTGTGGCCAAGACCTTTCCCCGCAGCTTAGGTATGAAGGTTGATCCTACATGGCAGTGCTTATAGGAGCATTTCTCTGCATCTCAGACAGAATAGGGTCACCATCAATTTTGACTAGAAAGAAATACAAACTCTGAGATCAACACAAGTAATGGAATAGTACAAGATTTCCAAAAGTGATGGCAACCTTTTCCTTTCTGTAACAGCATCAGTGCAGCAGACCTGCACTCTGAAAAGTTTCCCCGAGCATGAAGAGTGGAAAGGTACTTGTTGTTCTTATCCAAAGAACCAGGGGTTAGACTCAATGAATCTACAACATGTGAATAACCTCTAGGAGTACAAGGGTCCATATA
This sequence comes from Tetracentron sinense, assembly GCA_015143295.1. NCBI lineage: Eukaryota > Viridiplantae > Streptophyta > Magnoliopsida > Trochodendrales > Trochodendraceae > Tetracentron > Tetracentron sinense. The sequence goes on from CM026573.1 coordinate 9,297,571, forward strand.
TATTCCCCTCTGATGAGATTCTGCACCTGCATAATGGAATCAACCCCTTTTTTACTACAAGAGTCTAAAATGAGAAATTTGCAATGGTCGGTAGATTTTTCCCGACGATCTACTCAAGCTGACAAAGCACTTTTTAGAGCCATTTAGTTTTTTATTTTCAAGTCTGGAAAAATTTATAAAATAGTAGAATGTTTTTTCCTAATAGAATCTAACAAAAAGAAGAGAAATCAGAGAAAGATTATGCTTGCATTACAAGAAAAACTCCACAAGGATGACCCATGCTTTAATGATTGATATGAGTTCAAATTTATTAGTCTCCACCGCAATTTCTTTGTCACTAAGCTTTCAACATTCAGTTGGCCCTATGCACTTCTAGATTATCTCATATCTTCTGTAAAGGAGTTTAGATGTTCTAAGATCCATTAATATACAAAGCCATTCAATTCCAAACACAAATTCATATTCACCCACAGTAAAATAGCCTTTTACATTATTTAGAAGCATCTTAACAATTATCTTGTTTGATCATTGTCCCATAAAGATACTCAAAGCAGGCAAAAGGAACAAGTTACTTCCTGTGCTTGTCAGATGTTTAAGATTTTTATTAGCGACAGTACACAATCCGATAAAAATGAATTGCCAAAAGCATGACCACAATGTGATCCTGCCTAGCAAGATTAACTACCTCCATTTTCCAAAGGCGTGTTAAATAGAGAACATGTCATTATGTTGCATACATGGAGAATAAAGTGATTGTGGTTTAAACCAATCGAACTTCATTCCCAAATGTTTAAAATCATTAACCTGCTTTGTTTATTTGATTCTGTTGTCAGATAGATACCAATATTATCTTCACATATAATACGCGTTCAGAGTTTTTCCAGCTTCACTGGAGATCTTACAGCAATTACTGAGGTAGTACTCATTACGTGTCAACGAAAGCTCCTTTAAAACTGTGCTTTGTAATTGTGGTAGTATAGTAGGTCTTCACATATAATACGAATTCAGAGTTTTTCCAGCTTCACTGCAGATCTTACAGCAATTACTGAGGTACTACTCATTATGTGTCAACGAAAGTTCCTTTAAAACTGTGCTTTGTAATTGTGTGAGTTGTAGGTCAAGTTCTGCAGACTGAAATAACTGCAAGGACTACTTGATGCAGCCCAAAGAATGGAGCCAACATGCACTGATGCATTAAGCTCTGAAGAGGTTAGAAGCATGGAATCACATTCTTCGAATTTTATAAGACTTGGGGTAACTGCACAAGTACAGTGCATTGGAAATCGTATTAGTGGGTTTCCAATGAATAAAACATGTAAAAATGAAATTGATTGGATGGGAAAGGCTGGTTAAGTGGAATTTCGAGCATTTGTCTAATAACCCTCCTTGGTGGACTAGGACTCGTCAAGGTTCAATATAAAACACCGCCTAGCACCTCATGGGAGGAAATCTATTGTTTTGAGAATGTCTTAGCCTAGTTCTTTGTAAGAGTTGAGTGATTCCTCTTTTTTTTAATCAGTAAAGCAAAGATATATCATAGATAAAATGAGTTTACAAAGTAGTAAACTAAGAGAAATAAGATAAAGAAAAAGAGTAAAATAACACGCGAGTGTGGCAACTAGTTGGCCTCAAGGTAACAGAGAATCCCTCACTGCTTGACTAACCGTGCTAGTCGAGCTCCAATCCACTAGTGAACGCCTCACCTCAGGCACCTAAGGCTACCGCCTCAAGCGTCCATGCGGTCTATCGCCTCAAGTCACCTTGACAACCATGCTCGGCACTTTATAAGTTTGGAGACTTTAAGTGTCTAGTTTTGCAAGTCTCTTTTGTTTTTTTGAATTTTCAGTTCAAGATTCAATAAATCAATATTCCTACCATCATGAGACTTCAAGTCCCTCCATTTTTTGTGAGAATTAAAATCTCTCATTTTAAGGCTTTTAAAGTCTCATGAGTATTACAAAAGAACAAAATATACTTATTAATTGGGCTCTTAAAATCTTCAAATTTGTAAAGTGCCAAGCTTTGTAAGTCTCAGCAAAAGAACGGACCGACCCATATTGTGCTACAGACAAAAATATCAAGGTGCAAATCCACATAATGAAGTAACACAAATCATCCCAGGGAGGATCAGATCCAAATATGCTCTTAGAAGCTATCAAGAATTAAATACCTTCCCCAAAAAAAAAAGAGTTAGCATAAATATGTACTTTCTAACAGAATTAGTTTGATGAACCAACTACTAAGTTCCACAAAGGTTGAGTATCTATATTTGTTTCTTCAAGATACGCAAAATGTAAAGAACTTTTGGTGCAAGGAAATATATAACTCTTACCAAATTTCTGGTCTCTCGAAATGAGCAATTCCCGCAATGAGTCATATGCAACATTCTGCAAAAGGACAAGAGCTATGAACTCATATTTGAGCACCTCAAAGGAAATTTATGATGCCATATTTGGACGCATCCCACAAAATATCAAAGATTATTGTAATTAGAAGTACCTGACTTACATAGTGAAATTCAAAATGAAACAAGAACAAAACTAGTTGAATGGCTAAAAGAGTAAGTCAAGAGAAAAGACACTATTACCATGCTAATAGTAAGAGCATATAATTTGTGACATTCTAATCATAGTCTCTTCACAATTGCTTACTTTTAGAAGTCAAAAGACTTGTACACCTAAGGGTCATGACATCCACACGTACTACCTAACTACAAACATAGCTGTGCCAAACAAGCAGAACATATGCAGAGAGGTGGGACATACCAGCACTAGGCTTATTCTTAACTTTAATTCCTCGTATACGATATAGTTCTGCTATTCCTTTCTTTGGGGGGGTATGAGAACATAAATGTTGATGCAAAATCCCATGCTCTCACTAGTCGTTCGAGTGTGTGGTGTTAGTGGGAGCGTCTTAGTGTCTTCTTACCACAAGAAATCCATGATAAAATATATGATTCTCCTTCTCGAAACTCAACTCTTTTCCACTCACTGCCGCAGGACAGACATCCCCTGCCTTTGCCCTTGCTAGGCCCACCATTGCTAGGATTATTCTTAACTTTAATACATTGCATGTCTTCCGACAAAGTATTTTGCTTAAGTTTTGAACTGGCAGATTTTTTGTTTCTCGAGATAAATTAGGAAAAGAATAGAAAAAACATGGAATATTTCAGTGAAACTTCATAATGTTAAATACACATAAATACACCTTAGGTATAAAAAAAAAAGATAACCAACAAATGACAATTCACATGCATACACTAGGGAGACCAACACTCATATCCATAAATGCTGATTATCAAGACTGTAAGCACCCTATTTTTGCACCCCCTATTCCTCTTCCCACTTCTTCAAATGCTCCAAGGTTTACCCAAGGCCCAAGCCCATTTGGCCAAACTTGTACCCAGACAACTCAATCAAACCCAATTACCTAATTTTATTACCCAACCCAAGTAGTCAAGCCCAAATACCCAATCACCCAATTGCCTAAGTCAAAGCCTATTTCTATAGCCCAAGCCCAAATGTCATAGTCAAAGTCCAATAATCATAACCCATGACCCATCTACTAATAACCCATGATCCATAAGACCTAATCCACATATCCATATCCACCTACCCTATATCCTACAACCCATACCCATATAACCCATAGTTCACTCAACCCACCAACTCTCTTACACCTCTCTTACACCAACCCATACTCATATAACTCATAGTTCACTCAACCCACCAACTCTCTTACACCTCTCTTACATCCTATATCCTAGAACCCATACCCATATAACTCATAGTTCACTCAACCCACCAACTCTCTTACACCTCTCTTACACCCCTTACAATACTCAACCATCAACTCTCTTACACTCCTTACAACACTCAATCTATCAACTCACCTTACAACACTCAAGTCTTTACCCACTAGCTTCTTTTATCCCCCATGTAAAAGACACAACCCAACCTCTTAGTTTTCCTATAAATACCAATCCCTAGCCCCTTAGATCCATCCCTCAAGACCCCTAGAAGGTTCTCACCCACTTGTGTTTCTCTTGAGTTCGAAGAAGGGAGAAGAAACTAAGGTTTAGAGTTTGGAAAGAATTCTAAGACTAAAAGCTTAGAGTTCTTCACTAACTCTCTTCCTTTGTGGATTCTAAAACCCTACCCCTTGGAGCATTGAAGAAGAATTCTTGGAGGAGTAGGCACTTCTTCTTTCATTTTCTCTTCTTTTTTATCTTTTTTTTTATTTGGTTCTCTCTTCTTGATCTCTCATTTCTCAAGCATAGTTGGGCCTCTCTACACCAATCTAATGGTGTAGAGGGACCCCATATCAAAGGCAAGGAGATGCTCCTTTTTTATTTTCCTTTCCATGTACATATTTTCTTCTTTTTTATGTACCCACAAGTGTGGATATGGGTAGGCCCATAGAGAGTGGAAGCTAAAGCTATACCTCTCTTTTTCATTTTGTTTTCTTTTGAGATTCTAGTCCTCTTTTTAGAATTTTTTGTGAAAGCTCATCCCCTCCCTAACATTCTTTAGAGCAACATTACATCATTAATAATGGTGTAAATGAACCACCTTAAAAGGGAGAGGATGAGTTTTCATTTTCTTTCATTTCTTTATTTTTCCTTCATGTTCTATGTTGAATGGGTAGGTGATGGTTTAAGGACTTAAGATAAATGATGGTGTAAGGACTTAAAGAGGACATTCTTAAAAATGTCTCATACCAAAGACAATGGTATTTGATCTATTATCAACATCAATCCAACAAAATAGGTGTTGGTAATAGACCATTTACTATTCATAAGGCACATCCCTCTTTATGTCTTAAACTATAATCTTTTAGCCAGACTCTTGGACTAAATTTGACTTTAGTTAAGTTTGTCAAAACCTTACCTATATGAAAATTCAAAAACATGATAAAATATCAAAATACCAAAAACATGATAAAATCTCAAAACACCAAAAACATTCAAATATAACCAAAATATAAAAAACATTCAAATATCCCCAAAAATCTCAAAAAATATAAAAAATACAAAAAGACCAAAAAGAGACTTGTAGGACCTCTTTAGCTTTGGTTAGCTCATCTAACCATGGATAAATACCCTCTAACCGCAGTTAGACTTAACACTTGTGCACTTGACCTCCCCGGTCAACTAAACCATAGCCTTCTAGGCTAGACCCTTTGACCATCCTATGCACACACACACTCCCCCCTAGCCTCGGCACGGGCTCATGTGTCAGAACTACGCTCGGTCTGATCTTACCATGTGAGTACGTAGGCAACTCAACTCGGGTTCGACCCTAGCCATCTAGCTTTCTATTTTTCTTGGATTAGCACTCACTTAAAAACTTTGGACATTTTAATTAAACTTTGAGATTATAATTGGCTTAAGTTTATGAAGTAGGTAACCGTTATAAAACGGAGGTCTTGGGGTGCCTAATACCTTCCCCAAGACTTAATCGAACCGCTTACCCTAACTCTGTAAAGACCATTTGCCTTATCCAAACAAACAAATACCCGGGACCTATCCCTAAGAATGAATAGGTGGCGACTCTCAGTCAAAACATATAATTGTGAAAGTAGGTTGGAAAATCTCATGCTCACAGCTCTGGCGACTCTGCTGGGGACTAGATTCAAGCCGGAACTTAAATTTAAGCCAAATAATCTCAAAATTAATTAAAATACCTAAGTATTTAATTAAGTGTTGATTCTTTATACTTTTTGGGATGTTCCTTGTACAGTGCATTTCATGCATAGCATACTAGTGTAACAACCTAATACCTATTAGACAGGCTTATTACGCTCACGGCTGCTGGATGACTATCCTCAGTGACAGGGGCTTAACAGTCTTGGAGGTCCGTGGAACTTTGCCTGTTGGGTGACTATCCTCAGGAAACGGTTCTGAACGCTCCCGCTTACACCAATCGTCCCTTTTTAGGGAGTCGCATATACGGTGTTAAGTGATCCCTCATCCTATAGGAACACCCTGCATTACACCTGTATGCATACATATAGACTAGGCTATGGTATAGTCTATAAGCAGCCCACCTGGAGGGACATTGTAAACCCTAACTTGCTTATATCCTATACCTGTCCCCTCAATTATGGTTGACTGCCTGGACAAATTGTACCCGGATAAGCTTCCATTCAGGGGGCCTGTACTGAGCCTTTTGTTGTGCTTGTAATAAAACACACCATACCCTGCATCTCGACATAGCATATGAGGTTCAAATCTCAAGCAAATAGGTCTTCACCAGACCTACCTCTACCTTTGACCTGATAGGTCCACGGTTCCCAACAACTCGGGTTAATGCATGTCGGACTTCTGTCTGTATGCCCTATCGGATCACATATGCCTTGTCACACCCAATAAAAAAAAAAAACCAAAAAACAAAAAAAATCAAAAATAAAAAAATAAAAAATTCCTCTTGCATGACTAGGGGCATAGTCCCTATGTCAATTAGATTTTGTTAGGTCATCTACATGCTTTCTAGTCTTCCCCCACTCTTACCTATTCCGACTCTTCCTCCGTACATTTCAATCATTTCAGGAGCAGATCTTGAGTCAAGCACGTATCTAAAAAGCAAAATGGACCCTCGAGACGGCCAAGAGACTGATCCTGACACCCCAACATCACAACCACATGCCCCGAATCTTGAGGCAAGAATAGCTGAGAATTCCCAAAGCATAGAAGAGCTGAAAAATATTGTGCATGATTTTATGCGGGCCATAACACACGCTCTCCCCTCCTCAAATCCCCGATCGGCCGATGTGCCCGACCCATCACCAACCAATCCGCTACATATTATCCCTCCACCACCTGTCATCAACACCCCACTACTTGTTCAACCACCACAACTGCATACCCTCAACATCCCTCCACCTCCCAGTCATCCACCGCCAGAATTCACTTTCAACATACCACCCCCACCTGTCCAACCACAACCCATTCCCCGCATCACACCACCTATCATAAACCAATTTGAGGAGGACGAAGCCAGGGCCGGCGGAGATCCTCATACCGGGTCCGCTCATATATCTTCCAGTTCAGCTCAGATCCCTGATGCCTACAGAGAAAGAATTGAGAAGTTAGAAGAGTTGGTCAGAACAGCTCAGGGAACTCGCAAATCTAATGATTTCAGGGACATGTGCATGCACCCAGGGATTCAATTGCCCTGGGATTTTAAAATACCTGATTTTGAGAAGTACGATGGGAAGGGATGTCCCGAGATGCATTTGAGAGTCTACCGCGGAGAGTTGTTCCAATTGGAACATGATGACAAGTTGTTGGTGCAACTGTTTCAGAAAAGTTTAAAGGGTTCAGCCTTACAGTGGTTTACTAAAGTTAACCCCATCAAAGTCAGAACATGGGAGGGTCTGTGTGAGACATTCTTGGCTAAGTATTCCTATAATGTTGACCTAGTCCCGCAAAGGGTAGACCTAGAAAGGATGTCACAGAGGGACAATGAGTCTTTCATCGAATACTCTGTTCGGTGGAGAGAAATAGCCGGAAAAATGAGCACCCCTTTACCTGAGGAGGAGCAAGTGACTACTTTCCTCCGTACTCTTAAGCATCCACTTAAGACACTCCTGGCCGCACAACCGATCTCTGACTTCAGTACTATGGCCAAATGTGGTGCCCGGATTGAAGCAACAATGGATGACATAGGGGCATTCGATATGTTCCAGGGTTCGAAATGTGCATCCTCTTCCCATGCTCCCCTGCCTCCAAGAAAAGATAATAGAAGGAAAGAAAACGATGGACAAATGGTCGCGGCCATTCGGGTCCCTAACTTGCCCCAACAACCTCGGCAGCCCCAGCAGGCTCGACAGCCTCAGCAAGCTCAACAGAACCAGGAAAAACTCCTCTCTCACCAGATGACATTTGAACAAAGGAAAAATCGGGCGTTCACACCGATCCCGTATTCTTTGTCGGCACTCCTCCCATTTCTGTTGGGCAAGAAGCTTATTACACTGAAGGAGCCTCAGCCTCCACCAGTTAACCTTCCAAAGGGATACAGGCCGGAGCAGCACTGTGGATATCATCAATCACCGGGGCATCCTACAGATCGGTGCTATGACCTAAGGCATGTTGTCCAGGACCTATTGGAGACAGAAGCAATTTGCTTTGCACCAGGGAACACCGACATCACCCAAGTCCCTCTGCCTAATCATGCTACTCCTGGGAATTAAGGCGCATCAGCTGGAAGCCCTTACAGTCGAATTTTGAGCAAACTCTATGTTTGTCGTGTCTTTGCTTCATTTTATTATCAATGTCTTGCAGTCGGCCTGTCGTCCAGTCCAAGTCAGTCAAGTGGCCTGTGGCCTTTTGCATCATTTTGCTTTACATCGAGTCTGTTCACCCTTTTATGCAATTTAATGAAATGACACTTTTAAATCAATTTCTATTGTGCTCTGAGATGCTTAATTGGGAACTGAACTAGTTTCTAATGCCCATAAGGGATAATTTGATAACGGAAAGTGATCTTTCAGCGAAAGGCGAAATGTTCAAATCAACAAGTACTCCTCCAACATTGAACGAATGAAGACAAGAACAATACAGGGGCAACGAAGACCTCTTTGAGCCGTCAAATCCCAACCAACTAAAAGGAGAATGATGCAATGAACGTACATGCTCTTGACCAATTAAGGGAATGATAAGAGGCCATCTTTTGATAAACCTCACTATACCTCGCTTACCCATGCTATATATATCCGCTAGTTAGACCTTTGAGCCTAATAGCCCTTTTTTCAAAATCCACACATGGGCATCCCGTGAAAGTCAAAAGAACAATACAAGAGAAACAACCAGCAAAAAACAACAGAGTGGCTTTTTAACCGAACTACGTCATGACCTGATCCTTATTTGGGTACGTAGGCAGCCTGAAATCAGGTTCGGTCATAACACAGCAAATGCCAACAATACAAGACAATCATGCACAAAAAAAAAACAAAAAAACAAAACAAAACAAAAAAAAAAAAAAGGAAAAAAAAAAAAAAAGTACTTGGCCAACGACGAAGCAAAGCTTCACCAAAGGACAAGGCATTTAGAAGCTGGTTCCACCCCGACACTGAACAAGTATCATAGGGTGCCCTACCCTTGCTGAAACAGTAAATTTGAGCCTTATCTCATTTCTAGCCAAACCACGTTTCGTTCTAAACACTAAGCCCTCTTTGATCTTTGAAAGGAATTGAGCGTGGACATTCAGAAGCATTCGTCCTCACTTTCCGACAGACGATGATAAGGGGAGAACGGAGTATTATCAAAGCAAAGTTCAAGAACAGAAAAATGCAAAGCTTGTATACCCAGTCCTGGAGAAAACCTGAAAAGGCCTAGGGGCAAAAAAGGGATAAATCAAATTTCAAATTGCACGGGCATAGTATGGAGTCATCAATCCTACTATTGCTCAAAAATTACGTAAGCCCAGTCCTGGTAAAAACCTGAAAAGGTCCAGGGGCAAAAAAAGGACAAAAATCAAAATGTGCAACCGAGTTCCGGTGAAAAGTGGAAAAATTCAGGAGCAAAATAAGGAAGCATAATCAATATAAGTTTGGGCATTGATCAATCAGGAGGAAATACAGATCTACTCCAAAGATGATCAACCACAGCTTAATCATTTTACCTAAAGGCAAAGGAACCTAGCTAGGTCTCCCATTGCAGGCAATCTTAGGCACACTGTCAAATGGTCGATTTCATTATAAGCAGTCTGCTGGTCAACTGTCAATCTACCGTCAAACCACTAGTCAGTCAATCCATCAATCTTTTTAAGTTGTTCGCATCACCTGTCAGTCAATCCATCAGTCTTTTATCAAGTCGTTTGCATTCATAATCAGTCAAAGTCCATTCCCCAGTAGAGTCAGCTCAAAGTCGACTGTTCACTCTCGTTGGTGCAAGGAAAACACTGGAACCATGGCAAGGCAAAGTCAGTAGACTATCCTGGATGTCACAGATGTTTGAAAAAGATCAGTACACCTTGGGGGCAAGTACCAACAATTAGACCATCTGAGCCGGGGGTAATCCAGTTCAGCAAGTCGGATGTATACAGAGAGGCAAAGATACGTGCAATGGCTCAGGGTCATAACTCTCACTCCCTCATGTCCAATTCATTCAAATTTTCAAACTCATTGTCATACTCTCTAGAACTCTTGCTTATTCTTATCAGCAACCTATTTCGATCTCTCCAGGTGAAGCAGTCGGGCGGCTGTCTTTATCCTCCTTATCTTGCTTTCCAGTCAGGCAATGGGGCCGTTGTCTGCACTGTATTGCATTCCCTTTCAGTGAGACAATCGGGCAATTGTCTACACTATCTTGGCTTGCTACCAGGTGAAGCAATCGGGCGGCTGTCTTTACCCTCCTTATCTTGTTACCCAGTCAGGCAATGGGGCCGTTGTCTGTACTGTGTCGCATTCCCCTTCAGTGAGACAATCCGGCGATTGTCTACACTATCTTGGCTTGCTACCAGGTGAAGCAGTCGGGCGGCTGTCTTTATCCTTATTTATCCTTGTCAGACAATCGAGCGGTTGTCTACTAGTTCGCTTCCCTTTCACTAATCAAGGAGTATACTGTCACGGTTGTGTGACCGGGTGTCAGTTGCGGCCTCCAGTGAAATTCTTCTTGCTCTACTAGCTCACTAATCAAGGGGTATGCGGATGCGGTTGTGTGACCGGGTGTCGTTTACAGCCTCCAATGACGCTAATCTTGCACCCATCATTGCTTTGATTCATCTCCGGTAGATGGTTGTGCGATCAACCTTCACCTCATTTCAGATGAAATGGTCGTGTGATCGACCCTCACCTCATCCATCCTCAGTGAAACGGTTGTGTGATTGACCCTCACCTCATATATCCTCGGTGAAACGGTTGTGTGATCGACCCTCACCTCATCTATCATCGGTGAAACGATTGTGTGATCGACCCTCACCTCATCTATCCTCGGTGAAACGGTTGTGTGATCGACCCTCACCTCATCTATCATCGGTTGTGTGATTGACCCTCACCTCATCTATCCTCGGTGAAATGGTTGTGTGATCAACCTTCACCTCATCTATCCTCAGTGAAACGGTTGTGTGATCGATCTTCACCTCATCTATCTTCGGTGACAGGGTTGTGTGATCAACCTTCACCTCATCTTCGGTGGATGGTTGTGTGATCAACTTTCACCTCATTTCCGGTGAAATGGTTGTGTGATCAACCTTCACCTCATCTTCGGTGGATGGTTGTGTGATCAACTTTCACCTCATTTCCGATGAAATGGTTGTGTAATCAACCTTCACCTCGTCTCCGGTGGAATGGTTGTGTGATCAACCTTCACCTCGTCTCTGGTGGAATGGTTGTGTGATCAACCCTCACCTCATCTCCGGTGGAATGGTTGTGTGATCAACTTTCATTTCATCTCCGATGAAATGGTTGTGTGATCAACCATCACCCTATCTCCGTTGAAGCGGATACATGTTCACTCCTCTCATCCATCATGCATCTCCAGCACTCCACATTTTTGTCTTGGCAAACTTAACTTAGTTTCAAGTTAGTTCATTATCATTTTTTATATTTTTTCAAGTTTCGCAGGTTTTACTGTGCAAAAATAGTGGTGATTTCAATCTTTGTCGTTCGCTTGCCCGCACCCTCCGACAAAGAGGGGCAGCTGTAAGCACCCTATTTTTGCACCCCCTATTCCTCTTCCCACTTCTTCAAATGCTCCAAGGTTTACCCAAGGCCCAAGCCCATTTGGCCAAACTTGTACCCAGACAACTCAATCAAACCCAATTACCTAATTTTATTACCCAACCCAAGTAGTCAAGCCCAAATACCCAATCACCCAATTGCCTAAGCCAAAGCCTATTTCTATAGCCCAAGCCCAAATGTCATAGTCAAAGTCCAATAATCATAACCCATGACCCATCTACTAATAACCCATGATCCATAAGACCTAATCCACATATCCATATCCACCTACCCTATATCCTACAACTCATACCCATATAACCCATAGTTCACTCAACTCACCAACTCTCTTACACCTCTCTTACACCAACCCATACTCATATAACTCATAGTTCACTCAACCCACCAACTCTCTTACACCTCTCTTACACCCTATATCCTAGAACCCATACCCATATAACTCATAGTTCACTCAACCCACCAACTCTCTTACACCTCTCTTACACCCCTTACAATACTCAACCATCAACTCTCTTACACTCCTTACAACACTCAATCTATCAACTCACCTTACAACACTCAAGTCTTTACCCACTAGCTTCTTTTATCCCCCATGTAAAAGACACAACCCAACCTTAGTTTTCCTATAAATACCAATCCCTTAGCCCCTTAGATCCATCCCTCAAGACCCCTAGAAGGTTCTCACCCACTTGTGTTTCTCTTGAGTTTGAAGAAGGGAGAAGAAACTAAGGTTTAGAGTTTGGAAAGAATTCTAAGACTAAAAGCTTAGAGTTCTTCACTAACTCTCTTCCTTTGTGGATTCTAAAACCCTACCCCTTGGAGCATTGAAGAAGAATTCTTGGAGGAGTAGGCACTTCTTCTTTCATTTTCTCTTCTTTTTTATCTTTTTTTTTATTTGGTTCTCTTCTTGATCTCTCATTTCTCAAGCATAGTTGGGCCTCTCTACACCAATCTAATGGTGTAGAGGGACCCCATATCAAAGGCAAGGAGATGCTCCTTTTTTATTTTCCTTTCCATGTACATATTTTCTTCTTTTTTATGTACCCACAAGTGTGGATATGGGTAGGCCCATAGAGAGTGGAAGCTAAAGCTATACCTCTCTTTTTCATTTTGTTTTCTTTTGAGATTCTAGTCCTCTTTTTAGAATTTTTTGTGAAAGCTCATCCCCTCCCTAACATTCTTTAGAGCAACATTACATCATTAATAATGGTGTAAATGAACCACCTTAAAAGGGAGAGGATGAGTTTTCATTTTCTTTCATTTCTTTATTTTTCCTTCATGTTCTATGTTGAATGGGTAGGTGATGGTTTAAGGACTTAAGATAAATGATGGTGTAAAGACTTAAAGAGGACATTCTTAAAAATGTCTCATACCAAAGACCATGGTATTTGATCTATTATCAACATCAATCCAACAAAATAGGTGTTGGTAATAGACCATTTACTATTCATAAGGCACATCCCTCTTTATGTCTTAAACTATAATCTTTTAGCCAGACTCTTGGACTAAATTTGACTTTAGTTAAGTTTGTCAAAACCTTACCTATATGAAAATTCAAAAACATGATAAAATATCAAAATACCAAAAACATGATAAAATCTCAAAACACCAAAAACATTCAAATATAACCAAAATATAAAAAACATTCAAATATCCCCAAAAATCTCAAAAAATATAAAAAATACAAAAAGACCAAAAAGAGACTTGTAGGACCTCTTTAGCTTTGGTTAGCTCATCTAACCATGGATAAATACCCTCTAACCGCGGTTAGACTTAACACTTGTGCACTTGACCTCCCCGGTCAACTAAACCATAGCCTTCTAGGCTAGACCCTTTGACCATCCTATGCACACACACACTCCCCCCTAGCCTCGGCACGGGCTCATGTGCCAGAACTACGCTCGGTCTGATCTCACCATGTGAGTACGTAGGCAACTCAACTCGGGTTCGACCCTAGCCATCTAGCTTTCTATTTTTCTTGGATTAGCACTCACTTAAAAACTTTGGACATTTTAATTAAACTTTGAGATTATAATTGGCTTAAGTTTATGAAGTAGGTAACCGTTATAAAACGGAGGTCTTGGGGTGCCTAATACCTTCCCCAAGACTTAATCGAACCGCTTACCCTAACTCTGTAAAGACCATTTGCCTTATCCAAACAAACAAATACCCGGGACCTATCCCTAAGAATGAATAGGTGGCGACTCTCAGTCAAAACATATAATTGTGAAAGTAGGTTGGAAAATCTCATGCTCACAAAGACTTCAAAAGCTCTAGATTTGAACTCAAAATAGTCATTAACTATATTTTTTCCTCACTTTTCCTAGTCTTATTTTATTTTTTATGGTGCAAAAACAATTTAAAATTCTTATTTGTGCATTTTGTTAAGAGAAAAAGGGGGCTGGGATTTTTAAAGAGAGGCAGGAGGGGGTGCAAAATCCAGCTGGCTGAGGATTAGAAGACCAAGTGGAACTCTATCCAAATATGTTCATCTTCAAGTCTTCAAAGGCATGCATCACAGTTTGGCCAATTGAACCAGAAGCATCCCCTTTACATATCAATAAACGGTGAGGGTTAAAAAAATTATGGTTGCTAAGCAAAAGCAAGACTCAAAAAAATCCTTGGGAACTGAGAAGCAAAGAATGAGATATGGGTGCCTCACTTCCATATCACACGTGAGACCTGCTGGAAGCTTCATAGTATGCCAAAGTGGGACACTATCTTGAGGACAACCAAGTGCTTCTAATGAGATAATTACTATTACAATGCCCAAGTATATGGTCTCAAATTCCAGGTGCGTGCCACTCATCCAAAGCATTCATCAAGTGATCGCTCAGGTATATCTACTTCATCCCACCATGTTACTTCCTCAACGACCCCTACTACCTAGATTATTGACTCCGGTGATTATGAGCATGAGAGGTAAGCATAATGAGTTTATTTCCAATTCTTCCTCACAACAAAATGTGAGACTAGCTAATGGGTTCTTACCCTAGTCTTAAGTAAAGGCAATGTTTAACTATCCTATACATTGTCCATTCCCTCCACAGCTCTACCCTTCATGTTCCGCATTTATCTAGTAATCATTTCTATGTCAATAGCCTAACTAAGTCTTTGAATTGCAACATCACCTTTACTCGTCTTATTGTTTATTTTAGGACCTTCAAGCAAGGGAGAAGATTGGTGGTGACCATGAAGCTAGCAGGTCATATCATTTGGACCCCTGTAGAGCATATCCTATAGCACGTGAGCTCCCCGCGATGGCTTCTGTATTTCACTCGCTCAAACGGAAGCTCCAAAACTCCCTTCGGTCCAAGGAGGAGATGAAATTGAGCTGGAAGGGTAGGCCTCGTTCAACGAATGTTTGGCCTGTAAAGTAGCTGTTCCATGAGGGAGGGGGCCTTTAAGTATAAAAAAATAGACAGATTATGACCTGAAAGGACTTAAAACAACTACTTTAGCAAGCTTCTTTAAGCTCCTCAGGTCGTTGAGATAGGTGAACTCATAAGAGGGGCTGCCCTTACTCCATTCCTTTCAAGAATGTCGGGCAGATAACAACTCGGATTCTCCTTCATTGTTACATCTCTTTTATCTCCTCTTTCTCCTCTAGCTCATAGCTCATAGCTCATAGCTCATAGCTCATAGCTCATAGCTCATAGCTCATAGCTCATAGCTCATAGCTCATAGCTCATAGCTCAGTTAATAGGATGTCAAGATACGGGCCTTACTCCATTCCTCTTCAGCTTCACCTGCTTATGAGAGTTCTTTATTTCCTCTTTTGACTCTAGCTCATAGTACAGATTTTGGCATTACCACATCCACTCTTATGGCCCTTCCCTATGATATTCAGGTTGCAATTCACATCTCAACTAATCCAGTCTATCATGAGAGAAGAAGCATATTGAGGTTGATTGTCTTTTTCTCTGGGAGAAAGTGGATTGTGGTGACATTGTTAACCATAATTATAGTAACGATTTCGTCCAAGACCGGCCACTATTTAAAACGATTTCGTCCAGGACCGACCACTATTTAAAACTCCGGTTCTGAACTCACATTTAAAACAATTTTGTCCAAAACATATGCTCAACATGAAAAATTCTTCCAACGAATGTATAAAGAAATTCCACAGATAGCATCAACTTGTGAACTCTATGCACAGACAGCAATACGGCATTAAACAAAGGTCACAATATTTAAACTAGCATATTTTAAACATCAAAATGCAAGATCAGGAAATAATAGAATATAAGAAATACAAGAAAAATTCATTAGAAAGAAGTAAGAACAGATGAAACAATGTAGAAGGAACTAAGAACTGTGCAGATAAGATATTGTAAATAAGGTAATGGGCACGACAAACAACCATATGACATATTTGTTGAGTTTCAAATATCACAAGCCAAATATTTAAGGTATTCAGAATGAATACGACCAAGAGAACATAGTTACTTTTACATGAAAGTCACCTGGCCAAAATGAAGCAAGCTGTGGCTGTAGAGATTGTATTTGAACTTCCCGAATTTGAGTGTGCGCGAAAACTCGGGGGGAAGTGACTCGCTTGAAACAAATGTTACCTGAAATGAACATATTCCATCCGTTGAAAATGGAAATTCCATTTCTCATGTCTCCCAACTTCAGTTCTCCAAAGCATGCAGAACTGTGTAACTCTAGTTAGCATAATTGGAACTGGAAAATTACATATCCTAATTATGACAGCAAATGCACTTACCACAATTGCTGTTAGCCTATATACATTTTTTAGCTCTCTAAACTGACAGCAGCCTTTGGAATAAGTGCTCTAGAAGGGATTTAACCTGATAATGTAATGTTTCCTACGATAGTTAGATGGATGGGCAAGGATGTGTTCTTTCCCAACAAGGCTGTGGATTCGTTTTATATGATATGTGACTACTCGTCCATAATTGATCTATATTTCTTTTTCTTTTTCTTTTTCTTTTCTTTTTTTTTTAATTTATAAATAGCCATGATTAATGCCTATGGACGGGCATTGAACATGGTGAATAGATTGTTATCTCACTCGGTGCTATAGGAATTCCTTGTTAACCAATTAGATGATCAAATAAGATCCACCACATTAGACTTTTGCATTTCAATTTTCAAGATGAGTTGACGTGAATATGATCAGATTGCACCCCTTAAATGTTTCAAAAGAAAGAAAAGGCACCACATCAACCATCCAATTAATCAACTGATATAATATGGTTCATGAATTCATGAAGTAAGACTGACTGCACCAAATTCCAACAAGGTCAACATTGAAACTGAATCTGATCAGAGTTTGAAGATAATCAGTTCCCACACTCATCAGCAGTATAAATGTTTTTATGCATTTTATTTTTTTGAGTTTTTGGGGGGTAAGAACAATCTGAGTTGTTATGTTCTCTAGTATTATGTGGTTCCCATCAAAATACAAAAATGGCACATGTATGAGGTAACATCCTAATCATTACCTTCCAAAAAAAAATCCTAATCATTGATTACCCAACCACATAAAGATGAGGTTTCACAGTGGTGAAAAAGTAAAGCTAAAAAACAATTAAGTTGCAAATGATAAGATGAAAAGGATACAAGTGCATAATGGTTATCTTCAAAGGTAAAATTTTACATTTTCAAATAGACTCAAAAGGTTAAAAAGGAATACGAAATGGGATCTATGGCAAGCCATATGTTAGGGTAACTGAATCTTTGCAATTGTGCAAGAGTGTGTTCACTTAATATGCATGTGAAGCTGGAATATCTGCACTCACATTATGGCTATGTTATCTTTGCAATTGCGCAAGAGTGTGTTCATTTGATATGCATGTGAGGTTGGAAGATCTGCACTCACATTATGGCTATGCTATCCTTTGTCGCACAATTATCAGTATGGAGAGCCCTTAAGCATCTAATCCAAAAATTGTGCCAATAATCAGTTAAATTGGAAACAAATAAACTTTTCAAAAGAATTGAATCAATGTTATATCAACAATGGTTAAATAATATCAAGGAACATATAAATATCGATCTATATATGTATATATATATCAATGAGCATATAACCAAAACTATAAACAACCAATTTAATTAAATGTATCCAAATAATTTGTCATATATATCTACATATTAAACAATCTGAATCAAATAGTCCAAATAAGTAATTAAAACCATTAAAAAGTGAAGAAAATCAAAGAAAGGGAAATTGAACCTGAGCAGAAGCCCCACCAAGTTCAACTATCCCAGTTGTTTGATGAGGATCACCTCCAAGAGTGCCAAGGGCATAGTTTGCCGCAACCCAAGCATAAATCCCTTCATCGGAGCCTAAACTAATCATACAATCCAGCATTAGGCTTCTAGAGAGTGAAGCGAGAGTGAAGCAGAAGTCTAAAGAAATAAATTACAAACTCGATGATGGTATGAAGAAAGTTTCCAACAGGTTGCAAAGTTCCAAAAAGAGTAACCTATTCCCATCTTCATGGAGTGGGACAGGCACAACTTAAATAGTGCAACACCAATAAATAAGCAATAAAAGAGAGACTTTCAGACAACAGTAGCTACATTATCATGGAAATATATCTATTTCTTTCTTTTCTTTTATTTTCTTTTATTTTCTTTTTTGGCTGATGGGAGGCAGTGAATATAGAGTTACCAACAAGTAATCTTGTCTCATACCGACCATCAGCAATTTATAAAGACTGAACAGTCAATAGGAAACAAAATTGCAAAAACTTTGTTTTGGACATGCCCTACCACAAAATTCTTTTAAAGAGTCAGTTTTATAACCTCATTGGTCATATGAAAATGACGAGCACCACTAGAGAAACCAAACATGGTGTATATTAACAAAAGATACCCATCTTGATGACTAAGCCCAACATTTTAGTGAGAAACAGCAAACTTTGGATGACAAGAATTGTTCACAGTCAGATCTTTTTATCAGTCTCTTGGGAATTGGTCCGACCCTTCTCTCCCCCCACTCCAAAAAAAAAAATTGTATGGAAGTCAAGTATCCCCTCGAAGATTGTGTTCTTTCCTCTGAACTGTGGGTTAGGATAAGATCCTCATACTAGACCATTTCAAAAGGAGAGGTAGATGCTTTTTTTGTCTGGCTGAGGAGGAAGAGGTTGGCCATTTGTTGCTTCACTGCTCCTTAGATAGATGGATCTAGGTACATTTCTTATCCAGGCAAGGGATTTTGTGGGTCTTTCTCTGATCCTTCAGGTATTTCATTGTCAGCTGGACCTTACGAGATGTGGATGAGTCCAAGAGAGCAATGTGGAGGATGATTTCTGGTCCTATTGGTAAGAGAAAAGTAGTCAGATCTTTGATGATATATCCAAATCTCTTGAGTCCGTGTTATCCCTTATCTCTAAGGTCACTTTGTCTTTAGATAAGGTCATTTTGTCTTGGTGTCAAATTAGAAAACCAGTCAATGGAGAGAGGCAGTGCCCAAAGAAAAGAGTCAGAGTTCATCTTTTAACTTTGATTTATATTGGCAGGTTTATTGCTAAAGGGCATCAATGCCACACAATTTAGCCACAAGAAACTTGCAAGCCATTACAAAAGGGAAACTATTGATTGGTTTGTATCCAAACCACAGTCATGGTTTCCTGCATCAAGAATTATATCACAAAACTGGACCAAACCAGTCAGCCATACCAATAAGGCTATAGTTCACCCAATCAGCACCATTGCCGATAAGTAAGAAGATATTGTTATCTAGTAATTAACAGTGAAGTTCTAAAATTTATTGACATACTATCTAAAAGCATTTATAGCTCTTAAACAGCATAATGTGAATCAAGTAAGAGATTAACTATGAACAGGAGCTTTGATTGAAGAGATAACTAGAGAAACCCAAAATATGCCTTACAGCAGGCGTAGTAGGGAAATAACAAATATAAAAAAAAATGGTAATTCTGTCAACTAAAACTTTTTCTGTAATTCCCCAAATACCTCTGTCAAATCATATTTTGAGTTGCTCCAATTATCTCTTCAACCGGAGCTCCTGTTCATAGTTAATCTCCTCAAGTAACTATCTTGATTCACGACATCTCTTATCTCCATTTTGATTAAACCATAGGCTTCTTTCCAAAAATTCTATAATAGACTATCATAGCAACAATGGGTTTGTTTGCTAACTTGATTTTAACGAAGTTGTTATCATTGTTGGATAACATAATTTTGCATCAGATACACACTGACAAAAGCCCATAAATGTGATATATAATCTTGAAAATTCAACAACTGAAGAAACTCAATTAAATCAAAATTGGATATTTAAAAATTACAAAAACTCATACCAGTGATGACAGAAGCCCAATCATCCCGAAACTTGAAATCCGAAGACCTAAGAACCCTCCTACAGGACTCCAATACTCGTTCCTGAACATACACATCAAGCCTCCGTAGACCAGCAGTAGCCATAAGCCTAATTTCAGTCTCTCCCCAATATTCTTTTGGAACTCTCCCCCTCCCAAACTCTAAAAGCTCCCCCAGAGACCTACCGGCACCTTCCGGATCCTCCGCGAACGACGACAAACCAGGGCTAACCCTCATTGTCGCCAATTCATCCTTCCCAAAATCAAAAACCGGTAACCCCCACTCGTTGTTCACGAACTCGAACACGTGAATTCTAGTTCCCGTGCTTCCACCGTCAATAATAATCCTAAAACTTCTCTTTGAAACTGGAGAATTTTGAGAACCTCCAGTAATATTGAAAATATAACAGAACACGACCAGGATTATTGCGACGGCGACGAAAATCCAGAGATTTCCTTTCGAGTTCTTCGTAGTAACTGGAGAAATTCGAGAAAAGAAGTTGGATCGAGGAGCATTAGGTCGAAATTGGAGCTTTGTTGAATCCATCTTCTGTTGAGAATCGACTACCGGAACACGGGCATTCGATCTTCGCATGAAAACTCCAGATTTCAGAGATAAAGGAGATGAAGAACTAGGGTTTCGAACTTTTAGGGTTTGCAGAAATGGCTGATCGGAGAACGAGAGAGGGCTTTCAAAAGTTTCGCCCTCTCTGTCTCTCCCTCTTGTCGTCTTTCTCTGACTTTTGCTTTAACCAATAAGAATTTTGCTCAGATCGGTCCAGACCGGGTTCTGTCTGCGGACTCGGTGTTTTACTAGACCGGTTTTGCAAGCCCGGGATCTGCTAAATGCTCGTGACACTAACATTTGCCCTTTCAAAGTTCGTTATTACAGTTATAACCTTCCTTCCATCATCAACAGCAATAACCACCATTAGAATCCGTACATCCCTCATCCAAGAGCCAATTTTTTTGTTGAGGGATGTACAGACAAATGAAACTGATCGGACCTACCAATACGCCAAAAGTCCCATGACTCGTGGAACACGTGAAATCAAGTCCTATATCTATTTAGGATCCTCGTGTTCTTTTTTTTACTTAAGTCATGAACTGGAATGTAGTTATTAATGGGAGTTTAACAGATCCATGTCAGGATTTTGCCTACTCAGTACTTGAAGGATTCATGTGTGTTTTGTGCAAAATGATGATGAGTCATGTTGGGCGTTTGATGAGGAGCCCCAATGAGATACCATTGCTTGGAATGTCTTGATTTCTTGCTACGCTTAGTAATTGTTGGACCCGAGACGGATTTGCCTAATCAATTTTGCAGTGTCTGCCATATGGATCTGAACAAGAGAATGTCATTTGCATATTACTCCAAGTTTGCTCCTACTTGAGCTCATTGAATTGGTGAATGGATTCATAGTTACATTGAAGAACATGGCTTCCCTGACACTCTCTAGCTCCAGAATTCTCTTGTTGCAATGGATTTGTGATGCGGAGGGGATGTTTGAGAGGAATGTAGTTACTTGGAGTGCAATGATATTGGGGTTGGCAACAAATGGGGAACAAAGAGAACGATTGAAGCATTCCGAGATATGCGTGTGGGTGCCCCCCTGATGATCAGACTTTAACAGGGGTGGATTTAATGGTGACAGTATGAAGTTTTTTGTTTGTATGAGGACAGATTTTGTGTTAGTGACTAACATCCGTCATAACAGATGAATGGTTTATCTCTTGGATTGTGCAGGGTTGCTTGATCAGGCCTACCAGCTTATGAGTTCGATGGGGTAAAGCCAGATTCAAACATTTGGAGGAATTTAGTTGGATATTGCAGAATTCATGGCCAAGAATATGGGGATTGTGTTTGGTTATTGAATAATGCTTCCATTGGTAAGTGGGAGAAGGTGACAGATGTGAGGAGGTTGATGAGGAAGGAAGGAATCGAAGGAAACTGAAGATTGCAGACTAAATTGATAAACAGTATTATCTTGGCAGTCTGAATTAGTCCCTCCAATAACTAAAACTTGGAAAACCAACATCCATTCCCCTATGTTTGGTTGCCGAGAAAATAAGTGAAAACATGAAAAGAAAAGAAAATTGGGCAAAACCCAACTAAAAATCGTATTACAAATCCAGAATTTTCTTTTTTTTTCCATGTTTTCACATATTTTCTCAACAACCAAACATAGCTCAGGTTAAATCATGATATATGTATGATTTGTTGGCTATAACTCAGCCAAAATTGTTGAATGCACTAGTTGGCGGCAATTACTGTATGGGGTGTTACCACAAACTATTAACCAAAGACATCAGATTTGATGTATGGTGCCTGACCTGTATCTCCATTTCTAACTCAAGGACATGGCTTATGAGTCTTATTCAAGTAGGCATGGAGACAGGAAGAAAGTGCCTTCTTATATCCTAGGTACCATCTTGGTGGTGACTGAGTTTCCTTGACTCTTCTGATCTGCGTTTTTCCTTTAGCATATGCTTTGATATTGTTTCTTTTAGATGCTTTCAATACCAAAGACATCACCTAATATTTGATGATAATTTTGTTATACTATACCTTCCCAGTCCGAATGGTAGGACACAAGCAATTACGTGGTTTGGCCTAAGCCTATGTCCACGGGCGATGACGATCAGATTTCTTCACTATGAGAACGTAAAGGGATTACAGAGATCACTCTCTCACAGCCTCTCAAATGCTTTTGAGGAGGTGGGTGTCCTAGGTTTTGATGAGATTTGGAGTTGATGAGGTGAGAGACTGAGAGATAGGGCAGGTGACATTTCACCCTTACTGAATTAGTGAGCTCTTTTTAGAGTTGTGAGCTTCTGAAGTTTGAAATGAAAATCTTGAAATGGTGGGTGTCAACCTTTTTTGTTGGACAGTTGAGTAGTGTGAACTGTTAAGTGTTTTGGAGAGAACGTTATGAGAAGTTTAAGTACAGTTAAAGGTGAGATGTTTCCGACACTTCAATTTTGTTCTTGAACTGAGTTTGTTTTATTTTCTCCTTTACTTTCATCAAAACTTTTTTTTTGAGTTTGTTTTATTTTCTCCTTTACTTTCATCAAAACTTTTTTTTTTCGTGCCGGGGGTAGAATTTCATATTCCATGAGGTCTCTAGAGTGATGGGTAGCCACAAAAATCTCTTCTAAATGGGCCAGGCTTGGGCCGAACCTATTCAAAAATATGAAAATGCAAGCCCAGCCCATTGACACCCCCATTGTGGTTGTGGTAGTTGATGTATGAATATGAAAGCGTGTTTTTTGGACATCAGAAAGTGTCATTATTGACCACAATGACAAGCAAATGCTTTGAATCTTTGAATCTAAAATGATATTTTCATCTTATCTAAAAGAAAACTAATTTGCTGAGTATTTGGATGAATTACACATTACCCTAAGATGGGTATATATAAAGAATGATAGACACTGAGAAGGAAAGATATTCTACATAATCTAATCATAATTTCAATCAACTTAATTCATATCAATCTCAATTTGAAATACTAATCTAAAATTATCTATGAGATCCTGTGTATCTCATAGATATTACATTATTATATTTCTAATATAATATTTCCCTAATTTTATTTTCTCTTCCCTCTACTTACTCTATTAGCCATACACTTGGGAACCATACACTTGGGAAAAGAGAACTGGATCATTGATTGATCAAGAACAGAAGCATGTATATTGTGATGCTACATTAACTTAAGAGGTTTATTACTTTCTGTAATTCGATAATATTAATAGGATTTTGCTAGCCTTAGTCGCAAATCTTCCAAAGACGCAACTAGGGCCAAACAAATGTCAAACATTGTCTGATTTTGTTTTATTTTATTTGTTAAAATATGAAACATCTGCACGTGCTAGACCTAACTTACGTTTGTGGAAAAATATGGAGTAAATGCGACTGGGGCTAGCACTCCTCATATTAATATTATTATTTGCTTGTGGTCCTATGGTGTGTTGGCTGAGAATGACCCCACAGGTGAAGCCCTCTATTTCCAAAGGTTGGTCGGTTAGGCATTCTAGGATTTGACAGTAGCAGCATTAGTTTTTTTTTTTCTTTTGGGGGGAATCATTTACCTATGGTTAATAGTATTTAGTGGTTAGCAATACCAACATTAGTAAGTTCCTATGGATCTTTATAATATGCTTGGTTGTCAAGAAAAAAAGTGAAAACATAGAAAAGAAAAGAAAATTTTGAGAAAATAAGTGAAAACATAGAAAATAATAGAAAATTTTGGATTTCTAATACAATTCTTAGTTGTATTTAGTCCAATTTTCTATTTTTTTCTATGTTTTCACTTTTTTTCTCGGCAACCAAACATAGGGCATGTTCGTTTGGGAGAAGAAAGTGAGTGAGAAAAGAAAGGGCAAAAAAGGAAAAGAAAAGAAATTTCAATTTTTTTTTTAAATAACCATTAAAAGATAAAAGATTTGAGAGTTATTTTCTGGTTGTCACTATTAAGAAAGTGCAAGAAAGAGAAAAGTGTTTTTAGTTTTTACAGAACCCAAAGAAAGTGTAAGAAAACTCACTTTTTTTTTTTTTTTATAGTTTCCCTCACTTTCTCGCCAAACAACAGACCCATTATTTCCAAATTTTTATTAGAGGAGATCTTACTTCTAGAGCTAAAACTCGGTTGGCTAAACAGGCAAAGACTAACGATCAAGGGGAAAGTTTGCAGATAAAGCGCAACTAGATTAGAAATACCCAATATTTGAGTTTTAGGCCACTTAATTGCCCCCAACGTCAAGGAAACTATTGTGAGTTTTCAGTTTTTCCGTCTCTAGACTCCATGCCCGGACCGGACTTCTGTCAAATGAGGGTCACACCTTGGTCATCCTATCAAACAATGATGAAAAAGACACAATGTCGATGGTGGTGTGTACAGAAGTTGATAACAGAAATAATCATGGAAGATATTCCAATGTGAAAGCATGTACAAAAGTTCAAATTAAACTTCTCCCCAACCCAAACATATCACTGTCCAAACACCTTTTCTCTCTCTCTCTCTTAGGATGAGTGTAAACAAATGGGAATACAAAGTGGTCCACCAAGCCCAACCCACCATTAATTTTTGGGAACTAATATTTCAGAGAATATCACAGAGAGTGGTGTGTAACCAAATAATAGTAGCTTTCATATAGATTTGGGACTGAACTTGTGATTTATCACACGCTTATCATGTCCTCTCTAATAAGAAAGAAATATTTACTGAAAATGTTAGGAAGAAAGATATTTGTCTCTAGTTTTGCCGACTTGTAACAAACCATTGAGTCAACTCATATCGTCCATCTCTTCAACTATGAACCCGAGCTCCGAATTCGGAGCTCCTAAAACACGTTTTGTTTTAGGGTTGTTTTTGAAAAATATTGAAATAATGTAAAGACATTTCTGTTCATAAAATTTTATATTTATCCATATTTTTGGAGATTAGGATATTCATAGAAATTCAGAGTTCCAGTTCTTATAGTTGAACTCTATTTTTCCCCAACACATTCTTCACGAAAGCTAGATGCCAATAACTAGTTCAAGGCCGGCCCAAGCCATTTGGAGGCCTAAAGCTAGAATTCTAAATGATGTTTTTTTTTTAATTGGTCTCGTTATAAAATGGGGCTTTTTTTTTAAAATGAGATCTTTTTTAAGGTTTCTTTTCACTAAATCAGGTTTATAAAGCCATCAAAGCCCAAGCTTCGGGACCTTCATTTTTTTGGGGTCTAAAGCGCGGGCTTTAATGGCTTAATGGATGGGCTGGCCCTAAACTAGTTATATTATTAAGGAAAATGCTAGTGAGACCGCAAAGGGCCAAGACCACACAATGCATGTGATGTACAGATCTCAAAAACAGATTTAATAAAATTTTGAGATCCGTGCATCACAAGCACGGTCTCGGTGTGGTCTCGGCCCTTTGCGGTCTCAGTAGCAAAGTCCTATTATTAATGAAGAGAGGGCATCAAAGGTTGGATCACAAAGCTCGACAAGTTTTATAAGCTGGTTGGAAAAACAAACTGGAACTCAACCCAATTAGGATTGAGGAACTCCTAACCCTAATTTTTAAACTAAAGCTATAACACCCCACCGTTTGCTCCAATGGTAGGGTGTGACCTGTCTTATGAAAGAGGAGAGAGGTCCCACCGGGTGATGAATAGCAAGAGGTTCACTCCACAATGCTAACCATTAACAAGGTAGTAATCTTGGAGGACCCATTCCGAGTCTTTGAGGTATACCATTGAACTAACCATGTATTTAAAAAAAAAAAAATTTAAACGTGGATATCCCGAGCCTTAAAAACTCAAACTAGTCTCACGTGTTGCATAGAGAATAATACCTCACCCCTACCCCCTAAAAAAACTAAGTTAATTATATAAATGCAAGTATATATCTTTTGAGAAATAACTAATTATATTATGAGCTAGCTATCGGGTCCACTAATATTCCAACCCCATTTTCACTGTTTCACCGAAAACCGTCTATGAAAATGTCCTGCTTACCGAGTCAACTCGGAGTAGTTTTCACTAATCATATCCCTTACCCCTTATAGCTATACTCTTATTAAATATTTTAATTTCCAAGTAATTATGTAATTAAGTGCAATAAATTAATTACACAGAGGATCTTCTATGATTGCAATACCTGTCCCTGTTAACTCTAGGTTTTGAAAAACAAAAAAATGGTTACCACAAAAACAAAAATATAAAAATAAACAAAAAATTGCCTAACTATACGGACAATTGCTGCTTTGTACCCGAAAGGGTTGCAACCTTCATATTTGGTCCAGCCACCCGAGTCAAGAATTGTTTCCTCTTCTCAAAACTCAGCTTCATTCCGATTCCTCAACTCAGTCATCAATTAGAAAAAAGTAAAAGGCAAAAAACAACAAAAGAAGAAAAACAAAAATAAGGCACAAAAAGGAAAGACCGACAGAAATAAATGCATTTACACCTATTAGGCAACTATGTAATACATATTTGAACCCAAAAAAAAAATGTGATACATGGATTTTGTTAGCCCCACTCTCCTCTATTGCACTCCCCTTTTCTAATAAAAAAAAAGACAAAAACTTTGTGTGAACCTAACATAAAATCTGTCTTTTTTACATGAAATATTGCAATAGAAAGAGAGTGGGGCTAGCATTCCCAAAAATGTAATACATTTTTCCAAAATGAAAGGGATATTGCAGCGGATATTCAGGCTATTATCCTTCTATTTTTGCCTATAAATATAGCTACCAAAGCACCACTGTAATATCATCACAACTGAAAAGGAAAAAATCACAGCAAAGAGCCATGAAAACCAGCTATTCAATCCTCATTCAGCTCTCCATGATAAATCTTCTAGCAGTTCTATGTCTTGGACAAGATTTTGATTTCTTCTACTTTGTTCAACAGGTGAGTGAGATACCCAAAACACATTCACTTGCTTATTTTCTCCTCTAAAATGATCTGGGGTTTTGCTAAACTTAGAGTTTATTCATTCATTGTCTTTGATTTCAGTGGCCAGGATCATACTGTGATACACAGCAAAGTTGTTGCTATCCTAAGACAGGAAAGCCTGCAACAGATTTCGGCATTCATGGGCTTTGGCCCAATTACAACGACGGGTCATATCCTTCAAACTGCGATCCCGACAGCCCTTTCGATCAATCGGAGGTGCGCTTTTTTCTTCATTTCATTCTCTTTGTTCATAATAAACACACATCTTACTGTTTTTGAACAAATAAATGTTGGATGGCAGAAGGAGAAATTATCAATCAACTTCTTAATCAAAATTCTTTAAATTGCATTTGGGCCATGTGGGCCCATGTCATTAGGACTCTCTTAGCCAGTTACCCTGTGTGATCAAATAATGGGATGCTAGCCCCAGTGGGCGTCAACTATTAATCGTCAAATCAGTAGAGTGGACTTCGCAAGGGTATATATGAGAAAATTCATATATATATAATGTTGCCGAATCAAATTTTAATCGAAATGGAGCACTATAGATCTGAATCCAATTATCTGAGATGTGTATCTGATTGGAAGGATCTATAGTAGGATCAAGACCCGTTTATTCGGATCGGATTCGGATCCATTGACAGCCCTAATCATTATTGGAACGAGGGTATCTAGGCCTCTTAGACCACCTAATTAAGTCCCTCGGGCGTGCATCCCCTCATACTACACAACCAGGAAAGTTGGGATTCTTATTATTGCCATTATGGCCTGATAGGGGCTCTAGTGTTTTTACAATAAATCTCTAGCCAACCTTCTTACAAGAGAGCCGATCATCCCCTCATACTACACAATCAGGAAAGTTGGGATTCTCATTATGGCCTGATAGGGGCTCTAGTGTTTTTACAATAAATCTCTCGCCAACCTTCTTACAAGAGATCATTTCTTAACACCAAGCGTGTTGGTGCTAGATTAAAATGGTAATTAGCCACTTCAACAATCTTTGATATCTGAAGGTTGCAAGGAGAAGGGACTCGAACTCAAGACCCCCACCTCCTGAGGCGTGGTCTTGGTTAGTTGGCCACTAACCCAACCCCTCGTTGGTTCGAGTCCCTTCCCCTTGTGCATTTTTTTAACAAATTGCGTTAAATAGGCCAAATAGTTTGTGATTTTAGTCCTTCCCATATCACTAATTTTTCCTCAAATGTCCTATTTTGTTGTGTAGATTTCAAACCTCACCAGTAGAATGCAGAAGAGTTGGCCATCGCTAGCCTGCCCGAGCAGTGATGGTATGAAGTTCTGGTCGCACGAATGGGAGAAACATGGGACCTGTTCGGAATCTGTCCTCGACCAACATGGATACTTCAAAGCAACCCTCGACCTTAAAAACAAAGTGAACCTTCTCCAAATCCTCAAGAGCTCAGGTATACTCTATCAGACATTCCAATAGGTGTGATTTATATGTACTTACAACTTCTAATAATTGTACATGGTGACAACAATATACATTACAGGAATTATACCAAATGGGAGATTTTACAGCTTCAACGGCATTACTAAAGCCATAAAAGGAGCAACTGGGTACACTCCCGGGATAGAGTGCAATGTAGACGAGGCGGGAAACAGTCAGCTCTACCAAATTTACCTCTGCGTGGACACTTCCGGGTCAGACATCATCGAGTGCCCGATACTCCCAAGAGGGAAGTGCAGCTCCAGTATTGAATTCCCTTCCTTTTAATGAGACAGTAGAGAGGTCTCTGTTTCTTGGGGCGAATGGTGTATTGGATTCTATTTGTTATCTTCATAACCAATTCACCTTTGCTGGTGCCAATAAAATTTAATGGTATTGATTGCCATTTATATGTATCTAATCCACAGTACCAAGTGAGAACCAAAAACCAAAAACGAGAAACAATGCAAAAGCGAGAAGCGGGAAACGAGACTGAAAACATCTTTAGAAAACTAGAAGCAATAAATGAGATATATGTGCCTCATTCTCATCATATTAGGATGACCAGCCATACCTTTATTTTATCTAACATGAGAAATTTTGTAAAAAATTTGGTGACTTAGGCTTCAATCCAACAATAATATTGCTCAAGATCTACACCCTAGGCTTTAGTCTCATGTTCATTCTATCACTTCCTACATAGCCTCCTTTATCACTAAATGAGCCTCCTTTATCACTAAATGTGACTGATAGAAGTGAGCATGAAGCAAGTCTTGGAAACAAGCTCCTCGGGAAGCAAGCTTCCCACCTTGTATATAGCTTCCTTGCAACTATGATCTAATCTAATATATGCGATACACAATTTATTTGTATCTTCACATATGTATATATATATATACTAAGAAATGAAGCAGCATAAACATGACACCCCTGAAAGAACTATAAACATGAGCTTGCAGAACAGAGTCTTCATTACTAAGGAAAAACCCAGCTCTTAATAGGTTAAAATCCAGTGGAAGTGCTTCCTGTGCAACCAAAAGATTAAAAGAAAGAGCATGTTTCCCTTCAATACCGAAAAGAATTGGTCAAGGTTTTCTGTAAACTGATACACGACTTGAGCATGAAAATAAAAGCAGCAGTGCACCAAACTGAATGCAACACAATTCCATGCACCCATCCAGCTTCCGCTCTCCAACTAAACCACTACATTCTCTGGTAACTACATTTACTATCCCCAATCTATAGTAATCTTTCGCCAAAAAGCCCCAAAATGGCATAAAAACCAGGAAGATCGTCTACACTACAAAACTGAAAGCACTGATGCAATGGATAGATTCCCGTGTCTTATTATTCATTTCTCACTACAGCACAAATACAGTAGTATGTGGTTTGGCTTAAGCTATCATACTCAGGCTGCCACTGGTTGCTTCTGCGCAAATGCCATGCCCTTCTCAATGCTGGCCTTCAGCTCTGGCTTAAGGGCTTCTAGAGCCTTTGCCTCGTAGTCAGTCAATCCCTGGAGGTCAGCAGATATTACAGCTTCGACCCCTTTCTTTCCAAGCTTAATCCTTGATGCAAAGAAGGGCAGTTCAATAAGCTCCGACTGGATGTATGAGCACTCATAGACATCCGCATCTCCATCCAGAGCACGGAGAGACGATTCAACAAATCTTGCAGCTGCATATGCCATAGACAGTGTTGCGGACCCTGCACCTGCCTTTGCTTCTACTACTTCTGTCCCTGCGTTTTGGATCCTAACAGTCAACTCTTCTACTTCTTCGTCTGTGAAGCTTACGGATGGTTTTGTCTTTGACAGCAGTGGTAGAATAGTGATCCCAGCATGTCCTCCCACAACTGGAACATCCACATCGATGAGCTTCAGATTCTTCTTCTGTGCGACAAATGTGTTTGCCCTAACAACATCCAGAGTTGTAACACCAAAAAGCTTCTTTGGATCATACACGCCCTTCTGCTTCAGTATTTCTGCTGCAATCGGCACTGTTGAGTTAACCGGGTTGCTGACAATGTGGATGAAGGCATCAGGGCAGTTATCTGCAACAGCCTCGATCAAGTTCTTAACTATGCTGGCATTGATGTTGAAGAGGTCATCACGTGTCATTCCTGGCTTTCTCGGAACTCCAGCGGGTATGACAACCACGTCCACCCCTTTCAATGAATTGGCTAATTCAGAAGCTCCAGTGAAATCAAGAACCTGCGAAGGAGTGTTGCAATGGCTGAGATCGGCAGCAACTCCCTTGACATTTGCTATATCATAAAGATGCAAGGCTGAGACCAATGGGGACATCTTGATCAGAAGTGATAGGGGTTGACCAATCCCTCCAGCAGCTCCAAGAACAGCTACTTTGAAAGATGAAGCTCGAGGCTGTAGGTGATTCTCAAACTTCTGGTTTCGCTTTTCAGCTCTTGGTGCAAAAGAATCTCTTAGAGCTGCATAACTTTCATTTCCCAAAAAGGACGAATCTGATTCACAGCTTACAGATGTTGCTGCCTTGAGACCGCTGAAACTCCTTGGAAGATAGTTTGGAGAGTAGTTCCTTATGCCAAAGGGCTTTGATTTTGAACCTGGGCGTGCCTGGGCACCATAGGGAGCAACTGATCCAATGAAAGAAGTAGCTGCTGCTGTTGCTGCCATCTTGTAATCTGACAAAGAATTCGAGTAGAATATCAAGGGCAAGGTTCTTGACAACAAAATCACAGTTAGACGGGTTACAACTTACAACTGGCCTGGCTGGTTGATCTCCTGCAATTGGATATACCGGAACAATGATATATTGAATTTTATTTAAAGAGAAAACAATGAGAAGGAACACTTTCAAAGATCAAAACGACAAACCACAGATGATACCTAATCCACTCAAGCTCAATTGGAATACGCTTTTAGCACAGTTCCAATATGATCTATAAAGGTTTACCACAGAATGACATTGTTGACCAATTGAAAGGGATGTAGTGCAGCTTGGTAGTGTGTTTGTTTTGGGTACAAAATGTCACGGGTTCAATACTTAATGCAGTTTAGCTCAATTGGAATTTTAAAAAAAAAGTGATTCTAAAAGATTCATAGATGCTATGATTTTGTAGAGCGTAATAACCACTGCAGGATTTGACTTTGGTGGCCTTAAACTTTAGATAAAGGTGCATGATTGCTACTATACAATCCTTCTAAACTTGATCCATCCTCAAAACGGATGGAGTATCTATTGTAGTTGTAATTGATAAATTATTAAAATAGGATAACTGAACCTCAAACCTCAAGGATCAATAGATTCATTGCTTCTAGTTCTAATTTTTGGGACTTTCCTCAAAGAAAGCTCCTATTCCTCTCAATGGATCCAATCCCCACATCTAACATATAAATATTAGCAAAGATGAAAGGAACGTTTTTTCCCCCAATTCATAAGTAAATACAGATCTCCTAACATAGAAAGTCTAATCAAGAAAGCTGCTAACCAACCTTCAACTGCCGAATTCAGATAAAGAAAATTGGCAACAATAAATAAAAAGGGATGAAATTTAGTTCTAACTAAGAATGCCAATAACAGGAGATCAAAATACTTATGATTCATTCCCTACTACCATTTTCAGCAGCCTTACATTGCATTGGAATTTAGCCCAGATCCTAAACCCTTACCGAGTAAACACGTGCTATAAGTTTGGAATTTAGCTGTAAACTAGGAAAAATGGCACCAAAAAAAAAGATGAAATTTGGCTGAAAAATTAAGAATGCTGATAACATGAGATCAAAAATAACTATGATTCCCATTAGCATTTTCAGCAGCCTTACACTGCATTGGAAATTAACCCAGATCCTCAACCCTTAACCAACTAAACATACGCATCCACCCACCCACCTACACATTTTCAGAAGCCCTACATTGCATTGGAATTTAACCCAGATCCTAAATCCTTAACCAACTAAATACACACTTTCAGCAGCTTTACATTACATTGGAATTTAACCCAGATCCTAATCCCTAAACCAACTAAACACACACACACACAGAATCATGGCAAAAGTAGAATATTTATAAGTTAGGAACTTAGCTATAAACTAAGAAAAATGACAAAAAAATGGACAAAATTTAGCTGATAAACTAAGAATGCTGATAATAGGAGATCAAAATAACTATGATTCGTCCCCTACTAGCATTCTCAACAGCCTTAAATTGAATTGCAATTTAACCTAGATGGCTAGATCCTCCCTCTCCCAAAACACACACACACAAAGTCAACAGAAAATCATGGACAAAGAAGAATATCTATAAGTTTGGATCCTCGGACATGGAGTTGATGCTCTACATTCTACTGGCACCAAAGAGTTCAAGCATCCAAATACAGATACCTGAAAAAAAAAAAGTACTAGCTCCTACACCGAATTTGAGCTATAAACGGAATTCATCGATCTGAGTTTAATCTCAGGATAATGGAATTCCATTACAAAAAGAATACATAATAATCAACCTTCTAGCTGTAGCTTTGAATTAATAAAACAGTAACAGCAGAAAGAAAACCAAAGATACATCAACATCCACATAGCCCTATCTTATAACAACCAGAATTGAAGAAAATCAAACAAACAAGTCTCCTTCATCCAAATCTATACCTCAGAACATGAAAATTTTGCAGTAATGAAACATATGATTCTGCTGTTGGTTTAAACAACCAAGATCTCACAAATCCAAATCAGACAGTTGAACATCAATAGTTCACAGGAAAAGGATAACTTACAAATCAAACTCCTCTTGGCAGCATACGACCACTGGAAGAGTAGGGAAAAACAGTAGAAATTTTATCAAATTCTACCACACCAGATCTCTGAAGTCCGAACAACCAGATTCAAACAAAATCATCGAATCCAGCTATTCCTTACACATTCCAGCTATCTGATGTTCAAACATCCGAATCTACCTCTCAGAATTCAAAATCTTTTCTCAGAAAACAAAATTACCAAACGATTCATCCACTTTCTGAACGGCTCACGGATCCAAATCAGAATTCAAAACACCATAAGAAACTACATGCAAAGATCTATAAACAAACAATCTATACTTCAAGACACAGATAATCAAGCAAAAGAACTCGCAGAAATGAAGCTTAAGATCACAGTTTCATCAATCAAAGGAACTACCAAATCTGAATCAAATCACAGAAATCGAAATTGCAGAGATATTCAAATCAAAACCTCTAATCTCAAGTACAAACGAAGAACAGTTGGAATTAAAGAGGAAAAGAACAAGAACAAGCAATAGTGGAAATTAAATCAATACCTGAAATTTCTTCAGCAACTTTGGCGGAACTTTAAAAGCGTTTTTAAGAATCTTTTTTCCGTTTCCTCTCCAGACGGATCCTACCGGGAAGAGATGAAACACTTTTATAGATCCAACCTACCAGAATCTACAAAATTGATTCTTTCATTCCGAACATATTCGCCGCTAGATTTTCGACAAGCTGA